>BSEG01000006.1:6245000-7445000 GCA_036245055.1 Diospyros kaki | reverse complement strand
CGACTAAATGAAATTTGTAGTCAAGTAAAGTTATATTTTACTCAATTATAAAAAAAACTTACTCAAATAATTACACAACTCACTCGAATAATATCTAGTTTATTCGACTAATATTACCTTAAATTTTAAAAAATTAATGGTTACAGACAAATACAAATTTTAAGTATTTTATCTACGAACAAAATTTATAAACTGACACGATAATATGAAATTTATATTAATTTTATCTAAAATCAATAATAATTCATGATAGTTGTACAAAAAATTAACAATAATTCATAATCATGATTATAATTATTGTTAATTTTAAATAAGATTATTATAAATTATGAAATATTAAATCAATATATATAAATAATGGTGCTATGAAAATATAGTAATTATTTAAAAAATATGAAAGTTTGTACACATTTCGAGTAATATATTGTAGAATAAAAACTTTTATAATTTACATATTATAAATTACAAAACACACCATATAAATAGTGTTCTTGAAACCCTAATGTGAATTGGGAAGGATTTGTGATTTTAATTGAATTGCAGATTAAAGAGGAAAGGGAAGACATGAAGAAGAGACCTTGCCGCCTCTCGTTGTAACCTTTTCTGAAGCCTGTTGTCACTTGCTGCTTCTCACTGTCACTTGTCACAACCCTTTCTAAAGCCAATCGGTTCTTGACGCCTCTCAGGGCAACCTTTGGCAAGTAATTTGTTGCAAGAAAAGTTGTGGTATTTGAGTATTTTGACTCGTTCATTGCAAGGCTCAGACAAGCTCGAGTCCAACCTAGGCTCGTCAACTTTTTGATGAGCTGAACTCGACCTTAGTTCATGCTAATCGAGCCTAAAATCAACCTCACCAAGCTAAGCTTGAACGTAGTGAAATTTGGCTTGATTCGATTGCAACCCTACCACTAAGTGATTATTGTGACCATAAGCCCCTTTATGGGTGGGTTCGATTCGGATTTGAGTCTAAATTTTTTATATTTTTCTTATTGCGATTAAGAAAAGAAAAGTACACAAAGGATTACAAATCTATATGCTTATTCAAAGTTATTTTTAGTGGTGAAAGTTTTTTTTTTTAAATGTAAATAACAGTGATGAAAGTTACAACAACAACATATCCAGCCTCTATCCCACTATGTGGGGTCGGCTACATGAATTCTAAACTTTCATGTATTTTTGTTTTTTGTCATATCTTCATTAAGATCCATACACTTCATATCAAACTTTAATGTCTCCCTCAAAGTCTTCTTAGGTCTGCCTCTACCTCTTTTTTTGATTAATTGTTCCATTTCATCAACTCTCCTCACAAGAGCATCTCTTAATCTCCTTCTCACATGACCAAACCATCTTAGTCTAGTCTCTCTCATCTTATCCTCTATTGGCACTATTCCTATCTTACTACAAATAATTTTATTTCTAATTTTTTCTTTTCTTGTATGGCCGCACATCCATCTTAACATCCTCATATCCGCTACGCTCGTCTTTTGCTCATGTTAGTATTTGACTGCCCAACATTCTGAGTCGTACAACAAAACTGGTCTTATATCTATCCTATAGAATTTTCCTTTCAATTTTAATGAGGTTTTACCATCACATAACACCCCCGATGCATTTCTCTATTTTAGCCAACCTGCCTTAATTCTATGTGTGACATCCTTGTGAATTTCTCCATCTTTTTGAATCACTGATCTCAAATATCGAAAATGGTCTTTTCTTTGTAAGATTTGATCTTCCAATTTTATTATAACATCCTCCACTCTTGCATTCTTACTAAATTTACATTCCATATATTCTGTTTTCTTTCTGCTTAATTTAAATCCCTTAGATTCTAAATTGTTTCTCCATAACTTAAGTTTAGTGTCCACTCCTTCTTTTGTTTCATCCACCAAAACTATGTCATCTGCAAATAACATACACCATGGCACCTCTGTCTGAATATCTTTAGTGAGATCATCAATTACTAAAACAAATAAGTATGGACTTAGTGTAGAACCTTGAAGCAATTCTATTATAATTTTAAATGGTTCAGTATCCCCTCTGCAAGTTCTGACTCTTGTCTTTGCACCTTGATACATGTCCTTAAGGGCTTGTATATAGGCTATTCGAACTCTTTTCTTCTCTAAAACCCTCCATAATACTTCTCTAGGGACTCCATCATAGGCCTTTTCTAGATCTATAAACACCATATGTAGGTCATTCTGATGATCCTGATACCTTTCCATTAGGCACATCAGTAGGTATATAGCTTCCATTGTTGACCTACCAGGCATGAAACCAAACTGATTTTCCGAAACCTCTGTTTCTTTTCTGAGTCTCTACTCTATTACTCTCTCACAAAGTTTCATGGTATGACTCATTAACTTAATTCCTCTGTAATTTTCACAGTTTTGAACATCTCCTTTATTCTTATATATAGGGACCAAAGTACTCTTCCTCCACTCGTCTGACATCTTTTTTGATTTAAGAATCGCGTTAAATAATTTCGTTAGCCAGGAAATGCCCTCTCCTCCCATGCATTTTCATACTTCTATTGATATATTATCCGAACTCACTGCCTTATGATTTTTTTATCTTTTTTAATACTTACCTTATTTCATTTAGATTTATGCGTTGATAAAATGTATAGCTCACGTTTCTTTTGGAGTTACTAAGATGTCCCAATCTAACTCTTGTGTCGCTATCAAACAGTGATGAAAGTTATTTTCATAATAAACATGAGATTATAGATTCAAATCTTCTCATATCCTTAAATATATAGAAATTATACAATTTTCGTGTTACAAAAAGAAAAGGTTTGATGTATAATATACGCGGAAGTTGTTGTACTTGATAACCAAATTCCAACAACTGACTTAATTTTTAATTTTATAATTGAAAATAAAAATTGGACACAAAAGGCCAAAACGAGCACATAAAAATTGACAACAAATTTACTGTCCCCTTAGGGCTCACTTGGTTGCGCGCAGGATCCAACAGGAAATCATCCCTCCAAACAAACACCACCTTATTCGATAGAATGACACAGATTAGCGTAATAATTAGCTAATTTCCTCAGCTACGAATACAAAGTCCACTGCAACATAATAAATACACACTCCTTCAAATAGATAGAAGAAAACTACTGATCTGTAAACAGATTCGGCAAGCAAACTCATTTCCACAAATTCAACAGCAAAAAAACCATGGAGGATTCAAAGTGTTCCAGTTTCAGGCAGAGTAAGGCTCTGGAGCTATGTAATCAAAAGCAACCACTTGCTCCAGCTTCTCCCCCACCTTCTCCTCAATCAGCTTCACCGTATCAACCGAATCCAAGCTCTTCAAATCCGGGTAAACCGCCAGAATCCCGATCGAAAACCCGTTACACCGGATCGAGAAGTTCTCGCCGAAGGAGATCTGCTCCGGCGATCCGAGCTCGCTCTTCTCGATCCCGCCGATGATCGCCAACACCTCCTTCTTCGCCTCCTCGCCGAGCCCCTCCTTCAGCTTCAGGAAGGTGGCCCTCACTGGGGCCCCGGGCGGCGGCGCTGCCTCACCCGGCAAATCGTCGACGACCCAGTCGAGGGCCATGACGTACTCGATGGTGGCGGCGCCGTACTGCTTGCCGAGAGTGACGTGGTCGGGGTGGACGAGGTAGTTGGAGAGGTCGTCTCTGGCGCGGTAGCGAGAGTGGAGGAAGTGGGTGTACTTGCGGGGCGCTGATTGGACGCGGAAGACCTCGCCGGCGGTGAGGTAGAGGACCAGGTCCAACGAGTTGAGGGCGTTGAGGGCGTCGAAGCTGTCCTTCACCATCTTCGGGTCGGCATCGTCTAGGACTTTGGAGAGAACCACGTGTTCGGCGATTTGCGGCATCTTGCGGCGGCGATGGAGAGCTTAGAGAGGGAGGGAGCGAGCGAGATGAAGATGGAGCAGGCTACTGGTCTCCTTCGCTTTTGGGTTGTCACATTAATTTGTAGACCGAACGAAGTTTTTTTTCTTTTTTCTAATTTCCATTTAATCCTTTTTATATACCAAAGTCTATACTCAACTAAATTTTCTAACAAAATATCCCAATATATAGTATATTATTTTGACTACAAATTTCATTTATAGAAAAATATATTATTTTGGTTGCATTAGTTGACACAATCATTTTGGAAAGAACTAAATATGTTGATGTATGATCTTTTTTTTTTTCTTTTTTTCTTTTTTTGGGGTTCCATGCAAAGGATAAGTTTGAATGCTGGAGACAAACTAAATTCACACTAAATTCTGTCTTTAAAGTATGAGTTTGGCGATAGAATGAAATGATTTTGAAAAATCAAATCAAGACGAATAAAATAAAAAAGTTGATAATTCTGGGTGGGGTGGTTGATTACGTCTGCCAACTCCATTGAGGACAAATTCAAATTCAAATTGTTTCAATTTTGACCAAAACAGATAGCTGAGCTGAGAATATGATTTTGGCAAATAAATTAAACGTACATTTTACTTAAAATATTCAGTATTTTCTATTTTCATAATACAAAAATTAATGCAATTTTTAATTTGTTCTCTCTCTCACTCTCTCAATTTATTTTTATTTGTTTATGACATAGAATACGATGGAATCTCATCTCGCAGCAGTGGGAATTTATTTAAAAAATGCGGCCACCTGATCCACGTGAATCCTCCACTATCCTCACGTGGACGCCGCAAAGAGACAAAACCCATCCTCTTCTTACATCGTATTCCTCGTCTTCTACAGATTCGTAGTTTTCACATTTACAAATTAATAATACTTCTTCATAAATTATCAATTACTTTTAAAATACTTAAAAAATTGTCAGTTAATTTTAAAGTATTTACAATTCCCAATATAATTTTGAATCTTTTATTTATTTTTAACATTTTAAATGTTATTTTTTATAATTTAAGAAAGTTAATTCTATGAGTATCAAAACTAAGTGTCAGTCTAATATTATTATTTTAAAAATTATCTTATTTTAAAGGGTTTATGTGATTTTTTTTTTTTTTTTGGTTTCGTTCACAGATTTACAAGAAATTTACTTGTTTTTTTTGTAAATAAAACTCAACACTCTATATTGTAAGTGTATATTGAGTTAAGTACAATATATGTTTCTTAATGTTAAGACTTAGAAGCATTAGGATTTAATTCCATTATGAAAAGGATTTAGAGAAAATTATAAATATTTTCTTTAATTACTCAATTTAATTAGAGATGTGAAATAAGTTAAGTTACAATATGTGAGTTAGGCCATGTTATGTTCTCTTACCCATCACAGTCCATGGGCTCAAGTCCTATTGGCCTTGGGCCTAACTCTTTTCCCTTTTAAATTATATTTAAAAATTAACATGTTAAATAATGCACAAATTATAGACACGGGTAAAATTTTACGTACCATATTTGAAATTTTTTTAAATTATATAAATCATTTTTTTATTTTAGAAATTGGATCATATACCCTATTACTATTAATATAACGCTCATTAAATTTTCTTCAATTCTTAAATTGTCATTTCTCCTATTTTTATTATAAAAAATAAAAAACTAAAAATATATGCCGTTAAGGATGACAACATTAACAATTATCACCCCCACCACATACTAAAAGATTTAGGTTTAAAAAATCCATACAAACAATCAATTTCAGGGTTTACAAATTTGACTTCGAATAATTGAACTCAAATATAAAAATCTCGACTTTTGGGGAATAAAGAAGTTTAAGAGAGAGAGAGAGAGAAGAAGAAGAAAAGAAAAGAAAAGAAAAGAAAAGAAAGAGATAGTTTCTAGATAGACCATTTTGATGTGGGGAGCAAGCTTGTAGTTCAAAATAGGGGATGCAAATTTGACAAGGTGAGGCAAAGGCAACTCTGGTGTTGTTTGATCACGTGACTTTAGTTTGTAATCACTGATTGCTAAATTAGCCTAGAATTACACAATATAAGAATTAATAAACGAGCACAAAATAATATTGAAAAGGAAGACCATAATTCTTCTTTATATTGAGAAAATTGAAAATGTATAGATAGATACAATTAAAGGGAAGATGTCTAGTATCTATCTAGTCTTCAACCGAATAACCAACAAGATAATTCTGAATATTTTAGGATATGTGCTCCACACTGCACGCACGCAGTGGCCCACTAATCACATATTTTCAAGTAGCCTCATCTTGAAAGATCTTATTAGATTATGCCTTATGGTCCACATGCACACAATACATTCAGTCATACCCCTTAAAAGTACTAGTCATGATCCTAGATTAGATGGATGGATGGTCCATGCAAATGTCATTGCCACATAGTACTTACGTGCCACTTGCGTGGCAAAACATCCGTCACCTAACGAAAATGACGAAGTCTCCATCGCATTAGTCTCACTTGCAATGGGGTGAAACACCTTAACTGTGTCTCTGACTTAACCCTCGTTGTTGTGTTAGGACCATATTAAGGATAATGTTACGCGTACAAAAAGTTGTACAATTCGGTGGACAATTTTAATAAAATTATTATATTAATTTTCAGTATAAAAGATAATTTAATCATTGACTTTTCACTCTCTCTTTCACTATCTTAAAATCACTGTCTCTCAAACCCACTCTTTCTTTCAAACCCACCATGTGGGTTGCACCATTTGTTGTCGCCCCACCCTTGTCCCGCCACCACAATGAGCACCGTCGTCGCCTCTCATCTAGTCAAGCACGGTCTACCATTGCCCCCCCACCAGTCGAGCACGATCCGCTGTCGCCTCGTTATTGTGACGAGCATCGCCTCGCCCCCACCACCTGCCACAGATTGTTGTGGCCCCTCGTCAGCCGCACGCCCCGTCTAGCCCCCACCCACCATTGCCCCTCTCTTTGCCACAAGCAATCGCTTGCACCCACCACACCACCGACCCCTCATCGCTGCTTGCATGGCACCACAATCAACCCCTACTGTCGTCGCCTCTCCTTCCACCGTAAGCAATTGCTCGCACCCATCACACTGCCACTCGGATGGCCACCCCCTCCCCCCATCGCATGCGGGCCATTACCCCCACCCGCTGGCCCTGTCGCCATCATCCGCCCCCACCGGGTCGCCCTCACACATACATTTATATATTTATATCTTTTTTTCTACTTTAAATTTTTTATTTTTTTCTGTTATTTTTTTATGTGGTAATGTAATATCTCGCATTGAGCGATAGAAAGGATTGGAACAATTTACTCTGATGGGTCTACGCAAACTTTCCAGGGAGTCACCCATAATTGAGCTTCTCTAACTCAAACACGCTTAACTTAGGAGTTTCTTGCCTACATTTAGCTCAAAAGATATCCAGTTAGTGTTATTTTCTCCTTATTTATCCTCGATATATATTACTCTTCTCTGAGCTCTTGTGGTATTACATTCTCCCCCCCTTAAGCACCTGACATCCTCGTCATGCGACCTTACAACTGGTATCAGATCTTCTCCCATTTGAGGGTTGTCATCCTAGAACTCTGTCAAAAGTCACTCCTTGTATAGGCTCTTGAGCCCCTACGCCACTCCCCACCCTCATCAGACCTCATTCACCAAGGGTCAGCTCTGATACCATCTGTAACATCTCGTATCGAGCGATAAGAAGGACCGAAACAACTTATCATGATGGATCTACGCGAACTTTCCAGAGGATCACTCATCTTTGAGTTTTCCCAGCTCAAGCATGCTTAATCGGAGAGTTTCTTACCTACATTCAGCTCAAAAGATATCCAGTTGGTATTGTTTCTTTACTTACTTATCCTCGATATATACCACTCTTCTCTAGACTCTTGGGGTATTAGCTCATTAGGGTAAATTATTTCAATTCTTCCTATCACTCGATGCAAGATGTTACAGGTAATGATGATAATTTGATCGTGAAAATGAAAAAATTGAGAACAGATGATGATTTTAGTTTTTATAATTTTGAAAATGAAAAATTTGTTATTTAAGTGTAAATTTAGTTCTTAAAAAATTAGAATTTATGTAATTAATTTTATATTATAAAATTTATGTAATATAATTAATTTTTCATGCTGAGATTTTCTAATTCCAATCCCCCTAACCCAAAGAAATCATTCTAATCTTTGTGTTAACATGATGCACAATCACAAAAACAGATCTAACTCTTTTCAGCATCTTCTTGCTTTAGTAATGCCTATGTTCCCAACCATAATCAACTTTAGTTGTTTTACACATTCAGCTCATCTTAAGCCAATGCAGGCAAGCAAAAAATTTTACAACATCCCTAGAGACTAAAATACAAGGAGAAAGAAGCTCCACTTTATGAGGATCAAAAAGAAGATTATCCTTACATGTAACCTTTACTTACAATCGTGTTGCAAATGAGCCGTTTACCCAACTCAAATTTGTTACTAAAATTTTCTAAATAAATTTAGTTTCAAGCTTTGTTTCATATTTGATACTTCATAGTCTATAAATGTGATGTAACAGACCGGAAAAGCCGAGCTCTTTTGGCCCAATAGTCTTAATCAGTTCTCCTGACACCCTTGAATTTGATTGCTTATCCACATGCCAATTGTTCCTTCCTGACACCCTTGAATTTGATTGCTTATCCATCAATAAAAATCAGGGATTTTCTTGACATCATCCATGAATTATTATTTGATTAGTTCGCTACTGTTTTTAAAAGAAGTTTCAACAAAATATAAATCACTAACTCTGAAACTCTGCCACCTCCGTAAAAATGACAAGGATTTATGATGTATGAACTAAGACAACAGCCTATGAAAATGTGAATAAAACCATATATAGACACCTGTATACAGTATACACTACCCGTTTGTCTTATAGTGTCAACTTCCAACACAATTTACCCTCTAGAATCTATAAGTCAGAATACCAAACTCCTCACACAATCAAATAAAAAAATATATTCTTAATTTTTTATTTTTACAACTAAATTATCATCATAGTAACGCATAAAAAAAACAATCAAATAAATAGAAAAATTAAAATAGAAAAAATATATATATAAATGTAGGTGGGGGCGGACAGCGGTAGCGCGTGGCTGTCTGAGCAGCGATGAGGGGCCGGCGGTGGCCGTTCGAGCGGCGGTGTGGTGGGTGCAGGTGCTTGCTCACGGCGGAAGGAGGGACAACGCAGGTGGGGGCGAGGCGGTGAAAGCGGCTGACGGGAGGGAGATGGCGGTCCGAGCAATGGTGTGGGAGAGGGGGACGATGGCGGTCTGTGGGCGGTGGTGGGGGCGACTTGGTGGGGGCAAGACGGGGCGACCGGCAAAGGGAGGGGCGATGGCAGACGATGCTCGCGGCTGGGGGGCGACGACGGACGGTGCTCGACTGGATCGGGGGGCGATGGCGGTGCTCGTCGTGGTGGCGGGGCAAGGGTGGGGCGATAGCGAACACTGCAACTAGTTGGGGTGGGTTTGAGAGAAAGAGTGGGGGTTTGAAAGAGAGTGTTTTTATGAAAGAGAGAGTGGGGGGAAGAAAGAGAGAGAGGGGGGTGGGGGGGCGGTTTGAGAGTGGGTGGTTTTGAGAGAGAGAGAGAGAGAGAGAGAGAGAGAGAGAGAGGGGAAAGTAAAGATGAAAAATTAATTCAAACACATTTGAATGGGTATTCAAAAATATGTCAAATTCTCACAAAATTTTGGTATTAAAAAATCGTGAAAAGTTGGAGCTGTGCACAAGTTGTCCACCTGTTTATTCACGTAGCATTGTCCTCATGTTAATGCTTTGACAAGTTAGGTTACTGGATTGATGCCTCTAACCTTAACAAGTGGGTTATCTTTAAAAAACTTTTGCTTATTAATTACTCAACTTAACAAAAAATTGACTAAAGAGAGAGTTCTCTTAATTTGGGGAGCCAGTATTAATGAAATAGAATAAAAATGAATAAAATTACTTCTTCTACATTCTGCTTTTTTAACGTTTATGGACAAACTTTCCATAATAACCTTCAAATATATGTTTTAAAAATATCAATCTTTTTTATTTTTTTAAAAGTTATGATTTTCTTAGATAACCTTAAAGAGTTAAAATTTTATCTTTAACTTTATAACGCTCTACGTTTATGTTAAAAGTAAATTAATCGGTACTTGATGATCTTTAACCAAACAAATTACAAACCTACTTATAAACTCCCTGTTGCCATAAAAAAACAAGGGAGAAGACAAAACAGCATCGCACCTTCAATCCCCGGACTAGGAAATTAATTAAGGTTGTCTGGCAAAGTATTCAAAGCCAATCACGCTTAATTTCCACCTTATCTCCCATCAATCTTGCGACTTCGCTCGGCTCCAAACCCTTCAACTGATCCGGCGAAACCCACATCAAACCAATCGAAAACCCTTTGCTTAGCGCCGCGGGCGAGAAGTTCTCTCCCAAAGTAATCTGATCTGACGCCCCACAACAACTCTTCGCAATCCCACCGACAGCACCCAACACCTCCCACTTCTCTTTATCGCCCAACCCGTCCTTCAACTTCAGCAGCGTGGCTCTCACTGCAGACCCAGGCGGTGGCGCCGCCGGCAGATCAGGACCGTCACAGACCCAATCGACGGCTACGATGTCTTCTAAAGCGAGATTGCCTAGCTCTCTCACGATCTTTAAGTGCTCCGGGTGCATAAAAAAACTGGTTAGGTCTTGCTTGTCCCTCAAGCGAGCGTGAGCCATGTGAGTGAAGTTGAGTGGCGGTGGTCGGGGATGGAGGACGGGTCCGGCAGTGATGTAGAGGACTTGGGCGAATTGAGGCCGCCAATTGCGTCGATTATTGAGGAGTCGGAGCCGGCGTCGGCTTTGAACTTGAAGAGGACGGCGTGTTCTATCATTTTGTAGGGTGGAGCTGAGAGACCAGAGGCACCGAGCGGATTTGAAAACAATATTGAATTGAATAGGCACATCAAAAAGGGGAAAATTGTTTGGAGATGTGATACACTTTGTTAATTGTCAAAAAAATATATATTATTAATGATTATTCACAGTTTGTATAGTAGTTTGTTTATAATTTTGATTTTATTTTTAAGACTTATTCCTTGTTTTTTCATTTAAAATAAATACCAGCGCGTTTATACAAATATATGTCATCTCTAAACTGTTCGGGTGTGGTACGCTACTTTCCTGTTAATTTAAACTCCAGAAAGACTTGGCAGCACGAAGACTCCCATTTTTTCAACCAAAGTACCAAAACTTCAACTTGTAAACTATCAAAGATCACGTTTCATTTACATTCATGCTTGGATTCACACGTAAAAAGGCAACAAACAAAATGAAGAAAAAAAAAAGTAGGAAGTGAGATACAGAAGGTTTCAGATGTAATTAAGGTATGCCTCTGGTTGTAGCTAGTGGCCAGTCTCAATAATTTGTGGCCCCAAATACTCTATGCTGTCCATACGGGCTTCCTCTGGCATCTCAATCTCTTCTAGCCATCCGTAACGTTCACCTTCTTTCTTGGCCATCGTCCTTTCTCCATCTGCAACACGAGGTTCAAGTGTCAACAACACGCCCACAAAACCAGAAACCTCAAAGTCTGCTAAGTAAGGTGAATCAGAGGTCTATGGAACAGTAGCGAGATGAACATTCCAGGGATCGTGTATGCAAGGCAAAGCTGCGGTGGAAGGAGGAGTAAAGTGTTTTTGCTTACTCGGTAAATCCAAGCAGGGAGTGTCTCTGTAGAACGAGCAATCTCGACCATCCTCTTCAGAATATGGAGGTCCAAGAACATCCAGCACCGCACAGGGCGTTATAGCCGTGAACTCATGGATGTTGCCTCCTGATGTCGGGTACAGTACAGAAGAGTTGCATGGCGCTGTGAAGATGCTGTCGGCTTTCAACCTCGCTAGGTTAGCTGCAAAACCAACTTACTTGGATCAGAGACCGAGTGACAAATTTTCCTGATCGATCGGTTTTGCAATACACACAGAGGGAGAGCTAGATGGACTCACGTTTTGAGGTGGACTCAGCGAGGTCTGAACTGAGAGGATCTGCCCAATCGTACGCTTTAATGTGCATGGTTCCGAGCAGAAGCTTGCTGAAAACAGTCATTCCTGGGTGGTTATGGAGAGGAATGACACCAGAGGCCGGGAGGAAGAATAAGCACAACTGCAGAGGCCACTTAAAGCGGATCAATGACACAGTAGTTTAAGTCGCTCTTTATCCCACTACAATTGAATTCTACTGCCAATGATTTCTATTTCACGTTGTTATAATTTACGTCATGCCTGAGTACTGGATCGACCTCAATTATCTTTACCCTAATTCTGAGTATAAATCAAATATGCATGAGAAGAGGAATAACAGCGAATTCAACATGTTAAATAACAAACGGCGTTGCTCAACGTCAGTGGAATGAATAATGAGGGAGAGCAAGAAGCTTGAAATAAGATGTTCAGCTTCAGCATTCACTAACTGGTCAGAATATTACAATAAAACTGCGGGTGATATGAACAGTTGAATCTTACCGAAAAGTTCTTGCAAGAGTATATGGTTGCTTCTGCGACTCTTGGGGGCCCTTTCGCAGCAGCTTTGGACTGGAAGAACTGCAAATCCCTGCTTAGCCCGAAATCTTCTGGCACCACACCATCTACAGTATGATCAAAACACTGGTTATTTAGAAGGCCATATTCCATCAAGAAGACAACAGTGCTCAATTCCAACTTCCAAGTTATTTGGCATCAGATTAAAATGGAGTTGCAGGTCTGTAAAATTCAAGGGCCTTTTGATGCCATTAGCGGAAACATACAATTAAGCACCCGAAACCCACCTATGCACCTGGTGGTCTACCTAATTATTTTCCCAAAACGAACTGCAGCATCACAATACCCATCAAATTACACTTTTTTATTTTGCCAAGTAAGATTCAAATATCAAATTCCACTTCGCTAAGGGACAAGTCAACTTTGGTTTCTCCCTAGAATTCATGTACCCGACCTAAGCCTTGGTGTGGTGCATAAATTTAGATCTTATAAATTTGCAGAGAATGATAATGAACTAGAAAGGAAACATTAGAAATGCAAATCTTGAAGACTTAATTACCAAGAATGTGGCACAGCTTCTGCACATCAGCGGGGGAAGGAACGGTGCCGGGGCCTTTAAACACCTCTCGACACGACATGTACAGCCGTTGCAGCGTCACCGAACCGTTTGGCGTCCGGCGCTTCATCTTTCGCTTGAACTTCTTCTTCCTAACGATCTTGTGGACATACCCTACCGTGTCTCTCCTGTGCTCCAGCATCGTCAATCGACTCCACAAATCTCCCCAAATTACGATTCCAATCGCAGATTAGTGCCGGGATATCCAAATCACATCCGATAAACTCCAAAATCCAGCCAGTAAATCCGTGAAGGCAGCCGAAAAGCAAGCAGAAACGATCCGGAGAACTGCGCGTTGGTTGAGATACGAAAGCAGCGTCTGGATCGCTAGGAAAAGGCGTGGAAAATCAGAAGGCGGTGATGGGAAAGGGAAAGGAGAGTAGTCGTGATATATAAGGGGGAAACCGGTTGAAAACCAGGGGCCATTGAAGGAGGATTAGTGGAGAGAGAGAGGGGGAACGAGGAAGGAGGTCAGAATGGAGAATTCACCTCAATTCCCGCCCCAAGATTGAATTCCAAACTGCCAATTAACCGTCCCTGGTTTCGAGACTATAGCATGCGGTATTGGCGAATTGACGCCTTTGCCCCTTCCAGCTGTTGCTAATCAGTTGACGTGAAATGAAACCACTGTTTCCTCGGACTAATTCCTTCCTGTGTCCGCTTTCTCTTAATGGAAGCATACAAATTCATGGACAGAAAAACTCTCTCTTTTTCTTTTTGCTTTTTACACGACACCTGTTGCCAAATTCTATCCCCTTAAACTATGTGACAGTTTCATATTTTTAATTTATAAGATTAATAGATAATCTGGGGGTACACAAGACAAGGATGAATGGCTAAAATAATAATAATATAAATCCTCTACCTCTTGCGATGCTACGTGGTGGCTCATCCATCATTTATAGCAATTTTATTAAGATTTTTTAATGGTTTTTGATTTTCCAAGTGAAATTTTGGTTTTGGGTATGTATGTGGGGGCTACAGTCATTAGCAATGTCTACAGTGGTGGGTTTGTTTGTTGATGGGTCCGACCGATGGTTTTAGAAAGCACAAGTCAACAGATATTTTTGTTTCCGTGTATCCATCGCCTTAAACGACGACGTGCTTTTCAAGTTACGTATGCGGGTTGTATCACTCTTATGACTCAGCATCAAAGTCGTTTCCTGTTTTTCTTTCCCATATTTTACGTTTAATCTGTGTACCGTAATTTTAATGTATTAATTGTGAAAAATGAAAGGTCATTACTCATTAATCATATATTTTATATAATATAATTATTTAATTTAAAATTATAATTTAAACAGACTCTTTATGTACCTCACGTAAAATATTATATTAACGAAATATATTAGATTAAACTTAATACATAAATGTGATATTTAGTTATTTAACAATTAAAAAATTTAATATTTTATTCTTAATATGAAAAAAAATCAAATTTAATTAAAAAAATTAAATTTCATAAAAAGACTTAAAAATCACAAAAAAGACCTAAAATATTTAAGAAAATACTTAATTTCAAAAAAGACTTAATGGAAACTGTGATTACAAGAATTCAAATGAAAAATAATAAGAAAAAAATTTGAATTCATAAATTTTGTACACAAACTATCAATGAGGTCTCAAACAAAAAATGATAAAAATAAACCCCATCAATTTCTTTTTTAATACTTTGAGGTCTTTTTATGAGAATTAGATTTTTTTTATATTTTTAATTTTTTTAACGAAATTTTAAAGATTTTTTTAAATAAAATTTAGGGTTTTTTTATTATCAATTTTGTCTTTTTTTTTCATATTAATGACTAAATGTTAAATTTTTTAATTGTTAGGATGGCCTCTCTTGCGGGAGCCCCTGTCGTTCGATTCCACAATTTTTGATAGAGGAGATGAATTTGACTCTAATCCACAATAGTTGTGCAAAGAGTGGATTTGAAATGGAAACTCAACCCGCCTACCACTCCCTACTAATCATTGGAGCAACTAAAGGGAATAATTTTTTTTAATTATTAAGAGATCAAATGTCATATATATGCATTAAGTCTAATTTGATGTTTTTTGCTAATATGACATTTATTCACAAAAACGATCACATTTATACACACGTTAATATTTTGTCAAGTTAAAATTTTAAAATAATAATTTTTAATAATTTAAATATCAAATCTTAATGTTGTACACATCAAAAAAATAAATATCATATTTTTTTAGCTATTGGTGAGCGTAGTATTTGTTAAGCCTTAAAAATACAACAAACTAAATTGTTTGTAATCTTGACACGAATATGAAGTTTCCGCACTAAATAATATATTGAATTGTTAATTAGTACTTTATCTAAAATTTTAAACTAATAAATAGAGAGTTGATTATTTCTTATCTCAACTGTCTCCACTATTAATGAAATATTGAATTGGTCATGAAGTCCGAAGTCAAAAATATGTCTAACGCTAATAAATAAAGTATTTTACAATTATAAGCATAAATTATAATGATAGTATTAATGGTTACGAATATCAAATTGGAAGAGTGGGGGTAGTTTAGTCAATTCGGCTGGGAACACAAAGGGGTAAAGACCATGCACGTGGTAGCCGCGTGCAGGAAGTGGGTTGTGCGAGTGCTTACAGTCACACGTATACGGGTGCGTTGCCCCGTCGACACACTAGCAGTTTGGCCATGCTGCCACGCGGTCGTCTTATGCCAGAATCCTCGTGCCACGTGTACTCGATTGAGATGAATTTTTCAATCCAAAAAAATATTTTTTAAATTAAAATTATTATACTACCCATATTAAATAACATAATATTTACTCAGACAACATCAGATCAGAGGAGAGCTTAGGCCTCACTAGGGTAGATCCAAAAATTTATGTTAAAAAAAATTTAAGATGTAAAATTATACATCACAAATTTTGAGATAGATTGTAATTTTTTTTATATTAATTTTGTAATATAAAAAATTAATTTTAATTATGAACTGTCCAAACTTTAATCAGGACAGTTCATGTGTAGATCTATCCCTGGTCTCACTCTTAGTATGGTCGTATTGAGATAATTTTTTTTTAATTTTAAAAAAAAAAATTGTGAGACAAGGATACCCACTCTAGGCAACATTTTTGTAATAATTGAAAGGTTACTTGGGTCTTATTCTTAGATGCTAATATCAATTTTAAGTTTCTTACTTTTGTAATTTTTATTAAGGGTGCTCTTGAAATAAAGAATTAATCTAAATCAAAGCGTTTAAATCGATTTGACTCAAAAAAATTTAATTCGGTTGAATTTTAATTTTTTTAGTTAGGTTCCATTGTGATTTTTTTTTAAAATCGATTAAAATCAAACTGAATGTCTGCGAACCTTAAGCCCCAAATAGTTTAACCCAACTTTTATAAATAATACTGTGATAAGGATCAGCAGTCAATTGACTTGAAAAGTTATATTAATGAAATATGTTATTTGTCAATATGCTTTCGTACTCGTTTATTATACTTATAATCGCTTTATTTCACCAATACATATGTTAAAACTAATTTTATACACCTTAATATTTTAGTGTGCTATAAGTTTTTATTAGAAAATTTTGATATAATTTTATGAACTTTGAAATCAAAACCTAACTTAGTCTAACCCAAATTTAATACGTTGAACAAATTCAATTTTGCTTTGCGATTAAATTGATTTTGAGTTCAAAATTTTAAACTTAATCGTAATTAGTCTAAATTGAAATTTATATAAAATCTAAATCAACTTAATCCAAAATACCCTTAATAAAAAGATAACTGCCAAACAGGAAAAGGGTTGAAATAGACTCTCACAAATATCTTCATGTTGAAAAACACACACCTATGCCTCAGCAATTGGATCTAGCCCTGCAAGTGGCCCAAAGACCTAGAGCATGTAAGTAGTTCCTCCAAGAGGCGCCCATTGAATTGCAGGGAGTGAGATGGATCGATTTTTCTTTTCCCCTTTTTGTGATTCTAATTATGAGGATAATACAAACTCATCGCCGTTCCTAATTTGACTTTTTTTTGTTTAAAACAGTACACATTACAGAAAGAGAGTGAGAATCACCGTGTCCACCTCCAGAAGGCGATGAGCACGACGACTGTCAAAACCATGCCCGCGTATTTTATCCATTTATCAACGCGATGCCGCTTCTCTATCAGCCTTAGCACCGAGTTCGATAGCCCCACCGTGTTAAGCACATCCAGTGCCTTCCGTTGCGCTCTCTGCAACCAACCAGTATAAAAGCTAATATTACGCCAGGGTCGGCCGGTGGTAAAAAGTTAAAACTATCTCTTAACTAAGGCTCACATTTCATACCAAAGAAAGAAAAAAAGAAAAACAAGGTTCAAACGCTTTCCTATGTGACCTGATATGGGTGGTTGGTTCGTGGTTGAGTTTACTTGGTGTATATGCACCCAAATCTCGAAGAATAGCGCCGGTGGCTTCTCATAGATGATGAAAAGAAAAGTTAAAACATGTTTTGTAAATGCTTTCCCTACTATACCTTCAATCGTTCCCTCTGGCCGGCATACTGGGTAAGAATGGCGACTCCAGTCGCATAAGATTCTTCCAGCATTTTGGACGAGTTACGAGCAGACTGCATTGCTTGTGCTTCGTCGTCGAAGATTTTCAATACCAAAGAGGATTCCCCATTCTGAACTTGAAAGATAAAAGCAATGAGAAGCAAAATACCAACAAAAATAAAAGAGATTATTGACTATAACAAACAATCACTGACAGCTCTTCCCAGCAGTTCTGCCCTCTCTTTGGCTTCTTGTGTCCGTCTCTGATGTCGTAAGAAGTACTTGTCCAGGCTCTCTCTCAAGGAGTCGGTCTCTTCAGTTACTTGTTCAACTTTCCTGTGTCAACAAGTGCATATAATTGCATCAACCAACAATCATAAGCCATCAATTGTGAATGAATAAAGTAAAAACAGTTAACTGAAAGAAAAGAAAATAGGAGATTCTATGCTGGACGTGGTATATCTATATATATCTATCTATATATGTATATCTATATATCTATATATATACACAGAGACGCGGAGACGCTGGCATCTCCTGCATCTCTCCGGCGACTCCTCTCTCTGTCCAGCGTCCCCTCTCTCCCTCTCTGGCATCTCCTCGTCTCCTCCGGCGTATCCTCTCTCTGTCCAGCGTCTCCTGCATCTTTCCGGCGTCTCCTTGTCTCCTCCCAGGGGCGGATCCAGGAATTTAGGTTAGGGGGGGCTGAAATTTAAAAAATGCAGTAGTCTTCCAATAACAAATTTTAGGCTTCCAATAACAAATTTCAGATTTCCAACCAAGCTAATTTCTAAGTTCCTAACTAAATGCAGTAATCAAATAGGTAAGCAGACACAAAATTAGCAAAAAATTACTTACTTAAAACTTGAAAAATATAGCGATTTCAACAAAAAAGCAAACATAAACAAAAAAAAAATGGGCAAAAAATAAAAAAAAAAACTATCTACATTTAGCTATCAATCGAGGGAATCAAACAACTGAAAGAATAGAAAACATACCTGGGCAGCTGGGCTGGAATGAAGCAAATCTGGAAGCTTGGGGGGTAAAACGAAGACCTGAATCAGAGGCAAGGGCAGTGAGCAAGAAGGCGAAGTCGACTGGCCGAGCGAGCGTGGGGGCGAGGGCGAGGGCGAGGGCGAGCGAAAGCAAGAGAGAGGCAGTGAGAGCGAGCGAGAGCGAGAGAAAGGCAGCGAGAGTCGGAGGGCGAGCGAGAGCAAAAGAGGCAGAGAGCGAGGGCGAGAGGCAGCGACGGCGAGCAACAGCAAGAGAGGCGGAGAGCGAGGGCGAGCGAGAGCAAGAGAAAGAGGGCGAGGGCGAGGGCGAGCGAGAGAGGCAGAGGGCGAGGCCGCGAGGGCGAGGGCGAGCAAGAGAAGCAGAGGGCGAGGCCATGAGGGCGAGGGCGAGAGAGAGAGGCAGAGCCGCAGAGGGCGAGGCCGCGAGGGCGAGCGCGAGCGAGAGAGGCAGAGCCGCAGAGGGCGAGGGCGAGCGAGAGAGGCAGAGGGCGAGGCCGCGAGGGCGAGGGCGAGGGCGAGCGAGAGAGGCAGAGGGCGAGGCCGCGAGGGCGAGGGCGAGCAAGAGAGGCAGAGGGCGAGCGAGAGAGGCAGAGGGCAAGGCCGCGAGGGCGAGGGCGAGCGAGAGAGGCAGAGCCGCAGAGGGCGAGGCCGAGAGGCAGAGGGCGAGGCCGCGAGGGCGAGGGCGAGGGCGAGCGAGAGAGGCAGAGGGCGAGGCCGCGAGGGCGAGGGCGAGCGAGAGAGGCAGAGAGCGAGCTGAGCGAGGGCAAGCGAGAGGCGAGAGCAAGAGAGGCCGAGGGCGAGCGGCGAGCGCGAGCAAGAGAGATGAAGAAAGCGAGGGGCCGAGGGCGAGCAAGAGAGATGCAGAGAGCGAGGGCCAGCGAAAGCGAACGCCCGACGCCGGACGAGAAAGAGAGAGGAGGCAGAGAGTGAGACGAGAGGCGGCGCCGCGGTGAGGGTGAGAGTCTGAGAGAGAGCGAGAGTGAGGTCGGGAGAGGAAGAAGATGCGGACTGGAGAAGAGAAGGGTTCCAGAGGAGGGCTAGGGTGGGCTGGGGGTTGGGACGGTGGGCTGGGGTGAGCTGGGGGTGGGCTGGGGTCAAATAAGGCTAAAATTTAGCCTATCAAATTCATTTTTCTTGTGGGCTGCCCTGGGCTTCAGCCCAGGGCAGCTCACACTTAAATCCGCCCCTGTCTCCTCCAGTGTCTCCGACGTGTCCTCTCTCTGGCTTCTACGGTTTTAACATATACTAATGTGTTTTATTGAGTTATTATAAATAAAAAAGATTATAAAATGATCTTAAACACTTATAAATATACACATAAATAATATATAAATTTAAAATTTTGTTCTAAAATTGTTAATTGAGAAGGTTTCATCATGAGTCAAGATTTTAATTTTAAATCACCATTAAATAAGTTTTGGTTATATTTTAAGTTATTAAAAATTGAGAATATAAAGATTATTAGAAAGTAAAAATAATGTCAAATTTTTAATAAATATATATTTAATTACAATAAAAATTTTAAAGAGACACCAGAGGAGACAAGTAGACGCCAGAAAGATGCAGGAGACGCTGGACTGAGAGAGGAGACGTCGAAGTAGACACAGGAGACGCCGAACAGAGGAGTCCTTGGAGAGATGCACGAAACGCCGGGTCCAGCATAGAATCTCCCAAGGAAATTAGCTGAAGCTGAGTGACTGCAGAGCGATTCAAAGGGCCAATGACAGAGCAGAGCAGGGTATGACAGAGAGAGAGAGAGAGAGAAGCAGGGGAGAAAAGGCTAAAGTTATTAGCCATCGATTAGGCTAAGCTGCGAGGGTAGTTGTTACTTGGAAGGTGTATAAAAGAAGAGTATTCGATTGTATTAATTCTCAATGAAATATCAGAATTGTTTTTCTCTTTTCATTGTCTCTCATCCTTCTCTCAATCACT
This sequence comes from Diospyros kaki, assembly GCA_036245055.1. Lineage (NCBI taxonomy): Eukaryota > Viridiplantae > Streptophyta > Magnoliopsida > Ericales > Ebenaceae > Diospyros > Diospyros kaki. The sequence continues at coordinate 7,424,493 of BSEG01000006.1, read as the reverse complement.
CTTTTATCTCTATTTTCCTCCAATTTTGGATCTGCTCACTGGCTCCCTATCAGTGATCCTGGGGTTAATGATGGTGGGTTCGTTGAGAGAAAAATAACTATTGAGAGGAAAACATTACGGTGATAGTGGCAAACAAGGTTCAATCAGCAGCAAAAACAACAGAAAAAACAAGAAACGACAGCAAAAAGAAGAAACAGCTGAAGCAAGGACGTTGAATATTCAGCTTCAGCTACAAGAAAGCTTCTCTCTTCCCCTAAATCACATCAAACTCCTAATTCCTGGGAGACCAATTCCAAGATTCCAGATTAATTGGGGAGGAATTCCCAAGATTTGATGGACATGATCCACTGATGAGAATAAACTGAGAGCCACTAAGAACTGGTCACAAAAGCCTACTGCCAGACCTTTCATTCTTGGCCCTCAACCACCTTCAAGACCTATTTTCAACCCTCAAGCAAATGAATCACAGAATCAAACATTATTCCCACCAAAAGACTGTCACAACAGAGTTAAAGCAGAGCAGAGACAAAAGCCTCTTAGAACTGTGATGAGAAGTATGCACCCTGACATAAGAGCAAGAGTTGGTTTCTAATTCTAATGGCAGAAGAAGAAAATGAACGGGATTTGGAAGAGTGGCATGCTAAACTGCCAGAAATCAGTTACCATATTTTGGAGGGGCAGGTGAATACTTAAACAATCACTGGCAGAGGTATAGGAAAACCCACCCAGGTGCTAATGAACAGTGGGAGTACCCACAATTTATTGCAATTAAGGATTACTCAGAAACATGGTCTTGTGATTGAGTGCCCATCATTAAGGTGTTCACTGGAAATGGGGATCATCTAATTTGTGATAAAAGGAGCATTCAAGGTCCTTTACAGCTGCAACCCACATTTCATTTTCCCTTGATTTATTTGTTCTACCTATCAAAGGGGCAGAAGTCATTTTTGGTATTCAGCGGTTTGAGAAATGGGGGCCTATGCTCACGGACTAAAAGGCACTAAATATGGAATTTCAATGGAAAGGAAATCAGGTCGACCTTCAGAGTCATACCCAGATCAAGCAGGTTCCTCATTGTTTGAACAAACTTAACAACTTGGACGCTCTCAAGGATGCAGCTCCAGAAACCTTAGTTGCTCAGGAAGCTCAGGTGAGGACTTAAAAACAACAAAACAAGCACAAGCAGGAGGTTCACTATGAGGCAGGAGATTGGGTGTGGGTCAAACTACAACCATATAGGCAGCATTTCATAGCTCACAAATATTCTCACAAGCTCAGTCCAAAGTATTATAGACGACCTTATCAGATTTTGAAAGGTAAAGATGCCTGAAGGGTGCAAGATACACTCAATTTTTCACATGTCGTGATTAAATCCTTTAGAGAGACCTATTCCCACCTTTCCTTCAACCTTTACCTCCCTCTAGTTGTGACAACAGACTCTTTGGTCAGATCTCTGGCTAATCTTAGCACTCGACAAGTGTTACATGGTAAAAAGGAAAAGAGACAAGTATTGTTGCAGTAGGAAGGACTGTCCTTAGAAGAGGCTACTTGGGAGGATTACTTGCAATTTGCTGCTATGCATCCAGAGTTAAACCTTGAGGGTAATTTTTTTTTTATTTGGGAAGATGAGGGCGATGATAGGATACTGGAGACTGCTGAAAAGGAGGCTGCTTATAAGGAGATCACCACCAGAAGAAAAGGTGCTGAGGTCAGTAAAGCTGGAAATGAAAAAGGAAGTATTGTTGTGCCAAAGGAAGAGGAAGCAGGGAGAGAAGAATCCCAAGAAGGCATCTAGAATGGCCACTAGGTAGCAGGAAGAAAAAAGTGGACGTGAGCTATGACAACAGTAGCTGAGAGAAAAGATAAGAAAATAGCTGAAGCTAAGTGCCTACCAAGTGATTCAATGGGAAAATGCAAGATCGGGGTATCACAGAGGGAGAGAAGCAGAGGAGCAAAGCCTTAAGTTTTTAGTCATCAGTTAAGCTGACTGTTGACTTCAGTTAGCTTTAGCTGTTTATAGCTGGCAGTTAGCCTTAGCTGTTTGCTCTTGTTTAGCGTCTGTGAGGGTAGTTGCTACTTTAAGAATTGTTTTGTCTTCCTCTTTTCATTGTCTCTGATCCCCTCTCTCAATCTCTCTTATGTCTCTCTTTCTTTCTCCAATTCTGGAGCTGCTCACTGACTCCCTATTGGTGATCCTGAGGCCATCATTGGATCTCGTGTTTTTCATGTCTGGTTTTTTTCCATCTCTAACCTATGCCTCCTACTTTGACTTTTCTCACATCATAACTCATCAGAACTGATATGTTGCCCGCGTCGGGCAACAATTATGTTGCCCGACGCAGACGTGGCAAAACTCAACCCCCCTCCCCACATATAATATTTTCCCTCCCCACATATAATATTTCTCCACTCACAGCCAGCCCCCTCCTCACATGCACCCCACCACCATCACCCTGTCCCCAATTTTCCAATTAAGCCCCCCACACCACTGAGTGAACCACTCCCAAATTAACCAACCCCTTCCCAAATTAAATCAAATTAAATCACGTAAGTGAATTGTTTTTAAACTAGTATTTTTCTATTAGTGTTTTTTTATAAATTAATATAAATTAAATTACTATTTGTTTCTTTGTTAACGCACTATTATGAGTGCTCCCTATTGGTCGGTCTCACGATTTCAATAGTAAATATAAATTAGGAACCCAACGGCCAGTTTTGACGGGTCTTTCTCCGCTAATGTGAAGACGACTTGATATTTTTTAATTTTCAGGATCGCTAATGACTGCTGAGTTTTTTTCTCTAAACAGGGCTTGAACACAGAATCTGAGAACCCAAAGAATAACACCCAGTGATTTTTCTTTTGCCAATTAATCTATGCATAAAGTGATCTATGTCAGTTAAACTAGTGTTTTTTCATTAGTCATTGAGTTGATGTAAAATTATTAATTTTTTAAAATTAATTCAATTATTATGGATATTAATGTTATTGGCTATACATTTTGAGTATTGTGTGATTATTTTATTAATAAAATTATTATCTCCTAATATAATTATTATTGAGTTTAAATTTTAATTTATATAATTTATTTAATATTTTATTAAGAATAATTCACTTACCTGATTTTATTTGGGTGGGGGATGGTTAATTTTGGGGGGAGGGGGTGTTAGGGGCGTGGTTCACTTAGTGGTGTGCTGGGGGGCTTAATTGGAAAATTGAGGAGGGGGTGATGGTGGTGGGGTGCATGTGAGGTGAGGGTTGGCTGTGAGTGGAGAAATATTATATGTGGGGAGGGAAAATATTATATGTGGGGAGGGGGGTTGAGCTTTGCCACGTCTGCGTCGGGCAACATAATTGTTGCCCAACGCGGGCAACATATCAGTTCTGCATAACTCATTACTCTCCTCCTTGGTTAGTATTCTATCATCTCCATTTCATCCACTCTGCTCATCCCTTGCTGAATTCTCAAGTGATTTATGCTTAATTATTATGTATTAAACATAAATAATGATAATTATTATTGACTTCAATAACATCCATCCATCCATCCATCGGACCATTGCTTCAGCCCAGTTGGGTTACAATCCAACCAACAAACGTACGGACTGGATGGGTCTTCTTCAGTTCTTCTTCCACTAAGCCCCGCCCGCCCCGCCCCGCTTTCTTTCCTGTAAAAACCCGAACCAAAACCAAGACCGGCTTCTGTTTTGCCACTACCCACTAGCCACCAGGTAGTGGCAGGCAGCAGGCTTACCCTTTTGTCTCCCCTTTTATTTATTTATACTCCCCACATCTCACCTCCATCTTCTCCTTCAGTGCTTCTAAAATGGCCCCTAAAGCCGGAGCTGCGCTCTTTTCCTTCTTCATCCTCCTCCTCCACTCCGCTTCCTCCGGCTTATCCCTGGAATACCATGCTCTGGCTTTGCGGTCCCTCCCCAGCCCAAATCCCCTTTCGTGGATCGACCAAGAATCTGAATCCGAATCTGAGGACGAAGAAGCCACCCTCTCCGTCCAGTTACACCACCGGGACTCTCTCTTCTTCAATGCCACCCCAGACAGGCTCTTCGCCCTCCGCCTCCAACGCGACGCCGCGCGCGTCAAAAAGCTCGCCGCCGCCGTCAAGCGCGCCGTTAACGGAACCGGCGACTTCAGCAGCTCCGTGATCTCGGGCCTCGCCCAGGGCAGCGGCGAGTATTTCACGCGCCTGGGCGTCGGCACGCCGCCCAAGTACGTCTACATGGTGCTCGACACCGGCAGCGACATTGTTTGGATCCAGTGCTCCCCCTGCCGGCAATGCTACTCCCAGTCCGACCCGGTCTTCGACCCCACCAAGTCCTCGTCGTATGCCAACGTCCCGTGCGGCTCGTCCATCTGCCGCCGCCTCGACTCGCCTGGCTGCAACCAGCGCCGGATGTGCCTCTACCAGGTCTCCTACGGCGACGGCTCGTTCACTGTTGGAGAGTTTGCCACCGAAACGATGACGTTTTGGAGGAGCCGAGTCGACCAGGTTGCCATTGGATGCGGCCACGACAACGAAGGCTTGTTCGTCGGAGCCGCCGGGTTGTTGGGTCTGGGCCGGGGGAAGCTCTCATTCCCCAGTCAGGCTGGAGCCCGGTTCGGCCGGAAGTTCTCGTACTGCATGGTGGACCGGTCGGCTTCTTCCAAACCGTCTTCCATTGTCTTCGGCGGCTCGGCGGTTTCGCGAAACGCCATGTTCACACCGTTGCTCACGAACCCGAAGCTCGACACTTTCTACTACGTCCGGCTCACCGGCATCAGCGTCGGGGGTGCCCGAGTCCGGGGCATTACGACGTCGCTTTTCGAGCTCGACACCGAGGGGAACGGCGGCGTCATCATCGACTCGGGCACGTCCGTGACCCGCCTGACCCGACCCGCGTACGTGGCAATGCGCGAGGCATTCCGGGCCGGAGCGTCCCACCTGAAGCAGGCGCCCGACTTCTCCCTGTTCGACACGTGCTTCGACCTCTCCGGGAAGACGGAGGTGAAGGTGCCGACGTTGGTGATGCACTTCGCCGGAGCAGACGTGTCGCTGCCAGCGTCGAATTATCTCATCCCTGTGGACACCAAGGGCACCTTCTGCTTTGCCTTCGCGGGCACGATGAGTGGGCTATCCATAATCGGGAACATCCAGCAACAGGGTTTCCGGGTCGTGTACGATGTGGCGGGTTCCCGGATCGGGTTCGCTCCGGGCGGATGCGCTTGATTGGCTTCTACTGTGCGGCCTTGTTTGGATGGAGGGAAAAATTCTTTCCCGGCTAGGGTTTCTGCTTTTCTTTTTTAATTTTTTTGGGTTTACTTGAGGAGCCAGCCAGCCAGCCAAATACCTGTAAAAGGAGGCAAAGATTGAAACTTGCGAGCTCCAAGTGGTTGTCTGTTGTATTACTTATCCCAACCCTAATTTAGTGTTCTAATTAATTAATACAGGGTTTAGGGTAAAGATGAACCATGAATATTAATGGAACCACCCTTACCGTTACATTATTGGCATAAAATGTGCTCAAGTCAAACATTAATTAGATATTTAAGCTAGTATGCCCCCATGAGGATTTATGAAGATGGCTGGCCACATAATTATGGCAATTTGTTTTGTGAGTTTGTGATGGGTGAGATTAAAGAAAGAAAGAAAGAGAACACATAGACAAGAGACGTTAGACAAAGAATTCTTACAATTCAACTTTTATTGGCCTCATGTCTAAAGGGCCTAATTCTTGAATTCTCTTCATTTGTGAGTTCTGCAGATACACTGTATAGATGTAACCACCACTTCATGGAATGGGGCATAACCCATGTTTCTGTCCATTTGGGAAATGTTTAGAATTTAACAATTTCAGTACATCTATGATGTATGTATCCCCTGGAAAGAATAAGCAAGCCTTAACTAATGTGGTAAGCTAGAATATCAAAATTCTACAACTGAACTTCTAAGATTCCCAACAAAATAGAGACAACGCTAAATTTAAGACTTCTAACAACAAGAATCACTTTAGGCCCATTTGATAGGCTTTTCATTTTCAGTTTTCTGTTTTCATTCTCATTTTCTTCAAATGAAAATAGATAATAGGGTTGGATTGCATGTTTGCCTTCTCAAAAAAATGAAAACAAGAAAAAAAATATTTTCACATTTTTCATTTCTTCTTTGTTTTCATTTTCATCTCCATTGCATGAAACACGATTAAGAAAGTTTGGTGATTAAGAAAGTTTGGTTATATGAGAAAAAAACCAATAAGGGCTCTTGTGAGGAGAGTGAAAATAATGGGACAAGTATTTTGCCAAAAAAGTATAGGAAGACCAAGAAAAACTTGGTGGAAGACACTTAGATATCATATCTATTGTAAGGGCCTTATAGGAGATAAGGCCATAAATAGAGATGACTGGAGAGATACAATTCATGTAGCCAACCCCAATCAGTGAAATAAAGGCTTTGTATGTTATTGTTTTCTCTCTGATCCCTACCCTCTTGCTGCTCATAGCCTTAGTTGTTAGAATCTTGGTGACCTATCCGGTGAGTTGCTATGATGATGTCAATTCCAATGGGAGTTGTTGGCAACTTGTCAACAGGATCATCAAGTTCCAACAATTCAAGAGTATAAATGCAGAGAAAGAAGAAATACAAAAAATTAAACACAAAACTAAAAACAAACCAAAGTTACCAAGAATGTTAAGTTTTCACTTTTCCAAAGAAAAAGGGATAGAACGAGATGAGACATTGTTCCAAAAAATTCTCCAGTGATTTTTTTTTTTTTTTTTTTGGGGGGGGGGAGGTGGTTCTCTTTTGGAAAAGAGGTTGTTCCCACAACCCGAACCCCCTAACCTCCTGGCACAAAGGACCAACTTTACCCTTGATATCAAGGCTCACCCTCTAACATCTTTCATTCGTTGAATCTAATTCAAATTTACACACTATGAGTCCTATATAGGCTTCAAGAAATCCAAAAAACACAGCATAGATATTATATAAAGCTAACAGGCATGGTAATTCAACATCACCAAAACTAGATCATTCAAAGATCTTAAAGTTCAATGAGGAAAAAAAATGCACAAGATTACCTAAATCACTCTTAATATTAATAAACATATTTCTTGAGAGTGTTTTTTCAGTTAGGTTTGTTGTGTTTCCATATTGTACTTGTTGGTTTCACCATGTCAACTAAGTTATGGAACACAACTATATCAATTATCCTCATTCACCACCATCTCATGAAATTTCTCCATGTGAAGATGGTATTCAAACTTCATTTCATCATTACTCCGCCAGGGGATATTATCCACTGCCGGTCCCAAGCCCGGATAAAGGAGGAGGGTTGCGTTAGGTAGCCGACAGCCAGCGTAAAACCTAGTCGGATCCAAATATGAATTCTAGACAAACTATCTGTTGGGATGTAACCCACATAGAAGTCTAGAATTCATGTAGCCAACCCCACATAGTGGGATAACGGCTGGATATGTTGTTGTTGTTTTGTTTTTTCAGTTAGGCTGCATCAAACTGTATGAAAATGAATATGGCTTGTCATTACTAGACTTTCACCATTCTTTTTGAAATGCAGCAAACTGTAATAGTCTCATGCTTTTAGTGACAAGTTCAAATATATGGTGAGATTCATGTTTGAATAGTGTAACACCCAAATATTTTCATTAGATACCAAGAGAAATTTTGATCCAGTGATAATTGATTTGCATTAATTAAGTAGATCGGACTTGAGATAAAAATTAACTGGTGTTGGTGCAAGCTATAGAAAGATAGTGGACTTGAAAGATCAATTAGATTTAGTGAATTAATTATGAATTTAGTTAAGTTGGGAGATAGTGAAATTTAACTAAGGCAAGGGCGTATTAAATATATATATATATATATTGTGTATATATAAAAAATGAAAATGAAATAGAAAAGAAAAGAAAAGAAAAAGAAATGGAAAAGAAAAGAAAAAGAGAGTAAAATAGGGCCCTAATTGGCCCATGCCTGGTGCATAGCCAGCGCCTGGCCCCTGCTGCTCAGCAGGGACCAGCTGCAAGCAAGCCGCCCCTGCTTGCTCCAAGCAGGGGCCTGCCCCCAAAAAAGTGGAAGAGTCCTCTCTTCTAAAATTGTATTAGTCAGAGAGGCCTGCAGCCAAACCTCTTCTCATGGTACTGTAGTGTCTCAAATTTTGAAATAAAGGTATATTTACACAAAAATAGAAGCCCTTTAATAAATCCTAAATTTTCCAATTGGATTGGTTTTCCCAATATGGAAAATGAGGCCAACATTAGAGTCTATATATATATATATATATATATATATGTATGTATGTAAGGAACAAATGGGCGGTCTTCTACCCTTGGAAGAAAGAGAGAAGTTAGAGGGAGATCGAAGAGGAAGGAGAGAGGTGAAGAGAGAGCTAGGGGAATCAAGCAATTTTCCTTCAAACAAGACAAGGTGAGGGTTCATTGTCAATCTCCAACTCACATTGCATGATAAATTTTATTGTTGCTTATATGTGCATCAAAGCATGGAATGCATGGACTTATGATTCTTGAAAACTTGTATATAAAAGAAATGGATATTTGCATGCAGATTGCTATGGTCATAGGGTTAACATGGTGCTATGGAAAGTGGTACATCCTTGCCATGGGTGAATTGCTGGGTTGCACCTGGTACCAATCTTGCAAGCTGGTCATGTTGGTCAAGGTTTTAAAGGATACCCTCCATAGGTCACCAAGATGTCAAGGACAATGCTTGTGCTCAACACATAATTATGCACAAAATATTTTCCTAACCCTCACGAAGTGTTAAGCACTTATCTCGCACATTCAAATGAGCTTAGGTGAAGCCAGTACTTCAAAGGGAAAAGAAAAACTTGAGACTTAAAGAAGAAGATTGATGATGTATCTTGATAGTGATTTGGCATTTTGATATTTTACATGCAATCATGAGTCAAGAGTGTATGCCTATGTATGACTTCCCTTGTGAGCTTCTGTGTAAAATTACCTCGTGTATTTTGATTCGGTTACCTATGCAGTTGAAACTTATGAGAACCACTAGTAGGTTGGAAAGCTTTTGGATGTAAAAGTAGGTCATTGTAAAATGAACCATTTAAGGTGGTGTATAGATGTCGGAATGTTAGAAGGTGTGGTGAAGTTATTCTTTCATAACTTGGAAATGAGGTATCGCCATCTTACTTTTTGTTTTGGTCCAAAAAGGGACATTGGTCTACATTTATGCTCAAGAGAATATTTATTTTAGAAACTAGAATGTCTTGTGTTGTGTTTGCCCCGAGATAGATGATAGGAGATCAGTGCAAGCTTTGAAGATTTATCGGCTGGATTTATTTTAAGCAGTTAGAGTTTTATTTCTCAAAGTGTAATTGTTGTATCTTTGGGGGTCTAACTGTAATATCCCATATTTGATTAGTTATATGAGGGTTTCGCCTCTTCTATAAATAAGAGGGCAAGGCGACAGTCGAGAGAGATTATAATATTCTTTCAAGCTCTCAATTGCTATTGTGAGTACATATTTTAGAAAAAGTGAGGCTTGTGTATAAGTTCTTGGGCTTTCTTGGATTGAATGAGGAATTGTACTTGAGCGATAGAATTGTATGAGAGCTTGGGTTTTGTACTAATCAATTTCTACTGAATAAAGGCTACTCGATTGAGGGTGTTGGACTGTTGGATGTAGAGCCAAATCAATTGGCTTGAACTAGGATAAAAGGTTGCGTCTCATATGGTTTGATGTTTCTTTTTTGTTCTGTTTTATGCCTTCAAATTCTGTTCTTTATTATCTGATGTGTTGTGATTTGTTGGCCGTTGAATTGTGAGTGTGTTGAGTGGTGTTTGATTGGTTTCTTGGGTGTGTTTAAAGGCTGCCAGTGCTCCCAAGTTATAACAAATTGGTATCAAAGCCAGGTCTCTCATCAAGAACTATCAAGAACTTAGAATTTCATCACATACCCGCAAGAATGGCTTCTATAGCCTCTACCGCACAGTATGATATTGAGAAATTTGATGGGCAAAACGATTTTTCCCTATGGAAGATAAAGATGAGAGCTCTTTTTGGAAGTCTTGGACTAGAGGATGCCCTAGAGGCTGAAAAGCCTATGCTCGAAACCCTAACTGAAGTCCAGAAAAAGGAAATTAGGGATAGAAGGATAGAAACCAACAAAAGAGCCTTTAACACCCATATTCTAAGCCTAGGAGACAAAGTCTTGCGGGAGGTGTCAAAGATGACAACTGCGGAGGATCTTTGGAATAGGTTAGATGCACTTTACATGACTAAAACCTTCTATAACCGGCTGTACTTGAAAACACAATTTTTTTCTTTCAAGATGAGTGAGAGTCAAAGGTTGCAAGACCATATGGATAGTTTTAATAAATTGTGCTTGGATCTTGAGAATATAAATATTAGGTATGAAGATGAGGATAAGGCATTGATCTTATTGCACTCTCTTTCTAAGTCCTATGAGACCTTTGTGGTTATCTTGAAACATGGAAGAGATAAGCTGACCCTAGATGATGTGATAGGAGCTTTGAATTCCAAAGATTTGCAACACAAGGTAGAGTTCCAAAAATCTGCATAGAAGCTCTGGCAGTTAACTCTAGAACAGGAAAAAGAGACCCTCGGTTAAATGGTAGGTCTCGACCTAAGTCTAGGAGTGGCAAGAGAGTGGTTAAATGCTTTCATTGCCATGAAGAAGGGCATATGAAGAAAGACTGCCCAAATAGGAAGAAAGGATTCCAAGATAGAACCAGCCCCGAATGCTCAAGCACCATGTGTGGTTTTGGCTATGAGAGGGTGGATGTCCTATAGTTTTTTCTAGTTATGCAGGAAAAGTAGCATAGGCACTAGGTTTAGGATGCACTTCTCATAAGAAATAGGTATTCACCTTTAGAGTCACGGTGAAGGGGGAAATGGTTTGTCTAGGCAACAATTAAGGTCAAGGGAATTGGAGATGTGAGAATAGGATGCATGGTGGAGCTGTTCCAGAATATTAGAAGTTGTAAAAATATGTCCCTGCTTTAAAAGAAAGCCTAATGTCCTTAGGAAGAATTAGATGGTAAAGGATTTCTCCTATTAAGGAGAATTGGAATCTTAAGAGTTGCAAGGATCTCTTAGAGAGATGGTAGCAACCCTCAAGAATGGAGGTTATGTGGTGCAGGCTTGCATTTTTTTTTGTGGATAAGATGCAGCCACTAAGGAAAGCCTATGATAAATTAGGCAAGGGCATTCTTTGAGGATGACTCACTTCGGTGAGCAAGGTCCAAGAAAAGTATCTAAGGCTAGGGATATTAGGAGGGGAAAATTTTGTAGGTGTAAGGGAATAGGAACCATGTTGTTTGGTAAGGTCACCAAAGTAGAAATCTCCAAATCAAAGTTTTTATATATCAAAATCCCATTACAGATCAGCTTCTAGGATCTAGGGGAACCTATCTAGGTCTTGTCTCATGGTGGAGCCAGGTGAAGTGAACCTAGTGGAGATGGTGTGTCCCTAAGAATTCCCAAGCATATACGACCTTGCTGGAATTGAATATAATCTTGTTGGAATTGCTTCTGGTGTGAAGGGTTAGCTGTTGTGGAGTTGTAGAATAGGTATGCATAGGTCTTCTAAAGCTAAGGGAACTTACCTATGAGGGAAAACTCTACCAATAGGACATGAAATTAGCTGATGCTAAGGGCAAGGGATGGAATCTAGAATGCTGTGTAAAGAAAAACAACAAGGAGAATCCTTTGGGAATGTCTAAAACTAGCCTATGAACCAGGGTATAGCAATAGGGAAATATGAAAAAAAAATTGGTCATATTCATTGTGTAAGCTTGGGTTGGATTGTGAGAGGGAGGAAGCAAGTGTTTAAGATAGTTTTGGCTCTTGCAGTGAGGGACCTTGTGAACAGTGAGGGGAAATGGTGTGTGCAAGTGTTATCTTGTATGGTGTAGCCATTCTTGATCAAAGTCCAGACTAAGCAAGGAAAAGGAAATAGAATCATCAAGTTGATAATGAGCAAGGGAGTAGAATGTTTAGAGTGTTGCCTAGGATGAGGAATAGATAGAACCACAAGAAAGTATTAGTGAGGTATGGAATGTTGGGTTTGAAGGATGCTTAGACTCTGGTTTGAGTGCTAAGGAATAGGCCAAAAAATGGAACCTCTTGTATAAGAAGAGGTGATGCACTCTTGTCCAAATAAATGGCATGAAGCCATGTAAATTTGGGGAGAATCTTGGACTTAGGTGGAAGATCCCTTAGGTTAAATGGGTGGAGTGTTGTGTAAGTGTATTTGTAAGTTAAGGAAATGCTGGAGATGGGAAAACCTAGGGAGAAAGGCTAGGCAAATGGCCATCAGGTATGATAGCTCATAAAGGCTTAACTTTGGATTAAATAGGTATCACGAACAACTAATTATCCATGTGGAAACTAAGGAAAAAGTGATCTTATAGTGTAGCCAAGGGATAAGAGGCTAGAGGGAAAGGTAAGCAAGGATTGGTTGCTTAGAATGTCTCTCTAGGTATGATAGTAATTTCTTAGGTAAGATATAAGATTGGAAGAGTCTAAAAAGGTTAAAATTGAGTGCATGTGGAAGTTGTAAGTATTCCAATGGTATGCCTAGTATATTGAGAAGCAGCTTCATTGGTATTTTCTCCAAATAGAACTCTCAAGGTGTAACTGAGTGTTCAGATCAGTGTATGAGAGTGTGGGAGGAAGGATAAGCTGGGAAATACTAAGGCATAGAGATTGGAATAGGGATTGGACAGCTTAAGGCAGCCTAGGTTACCCTAATCTTAAGCATATCTTGGTAGACTGGTAGGTAGATAGAGGAAAATTAAAAGAAAATTCGAGCAGTCTTGTTTGTTTGAAGTAAACATTAGAGGAAGAACAGTGGTAAAACCTAAAAGGACAGTTTTGGAGAGCTAGGAATAAAGTCTAGCAGTGGAAAAGCCAATCCGGGTGAGGTTCACTGTGTTGTGATGCTGTGTAAAAGGATGAAACCTTTGAGATTAAAGAATAACATCATGTATGGATTTGGTTTATGGTGGAGTGTGCCTAGATGAATAGTTATGAATTTAGGGTATATATATTGCATTTTGTATGCAGCAGGAACCCTAAAGAAAAGTCTCGATAGGAGGAGTTGAAACAGCCAAATGGGTAGTCCACTTGGCTTAGAATTTAGTCCCACCATGGAGTATATCAATCATATTGATGTTAGGAAAAGTTAACCATTAGGAAAACCCCTTGAGGAGGAAGATAATTCTAATGAGAGTTGCAGGTTTAGTTAAGTGTAGCTGAAAATTATCCGAAGGTGTTTCATTGTATCAGTTACAGCATTGTTTGTTTTCTTTAATGTGTTTTGTGTTTTGATTTGATCAGGTTTTTTCCATCATTCCGAGAGAAGGCATATTCAGTCTATCGGGTTGAAGATCTCAAGGCAAATGGTGGAGAATTGTTGTGTTTGCTTCAAGATAGATGATAGGAAATCAGTGCAAGCTTTGAAGATGTGTCGGATGGATTTATTTTAGGCAGTTAGAGTTTTATTTCTCAAAGTGTAATTGTTGGGGGTCTAACCATAATATCCCATATTTGATTAGTTATATGGGGGTTCCACCTCTTCTATAAATAAGAGAGCAAGGCGATAGTCGAGAGAGATTCTAATATTCTTTCAAGCTCTCAGTTGCTATTGTGAGTACATGTTTTAGAGAAAGTGGCGCTTGTGTATGAATTCTTGGGTTTTCTTGGAGTGAATGAGGGATTGTACTTGAGCGATAGGATTGTATGAGAGCTTGGGTTTTGTACTGATCAATTTCTACTGAATAAAGGTTGCTCGATTGAGGGTGTTGGATGTAGAGCCAAATCAATTTGGCGATAAAAGGTTGCGTCTCATGTGGTTTGATATTTCTTTCTTGTTCTGTTTTATGCCTTCAAATTCTGTTCTTTATTATCTGATGTGTTGTGGTTTGTTGGCCAGTGAATTGTGAGTGTGTTGAGTGGTGTTTGATTGGTTTCTTGGGTGTGTTTAAAGGCTGCCAGTGCTCCCAAGTTATAACATCTTGACAAATTATGGGTACAAGAATCATCTAAAAATAATTTTTCTAGAATTAATTATGAATTTCTTTGTAAAGACTGTCCAAGAAACTAGGGATGACACACTATTGCACAACAGTCCACTTCAATAATTTACTACTACCAGCGGAAGAAGTGTAAGAATATGAGAAAATTGCGCACAATACCTCTGGAAGTCTGGTTTCTAGGAAAATTAGTTTAACAATAACTCAAGTTGTGTGCAAAAAGATATGGTGGGTTTACTATGACTGCGCAGTGTAGTCAATCCACAGGAACAGCCGACTTTAAGTCTAATTTAGGAAGGTTGAAACCTTATATAATTAACTGAATTTTAAATATGTTGTAGCCTAATGAATAAGCTCTCTAGTGGGATATGATTCGCATGAAAATGTATGGATTTGATCAGTCAAATACTCGAAAGATAAAAGTGCATCACAGCAGTAACAAAACTGGGAGCAGTCAAATATATACAATTTTTAGAAGGGTCAAATGGTTTCTTTTCAGGATGATGTTTTTACTCAAGGTTGAATTATGGATCTTCTAACCTCTGGAAAATTTTCACCAAATTTCACATTGGTCTATATATTTTGAAAGATCAATTTCAGTAGGACGTTAGGAGGCAACCATGACAAAGAAAAATCGGTGGGTCTCTTAAACTCAAGGCTGGGTCAAAAACAACTTGAATATACTGGAAATGACAATATCACTAATCTAAACACGTTTAAATGTGTTAAAACACTTATTATCATCCTTAATCATGATTTAGAATACATGGTTGCATTTTCAATTGGATTAAGGGTGAGGTTCTCTAGTGATCATTGAGTTAACTTACTTAACCAAAAGAAAATGTGTTAAGGGATTTACTAGAGGAGCCAAGGGGGAAGGAGTTAATTTAACAATGGAAGTTGAATTAATTTTTTTATTTCAAAAAAATCCCCAATTTTTGGTTCAATAACACGCACGAGAGAGTGGGCTATTACAAATAGGGCATCCATTCTACTCATCTCATTTTAATTCAATCTGCTCCAATAATCATTGAAACTAAAGGTTCCATGGTCTTTGTAGTGCTTAGATAAGTTTAAAGGGTACAAATATTTAAAGGAGATTGAAAAAGAATAGAACTCAGAAAAGAAAGGAGGCTAATATTCCAGCTGTGATCAGCAAAATTAGGAGATAGGAGATAGCAAAAAGCAATTGAAGCTGTTTCAACTGTGATTATTACAGTTACAATAGTTGGCAACAAACCACTACAACTGTTATAAACTGTTAGTAAAATCAGTTAGAAATGTAACCAATTAACTGCTGAGGATAGCCATATATGAGGCTATACCACCTTAGACAAAGGGATAATGAATGAATTGACCATTCTTTGTTTCCCTCTGTTTTTTCCTTAATTTATCTCATCTCTCTCTGTTTCCTTCTTCCACGATTGTCAACTCGGAACCCTAGATTCGAAACCTAGGGTCCTGACAATTTCAAGTATGAAAAAGCATTTAAGGACAGGTTCTAGTAATCTAGAGGGTAGGAGTGTAAAAAGGTGAAGGGAGAAGTGTGTTCATTTAAGGAATCCTATTTGCGAGTGATGCAACTTATGTTCCTATTGGCACGTCCCTATAGGAGTGGGATTATCTATGAAATAATGGGTAGGGAAAGAGTTGAAGCATTATCTGAGCAATTTAGAAGGTTTCTAATGGATAAAACAAGAGTTCCAAAGCTATTGATAATGATCCATTTTCTAAAAGGACTACTGTAGCTCTTATGTTCCTATTGGCATCTATCTATGGGAAGTGGGATTATCTACAAAATAATGGATAGGAAAGAGTTGAAGTATTATCTGAGCAATTTTACAGGTTTCTAATGGGTAAAGCCATAATTCCAAAGCTATTGATCCATTATCCTAAAAGAGATACTGTAGCTTGGCTGTTCATATTGTTGCTCTTAAGTCTTAACCTGTCTACTTTCTGTCCAGTGATTTACATGTTTCTTTTTCCTTGCTCTTCATGTACGCATTTACCACAAATTCTATGCCAGTTTAGCAGTTCTTTTTTTTTTCTTCTAAATAACAGAGGAAACTCGTAGCCATGGTATACACATTGGACATGTGCACTAGCTCACAAATCACGTGTGATAAGCAAGTGCATAGAAATTTTGTGTGGGGGTTTATCTCCAGGAAGTTTTGTTTGATACCTCATGGCAGAGAGGACCACTACGTCTCTCCTTACCACCAGACCAATCCTAGGGTGTCGCTTTGGCATTTTTATTGGATCGGTTTAAAACAACAACAACATATCCAGCCGTTATCCCACTATGTGGGGTTGGCTACATGAATTATAGACTTCTATGTGGGTTACATCCCAACAGATAGTTTGTCTAGAATTCATATTTGGATCCGACTAGGTTTTACGCTGGCTGTCGGCTACCTAACGCAACCCTTCTCCTTTATCCGGGCTTGGGACCGGCAGTGGATAATATCCCCTGGCGGAGTAATGATGAAATGAAGTTTGAACACCATCTTCACATGGAGAAATTTCATGAGATGGTGGTGAATGAGGATAATTGATATAGTTGTGTTCCATAACTTAGTTGACATGGTGAAACCAATAAGTACAATATGGAAACACAACATTTTATTGGATCGGTTTACCTTAGGAAATTTTATAGAGGCCTCATATGAGCATGTCAATTTTATTGAAGTTGACCCCCCAGGAAATGGTCTTTGCTTTTGAAAGGTTTATCTACTATAGTTAGCTCTTCCATGAAGAGGAATGAAGATTTATCTCAGCTCATCAATTTGAATGAAAGCAAACCAATAGCATGGAAGAAGCCACAACAGCAGTGAATTTGCATGGTTTAGCACCATGCAACAAACACAATACAGTTTCTTTCCAGAAAGCGAAGCAATCCAGACAATCCCAAAGGTTTTGTATTCCATAAATCTTTCCCTAGGATTAGGAGGGAAAAACCAAATAATATGAAATAGGCTAGGAAAAAGTACTAGCATAATTAATGTAAAAGAATTGGCCTCTCCTACTATTTGTTTTCAAATACTAATTGGAGGGCAAAAGGAAAAAATACAATGTCTATTTTATTAGATAACTTATAATTTAAAAGAAAATTTCCTTGATAGTCTATCTTATTGCAATATGTATATCAATACATGTCCAACTCCAATCCACTAATCATATTTTAGAACATTAGATACCACATTCCGGTATCCAAGCAATTTGTGCTCCACATAGCAGAGACAAAGAGTACCAACCCCAACTTTCAAACATAACAAGAACAGATGAAATCATTATGGATGAACAAGTGAAGCAGTAGCAACCAGGTGTCAGAGCCACATGTATGAGTGACTGCTAATATTTTTCTCTTTTTGTGGTCTTCTCCGTGATTCAGAACAATATCTAATCAGATAAGGTGTTTGATCCGATGAAAAGAACTATAGTAGTACCGAAAACAGAAATTGAAACAACTAATTACGTCAAAATCCTATTAATCAAAAGAATCCAGATAACAAGGAGATTCAAGATCGAACAAGAAGAGCTGGACTAGAAAAAACTATCAATCAAAACCAGCACAAAGAAGCAATAACTCGGAAGAATGCAATCAGGGACCGATTCCAAATTAAAATTGGAATTCATTCGAGTTCACAAAGCGAAATCCAATCAATTGTACCGATGAAACATTAGGAATCGGACAATATATCGACGAGTAGATAAAGAAACAGAAGAAAAACCTTTTCCAGAGATCACGCTGGGATTTGGCAGGGACGGAGCGCCAGAGTCGATCCATCTCGGCGCAGAGGGACTGGATCTGGGTGATATCACGCTTGACGGCAAAGGAGAGCTCGGGCGAGTCCACGCCGGCGCCTGAAGACGAAGAGAATTCGAGGCGCTCGAGCCTCTCGAGGGCGTCCCTGGTCCTGAGCAGTAGTCTCTTCGAGCTCTGATACACCTCTGACAACGTCCGTCCTCCACCTTCCGTTGCCGTTGCCGTCGCCATTTTGAGAGCGAGGAAATGGCAGTTTCAGGCGACAAGTTTTGCATTTGCTTCGTCCTCCCGGTTCTGAATTCTGATTATTATATGCGACCCAAATGAGATCAACAAATAAAAGATAATTACATAAACATACGATCAGCTCAGCATTTATTTTCCATTAAATTTCAAATTTGGTATAGAAATATAATTAAGATATTTTTTCAATTTAATAGAAACTTATCTAATATATAAAATTTGAAAAAAAAACTTTATTAAAAGAGCCAGTACACTAAGATAAAGTTCGTTAAAATGAGTAAGATAAAAGAGTATTAAAATAAATTTAAAATAGTTTTTGAACTAAAATATAGAATAGTTTAAATAAAATTGAAAAACATTCAAAAATTTTTATCAAACTATTTGTTAAATTCTTTGGAATGCATTAGAGAATACAGACATCATTTTTTTCCTTATATGTAGGGACCAAAATATGCTTATTTTGAAAAGGTGGAAAGATATGTACACCTTAAAAAATCAAGATAAAAAGTCATTAATGATTTTTTCAAAAATAGTCAGATAAACTTAACAAACATGTTGAAAATGATAGAAATCCGGAATGTATTCCATATCTTGACTTTTTCACCCCATATCTTGATTAACAAACATTACTTAATCATAAATAAAGTGTTGGTAAAAATTATAAATTAAAATACGTCTATTTTACAAGTTTTAAGTATAAAAAAAAACAACTATAATAAATAATTTTAAATACTTAAGTTGTAAGATAAATTTTCTAGATATATATTTTACCAATACTTTATAAGGTTTGAAAAATGTATTAATAATTTTGAAGAGTTTTTTACTATAAAAATTTTGGAACCAAGTAAATTTATTAAGTTAAAAACAAAAATAATTTAGTCACATTTAAATAGTAATAAGTATTTAGTTAATTCAATTATCGAATCGATCAAACTATTGAAATTGAATAGACCAAAATTATGTAAAAAAATTAAACTAAATTAATCGAATAAATATTCAAATAGAACAAATCAAAAATTAAAAAAATAGAACAATATGAAAAAAAAAAAAAAAAAACCTCACCGAATGTTGAAGCTAAATGCAAACAAAAAAAGATAATTTGTATGTTGAAGCCAAATACAAACAAAAAAAATAATAATTTGTAGATGAGAGTTTGTCAGTATTGAGTTATAAATGAGAGGCACAAAAAATGAAAGAAGATAAAGAAGATGACAGTCGACAATGACAATGGGCATGACAAATGATGGTCAAAGAAAGAAAAAAATGAAGGGTCGATTATCGGTTAGAGTAAAGAGAAAAAGGAAGAGTTAGTCGTTGATCAGAGTAAAAAAAAAAAAGAAAAGGTCGGGGTTGATTGTAGGTCGCTAGTTGGAGAAAATAGTAAAAAGAATAGTAGATTAGTTGCAAATCATTGGTCAAAGTAAAGAGGAAATATAAGTCTAAAAGGTCATGATTGATACGGGAAATTTAGATCAAATTACAAAGGAAGTACAAAAAAGAAAGTGAAATAATCAATTCAATTATTCTATTATTCTTTTTTTTTTCTATTCTACTGAATTTAAAATAAAAAATGATGTTGATTGGCAATTTCGCCAACATCATTATACGAGAGATTTTGATTTTTTTCAATATAAAGATCAAATTCAGTCAAAATAATCAAAATTATCAAACTTAAAAACTAAATCGAATTGACCTTAGCTTGTATTAAAGTGACTCCACAATTTCGATCAATTTGATTTAATTATTTTGATTAAATCAAAATTTTACTCAACCTCTAACACTTGGTCCTTATGGATTTATTTGGAAGTGAGACCTTCATTTGATATAATTTTTTGTCAAAAATTAATTTACATATAAAAAATTAACAAAATATCTCACTTAATCTTATACAATTCATCCATTACAAATCAATTAAAATAAAAATACTACACCAACTCTCAGAGAAAAAAAGATATAATCATTAATCATAATCAATTTTTATACCCGAATAAAATCTAATTTATTTTCAAAGAACTACGAATGCTAATCAATCCGTAATTTAATCAATATTTATTTTTAAATTAGAAAAAAATTATAACTTTTGAAATTAAAAACACAAATCTAGTGCATAAAAAAAGAATCGAGAAACATATTAACTAAGAAAAATTAAAAAAAAAAAAAAAGCCGAACAGTCGAATGGCATTTATTATTTTCTTCCCAAAATTTTAGAAACCATAAAATGCAGATTGACAAAGTGAAGCAGACCCAACACCAACCCATTTCAACTATTATACTCAGCAAAGGCATTATTAAGATGACTACTTAACACGATATATAAAAGCAACTACTAGTATACCATTAGCAGCAGCAGTTAACTACTGCAAGCACAACCACAACCACAAGCCACGGTTCACATTCATTTTACTAGTCATATAAACTGGAAAGCAAGTTCAAAAGCATTTCGGTTCATTTCTGTTATATTCACTTGTTTCTCTTCTCATCTACCATTTCTCGGAAACCCAACCTTCTTCTCAGATTTTACCCATGCCCATGCCCCCGCCTCCCTCCACTCAACGGAAAGTCGCACTTCGGTTCCCACTCGCTGGGAAGGCCTGGCGCCTTCTCCCCTGCGCCAAGTTTCTAGTACCTTCATCATCCCTACGAGACTGAGACTGTGACTGAGACTCACCAGCGCTCGCAGCTGCACTACTTGCCCTATCCACTGGATCAACCCTACTCCTATCAGCATGGCCTTCGTCACCGTCTTCCTTAGGTTCTGCCCTTGATCCCTCCCCGAATCTGATCTGCCTCCTTGCACCTTCATAGTCGAATGGCTTCAACTGCAAAAGCCCTTCAGGATCTTTGGACGTTCCGGCTTGTTTGAGCTTTCTTGCTTGGCTGGTTGACTGGAAACACCTTTGGAAGCTGGAGGATAAGTCAGTGAGAGACATGGCCTCATCTCCCTCAGCCATTTCAAAATCAGAACCTTCAATGTGTTCTTCGTTGTGGTCCAACTGTTCCCTTGTGGGTTCACCAGACGATGTTCCCTCAACACATGCATTGTCGTCTAGCAGTATAACATCTCCTAAGTTGGACACTCCACCTTGGACAGCTGGAGGAAAGTCGTGGCGCATACCTTCCACAGGCGGTTGCAACTGTTCATCCATCCCGGAGAATGAATGGAATGGAAAGCTTACTGAAGATTGTATCTGCTCCAGCTTCATTACTTCCTTTTCCTATGACAAAAGCCAATAATTTTTTATAGTAACATGTACAAAACTAATTTCTGAGAGGAATGATAATAACCCGCTGCTGTCGGTGGAACTGAATATATTAGGCATCATGAGCCTACCATGTAAGACCAAGTCTCACAACATATCAGCCCAAAAATCAAGAGGAATCAATATTATTGAACTCACTTTTTTATCAGAAACCAACTTTCTCTTCCCTGAAGAACTCCCCAGCATTGCCCCAAAAGCATGGCTTGGCTTCTGTAGCACCTGAATAGCAGCTACGGCACCCTAAAGAAAAAAGATACATAACTTAGTCTGTCTTCACAAATCAAAACACATGATCTGAACGAATCAATAGCTTATTGAATATGATGTTCTTGTATTGTTATTCACCTCTTTGCTCTGCCCTGAAGTGATGGGGCTTTCTCCTTGAAGCCTGCTGGCATTGTCATTTGTTTGACTTTCTATGCTCGCATTTTGACCACCATTATGTTCCAAAGCACCTTCCTGTACATTTTTACTAATTTCAGCAAAATTGCTTTCAAGCTTCGAAGTCCCCCTAAAATGTGAAGGAGCTGGAGGTTCTCCAGACATGCCAGCACCCCGATTTTCTGTTGTTGCTGTGGTCTTTAATCCAGCAGGGACTTCAGGAGGAGCCTCATTTCTATCTGTAGACAATATATTTCGTTGGGATGCCTAGATTTCCAAAATGCTAGTCAGCAAATCACAGGATAAGATAAAAAATACAGTAAAGCAAATCTGTGCACCCTCAACAATCTAAAATCCTGCTGTCAAATTCCAAACCATTTTCCAATTTAAAAATAAATTCCAAACCATTTCACAGACAATGGCAATTCAGATATTAATCATTGCAAGAAGAAGGGCTACTCATTGGTTTGCAAGAAATTCAAGATCACTATACCTTTAAGACTTTCAATTATGTTACTCATGGATGTAAAATTCTCATCCACTTAACCCAGATGATAAGAGCTGATGAATAATGGGAAAATAGCTTTCTAGGATTTCCTATATGGATAATGTTCTCAATCTAAGATGTTGATATAAGTAGATAATTCAACATGTCCACTTCACAGCTGAATCTGAAACACCTACAAACATAAACAATAGAAATTTTGTCTGCCCCCTCTCCACCAAGGGATTTCCAATTTTGGGTCACTGTTACAAGTATCAAATATTATTTAAACAAGTACAAGCACTGATCTCCTGTTTAGATTCAAATATCAATATATTTTGCACCCTTGGTTTGCCAGTCCTATGAGTTCCCACGCAAGATCAAAGAAACCAATTTGCAGATTTCTCAATATCACAAATTGAAATACACTATATAGAATCACCAACCACAAAATCAATTTTATCACGGAAAGGACAGAATGCATGACAGAATCAAAATATATACTACTTTCATTTGAATAACACCCCCTTTCCAGAATACACACACACACACACACATATATATATAAATAAACAAGAAAGAAAGAGAAAAGAAAAGCAACATATTTTAGATGGGAATTTATTGCCAAGAATTTGAAATTTCCATGGATAAAACATACATCAAATATACCAGTGTTAGACGAATCAAAAAAGTAAATTTGAATGCAAACAACTGACTGATAGCTCTCCTATTGCTATTCATATACCTTGGACTCATTATGTCCCTCACAAGAGTCTGACTGATGGTCTAAGGTAAATATTAGTAATTTGGCAATCCGTTCAGGATTGATCACAAGAACAATATTCATGGCTAGCCTAACTTTCTTAGTAATTCTTACCTTTTCCATACGCTCCTCCTTTAAGCGCTCAGCAGCAGTTTCAAAGGCAGCAGCATTCTGCATGGACTGCTTTATGACACTAACAACTGAATTGAGATTTCGCTCAACGCATGGGTGCTTTGATTTCACCAAATGAAGCAGCTTAGTTGTAGTAACAGGCATCTGTTTGGCTGTTCCCATCATATAAAAAATGAACAAAGACAGAAAAACATATATAGAACCATGTCATTATGTGATTTAACATAAGTAAAATTAAAAGATATATATTTAAGAGAATTCATGTAGTTATCCAAATACCAATTTCAAGAAGTGTTTTGTTTGGCAATATATAACCAGTGCTCTCATCCTCAGCACGGGCAACAACATCTCTCCATTCACAAAGTCCCTGCAGACCAACAGGTCACCTTGTAAGGAAATTAGCAGACAGAGTAAGCAAAGACCCCCTATGTTAACTCATTGTGTCAACCTCACTACACACAATCCAACCTGTGAACAATTATACTTGTAAATGTATAATAGTTAACAACTATCTCATGATCACAGCCATAAAAATGGCAATTGGCACCTTCCAAATCCCTAGCACGTCAAAAGGTGCATCAGATAGCATACGCTTATGTACTTCAGCAACCTTGTTTCAGGACAAGAATTATCTCAGATATGACGTAACCTGATGTTTAATAGGTAATAAAGCAAAAACTTACTGCAACAACTGCAAGCTGCTGGGCATTGAGATCAGCACCTTGCAAACTGTATCAAGATGAAAAAGAACATAAGTTCATAATGTTCCTCCAAGACATGCAGAAAACTGAAGCAACAAAGAATAGAAACAAACAACAAAAACTGTTGACATATATTAATTTACAATTTGAACAGCAAAGAGCATCAGAACCAGTAACAAACCCATATATGTGGAGGTATGAATTCTCTGTCAGAAGTTCCTTCTCATAAAGCTGCATGCATAAATCATAACTCCGCTTGTAGACCTGTATGCAACAACACTTTTTCTATAAGCCAAGGTGAAAAAGAAAACATAGGCATGCAAAGAGACAGAATTAACATTATAAGGAAAACAACAGAAGCAAAAAATTACTAAAACAAAAAATAAATATAGACTTGTAAGCCATGATGATTTTTCCATTGACAATCTAAATCTATAGGCCTAGAAGGTTAAAAAGAACCACTGCAGAAGCAAAAAATACTAAAACAAAAACCACAAAGATATGGATTCACAATAGCAGTAAATGACACTATATCTGAAAGAAGAGCAAAAATATACACCGCCCTCATGCAAGTCGGACTAAAGAAAACACATTAGTGTATGACAAGTTATAAACATGTAAGTTTTACCTTTTTGTTTGTGGTTTCGCTCAATTCATAATTCCATTTAACCACATTGATCCTCCTTGTCCTTTGTTTTTGTTGTGTTCCTTTTTCTCGTTTTTCTCCTGCTAGTGTTTTTGGTTTGGCAAATGGGGGTAATCTTTATACAGAGGCTTAAAGTATTAAGTGCTGAAGTTGGCATTACAGCCACCAGAACAAACAAAACCAAGGTGGTCAGGCACATATCAATAGGTGTGTCACTAAGATATTTGGAAGGTTTGTGTGAGAAGTTAGAGGTAGAACTCCAACCTGAAAAGCTAGCTTAATAGGTGGAGGGATCCTCCTCCTTATATATAGCCCAGGTGTCCCTTGTGGAGGCGATGTAGGATTCTCAACACTCCCCCTCACGCTGAAACTTCTCCAATAACTAATACATGCCTAGGTGATCAGGCAGGGTACTGGTCCATGACCACGACAGCCAAGGGTTAACTCTGATACTATGTGAGAAGTTAGAGGTAGAATTCCAACCTGAAAAGTTAGCTTTTCAGGTTGGAATTCTACCTCTAACTTCTCACAGTTTGCATCCAGTGTCAGATATTTCTCAAGAAGGAATGACACCCTCCAAAAACTAGTGAGAATTTTTGGCATCCAATTTGCATTTCTTTGAAAAGATAAGACATAAATATGCACTGACCATTGACTGCTAGCTAAACAATAGCAAACACACGTTTATCAAGCCTCAATGTGAGCCGATGAGCTCCAATAAAGTACTAATGGAAAACCAGGAGGGGCAGTGCAAATGGCAAGGGCTTTTGCCCCTTTGGGGGGCTAAGAAGCACGACACTTATATATTGTACTTGTACTTATATCTGACCCCTGTCCCCTGATGCAAACCTTGGGACATGTACTTGTGCTTATATATTGTCAAAAAATTGCTGCATAAACTAGGGAATATATGTGAAATACTTGGATGTCTTGACGTGTCAGATTGACCTAATTCCTTTGAATTTCTTATTTCTATTTTCACATTTGGCTCTTCTCTATGTTTCTTACCAAGGCCCATTTGTGAAAACCTAGCTGCATACGCTCAGGTATAGGTGTCAAGTGCTTCAAAATGTTAAATTCATCTAATTCTTTTAAACTTCTTATTTCCTATTTCAAATAAATTTCACACCATTATACACTGCTTTCCAAGGCCCATTCACATGGAACATGAGGATCCATCTAAAATTTGTATTTCATAATACTTTTACTTTACTGTTTCACAGTCATTTTTATAGATACTTAAAGGAACTCCCAGGAACACATTTAAAACTACATAAACAGAAATATATGCACAGGTGTTAAAACAAATTAACCAACACCACTTCCATATGAGACACACAAACAAAGCTGGAACTATCCCCAAAAAAATTTGAAAGCAGCCTCTCTATCAATCTAGAACTAGAAAAAACCAAAACAAGCAGGAGCTACCCTCATGAATATGGTGACAAAAAATTACAGAGCCATCAACTTTCTCCACAATGAAGAATATGAAACAACAAATTATCCAAGTCAATGAGAAGGTACATAGCAGAAGCACCAGAACAGTGTCTTATTATCATCATCGAAGTATATGGCTACAATACATAATAAGTTCAGAGACAAGTAGACCCATAAGGAACATGGTTGCATTGCCATGTAGTACGTAGCAGTTACATGTATGCTCATAAAAACAAAATGAGTTTTCACAGCTTAACCAGAGGATACCTCTACCAGTAGGTCATCAGATTTTTCTGAGAGCAGCCTAATTCTCAACAGATCATATATATGCAGCAAATAATGTGTGTCCTCTCTGGCATATCTGATAAAACCAAGATGCATACAGCAGTTACACGGTTGAGGTTCAAAACAACAAAAAACAAATGATCAGGGTACTAATGAGAAACCAGAAACAAATAATAGCTAAAACAAGTCGGATGTTGCAAGTAAATGCATATAATTAGATGCTCCCTGACTAATCAAAAAAACAAGAACAATAATTAGAATATACCAGTACACAGATAAATGTGAAAATGTATTGTAATCAACTTCTTTTGAGCTGTTGAAAGTATCCATAGGGTCAAATTGCTGGTTTTGGGGAGGAAATAAGGATAATGGAAGTAACTGCACAAAACCCCTTACAGAGGCAGTCATACAGAGGACAGAACCTGTTGAATGGAATAACCTTGGATTCTGCAACAAGGACAAAAGGCTTTGCTCCACTTCAATACTTTTCATTGCTTAGCCAAAAAAAAAAAAAACACACACACACACGGGATACATTCCAGTATACATTATCTTTCATTTCCCTCCATTCCAGTATACATTTATCATGCAAAGGATCAGACTTAGGTTCGATGATTGTGGAAAGAAAGCAAAGCCCACTTAAGCTACATCAGCAATTCAACCTAAGAGCCCTTGGAGGAGAGAAAACAACAGCATAAAGCAAGATCAAGAGTGGGTCATGTGGGAGTGGCTATCATATATTGATTTTCATTTGCATTATTTTCATAGCTACCACTAGAATTCAAAGTCAAACTTAACTCTAGTGTTGACACCAGAAGATTCTAACCCTAGAAGGTTACAAATATTTTAGACTCAACTCCTGACCAACCACAATAATTACACCACCTTCAAAAACAAGAAATCATGTATGAATTCATTTCACTTCACAACCCATCCAAGCAGAGACAGAACTAATTGCCTTGAAATTCACTTCCCTATGTGGAAAGTGCAGAAGCTATAGTTTTCCATGAGTACCTGAGGGCATTGAGAAATATCCACAAAAGTATTTCGGAAAACAATCTTTTTAAGGGAAAATATAAAATTTTGTTCAATATTTGATTCATATATAGAAAATGAAATGTTATCACCCAACTTTGTTATGAAGAACAACGAATTACAAGCCCTATAGGAAAGAAGTGGGCAGCTGAATGAAGAAAATAGTTAACTGCCTGTCAGATGGCAGTGACAGTTAACATAAGTCGTGCAACTCCTGGACAGCATCCTTAAAGAGAAAAAATGAGAACCATGACTGATGTCAGAGGTTAATCACACCCCAGATGCCTTAGTTAAACCTGTACTGTCTGACTTTAGAGTTTAATGTCAAACCTTACATAAAACCTTTACCAAAATCCCTCAAGCTTGATAACTTCTCAATTGGGAGGCAAATATTATTTGCAATTGAAACAAACCCCCTTACAATATAACATCATTACTTTATCCTTGGTACAATATAACATCATTGCTTTATCAATTAAGTGAAAAAGCAAAGAGCAGAAAGATTTAATGAAAGTAAGAATGGCAACTAGTGATATATTTATCACCATATCACATGCTATGATTGGTCTTATTCTGCATTGTATTAAAGCTCTAAAATTACAAACGTGGAGGAGCTTTATGCAGAACCTTTTTTACAGAAGAAAAAGAATAGAAGACTGTGAAGAACTGTAGCAATCTTTGCAAGCCCCAATACATTGGTCCACCACCAATCTGATAAGGCCTTGCACAACATGACATCCTATACTTTCAACTGTCTAATGCTGTTAATCTGATACAGCTTGCATGCTCCTTTCAGTAATCTCTCCATTCAAATCATGTCATGCATCATATTCATCATCATTACCAAAATGGATGTTTGCCTTAATGCTCCTCAAGGCAGAGCCTAAGACAGGTTGCAGCACTAGGATCTTCCTTAGTTCTCATCTTTTGCTAGCAGTTCAATAATCAAGAAAGGAGAAGGGTGGGAGGGAGGTTGCTAAGGAAGAGTAAGACCTGGCATGACTGTCTTCTAAACTGCTTCAAAATGTAATAGAAACGGTTGATATTTCTTACAAGCAAGTATTTGAAAGTCATTCATAACTCGATATTCTTGTAGTGAATGCAACAAAGTGCAGTCCCTTTCAAGGATTGAGCAAATTGTTGGAGAAGTTCAACACCCTTTCTGGGAAACTTATAGATGAGAGAAATGCCCAAGCAATATCTAAAACGAACTACCAAATTTTCTAGACACCAATAAACAGATTCAAAAAAATAATTTTCCATGTTCATAACTATTTCCCACATGAAGGTCCCATCTTATTTGAAGTGTTTCCACAATCTCAAAAACTAGAAGAAACAACAAAGAAATCCAGAAAACCAAAAAGGAAAAATATAAATTTAAGAAAAAAAGGTCTTAGGTGCCAACACAAATGCATACCTGAGCATCTCTTCAGGAAGAGGGCGAAGTCTCCAATCTGCATTTTGGTATCTGTGAAGAGTTGGATGGAAATTTTACAAAATTTGTAAGGGATTGAATGTGTACATGGAGTCAAACAAGAGAAGACAGCACATAAGTGGATATTTCTACAGTTTAAGTACATGTAGAACCTACTCTTTGTTAGCCGTCACTCCACAAAAGTGAAACAGAAGATACTCCAGACTATTTCTTTCCAATTTCAATACTCTCGAGGCCTATGAATGAAGACAAAAATAAAATTTATTCCTCAAATATTAGCCAAACAAAAATCAACATAATCTAATTCAAAAACAACAATAACAACACTATGGAGTCGTAGAGATAAGTTTCTGGCATGTCTGTCAAATTAATTGCCAAAGTCAAGAAGATGAAGGAAAAGAATGGGAAATGGACTCCATGGAACTGAGGTTCAGCAACAGTAAGGTACACCAGAATTGGGTTAATCCACAACTTTTGAACTGCCACAACACTCCAAAAACTTCTAGAATGTTGCCAGAAATGCATTTGTTTAGGAGGTTTATATTACTGCAGCAAACAATGGATAAATAAGACAGAACTAAAATTTAGAAACAGTTTAGGTATACACGTGCCAAAGGTGGCTCTGATACCATGTGAGAAAATAATTATGAGGAAAAACCTAAGAGACTAGCCTCTCTTAGCTTGTTATTTATAATAAGTATAATGAACCTTAAACCTAGACATGACCAAAATTGAACCGGACCGGCGGTTCGAACCGGAACCGGAACCGGACCGAACCGGCGAAATTCGGTCCGGTTCCGGTTCGAGGTTCCGCGGAACCGGAACCGGCGGTTCCGCGGAACCGCAGAGGGGTGCTGCACTGCAGCAGCACCCCCCTTCCCCCCGCAACGGTCCAATTTTGGACCGTTGCAATGCATTGCAACGGTCCAAAATTGGACCGTTGGCTGCTGCCAACGGGCAGCAGCCCAATTTTATTTATTTATTTATTTTTTCTAATCCTATGATTCCTATATATATATACCCCTCCCTCCCCCACTCATTTTTCACACTTTCTCTCTCTCTCTCTCTCTCTCTCTCTCTCAAGTCTCAAGCTATTATTCTCTCTATTTTGTCTCTCATTTAATATTTCAATTTCAATTTCTTCAATCTTCTCATTTTGTTATTTGTCAATTTATTCAATTATATTGTTAATTATTTATTACTTGTTACTATATTATATTATTACTAATATTTTCATTATATTTGTCAATTTTTTACTATATTATTTTATCATTATTATATTTTTTTATTATCATACTTTTTTCAAAAAACACAAGAGAGTGAAACTCAACAAAAGGGAGGTGGAAAAATTTCTACTTCTGATATTTTTAATATTTATTTCAAGAAAACACCAAAAGGAGATGGTAAATTTGATGTATCTTGTAATTATTGTAATCAGGTATACAAATTCAAGCAAGGAGGTGGATATGGTACTTTCGCCCGACATTTGCAAACAAAGCACCCACTCAAGGTTGGATTGAGCCGCGATCAAACACAAATATCCGGGTTTGCTACCTCTTCAAACTCTCCTCAATTATTTCATTATAATGAAGCTAATTGTAGGTCTGGTTTAGCTGAAATGGTAGCAATTGATCATTTATCTTTTAGTTTTGGTGAAAAATTAGGTTTTACTCGATTTTGTCAAAACTTTGTTAATCCTAGTTTTAAATCAATTCCTAGAAATACTTTGAAAAGGAATTTGTTAAAATTGTTTAAAAACTCAAAAATTGAATTGAGAACATATTTTCAAGGAGACATTTCCAACTCTTGCAATTATTGCAAGTCAACTTCTTGCAGTTCCAGCTTCAATTGTAGCTGTTGAACAAACAATCAGTAGTGGAGGCAACATTTTGGACGAAAGAAGATCAAGATTGGCTCCAGAATCATTGGAAGCTCAAGTTTGCCTCGATGATTGGGAAAGAGCTAACATGCGACGTCAAGAAGAACTTATTCATTCATCATCATCTGACGAATGGGTTAATGATGGTTCAACAACGGCGACTTCCGACTCCAATGAAGATGCGTAGGATCCAAGTCCATTTTTTATTTTTTTTCACATTTGTAAAAATTAATTACTTGTATTACATTTTTGTTGTAATTATTTTTTAATGAAATTAAGTCTAATTCTATTTTTTATTTTTTATTTTTCACATTTGTAAAAATTAATTACTTGTATTACATACTTGTTTAGTTGTTTTAATTATTTTTAATGAAATTATTACTTATATTTCTTCAATTTTTAGTAGTGTTTTTTATTAAAAATATGGTTGAGAATATCTATATTTACAATTACATTTAACAATTAAAAATCGAAACCAAACCGAACCGAACAACGGAACAAGGACCAAAATTGAATACAACAATATTTAAAAAAAATTAAAAAAATTCGGTTTGAACCGGAACCGGAACCGTTGACCGAACCGGCTCAAACTGTTGACCGAACCGGTCCAAACTGTTGACCGAACCGGCACGAACCGGAATCGGAACTGAACCGTCCCAAACCGCCCTTGGGCGGTTCGGTTCAAGTTCAAAGATTTCTTGAACCGGAACCGGCGGTTCATGAACCGGAACCGGCGGTTCATGAACCGGAACCGGCGGTTCATGAACCGTGGCCATGTCTACTTAAACCTATGGGTTTAATCTAATTACAAAAATAAAACACACATATAATAACTATAATATATACTAATAATTCTAATACTCCCCCTCAAGCTGGAGCATAGATATCATATGCACCAAACTTGTTACAAATATATTTCACTCGAGCACCTTTTAAAGATTTGGTGAAGATATCTACAAGTTGATCATTGGAGTTAATAAACTCTATAACAATAATATTTTCAACCAGCTTTTCTCTAACAAAGTGACAGTTGATTTCAATACACTTAGTCCGCTCATGGAACACTGGATTAGAAGCAATGTGTAAAGCAGCCTAATTATCACAAATAAGTTTCATAGGAGATACTTCACAAAACTTGAGTTCCTGCAGAAGTTGTTTAAGCCAGATGAGCTCACAAGTTGCATTAGCCATAGCCCGATACTATGCCTCTGCACTAGATCTGGCTACTACATTATGTTTCTTACTTTTCTAAGAAACCAGATTTCCTCTCACAAGAACACAATACCCAGAAGTTGACCGACGATCAGAAGGAGATCATGCCCAATCTGTATCTACATAACAACAAATATCTGTATGTCCTTATCCTCATAAAGTAACCATTTACCTGGCGCTCTTTTGATATATCTCAGAATCCGGATAACAGCATCCAAGTGAGAATCACATGGAGAACTAAGGAATTGACTAACTACACTCACAGCAAAAGCAATGTCAGGACGAGTGACTGTAAGATAATTCAACTTGCCTACTAGTCTCCTATACCTTCCAGGGTCTAAATAAAGCTCCCTCTGTCCCGGCAAGAGTCGGATATTCGGATCCATTGGGATGTCAACTGGTTTGCAATTCACCATACCAGTTTCTTCTATGATGTCAAGTTACTTCCTCTGTGAAATTGAGATACCATCTCCTAATTGAGCAACTTCAATACCCAATAAATACCGAAGTCAGCCTAGGTCTTTGGTCTGAAAGTGTTGATGTAGATGTTCCTTCAGCTTCTGTATTCCAACCTGATCACTCCCTGTGATAACAATGTCATCTACATAAACAACAATGTAGATACATAACAAAGCAAAATGGCGATAGAAAACCGAATGATTAGCCTCACTTCGAGTGAGACCAAAGGCTTGAACCACAGTACTGAACCTGCCAAACCACGCCCGTGGAGATTGTTTCAGACCATAGAGAGACTTCTTGAGTTTGCAGACTACATTGGACTCCCCTTGAGCAACAAAACTAGGTGGTTGCTCCATATATACCTCTTCTTGCAAATCACCATATGAAGAAATGCATTTTTAATATCAAGCTAATAGAGTGGCCAATGATGCGTAGCAGCTAGAGAGAGAAAAAGGTGAACAGAGGCCATTTTCGCAACAGAAGAGAAAGTATCGCTGTAATCCAATCCATAGATCTGTGTAAAACCTTTGGCAACCAAGTGGGTCTCAAGACGTTCTACCTAGCCATTAGGACCCACTTTGGGAGTGAATACCCAATGGCAACCAACGAGAGTCTTTCCTGGTGGTAAAGACACCAAATCCCAAGTACCATTTGAATGTAAGGCGTCAATCTCATCTAACATAGCTTGGCGCCAACCAGGATGGGACAAAGCTCCACTTGTGGTTTTAGGAATGTAAATAGAGAAAAGGCTCGAAACAAATGCACTATAAGGAGGAGACAAACAGTCATAGCATAAAAAGTTATAAATAGGATGGGGATTACGAGTAGACTGTGTACCTTTGCGAAGAGCAACAAGGAGATTGTCGAGCTTAGGATCCGAAGTAGGAGGGACCACAGACGGAGAGAGCGAGTCAAGAGAATCCTGGGCTGGAGGAATGCTGGCGCCAGTAGCGGGATGAGGACGACGATGATATGTAAGAAGTGGAGGAGCTGTGGTAGGTGGACCAAAAAACGGTACGGTAGACACCACAGAGAAGACAGACGGACCCGAGGAGGACAACGGAAGAAAAGAAAAAGGAACAGGCAAAACCTAGTGAAGACTCTGTTAATCAAGCTAAGCAACCGAAAAAAAAGACTGATGTTCAAAGATCATTAGCAGACAAAAAATAGCGATGCAGCTCAGGAGAGTAACACTTATAGCCTTTTTGCAATCGGGAATAGCCGAGGAAGATACACTTGAGAGATTTTGCAGCAAGCTTATCCTGTCCAGGTGAAAAAGAATGCACAAAACAAATACATCCAAAAACACGAAGAGGAACATAATAAAGTGGCTGTGTAGGGAACAAAAGGGAATGAGGAATTTGCTCCTGTAACGCTGAAGATGGCATGCGATTGATTAAATAACATGTAGTTAGAATAGCATCACCCCAAAATTTGGTGGGAAGATCAGCATGTAAAAGGAGTGTCCGTGCAATCTCAATAAGATGGTGATTTTTACGCTCAACAACCTCATTTTGTTGAGGTGTGTAAGGACAAGAAGATTAATGCAAAATGCCATTAGCAGTCATAAATGTAGTAAATGGAGAAGAAAAATACTCAGGGGCATTATCACTACAGAAGGCATGGATAGAAACTCCAAACTGTGTTTTTATTTCAGCAGTAAATGTCTGAAAAATAGAAAATAACTCGGATCGACTCTTCAAAAGAAACAACCAAGTGCAACGGGAAAAGTCATCAATGAAAGTAACGAAATATGAAAAACCAAGAGTAAAATTGATGCAACTAGGCCCCCATACATCAGAGTACACAAGGGGAAAAGAAAACCTCAGCCCTATTATTGACTCGACGAGAAAAAGAATGACGAACGTGTTTACCACGCGGACACGACTCACAATTAAACATGGACAATGACGACAAACTAGGAACTACTTTTTTCAGTTTGGAGAGGCTGGGATGACCAAGACAATAGTGGAGAAAATCTGGAGAAGCAGCACTAGTGCAAGCTACCGGCGAACTAGGCATAACAAGATGATAGTGACCCTGTGACTCATGCCCGACGCCAATCGTCTGCCCCGTACCCTGGTCCTAAACACAAACAGAGGTAGGAGTAAAGATAACATAACAGTTAAAGATTTTGGCAAGTTGGCCAACTGAAATCAAATTAAAAAGACTATCAGGAACATATAAAACAGAATTTAATGAGAAAAACGAGGTGGGTGTGCTTTGATCGATTCCTTTAACTGCAGTTTTGGAGCCATCAACCAGAATAACAATAGGTAAGGTATCAGAATAGGTAAGTGAGAAGAAAAGAAGTTCATTACCACACATATGGTCAGTGGCGACAGAATCTATAATCCAAGGGCTAATAGATGAGCCTTGAGCAACACAAGCAACAGGATTACTAAGATGACACGACTGGGTAGCCTGAAACTTCAAGAAGGCATCATACTCAACTGCAGACATAGGTACCAATTGCAAACCTGGTGGAGATTGAGCAGGGCTAAGATCGCTCTGAAATACATGAATTGCACTGGTAGGTGATACAGGTGGAGCAGCTAGCCGACCATGTTTCTTCTAGCATTTGTCCTCAAGATGACCCAGTTTCTTACAAAAGGTACACTGTGGACGTGAGCGATTACTATTGCGCCCTCTATTTCCTCCTATGGTTGAAGCCTGAGACACAAGGGCTGAAGATTTGGTTGGAGGAACAACATGAGAAGAAGAGGACATACCATGTGCACCTGTTATATTCAACAACCTTTTGAAAGAGTCCTTCATGGTAAGGCTAGCGGAGCTAGTCAAGATTTGATGCCTGATGGCGTCAAACTCTGGTTTCAGACCAAAGAAAGAAATAACCATAAAAAACTTTTCTCGGTGAGCAATCTGTTCGATGCGGGTCATAGTGAGAGGAAGAAGAGCATCAAATTCTTGCATGAGAGCCCGAACCTACCCCAGATAAAATTCCATGGATGACTCCTGCTTGAGATTCTTGATATTAGAAACCATAGTGTACAGACGTTGGATGTCATTTGTATAACACTCTTCAGCTTCCGTCCACACATCAACACAAGTTTCAAAGGGGCGAAAGAGCTGCATGATGGAAGAATCATTAAACTGCCATAGGAGGCTACATAACTGGGCATCAACTTGTTCCCATCTAGCCCGATTCGTTTCTGGCACACTTTCAGCCTTTGTGGTAAGATGATCTGCTTGGCCTTACCCTTTGAATCACATTTTGACAGAGGCTGACCATGAGAAATAATTGGCCGACCCTATCAACTTAACAGTGATAATATTGGTTGTCCTAAGATTGGAGATAGTAAAGGATTGAGAGGCGGCAGGGGCAACAAGTACCGAAACGGGAACAGCACCGGCAGAAACGGCGTCACTGAAATCAGACATGGTGAGGGTTTCGACACTGGAAGTGGCTTGAGAAGTCGCCGACAATCAGATCTGGAGAAGCCGGAAAAAAAGTGGTCGGCGAACGCGCCGGCACGAGGACACGGAGGCAACAATCTCCGACGATGCGTGGGGGCGCGTGGGTGGTCTGGCGATAGCGATTCTTTGGTGGTCGACCGATCTAGGGGCGCCGAACTTGATGGTGGTGGCGGTGTTCTCCAATGGTGGCCGAACAGTGGGGTTTTGGTGTTGGGCAGTGATGGTAGGGTTTGACGGCTAAGGCTTCTAAATGCTGGAAAAATACATAGTGAGGTTAGGGTTTTTTTTTTTTTCCTCACCGGTGGCTCTGATACCATGTGAGAAAATAATTATGAGGAAAAACTTAAGAGACTAGCCTCTCTTAACTTGTTATTTATAATAAGTATAATGAGCCTTAAACCTATGGGCTTAATCTAATTACAAAAATAAAACACACATATAATAACTATAATATATACTAATAATTCTAACAATAACTATATATTTCCATTTCACAAACAAAAATAAATTAAGTAGAATCAAACACCAGAAAATCACCACATAGCAGACATAATAAAAATAAAAATGTAAAAACAGGACTATTCTCAGACATCTGAGCAATCAGATCAAATATCATCTTTGATCTAAGATAAGAATCTTTTGTACTTCACACTCATAGGAATTTGTAAAAGATAGTTCTTAAAGTATCATATAAGAGATTTAACTTCAACTAGCAATTAATTCACCATTGCCAATGCCAAACTACCTCAAATACTAATATGTCTTTCCCTCCATAATATTATACTTGAAACTAATCTGGCCCAAAACAAATTATACTTTCATGTTATCTTTCCCTATGAGGGAAACATGACAATGGCAAAGTCCATTCACATTCCTGAGCATCAAATCCAGAAGAGACTTCATGCTTTCAATGTGTGCCCCATGGCGGATGAAATAGAAAACCCAAAATATAAATAACAAATTCTACCACCAGTGGCTTGAAAACTATTGGGCATTGATACAAGAAGAAGAACTACAAGACAGTTAAGCAAGAAGAGTAAACAGAAGAGGAATAAACAAAAAAATAAAGCAAACAATTCATCGAGTATTAGAACATGTACTAAGTAGCCAATACATTTTGTGAATAAAAACATTTCAAGCCCCACCTCCTGCCTGATGGATAAGGTGATGAGATACCTTTATCTTCAGAAAAGAAATTTTCTAGAAAGATAAGAACTGAACACTTGTAAATAACACAATATGGCCTTCCACGAGTATATGGATGACAGAAACTAATTAACATAAAGAAGAAAAGAAACAATAGGCACAAAGAAAACAAGCTCCAAAGGAGAGAATATGGATGAGAAAGAAACAATTTTAGGATTTCATCCAACCCAACCCATTCCTAATAGGAAAAACCTCCCCATATCCACTCCCGGAACCACAATGGGTAGAACCCTCCATAATACCATGACATACTGAAAACCTTCATCCCATCGATCACTCCCTGCTTAAGTTATGTACAATTAGGTTGAACAGATTGAGACAACTTAAGGCAGTGTACAACATATCCAGCCGTTATCCCACTATGTGGGGTTGGCTACATGAATTCTAGACTTCTATGTGGGTTACATCCCAACAGATAGTTTGTCTAGAATTCATATTTGGATCCGACTAGGTTTTACGCTGGCTGTCGGCTACCTAACGCAACCCTCCTCCTTTATCCGGGCTTGGGACCGGCAGTGGATAATATCCCCTGGCGGAGTAATGAACAGTGTAAAGCTCCAAAATGAAAGAAAAAAAAATTAAACCTGAAATTTTAAAAAATAAACTAACAAGATTTTCTTTAAAACTTACGGAAAGAAATGATGCAGAGAACCAACGAGATGAAGCCAGAAAGGAGACGAAGATAAGGGGAAGAAATCTAAGAGAAGAGATGGATATCAACAATAACAATCAAAGCATTAGCCCACTGGTTGGCTTAGGATGCATGATTCTAAACCTCCAATCATCTCTACCCATGGTTATATCCTTTGTAAAGCCATTATATCTTATGTTATGTCTAAGAATTAAAAACCAATTTTTTTTTGTTTTTGGTCTTCCTCTCCTGCTTTTTCCACGATTTCATACATTCATTCATTCATCGCACAAGTACTTCTATTTGTTTTCTTCTCACATGTCCAAACCATCTTAATCATGACTTTCTCATATTATCTTCAGCAGGCATCGCTTCAATCTTATTATGAATGATCTGGTCTCTTTTTTTTTGGGTATGGCGACACACAATAATATTCTCATCTCAGGTGCAACCATATTTGGACATGTTGGCACCCAACATTATGACCCACACAAGAAAGATGGACTTATAGCCATCCGATAAAACTTTTATTTTAGCTTAAAAGAGATTTGACAATTGTATAAAATTTTGGATGCACTTTTCCACTTTAACAATCCTACCTTGATTATATGAGCAATACAACAACAACAACAACATATCCAGTCTTTATCCCACTATGTGGGATCGGCTACATGAATTCTAGACTTCTATGTATTTCTGTCTTTTGTCATATCTTCATTGAGATCCATAAACTTCATATCAAACTTTAATGTCTCCCTCAAAATATTCTTAGGTCTGCCTCTACCTCTTTTTTTGATTAATTGTTCCATTTCATCAACTCTCTTTACAGGAGCGTCTCTTGGTCTCCTTCTCACATGACAAAACCATCTTAGTCTAGTCTCTCTCATCTTCTCCTTTATTGGCACTACTCCTATCTTATTACGAATAACTTCATTTCTAATTTTATCTTTTCTTGTATGGTCGCACATCCATCTTAACATCCTCATCTCCGCTACACTCGTCTTTTGTTCATGTTAGTATTTGACTACCCAACATTCTGAGCCGTACAACAAAACTGGTCTTATAGCTGTCCTATAAAATTTTTCTTTCAATTTTAATGGGATTTTACCATCACATATGAGCAATATCCTCCATAATTTCCCTTTCTTTTTGAGCAATTGATACAACATTATGAAATTGATCGTGACTCCCCAAGTCTCATGATAACATCATTCACACTTCTACTTTTACTTAACTTACATTCCAAATGCCAAATCTTTTGGCCTACATAATTTCAAACCTTTAGATTCTAAAGGTCTTCTCCATAATTCAAGTTTATTGTCCATGCATTCTTTTATCTAATCCATCAAAAAAACATCAGTATACAAATAACATGCACCAAGGCACTTCTTCTTGGATGTACTTTGTGAATTCATCCATTAAAAGAGAGAGAAGGGAGGCGTAGAGCAAAAAAAGAAAAACTAGGAGAAAGAGAGTAAAAGAGTTACCAAGCGAAAAAAGAAACCCAAAAATCTGTATGTTCAATATCAATCCAAAATGTGAGCATTTCGATTGACTGTTATCATATTTATGCAGAAAATCCTACAAGAAACAAAAACTAGAAAAATTAAATACTACTGCAATTAATCTACCAAATATATCAAATAAAAACCAAATTCCAACCCTAATTCATTTAGGATTCTTCTGATTCTTTATCCCTCAATGCTTATCAAGAAAACTCTTTAACATTTCTTATATAGTAATGATATCTTAATATTGATATCATATAGTAGGGAGATTTGTGATACATTACCATATAATTGGAGGAGGTTCAGGGTGGCATGACCTTTAAACCAATCCCATACCCTCTTACTTGGGAAGGGATATGGCAGGACAGGAGAGAAATAATTTTAAAAGAAAAAAGAAAAAAGAAAGAATAGTAAAGCCAAGGAAATCCATTTCATGTAGACGATTTAGTTGTTCCAAACAAGGACCTGCCCAGTATCGAACAGATTGCAGATGTAGATGCCAAAGTCCCTCTGGAGCCACAAAATATCACGATCTGCTCCATGCATGACCTGATTAAATAAAAATATCATCATAATGAAGAAAATTTATCATGATCTCAGATATGTAAACAAGACAGAGATCTACCTTTTTCTTTGTAGGATCTTTGAATAGTTCCCTCAGATAAGGACCAATCTGAATGCGAAGCTTCAGTGTATCAACAACAAAATCCTCGGTTCTAGTTGAGATTTGCATCAGACAAGTTAATCCTTGAAAAGATCGATACTGATTATGTTCCAAATCAACCTGGACAATAGTAAAATTACAACAAAAAAAAAAAAAAAGTTCCATTAGACAAACTCTAACAGAGCTCAGGTAGCCAATACAACAGCATAGTTCTACAGAAGTAGCACAAATTGTCTGAGGACAAACACACAAGAATAGTAGAACTCCATCAAAAATCATCTAAGCTCCACCTTTGACAAAATAATCACTAGTGAAGAAAACATGTTGAAACCCAAACCCTAAAGTTTGTCGCCAACCCTGACCAAATAAGTTTCCTATAAGTCACCAAACAACAAAAGAGTTACACAGATACAGAACAAGAAGGTGTGTTTAAAAGAGTAAATTGGTCATAACCAATGCAACCTTCCTCCAATCACTAAACTTTCACCAGCTTGTTCAGATTGATTTTCAGAATTCTTACAATTCCCAAGTGATAGGCAACCAAAAGAATTTTTCCAAAATTTAAGCTTGTTCACAGATAGTTCCACAAAATAAAACTTCAACCATACTTATTCCCAAACTAAAACTCTCCTTATCACGTTAGAGAGAGGGGGGGGGGGGAGGAAGGCCATTTATGATAAACAAAAATTTGGGCAAAACCATAAATGTAGCTTTAGGGAAAAACCAAAAACCGTGTATGCAGTTTTTTCTTTTACTCAAAAATCATCTTTGTGGTTTTTGTTCAATGGTAAAACCACAATTGCAATTTTTGCCCAAAATTCAAAACCGTGTTAGTGGCTTATAGAAACTGGTGTCTTGGATGATGAGATGGCTTTGATGTGATATGATAATTTTATTTTGAGAGCAAGTTAGGCTAGGTTTTAGTTTGTAAATGTTTTCTATTAAAAGGCTTAATTTTTAAAAAACCTTCAACCAAAATTTTTGTAAAGCCAACTAAAAATAAAATAAAACCTCAGTGGTTGCCAAAGATTTTTAGCTCAAAATGATTTTTGAAGCAGAATACAAGTGAGAGCCATTTCAGAACTTGAATAAAAGAAGGAAAATTGCTAATATCAATCCATGCCTTGTGTCTGTCTGCAGTGAAGTTTTCAGAAAGGTTAACAATTAAGTAACGTTTGCTGAAGACATGGAATGCTAGACATCAAAGGAAAGCTGCAATCTTATTTCTGACTGTTTCATTCCCTGCAGATATCCTTTCTCAGTGATTTTAAAACTTCACAAAACCACATATGATGTAATAATTAAGAGTGAGTACAAATATATCGTTTCCCAAAATCAACCTTCAAGATTGAACTGTTCCTATGTGACAAAATTCCAGAGCAGCTTCATAATAATAATAATAACATGAAGCACACTGTCACGAAATGACCTGTCATTCCAGCATTTATTTCCGTTTGCATCTTTAAATTTTGGCATTACTTATTTCGGTAGTAGCTTGTAGGGTAAACACTGCCATTTTGGATGTTTAGGCGTTAGCTGAATTAAGGTGGTAATCGGCTAAGTAGGATGAAGACAAAAAGGAATATAGTTTGGTAGAAGTTGTACCAGGTGCGGGCCCACCTCTGACAGGGGAATATCCCTCCAAATGGCCTATATTTCTGCACCCCTCCATCGTGAGGAATCATTATGAGAATTATCATAATCTATTTCCTTCCTATTTCTCTCTCTCCAGTCTCTCCACTCTCTACCCTCTATTCTCTACTCAAATCTCTAAACCCTTCTCGAATTCTTATCGGAGAAGGATTAATTCCTACCACAAGAGCGAGACCGTGACAATTTGGTATCAGAGCAAAGATTCTCGGCCAGAAGCTCGGTGACTAAGAAACAATGGTCGTATGAAGGACATGGAAACGCAACTTCAGCAGCTGGGATCGGCGGTGACAGAATTCCAGAACATAATGGATAGGACAGAGTTGGAGGCTAACCGAAACCACGAAGCATTGAACGCTATGGACCGAAGGGTGGAGGACTCCATGGAGGGACTCAAAAAGAGGCTAGAAGGATCGATTGCGCGAGTGCAAGAAGAACTGGGAGCTCAAATTCAACAGTTCATGGTGATGTTTGCCCAACAAAACCAGAACAGGTTAGCTCCAGATTTTCCACGTAGAGAGGAGAATGAACCCCTTCTACAAAGGGGTATGGTTAACCGAGAAGAAGGAAGATAGGAAGAATTAGAAGGGATAGAAGGAAGGAGGGAAGAAGTGCAGAACAACCCCCCTCCGGGGTTCCCTATGCCCTGAATGGAAATCCCAGTGTTTGAAGTGATTCATCCTTGTTGGTGGTTGAGGAAGTGTGAGAGGCTGTTCAAATGGTACAATGTACCAAGAATGGAAAGGGTAAGCTTAGCCACTGCGTACTTCAATGAGGTGGTAGATGCATGGTTTCAGGGGTGTTTGAGATTAAGGAGAGAATACACTTGGGAGGAATTCTCTGAGAAGTTATGTGAACGGTTTGGGGAGAGGAGTATGGCGGACACTATTGAAGAATTCAATAAGCTGAGGCAAACCGGGAGTGTGGGATCGTATCTCAAAAGGTTTGAAGAGCTTAGATCGTATATGGTCAATCATAACCATCACCTTTCGGAAGCTTATTTCGTATCAAGCTTCATGAGTGGGCTGAGCGAAGAACTTAGGCCCATGGTAAAAATGATGAAGCCTCAGATAGTCGAGCAAGTTTCTGAGAGTGCTCGCTTGCAAGAGATGATGGTGGAGGCCTTAATCAAAAAGCAAAGGCAGCTGCCAAGGGGAGCGAACACGGGAACGTCTAGCATGGGGACGAGGGGTCACACCCGTGACGTTACCAAAGGGAACACGGTAGGGAAGCCATTAACAGGAACGAGCTCCATCCCCTATGGGGAACAATTACGAGAACAAAGGAGGATGGCGGGCCTATGCTTCAAGTGTGGAGATAGATACCACCCGGGCCATCAGTGCAAGAGGCAGATCTTGCTGCTAGAAGGGGAGGAAGAGGAAGGGCAGGATGAGACCAGAGAAGATGGTGTGGAAAAGGATGGAGAAGAAGACAATGAAGAGATCTCCATACACGCCCTAAAGGGAGTGGCCGACATTAAGATCATCAAGGTAGGAGGCCAAGCTAAGGACTGCAACCTTATGATTTTGATAGATAGCGGGAGCACCCATAGTTTCCTAGATGAAGGCATGGCTAAGAAATTGAAGTGCCCGCTCACGGGAACCCCTCCCTTGAGCGTGACAGTAGCCAATGGCCAAAGAGTGTTAAGCAATTTCACCTGTAATGGGTTCTGTTGGGAGATGCAAGGGGAGAAGTTTGAGACCGACCTGAGATTGCTTCAGTTGGGAGGATGCCATGTGGTCCTAGGGGTGGACTGGATGAAGGGGGTGAGCCCTATCAGCTTTGATTTCAATAAGATGGAGGTGTCCTTTGAGAAATATGGTAAGAGGATGACCCTATTCGACGGAAACGAGATGGGAACCTGTAAAATGATATCAGGAAAGAAGCTGCAAAGAGTGTTGAGGGGCAAGTGGAGTCAGATAGCTCACCTCTTCCCGATGGTGGCAGCAAAAGGAGATCAAGAAGAACTAGCACTGCCGAGGGAAATGGGATTGACAGTGAGCACACCCCAAGGGATGCAAGCCCAGGTATGCCATTCGGACTCTCTTAATAAACTATTGGTGGATTACAGGGATCTCTTTAAGGAACCCCAAGCCTTACCCCCTACCCAAATGTTTGACCATAACATCAACCTCAAACCAGAAGCAAAACCGGTCAATATTAGAGCATACCGATACCCTCCCAATCAAAAGAATGAAATTGAGAAAATGGTCAAAACCATGCTTGAACAATCCCTCATTAGACCTAGCCAAAGCCCATTCACTTCTCCCGTCCTTTTAGTAAAAAAAAAATATGGAACATGGCGATGTTGTGCTGATTACCGACAACTAAATGCCATGACCATCAAAACCAAGTTCCCCATACCCTTGGTAGAGGACCTATTAGATGAACTTAACCATGCTAAATTCTTTTCCAAGCTGGATTTGAGGGCAGGGTACCATCAGATTAGGATGAAAGCTGAGGACATACCAAAAACCGCCTTCAAAACCCACCATGAACATTTTGAATTCCTAGTGATGCCCTTCGGGCTCACCAACGCACCAGCAACCTTCCAATCCCTCATGAACAGAATTTTTAAGCCCTATCTTCGTAAATTCATATTAGTATTCTTTGATTGTAAACTTGTTTACAGCCCTACATTCGATCAACACCTAGTCCACCTCAAACTCACCCTTGGGATCCTAAGAAACCACCAGCTTTTTATAAAGGAGTCCAAGTGTGCTTTTGCTTAAAGGCAGGTGGAGTACCTCGGACACATCATAGCAGATGGTAGGGTCAGTACTGATTCGAGAAAGGTAGAGGCAATGGTGTCCTAGCCAAGGCCCACTACTTTGAAGGCCTTGAGAGGATTCCTAGGACTAACAGGGTATTATCGTCGATTTGTGCAAAACTATGGAATTATCAGCAAACCACTGACCAATTTGTTGAAAAAGGGAGGATTCAGTTG
This sequence comes from Diospyros kaki, assembly GCA_036245055.1. NCBI lineage: Eukaryota > Viridiplantae > Streptophyta > Magnoliopsida > Ericales > Ebenaceae > Diospyros > Diospyros kaki. The sequence continues at coordinate 7,380,290 of BSEG01000006.1, read as the reverse complement.
GGGACCAGAAGCTGAGGAAGCCTTCGAAAATCTCAAGGTGGCTATGAGTGGGGTACCTGTGTTGGGGCTCCCCAACTTTGATAAGCCTTTTCACTCTAAAAACTGATGCTAGTGGAATCAGGATAGGGGCAGTGCTAGCTCAAGAGGGAAGACCGCTAGCCTTCTTGAGCCAAGTATTGAGTCCAAAACACTTGGGACTCAGCATCTACGAAAAAGAACTCTTGGTTGTACTTATGGCGGTAGACCGTTGGAGGCATTACTTAGAGGGAAGTAGATTTATTATAAAAACAGACCACGAGAGCTTAAAATTCCTATTGCAACAAAAGCTCCAAACACAGCTATAGAGGAAGGGGATGACCAAGTTGATGGGGTTGGATTACAAAATTCAATACCGGAAGGGAAAAGAAAACAAGGCGACCGATGCATTGTCTCGATGTCATGAGGAAGGAGATCTAACGGCTATAACCACCATGGTACCCGAGTGGTACCAAGAAGTTATTGACAGTTATGAAGGAGAGAACAAAATTAAGGCAGTGATAGAAAAACTGATGATGGGAGCCCAGGAGACCGAGGGCTACTGAGGTTTCACGAAAGGATTGTGATTGGGAAGGATCCAAGGATCAAGGAAAGGATTTTTCAAGCCCTGCACGAGTCTCCTTTGGGAGGGCATTCAGGGGAACAAAATACTTACCTCCGGGTTAAGCAAGTGTTCCAATGGCCGAGAATGAAGACAAAGATCAAAGAGCTGGTCCGAAGGTGTGACACATGTAGGAGGTGTAAGTCAGAGACAGTGGCCTACTCGGGGTTACTACAGCCCCTACCCATCCCAGACCAGGCCTGGACTAGTGTCTCGATGGACTTTGTGGAAGGGCTTCCTCGATCGGAAGGGAGGGACAGCATCCTAGTCGTAGTTGACCGGCTAACTAAATTTGCCCACTTCATCAGGCTGACCCATCCTTACACGGCTCAAGATGTAGCTAGGGTCTTCCTAGATAGGGTGATCAAATTGCACGGGGCTCCTAAGACTATAATCTCTGATAGGGACAAGATTTTTACCAGCTTGATGTGGCAGGAGCTAATGAAGTCCCTCGGAACAAAACTTAATTTGTCCACTGCATATCACCCTCAATCCAACGGACAGACCGAGAGGGTGAACCAGAGCCTAGAAACATACCTGAGGTGTGTCTGTTTGCTGCAACCCAAGGAGTGGCATAAGTGGTTGTCCCTAGCACAGTGGTGGTATAACACCAGCCACCATTCGTCAATAAAGATGTCCCCTTTTGAGGCCTTATTCGGGTACAAACCACCTCTTCTGCCAGCAGTGGGAGGAGCCTCTAACGTGGCCTCAGTGGAGGAGTATTTACAACAAAGGAGGGAGATGACACAGCAGTTGAAGCAAGAGCTAGCCTCGGCCCAAAATCGCATGAAGCAGAACGCGGACTGAAAGAGAAGTGAGAGGGAGTTCGAAACAAGGGATCAAGTGTATCTCCAATTGAGGTATAGCCACCTAAAGTCAATTTCTCGAGGGAAAGTCACTAAACTTAACCCCAAGTATTATGGGTCGTTCCCTATTGAGGCCAGAATAGGAAAGGTAGCCTATCGATTGAAGCTTCCCCCAGGGTCACAAATTCACCCTGTTTTCCATGTTTCACTCTTAAAAAAATCAGTGGGAGCTCAACCCACGAGTTCAGTGCTACCAGCCTTTCCCAAGGAGGTTAGTGCAAGAACCGAGCCAGAGGCTGTTATTGATAGGCGGGTGATATATAAGCACAGAGCGCCACTCATCCAGGTATTGGTAAAATGGCGAGGGCACACTTCGGAAGACAGCACGTGGAAATATCTTCCGGAATTCCTCAAGCAATTTCCACAAGCGGCCAGCCTCCTTAGCATTTCTCGAGGACTAGAAATGGCTAACAAAGGGGGAGTTGTCACGAAATGACCTGTCATTCCAGCATTTATTTCCGTTTGCATCTTTAAATTTTGGCATTACTTATTTCGGTAGTAGCTGATAGGGTAAACACTATCATTTTGGATGTTTAGGCGTTAGCTGAATTAAGGTGGTAATCTGCTAGGTAGGAAGAAGACAAAAAGGAATATAGTTTGTTAGAAGTTGTACCAAGTGCGGGCCCACCTCTGACAGGGGAATATCCCTCCAAACGGCCTATATTTCTGCACCCCTCCATCGTGAGGAATCATTATGAGAATTATCAGAATCTGTTTCCTTCCTATTTCTCTCTCTCTCTCTCTCTCTCTCTCCACTCTCTACTCTCTACCCTCTATTCTCTACTCAAATCTCTAAACCCTTCTCGAATTCTTATCGGAGAAGGATTAATTCCTACCATAAGAGCGAGGTCGTGACACACACCAAGAGCTCAATCTCTTCGATCAAAGCACCTTGACAATGAATAAAATGGGGCGGTAAAGAGCTTCAGAAAAAATCCAGCAGAGTTTAAACTTCACAAAAATCTTGCAGAATTTCATTACATTGCTGTTGCAAATTAGTGAACAATACACCAGTTATATATCATCTATAAGTCCAATACATCATTATATTTTGCCTCAAGTAGCTAATTTAGAAAGAAAGCTATGTCGTTGCAGCTCACTAGTTCTCCAATTAATTGCACTTCAGAGTGCATAGAAGCTTCAACATTCATCTTCCAGCATTTCAAAATGCCTCAGTAACAACAAAGAAAAAGAGACCTGATGACACTTTTGCTTGACTGATGCTGAATTATTCAATCTGGAAAATGCTCTTGGAACCACAGAAAATCCTATATTTTTAGATGTTCAAGCTCAACAGTTATACTAGTGATTGTTCAACAAGCTCCATATGAGGTCTAATCTAGTACTGTAGTGTGAGATTAGTTCTAGACCATTCCAACTAAATACAGTTAATCTCTTCCAATCATACCGAATTGCATATCCTTTTGCAGTTCCTACAGCAGATGCTAAAACTGCGGAAAAGAAAATTGAAAGAGCTCATGGATAAAATAGCCAGAAGAGAGGTGAAACCAGGATGGGGACACACAAAGGAGAAAGAATCCACATGACCTATGCATCTCTGAGAGTATTAGCCATGTCCTATACATCTCTCAAAGTATTAGTCTATTATTGTAGATCATTACATTTTCAGGTTAAGTATTGCAGAAGAAAACTAAAGGTAACTTTCTCCTTTACAATGAAAAGTAGATCATCAATGCTATTCATCAAATGTAACATGATTTATTGAATGCTAGAGAGTCAACTGATAATCAGTTACTGTTAGTTGTAGGCTCTCTGCCTATCAAAAGGAGGTTTAGGGGATAGCTTAACATTGTAGATCCAAAGTGTTTTAATTTAGGAACATATTATTGTAACAAAAATTACCGCAAATTCGTCCACACCACGCAGCTTAGCAACTAATTCTTTCAAGTCGTTAACCTCATCCACATATTTGAAAGGAGTAGACTCAAGTGGAGGTGGCTTCAAAGACTCAAAGTCTCCAACATTTTTATCAACAAAATCCAAGGCAGTGAAATTTTCCTGCAGGGGTGAAAAGTAGCTGTTAGAAAAAACCATAGTTTCTTAACGCAGCATAAAAAACAAAATTTCTTTCTATATCGGGCAACTAAAAACAAGAACACTATAATTGTTGACAAAGCACAAGCAGGTGGTTACAAGGCACTTGAAGAAGTATAGCTACAGAATAGACAAAATGTTATTTAACCTAAAAACATCCACCAAGTATAGATGACAGCAATCAAGTCATTGACACCCCTTATATTCATAATGAATCAAGTATCCGCATACCAAAAAAACTGAGAACCCCCTTCTCAATATTCACAATGACAGAGACAAGTATTCCATTTAGTAATAGTTCTAAGAGTCATAAGAACTACTTTTCAACATCAAATATTTGCCTTTATTAACTTAATGTCACTATGCAAAAGTTAGAACATAACATATATTGCAAAAGATGACAGCAAAAGAGAAATGCATTTGTCACCAGCAAAGAATTCTTCACCTGGACCCAAGGCAGGGGCTTTTCTTGTCTTTTTGGAGGTATCAATTTGGATGGCCAAAATACCTTTAGATGTCAAATCAGTTCGCAGTCAATCTAAGCCCAAAAGGCATGTTATGTCAAAGTAATGGTGCAGTGATCTTTGATGGTTCAGGAGTGTGGAAGTTAAGTGGTTCATAGGAAAATTTTAATTCAGTCCCAGGCCTCGAAGTGTGTTAATATTAACAACAAAAGATATTTACCAGAACCCTTGGAATCCTACACAAGGATAATAGGATGGTGTGTTTTAAGGGAACGAGAGCTCTTGGAACTAACATGAGGTCAGGCTCTATTGTTTGAATGTAGCTACAATTGTATTTGAAGTCACCTCAGTAAAGGTGCCCCTGAATATTTCTTTTTCCCCGTTTTCCTTCTGGTTTTTTTTTTTTTCCCTGTTTTCCTTTGCCTCTCCTCTCTCTTGTCTTGGGATTATTCCTTTTGCACCTTTCAATTTAATTTTTGTTACTTTCCCTTGTCTTAGGTAAAATTGAAATATAGAGGAACACCTTAGAATCCAAACCAGAGGTTTCAAGTCAGGTAAGTCAAAACTGAATACATGGAATGTCAATGCAGTATAAATAGAAGCATGGATGATGTCATTGTGAGGCTTAGAGGTCAGGTTATCCTAAGAAAGATCAGTTAAGATATCTAGGATGAATTGCTTAAAAAGAAGAGGAGATTATAGAGGATGTTACTAATATTGAAGATAAGAAACTAGATTATGCGTAATACAGTTGGAGTGAAACCTAAACAAAACAAGAGATGCAAAAGTAAAGATTAAGATGGTTTGAACAATGGAGAAAAAGACCAACAGAGAAAATAGAGGAAGTTTGTAGCAAAATAGAGACATAAAGACCAAAGACAACTTGGTGAGAAGCCCTTGAAACATAACATAGGACATAATGGCCTTAAAGAAGAGATAACCATAGATAGATGGTTGGACATTTGGAATTCATGTAACCGACCCCAATTAACGGGATTAAAGCTCATTATTGTTGTTATTATACTCCCCCACCCAAAAAGGGGAGAGGGGGGGGGGGAACAAGGGACTTTATTGTTCTTTCTAGAAATTCAGGTTGCCTCCATGTGTCAAAATATAGGAGTAGCAGCACTTAGAAAACTCATAATAGGAACATCTAACCTGGGATCTACACCTTCATGGACAAGCAATTATGTAGGCAGATATGAACAACGATGCATACACATGAAGAGTTTCATACAACTGTTATCTATGCCATACTCTTGTGTCCACGGTTATTAACGAAATAGAATCAAGGCCAAGTAGAATTGGGTTTGTTATGGATTTTAACATGGGAATGGAGTTAAGGGTTAGGTTTTTGAAAGGTGGAAATAGAATACTAACACTCAGAAATGACGGTGGTGCTTTCATCACATCCCACTCATTGAACACATAAAAAAGGGGTCATAACAAAAAATACAGGGATCAAATAAATCCAATTGGGGCATCATTTGCCCAATGCCTGACTCCAAGAGAAAAACCCCATTACCCCAAATCTCCCATGTGTTGGGGTCTCCTAAGGTTAGGCATCAATATTATACGTGCATGCCTCACCTTCATGATTAAAGCTTTCATCCAACAACTCCTATTGTAGAATGTCCAGACTTGTCAAGGAGACTAGCCAATGGTTGCAGCATGCATGCATGCGATTATGCACAAGCAATTTAGCAACAATCTAAATTTGTACTACACATTTATATATGATAAAATGACTACATATATGGTGAATATATTATACTTAGTTAAGATAATACAATTGTACATGATGTGAATGTTGAGTTAAATACTATTTGAATACATGTGCCTGCCCACGTGCATAAAATGGGTGTGTGCATGTGCATAAAAATGTAACATATATACATCTGTACGTACAGAGGTGTACATGTGAGCACAAATGTGTATAACATATATACATTTGTTCTATACATATATATTTGTGCACACACATGTATATGTGCAAATGGCATTTGTTCTATACTTTCTGCAACATAACAGGCCTTAATCCCACAAGGTGGGGTCCGCTACACAAAATTCTAACTTGTCACTCATTTATATCCATGACCATATCTTTAGTACTGCCCTTATATAATAGCTAAGAGTCTGTCCCCACTGTTGCCCCATGATAAGTCTCAGATCTGAGACTCGTGCAATTCTAGACTGTTTTGTAGCTGTGGAAGAAATTTGAATTGAGAGAGGGAATTTTGAAAGGAGTGAGAACTTAGAAAGACAGAGAAAGGAGGGAAAGAGAATTTGGAGGGAAAGAATTATGTATTATCTCACCATAATTCCCATCCTCATACATCTAGTTCCCTTTTATATGCAGCTCTTCGATTGCAACTCCCCTAACCGAAAGAGTACAAGTTGTTACAGCTACAACTGCTAGGTACAACAGCTGCTTATCTACAAGCATTAAGACTAATTACAATTACACCCCCAGCATGCCCTTAGGGTTGTGACACCCCATTCCCTCCACTCCCCTAAAAAGAGCCTCACATTTTAACCACATCTCGCACATCTCATCCTCTTTTGAAGCCACTCCAAGTTTATTACAAATAACCTTCTTTTTAGTTTTATCTTTTTCTGTATGCCCCACATCCACATTAACATCCTCATATCCACTACACACTAATATTTTGAAATGTCGGTACTTCATTGCCCAACATTGTATGTTATACTACAAAGCTAGTCTTATAACCGTCTTATAAATTTTCCTTTTAACTTTAATGAAATCTTATCATCATTGTATCATTGTACCCATATGGAATTTTTGTGTTTCTCGGTATGATATCTACCATCATCACTATTCCCTTTATTCACCTATCCCACCTAGGTCTATGAATTCCTCTATCAACTCCATTACCTTATCCTTACCCAAGAGGTTCCAACATGTATTCCTTAATTAACCTAGGAGTTGTTCCCCGGGCATCCTCATTGTCCAGAATCGAAAGAAATAACCATTCATATTCTTCAGAGCTGCTGACGTGCACAGGAGCTATGGAGGTCACTGGATGTTAAACAAGGAAAGGAGGCCAGTGATGCAACTCAATGGCCTAAAGAGAATTGCACATATTCCAAATCATATGTCCACAATCTGAATGTTCACCCTATCTTCATCTTTCTGCTGCTGGTTCCTTTGGCTTTCATTAGGTGTGTTAGCAAGTATATAGCTTCCATCATTAACTTGCCATGCATGAAACCAAATTGGTTTTCACTTTTCAGACACCTTATTCCTCTTCTTAACATTTTCTCTACAAATCTCTCCCAATTCCAAAGTTTCATAGTGTGGCTCATTAGCTTAATTCTCAATAATTTCCACGACTTTGAACATCTCCTTTATTCTTATAAATAGCACTAAAATACTCTTTCTCCACTTGTCTGGCATCCTTTTTGATTTAAGGATCACCTTCAATAATTTTGTATACCAAAAAAATACCCACTTCTCCATGCATTTCCTTGCCTTTTGAGGTAGGGCAATAGGGAATGGAGAAGGGAAAACAGAAGAGAACGAAAGAAGGAAGGAAGAAGAAGCAAAAAAGAGGAGAAAAAGGAAGAGAGGAGAGAGAAAAGAGCAAGGAGGAGTTTTTGATGAAAACTGATCGCATAACTGCCTTTCACCTTCACACACACATATGTCCAACATAAAAAATAATAATAATAACTACCCACAAATACAAAAAATTATATAACAGCCCAAGCAGAAAATACATCTTAACACCTACTCCTACACCTATGATATAAAACCGTCCAAATCTCCCTCAAGACAGTCCCACGTCCCTTTTCTATCGGTATATTATCCATTCCAACTACTTTGTTATTCTTCATCTTTTTCAATGGTTGCTTTATTTCATTGGACATATACATCTATATAACATGTATTGTAATCATATCTTCTTCAGAAGTACTAAGGGGTTGTTTAGTTGTGAAAAACACCCCCGGTTTTCCAAAAAGTTGCTCCACAAAAAATGAAAAGCAGAAAACTTTGTTCAAATACAAAATTCTAAATAGAAAATGGAGATTAGGAAAACATGGTCTTCCAAATTTGATCTTTACTTGGAAAACTCCTAAAATGAGTTTTTCAAATTTTCCTTACTAATTTGGAGATTTGGAAACATGGTTCTCCACAAAATTTTCCTAATTCATCTCCATATACTTATCTAACACAAGTTACACTGAAAAAAACTCCCACCCTCTTACTTTTCACAACTAAACAGCCCCTAAGATGCCCCAACCCAACACTTGTCTCCACCTTCATTGAATAACTTCAAGAAATGCTCCTTCCATCTCTCCTTGATTGCCCCCTCATCTACGAGTACTTTTTGATTTTCATCTTTTATGCATTTCACTTGTTCAAACCCTTTGTTTTCTTTTCTCTTGACTTAGGTAGTTATTTAGATCTCTTTCCCCTTCTTTTTTCTTTTACTAAGATTCTTTCCCCTTCTTTTGTGTCAAATAATTGGTATAAATTTTCAAAAGTTTTTTACTTTGCTTCACTAACTGCCTTCTTCACTTCTTTTTTGGCAAAAATATGCCTCTTTATTTTTTTTTTTTTCCATTACAGAAGGTATGTGAAGTCATGTAGCAAGCTCCCTTAGTTTAGATAATTCCTTGTACCTCTCCATTCCACAACCAAGACTATTTTTGGTTAAGATAAATGCATACATACATGATGTGCAAGTTCATTAAATAATATAAAAATACTATAAGTATGCGTATATGTGTGCATATCTAACATCTTTCTATACATTCAGTACAGGAAAGTGCTTATAAAATAAGAAATGCAATCTTGATTTAACTTAAATTCTGTGGAGTAACTAATTAACTCCTTTTGTTTACATTCATAACTCAAACAATTTAATCTTAAATATGTGGATTGCAATTCTCTAAATTACAAATCAACATTTTCCAAATCCATGCCCTAGATCCAAATTTAAGTTCCCAAATGAAACCTTGGTGGATCCATATCATAAAAGGATAATCTCACATTTCTTTGACACAAAGACACCAACAAGACTAAATGAGACAATTTCTACAAAGGCGTATCAAGGAATTCTCAAAATTACATTCTCAAAATTACAGATACCTAGAAGCATACCTGCGGATGTACAAATCGGGACCCATCCTCACTCCTCTGCAAACATACATGCAGAAACGGCATATTGGAGTTATTAACCACTATGTTAAACACAGTTTGGGGCCGAGGGATCGTTGGTATATGAAAGGACACCTTTGGTCTTGCTCCCATGGTCCTCATATCCCCAATGACCACTTTCGCCGATGAACGCGAATCCTCCCCTTTATCCTTATCAACAGATTGACTCATCCCTATCATCTTATTCCCAAACATCAAGTGAAAGCCAGTTGTAGAATCTGTCAAACTCACCGCTCCAACCCCCTTTTACCCTACCTTCTTTCTCAGCCCTTGAAACCCATTCTCAAAAACCTTATTATTTTCATTCACTAACCCTTCGAACTTGGCGATAGAATCTAGAAGAATCCCATCTCCTTGCCCCATAAATAAATCGAAAACCCAATGGCACTAAGCATTCATTGCAACAGAAGCGCACCAACCTCCCCTAATTTAGACTAAAAATTCATTAAAGATGCAACAAAAAAAAAAAAGAGAAAATTTTTTGTTGGATGATGTTACCTAGGGCCCACCTGAAAGCTTTGTTATAAAATAACAAAAACATGACTGCAAAGCCTTGTAACGCCTTACTCTTCTACTCTATGGATGGCTTTGAGATAAAACGGATTGATCTTGTGGCTATGCTGCTCGTTTTGGCCCAATCCCATATCAATAATCTACTAGACACATATTCAGCTAATACTTTTACGACCTGTTTGATAAACGGATAAGACAGTGCGCCTATACCATCTAGTGGGATATGGTCATGTTTGGAATCTTAAAAGATTAGAGAGCCCAATATTGATTTATCCCATAGAAGTGGGATAAATTAATTCCAAGTCCCCCTGTTATAATTTTATCCCACTTCTATGGTAATAAAATTTTGAACCAAATAGACAAAATTGCCCCTCATCTCTCTCTTCATTAACTCTCCTCTCTTTCATCTTCTCTCTCTCTGTTCATTAAGATCTGGGACAAAATAGCTTCCCTCCCTCCTCTTCATTAATGTCCAACTATACCTCATTCAAGATTTGTCATATCGGGATAAGACTAATTTAAGTTTATACTTTCTTAAAACTTAGGATACTGAGCATGGGATAGCAGTACTATTCCCAAGCTTTGGCTCATTATCATTTCTATTAATCTTTGTTTGACATGGGCTCAAAAGTTAGACAAATTAAACCTCAACATAACTTTGAAACCCATAAAACTATTGAACCAAACTCAACAGCCACTGCTTAGCTTGGCTTATTTACAACCCTACTTTTGAGTTTAACTGTTTGTCTTTCCGTCATGAGTTAGCCACTTTCCTGTCCCTAATTGTTAGCATGCGAAATGTAATGGTCATTTTGACCAGACTAATAGTTGTATGGTCATGTTCTGTAACTGTATTCTTATTTCCATTTTTTGAAATAGTATCCATCAGTTCACAGGAATTACCTAGATGCATTAAAATTGACTCAATTTGATCTAGAGAGTTGTGACCATTGTGTTTGTTATATATTTCTAAAATATTTTTGAATTGAATCAAATCTTTTTTTAATAAAATAACATTTTTTTGAAAGATGATAGAATAACATGGATGGCATTGGCAGAGAGTTTTTTTCCCCCTTCTTGCAATCTCTCCAGTGATCTCATTCCTTAGGAAGACAGTGGCGCAGATGCTCACATGGGGGAGAGTGGTGCACTGCTAGCTATAAATCACATGCTAATGGAGGTTTATAGAGCGGTACTTCTAAGAGTTTGGATGTCTTCTCTACTCATACAACCTTTTATATTGGAGATGGGGCAAGGATAAATTTCTGGCAGGATAATTGGTGCAGTCATAGACCCTTAAAGGGAGATTTTCTCGATCCTTTATAGACACCTCAATGAAGGAAACTTGAACTCTGAAGCTGGGAGTCATTTTTTGGTCATCCATCTATAGACAAAATCTCCAAGATTGGGAATTGAACTCCACAAAAAACATTGTTAGATTGCTTGATGAATAACCTATTTCCGAGCAGGGGACAATAGTTGAAATTCAAATGGATCCATCCCTCCTATTGACAATCTGACAAGAAGAGGCATGTGATTGCTGGCTGATGCTATTGCTTCCTATACAAGGGAGGAAGAGGGTCAATTGATCACATCCTTTTACATTGCTAAGTAACTTACCAGTCATGAGTGTTCCGGCCAAAGAATTAGATTTGTGTTTGCTTGGCCACAGAGCTTACCAAGGAGAGGCTCCGAGCATTTTTCCTTTATGTCTCATGTGGTGTATCTAGATAGAAAGGAACAAACAAGCTTGTGATGGAGTGAAGAGTTAAATATTTTATTTGAAGGAAACACTTCTCAGTTTCCTATTTTTTGGGTCGAGGGAGGATTCCTCTTTTTGTTTGCCCTCCTTCACCTCCCATGCAATCTTATTGAACATATATTTTCTACAAGATTCACCCCCTCTCAGCAGTTCATTTTATGTTTATATACTCTTATCAATAAAAAACATCCATGATAACCTCACCAAACAATGATTTCACATTCACAAAATATATTATGTCGCTATATGGCATCAACAATGTATGAGTGAACAAAACTACTATACCAAAGCCATAATCTCCAAGTACGTAATTTAGGAAAATATCCCGAGTTGTGCTTGTTCGAGAAGAGACCATAAAAGGAGGTGGAAAGATGGAAGGAGAGAAGCAAAAGAAACACACTGTTATATCTGGTAAAGGTGACGAAAGGATAGAAAGAAAGGGGATCTGGCTTGTGGATGGAAATCAATGCATCTGAAAATTAGAAGGGAAGGACCCTTTCATTTGACATCCTGAAGTGACATTTTCGACAGTTTCAGATACTTGTTCCACAAAAGGAGTTAAATGGTAAGGTAAACTAACTAAATCATCTCCTGCATTCCTTTTTCCATGTCCTTTCGATCATAAGACATGGAGAAGAACCATATGACTATCTTACTGATCCATTTTTCTTATTTTTCTTGTCTTTCCTTGTTTTTTCCTCACTTCAACCAAAGACAACTTTTGAACAAGTTTGGAAGGATCTTGGCAAAAGAGAAAAATAAAAACATTAAAGTTAAGAAAATGATAGGTACAGAACCAAGAGCCACTTCCTTTCCTTTCATTGGCAGTACCAGGTGGTTTTCCCTTTTTCCTTCAAATACCCTCCATTTATAGAAGATGAAAATTCTTGGCTGAGACTACTTACTCTTGTCCTTTCCGTTCAGGCCAAACATGGGAAAAAGAACTTTTATATTTAATTGTTTCTTGTTTAGCAAAAGCCTTCCAAACTAAATAACTGTTAATGCCTGTATCTGCATTATGTACATTTTGTGTAAAACATTTACAAGCAACTATCTTTGTTTATTTATGACAAAATAATTCCCTTGGTTATTTGTTGTCTTTGATAAAATTACAACAGTTTATGCGAAAGAGTTTTTATTGGGAAAAAAAAAAGGAAGATACAAAAGCAAGACATGCTTTTGAATTTAAAAGCATGTCCAGCTAAAGACAAGAATCATGAAATCCAACAAAGCTAATTGAATTTTTTTTTTTAAAAAAAAAAGGTAACGACTCCCATGTAATTGAGCTCTGAAATATGCCTTGTTTGTTCTTGGACAAGCTTAGAAACATGAGTTGATTGGGATCTGAAAGAGTTTGGCTAGACCAGTAGCTAATCAGCAGCTTGGGAAGTAATCATTGATGAATCCATCAAGCTTGGATGATAACACAGGGATGTGTTCAAAGGCAACCATTTCAGCTCTTCTTTAGAAGCACTAAGTTATTCCAGAAAACAACTAAAAAGACCAGTCACTTTATATTAGTGTCAGTAAAAGGTTTTATTGACTATTTTTTCTTTTTAGTTCAATAATGCAACTTGAATGTAGGAAAATACAAGACATTTTTTGCAAAAAAGAAAAAATTTCAATTGTTTTGTAAGCATTGTATTGGTCATTCCTGATACTTGTCACAACCCTAGGGTTTGGCTAGGGTTGTGATAGGAATTTAGGAGAGATTTAGGGAAGAGAAATCAGTAAGGAAGGAGGTTTAGAGCTGAAAACAGAAGAAATGGGAAGGAAGAGAAGAAGAACCGAGAGAGAGAAATTGAGTTTTGAAATGTATTCTTCAATTCAATGATATCCTTCTCTACATGCTATAGCCTATTTATAGGCTTTACAACTAAAAGAATTATCTAGAATAGCAATCCCATGTGCTGTCACAAAATAACCAAAATAGCTTCTAACCAACTAAAAGTAACTAATTACATTATTGCCCTTCTAATTAGTCTTGGGTCATGACAATCCCCTCCCCTTGAAAGGTTTCTTGTCCCCAAGAAACTTATTATCGTTGAGCCACTTCTCTATCTTCATCCAATTCCCACCTTCATTTTCTGTTCAATGTCTTTTTTCCTCTTTATTCTTCTAGGCTTCTTCTTCTTTGTTCTTAGGATTCCAAGACCCAACCCAAACACAATTTGGCTTAGAGCTGCAATAGAAGCAACCTGATTGGCCTCAATGATTTCAAGTTCAAAGCTGTGAGTGCTTGATGAATTAGGAGACTCAAGCCCCATGCAACCACCTCTCGCTAAAGCTGTCCAATTAATTTCGGCCTTCCATTGGAAAACATGATCAGCCACACCTGGCCTGATATGATTAGTAGTTGGAACTTGGAGTTTAAAGGAAGAGTGAAGTGTACCCTTGGCTTCCTTGGATAGTCCATCCCCGTCCCGTACAAGTAAGTAAGTTAAGCAAGTATCCCTCGCTGCATTTATTGCATTTCCATCCAGCCCACCGCCATGTTTTATGGTAAAGTTACCAGCAATATCCTGGAATTGCAGCAAAGGAAGATTGCTGACTTGCCTTAGATACTTAGGCAAGGCTTGCTTGTGAGCTTCAGAATTAGGTGCTGCCACAACTCCAATTCCAGCCGTCAATTCCTCCATCACTGCAGCTGAATCACTCCCCGATTCTAGCGATTCCTTGGTGTCTCCTGCCATTCCCGACAACTGATCGAATGCCTCAAGCATCTCCTGTTTTGGACTTCCGCTATTATCATCTGGATCATCCTCATCAACAACCTTCTTTCCAAAGGGATTAGAGTACTCCTTTAATTCTTCTTTTATCCAAGCACTTAGAGCCAAGCCCTCGGACTTTCTGTTATTGCTGCAAGCACTGTCCTTACAGCCCCCATCCATCTCAATTCCACCAAAACCCGTATCCTTCTTCCACTCCACTCCAAGGAACTCCTCCTTGTTAAAATTCCCATGATAATCCTCAAAGAATTCTGCTGGAAAACTATAACGATACTTCTTAGTAAGTATCATTGCAAACTCTTGCAATTGTTCATGTAGCATCAGGCCGAAATCTCGGCTCGATTCATGTACCATATTTCTTGTTCCTTTGTCCAAGTGGCTGCTCCCCTTCGCCAACTTCTTTTCCCATGCAGAAGGCTCCTAGCCATATTTCCCCTGATGTCTACCTCCAGCTGAAAATGCAGCATTATGCGGCTGCAATTGAGACCCCATTTCAACTAAAAATGACAAATTTGTCTGCTGCAATTGAGGCTCCCACAGTCTCCTACATGCACTGCTCCTCTTAGCTGCTTTTCACAATCAGCATACTTACTAGCAGCCTAAGATTTGATTGGAAATTCCGCAAAAGAGTGCTGGAAGTCACAGCCAAGAATCACCCATCCAAATGCGCCTTCCATAATCCACTTCCAGCTCCTCCAAATCTCACGTTTCTGCTGTGCAATTACTTCCGAAACTTGATTGAATTGGCAGCCTCCAGATTTGCCTCACGAAACCCCTGGGATTTGGATCTACTTTGTCTCCAAATCCGATTCAATTCCGAGTAATTGAATCAGCAATGGACCTCAATTAATTGGATCGGCTCTGGAAGTTCATCTGTTTCACTCCTCCTAAATGGATTGCCCACTTATGCAGCTTCTTCAAAATCTCTTATGACAGCTTCAAGGATAGTCGTCCATATCTGGAAATTCCAATCCTCCGCTATCCAAATTGCTTCGGAAATGATCTGTATATCAATCTGATCTAACACCGCCCCTACTTCAGCAACCTCTAGACAGCTTCCAAGCTCGCCTTCATTCACAACACGGTCACATGCAGTGACCTAGATCCAATTGCTTTGGAATAACACAGCCACAGTCACATGCAGTGGCCGCACCTTCCTTCTCGCCTTGCTTAAGGATATGCGTCCAATTCTTCTGAATCACATGGCAGCACACCCCGCGTTCCAGTCAGATACTTCACCTAACGAAATTGGAATCTCTTTCCGATCAATGTGAGCAGCACGTCGCCAAGCACCAATCAGATCCGCCTTCACACGCCTTCCAATCCGAGCCGAAGTTGCTTCGCTCGGCTTCGGTTTCCAAATCCGAGTTCGCTTCGCTAGTTGAACTGGATGTGAACGACAGGGCCTGCTCGTCTGCTAATTCCGATCACTGAAATGGCTCTAGGAGTTGTCGGAAGCACCGTCGGAACAGCTTTCTTCAAATCGAATCAAATCACAGCCAAGGATTGTTGGCTCTGATACCAATTGTCACAACCCTAGGGTTTGGCTAGGGTTGTGATAGGAATTTAGGAGAGATTGTCATGAACCTAGAGTTCATGACCGGCTGAAATGGACAATCGGTAGATCCGATTGTATTAAAGCCAATGGCAGAATGTATTAGGGGAAGAATTGACGAAGAATGAGGGAGAGAAGTGAGGGAGAGCAGAATGGAGAGAAACGAGAGGGAGAATTATAGAGAGAGAAAATCAGATAATCAATTCAATAATTTTCAGCATATCCATTCCTACAGCTGAGGCAATATATATATAGCCTCACTTAGCTACCAAACAAAACTCTCTAACCAACTAAGCTACAGGACAAAAAGGGAAATAACAGAATAATCAACACCCATGTGTTGTAACCAAATTACAAAGATACCCCCTAACTATAATTGTAACTCAATTACATCTTTGCCCCTATAATACCCAAGATCATGACAATTTCCCCCCCTTGAAATGTTTCTTGTCCCCAAGAAACTTATTATCAACTAGCCGTTGCTTCTTCATCCAATGCCCACCTTCTCTATCTGATTTTTCTTTCTTTCTCCATGGTGCGCCACAGCTACATATTGAAAGAATAACTAGTCATGAGGGCACCTATCCACCAAGTATATAAAGTCTGCCAACACATAATTTGAGGCAAGGTCTAGAAAACAAAACCCAGCCACATCAGTATTGTGTTCCCAATCTTCTACAATAGCTGACCAATCAAGATTGGTCTCCACTTTAAGAGTACAATCAGCCATTGGTTCATCCCACCCGGCAGCAGACAGCAACTTGGTTTTTCCAGTAGGAGCAAAAACCAACACAGCAGTGATAGTTTTGTTTTCTTCAGCAAACCTTTCGACTCCTTCAGCTCTATCCTTCAGTTTTCCTCCAGCTAATGTTGTTTCCATCTTCTCATTGCCTATTTTAACCCAAGTCAAATCCATATTTTGTTCCAAATTTGATTGTCCCTCAGATTTTTGTAAGTCCGAAATATGAGTAAAGACTCTAGCACCAATATCCGTTGCGCCACTCTGATTCCATGTAATGAATTCAGCAACTCCCTTTTCTTTGTACTTGCTAGAATATCCTTCCACAAAAACTTCTTTTTCAACAATTTCTTATTGTCCCTTTGCTTTCACTGCCCTATCAACCTCACCATAGTTCAGGTTCTTCCCAACGTTGCCCCCACCAACTATGTTTCCCATTGAACTTGTAATTCGGGGTTCTGCTTTTCCAAGGGTTGGAGATGCTCCCATTCCTGGAACAACATCCCAATTACTGATTGCAGCAGAGGTTGGAAGAATCCCGAGAATAGACCCACACCCACCAACTCCATTTGTGCCACTATTATATCCAAAATTGACAGCAATATGGTGGCATTGTTTAGGATCAGCAAGTCTTCCTTCTGCTGGGGCTGTCTCCTTCTTATCGTTTGATAAAAATCCCTCCACATTATCTAATCCTTCAACCTTCCATTGTTGTTGCTCCTCAACCTCTTCCATAAAATGATCAATGCTCCTTACTTCCTTGTTTGCTTTTTCTTTCAGCTTCTCCTCCTGCTGTTCCATTCCAAGGAATTCCTCCATGTTAAAGCTTCCATGATAATCATCAAAATATTCCACCGAAAAATTGTAATGATACTTCTTAGATAGTATCATTGCAAACTCTTGCAACTTCTCGCGAAACATTCGAACGAATTCCTTGCACTCTTCATCCAACCCACTGCTGGTTCCTTTGTCCCTTCGGCTAGCCTCATTCTCCAACTCCTTTCCCCATGTTTGATGCTGCTGGTCAACTGAAAATGCAGCCTTCTTTGGCTGGCATGGAGGCTCCATTCCAGCTGAAAAGGAGGCTTTCTTCTGCTGCAATTGAAGGCTCATCTGCTCCATGTATGCACTGCCTCCCCTAGTTTCTTGAGTAGGACACCCCATTGAAAATACAGCCTTCTTTGGCTGCCATTGAAGCTCCATTCCAGCCGAAAATGAAGCATTCATCTGCTGCAATTGAGGCTCCAATGGTCTCCTACGAGCACTTCCCCTCCTAGCCAAAATCTTGATGGCTGGGAAAGCAATAGGCCAAGAAACAGCAGTTCTTTCCATCCTAATTACCTTCTGTAACTGCCTCACCCAATCACCTCTAAAATTGATCCAGTAAGTGGCAAATTGCAGCCACTGTTATGCTTCAAGATCAAATCTATCGTAACAGCAGAAAAAAATTGAACACTTACAGTAACTCGATCAGCCTTCTAAAGTCCCCTAGGCCTACCAATTCTCTTGACTCGCTTGCTGCAATGATTCCCTATACCTGCTAGAATTGCCGTCGGACTCGCCTTCCTTTCTCGATTGTGCTGCAACTAACAAAATTCTCTAGAATTGAGAATTTGATGGTTGCAGTAGTTTAGGAATTACAATTCCGCCAAATCTGCTTTGGCTTGCTGACCCACACTGCCCAGCCTCGAAAATAGACGCAATCCACCTGCTCTTCTACATCACAACAGTCGTCGACCCTTCCTTCGAAAACGCCTTGTCTGTTCGTCCGCAAGCTCCGACCAACACTCACTGAATTTCAAACCGAGAGCCACCAAATGCACTGTCAGCACCACTTGGCCAAGTCGCCTCCAGCACAGCCTCCCGAACAGATCAACTTAGCTATTCAATCCATTCCTTCTTGTGTCTGGGATTGCTTTCTGCGATCCTTTGCGTTCAGCAACCTTCGTCAGTGGAACTCCTTCCAATCCCGATTGGGCGATATTTCCAATCGGAGGTGTTCAATCTGTTCGCCCAGACTGCTGGACTCACCTCGGGTCCTTCCTCTAGTTCTGCCCAATCACCGACCAATGGTCGGAATATTTAACCTACACGCTTCGGAATTGATTTCCAAGAATAACTCGTAGCGGCCATGGATCAGATGCTCATAATTCTTCTCACTCCTTTCGTTTGTTGAGTCCTGACACCATGGGCTGCTAATTTCCGATCCTCCGCTTCGAGCCAAATCCACTTCGTAAACTACTTCTTCGATCGACTCTATTACTCAGTTGTCGCTACTCGAACACGTTGAACGGCTCTAATGCAACCCACGCTTACTGAATTTCACGATCGAGAGTCAAAGGCGGCTTCGTCTTCACACGTTGCTGCTTCCGGTTTTTTTTTACTGATCGCTGAAGGCTCAATTCCAGTCTGAGAACTGCTGCACTCGCTGCCTATCAAGACCTACAATGGCCGCGACCCATGCCCCAGATCTCCTCCTCGTTTTCCTGACTCGCTGGGATCACAGTGGTGATCACTGTGATTCCATGATCGCCCTTCCCCTTTGAACAAGACTCACCAGATTTCTCAACCGGAAGTCCGCAAGACTGCCTCCACCACAAGCAGCGACCTGGATCCAGCCTCACCTTTAGCTTGTTAATCACCTAAAGTTGCGCTACACTTCTCGTAATCGTGGCCTCTTCCATCGGAACTGAATGCTAACGATTTAAGGGATTCACAGCCAAGGAAAGATTGACTCTGATACCAATTGTCATGAACCTAGGGTTCATGACCGGCTGAAATGGACAATCGGTAGATCTGATTGTATTAAAGCCAAGGGCAGAATGTATTAGGGGAAGAATTGACGAAGGAGGGAGAGAAGTGAGGGAGAGCAGAATGGAGAGAAACGAGAGGGAGAATTATAGAGAGAGAAAATCAGATAATCAATTCAATAATTTTCAGCATATCCACTCCTACAGCTGAGGCAATATATATATAGCCTCACTTAGCTACCAAACAAAACTCTCTAACCAACTAAGCTACAAGACAAAAAGGGAAATAACAGAATAATCAACACCCATGTGCTGTAACCAAATTACAAAGATACCCCCTAACTATAATTGTAACTCAATTACATCTTTGCCCCTATAATACCCAAGATCATGACAGAGATTTAGGGAAGAGAAATCAGTAAGGAAGGAGGTTTAGAGCTGAAAACAGAAGAAATCGGAAGGAAGAGAAGAAGAACCGAGAGAGAGAAATTAAGAGAGAGAAATTGAGTTTTGAAATGTATTCTTCAATTCAATGATATCATTCTCTACATGCTATAGCCTATTTATAGGCTTTACAACTAAAAGAATTATCTAGAATAGCAATCTCATGTGCTGTCACAAAATAACCAAAATAGCTTCTAACCAACTAAAAGTAACTAATTACATTATTGCCCTTCTAATTAGTCTTGGGTCATGACAATACGGTAAAGGTGAAAATTCATAACATTTTAATGGAGCCTTTCTACTTTTCAAAGGCTATTCTCTAGGTGAATAAGGACTATCCTCCAAATGATCACACTAAATTAGAATAGGATGCTTCCAGATAAAAGATATAGTCATAAATTAGAACTTCTTTTTGTTTTTGTTTTTGTTTTACAACTAGCCACTTGCAACTACTTGTGCAACTATAATGGGAAACCCCCAGCTACCAGTTTGAATGCATTTCCTATTTGTATATTTGCATAAGCATAAACTCACACTTTTTTACCCCTACTTCATTCCTGCTTATAACTGGCAGAACTTCTAATTCAGTATATAAATAACAAATTCCTAGGCGAACAAAGATATATACTCGTACAAGTGGAGAACATTTAAAAAGTAGCAATCTTCATACTGGTAGATGGAAAACTAAAGAATCCTAGTTGATAATAAAACACTGTGCAAAAGTCAAAACATAAACATTTGAGTATGATATGTGAATATCTGTGGTCTATGTTATTGAGGCTGAGCCAACTTTTCAAATCTAAAATGCCCTAGACATTATTTTATTACTTAAGTAAATTTTGTTCTCATAAACTATACAGAAAACTAATTAAAAATACCAGATTTACAATAAGCATGAGCAAAAGACGAGTGTAGCGGAGATGAGGATGTTAAGATGGATGTGTGGACATACAAGAAAGGATAAAATTAGAAATGAAGTTATTCGTAATAAGGTAGGAGTAGTGCCAATCGAGGAGAAGATGAGAGAGACTAGACTAAGATAGTTTGGTCATGTGAGTAGGAGACTAAGAGACGCTCCTGTGAGGAGAGTTGATGAAATGGAACAATTAGTCACAAGAAGAGGTAGAGGTAGACCCAAGAAGACTTTAGGAGAGACATTAAAGTTCGATATGAAGTATATGGATCTAAATGAAGATATGACAAACGATAGAAATACATGGAAATCTAGAATTCATGTAGCCGACCCCACATAGTGGGATAAAGGCTGCATATGTTGTTGTTGTTGTACAATAAGTTCATGTCCACATCCTTTGTGTTATAAATTGGGAGCACTGGCAGCCTTTAAACACACCCAAGAAACCAATCAAACACCCCTCAACACACTCACAACTCTCCAGCCAACACAAACACTACACTCGAAGAGAATCAACAGAAACAGTAAATGAAATCACAGAATCAAGAAATGAAAACCAATCAACCAAATGAACACAATGTTCATCCTGGTTCGGTTCCCTTTGAGGAAACCTACATCCAGTCTTCAAGAGCCACCAAGAACAATCTTTATTGACAGAAACTTGATCAGTACAGCAGTCTCCCTTTTCTCTCTTTTATCCCGAGTACATCCCAATTGTTTTCCAAAGATTACAAAGCTCTAGCCTTTCTCTCATAAACAATCAGCACTCGCACACATAAAATGAGAAATCTACCTCTCTTGCTACCCCTTGCCCTCTATTTATAATAGTAGGTGGATATCCCAATGAAGACTATTAAATACAGATTGGGATATAAACATCTATTTAATTCTTCATTGCCCCTAAAAAATGCACTGTTTTCACTGATCTTCTTATTCTATACTCTAGACAACTTTTAACACTTTGGTAACTGCCCAGGAACATTAAAGGACCTACACATCTATGGGGCCATTAAACCAATATCCAACCTTCAGCTACAGCCCATAATTTTCCCTCAGGGTGATATATCTTTCACTGGTATATCTCTTCATTGTCATTTTGTTGTTTTTGTTCTCTACATGAAGAAACAATTCAATTAATGTTACCTCTAGGTTTCCTCCTGCCTCTGCACATCTATTACATGTGATATGTATATGTTAACTATCATATTTGATAACAAGATTAGTATCTATAGCTTTCTTTTTTTCTTTTTTTCTTTTTTTTTTTTCTTGCACAGTCATATATGAATAACTCCACCTATGGATTTTTATCCACTGTCAGTCCCAAGCCTAGATAAAGGAGGAGGGACAGCAAAAAACTTGTTGGATAAAAAAACAAAAGCAAAAAAAAAAAAAAAAAATTACATCACTGTCATATATGAACCAAAAGCTAGAATTCATGTAGCTAACCTTACATAGTGAGGGAAGGCTTGGTATGTTGTTTTGTGTGTGTGTGTGTGTGTGTGGGTGGGGGGGGGGTGATTTGCGATAAAAATGATTTGACCATGTGACAAAAAAACTAACAAAGACACTTATGAAGACAGTAGAAGGAATGGAACAAATCTTCTGCAAAAGAGAAAGAAGAAGATCAAGAAAAACTTGGTAGGGAAGTCTTAGGTATGATGTAAGTTATAAGGGCGTTGAAAAATACTTGGACATAGATAGAGATGATTGGAAAGCTAATATTCATGTAGCTGACTTCACCTAGTGGGACTAAAGTTTTTTTTTTTTTTTTGGTGGGGGTGGGGGGGGGGGGTGTGGGTGCGGTGGTGGTAAGTAAAGAGCTATGAAACACCAGTAATCCAGTTTTTTCCTTGACATTTATTTACTCTTGAGATGGAAGCCTCTACATAATTTTTAAATTGATCAAGGCAGCTGAACGCTGATAATTGAAGTTCACAAATATAACCCCATTTATATCATGACAAATTTATACAAACTTAATCCCGCTAGGTGAGTGTCTTTTTATACTATTTGTTGGACGAGATCAAGAAGATTCGAAAGTCAAAATAGGAGATTGATAAGATAAGGATATGTCATTATCCTTGTAGAGTAGTTGTTGTGAATTTGTATTTCAAGTTTGTATTTTAAGTTTGGCCTGTTCCTAGTTTTTTGGGAGATAAAGAATCCTAAATCTTCTCCTAAAATGTAGGAGATAAGATAAGGGAGCCTTGTGTATATATTCTTCCCTATTCCGAATTAATTAATCAAGCATTCTGTTTTTGCTTGTTTCACTATTTTATACACTTTTTATTGGCAGCTATCTGATGTTTGTCTATGAATACAATTAAGAGTTCATATGCTTCAGTTACGTGCCACAAAGACCAAATATCTGCCTGTGATGTTACAGGGACATGTATGATTAAAGAACAAGGAAAAATGAGGGTTCGCTAGCAAAACCAGAAGAACGGCATTTATTGAACAAGAGAAAGGCCCAATACCCAGGATTGAACAGAGGAGCCGTACGCAAAGCCTGTAAGGCTCCGTGAGCGAATTTACCAGTCAACCAAAAAAAATTGTCAGATGCGGATTCAGTAAACGCCACATTACACAAAGCCTAGAGTTATGGACGAATCCAGTATTTGTTTTGGTATAAACATTGATATCGCCAAAGGCCATGTCCGGTTTACCATGTTTCTGCACAACAGAACTATCTGTCAACCATACTGCTTTTCCATTAATAAATTGCATATTCAGACTAGTAAAATTTGCATTCATGTCATAGAAAAGCACAAACCCAGGGTTTTTTTTCCCATAACTCCCATGGTCCAATCTTCGCATTCACACAGATATACCAAATGATCAATTAAGACACAAGTTATAGAGTCGCATGGTTTTAACAGAATTATTGAAAATGTTGATACCAATAAGCTCACCTGTGGATGTACAAACCTGGAGCCATCCTCGCTCCTCTGCAACCAGACATGCTGAAACGGCTGGTGCGAATTATTCACCAGTATCTTAAACTCATCCTGCGGCCGAGGGATTGACCGTATATGAAACGGCACCTTCGCCTTCGGCCCCATGGTTCTCTTATCCCTGGAAGCCAACTTCACTGCGGACAAAGAATTCGGCACCTCCCCCCCATCCTTCTTCTTCTTCTTCTTCCCATACACTACCTGAAAGCCACTATCGAAATCCACCGAACTCGTCATTGGCACCCCGGTCTCCTCTTCCTTTGTTCTCAGGCTCCGAAACTCATCCACCGACACATCGAACCTCTCGAAAACCTCATCGTTCACGTTCACCAGCCAGTCGTACGCGTCGTCAAGATCCTCAGGAAAGCCCAACTCTCGACCCCATAGATTAGCCGACGAGCCAATTGTGCCGAGCATTGATTGGGAAGCGTCGGCAATCTCATTCACCGGCGCTCGGAATTCATTGAAGTTGCGATAGAAATGGAAGTCTTTATCGGACGGTAAGCCCCGAGACGAACCAGAAAGTTTGGCTAGAGAAGTCGAGAGAGGGCCAGCTGCGAAGCCCTGTAAAGCCTCGGCCTTGTGCTTCGTGTACTGAGAGGGGTCGATCTCCATGGCGCCGATGCTGGTATCGATCAGCAAGGGTTTTCGGGAGTGTTTGGTTCAGCTCCAACACGGCTCAAAATCTCATTGGTAGGGTTTTAGGGTTAGGGTTTTAGGGTCGGTTAGAGGTTGAGCAGTTGAATGAGAACGAATACGTCGTCCTTGGTTTGTTTTGATTTGTATTTGGCTTTGGCTCTCCAGGCTCTGAGCGCCTCTGCCAGCGTTCTGTTTGTCATGCTACCGGTTGCCCGGCGTAAACTTTACACGTGCGTAATTGGGCTTTTCTTTTCGGCTATGTTCTTCTATTTTCTTTTTTTTTTCTTTTTTAACCCTTGTGTTGGTAATTAAAATAGGGTAAAATTACTAAAAACACAACCAAATTTCAATTTATTTTAAAGTTCATACTCGTATTTTATTATTTTATTAAGAATTCAAATTAAATTTCAATTATGACCTTTTATTATTTATTGTTATTATTTATTATTAATCGTTAACTTATAAAATTATATTATATTATTTTGTGGTGGTCATAACTTATTATCCAAGAGTAAAACTTGTATTGTTTTTGTTGTGGGTAAAGTTATTGTTATGGATATAGCATTTGCGTAGACTTTAACCCCTTATATGATAAGTTCTTATTACATCATTGTATTTATCAATTAAGTTATTTAACATGGCTTAACATATAAGGTTTAAGTAAAAAAATAAAAATAAAAACATATATAATATAATGAATAATCAAGATATTGACTATTATGTCTCATGTAAAATATTGATTACTTTAGATTAAAAAAATACACAAAAACGAATACTCAATTTTATCATACAAAATCTCTCTTTCAGAATGAGGTCATATTTCTTTTTAGGCTCATTGTAATGTGATATTATTCCTCCTCATAACCTCTTATATTTTTTCAAATATTATTTTAAAGATATTTCTCACCATTTGCTATTTTATCATAAGTTAATAACTAAATTAAATTGGTGTTTTGTTAATTAAATAAAACTAATGTTTTGTGATGATGCAGAATGCGACCACCGGCAGGCATGAGGGTGGGGCTGTCGATCTCCTCCTCTTATTCTCAAACTCTATCGTTTATCATTACCATCGATGAGAGAAGAAGAGGCGAATCCCAAATCCGTGGTTACAGAGGACAACAATAAATTTTTATTGAATATTATTTTAATCATATTAAAATATGATTGTGGAGAGCAAAATATCGGGATGCAAATATAATTTTCCTACGTTATAATACTTTGATCTAAATATACTTTTACGAAAATGCCCTCCAATTAAAGATAAATTTATACTTTTTCTCGCTTTTCACAGTCTTCTTATATAATTTTAATTAAAGGGTTATTTTATTATATGTCCTTGTATAGATAATAAATACATTTCATCT
Source organism: Diospyros kaki (assembly GCA_036245055.1). Lineage (NCBI taxonomy): Eukaryota > Viridiplantae > Streptophyta > Magnoliopsida > Ericales > Ebenaceae > Diospyros > Diospyros kaki. Next base: position 7,354,718 of record BSEG01000006.1, on the reverse strand, counting down.
TAAAAAAGTGTATTTATTTTTATATTTTTAAAATTTAACATATTTTTATTAATTAATAATAAACTTATCTTATCCTCTTGCAAAATAAAAATAAAAAATAAAGTCATGCTTAGATGGATGGAATAGAGATAGAGGACGTGGGATGAAGATGGAACTTTCACAAAATATTATTTTGTTGCTATGAAGGAATTATATAATTCATTCCCTCAAATTGATAAAAAAAAAAAAAATTATCATAAAATAGATGAAAACTTTCTTATTTTATTTTATGAAACGATTGATTTGATTACAATTTTACCTTTAAATTTATCAAAAATATATATTATCACATATGCAAGCTTATCTTAAATTATTTTTCACCTCTCCATCAATTATTTTGTGTGAAAAATCATTTCAAAATCTAACTACCATTGTCACTTATCATTATTATAAATTGCTATAAGGTACGTCTTCCTCTTTATTGTTCATCTTTCTTTTTTGTTTGATATTTTCAAATTTATGGTTTGATTCACCATCTTCCACTACCAAGTGTCATTTTAATCTGATGATAAGTTCACCATTTTCTCTTTTGTCACCATAGATCATCATTAGCAATAGATCATTATTGGCAATTTTGATCAAAAATAATTTTTTAAACACGTGTTAGATAGTTGTATATTTTTGGGAATTAAAATGTTTTTATAATATTTTTAAATTTTTTATAATATAAAAGGCTATCATTGTTAACTGATTATTTTTATTATTTTATTCCATTAAAATTAAGGTATATCAAATATAATAATAAAATTGAATTATCATTCCATTTATGGTTGTACCGAACATAACAATCGGGTAGAATAATCATTCAATTATATTCCTAATCCATTTCTTTTACAATTAAAAGGTATATTTGTTACTCTTTATCAGGTGTTTTAAGGACGCATAATAAAAAAAACTCTTAATTAAACACTTTAAAATAAACAATAATGACCTCACAAGTCTTTTTTGTTTACTTTAATTAATTCCACTAACTCCCGACTTGAATGCACATTGACTTCTTAACACCTAAAACTTTATACATACATTTTTATTCATTTTGTCTATAAAATGGTGAGAAGATATCAAAAATTGCATGATTGACAAGCTCCACGTGGGAATGAGACCTTAACTTATATATTTGGGATCTAAGTGAAGAGATTTGATAAAGATGTGTTTTAACAGCTATCAAAGTAGGATGACGATACCTCAGTTACAAGATTGAGCGCATGTGTTTTAACAGCTATCAAAGTAGGATGACGGTACCTCAGCTACAAGATTGAGCGCATGTGTTTTAACAGCTATCAAAGTAGGATGACGGTACCTCAGCTTCATGCGCCACGTGGCCATGCTGAAAATTTAATTTTTCAACCTTTCCTTTGCCTAGATTTGAACCTGCAACCTCTCGTACACGAGTGTGCGCGCGAGACCAGCTGATATGTGAAGTCTCCTTATTAATTATTCGCGCATATAAATTATATACTAAACCAATCTCATTTTTCATAATTATATTCTATATATTTTTAATATAAATTTTAAAAACATAAATTAATGGATTATTTTTTAAAAGAATAATGGAACAAATTTTAAATAAATTAATTAGATTAAATTAAATAAATTAATTAATTAAAAAATAAAATGAAGATTTTATATATTTTTTTAAAATTTCATTTTAAATTTATTAAAATTTTGTTGCTTGTTTTTTTTATTTTTTTAAATTAAATTTTGTAATGAATTTTTATTTTTAATTATTTAATTATTTTTAAATTTAGAGGCAATTTTTAAAAATTGTCGTTAAATTGATTAAAAAATTATATTTTACGGTGATTTTGAAAAATTACCGCAAATATTAATTTAATTTTTATTTAATTATTTTTAAAATTTAGCAATGACTTCTAAAATTGTCACTAAATTTAATTATTTAATATTTTTTAAATATTTGAGTCGATTTTTCAAAATTGTCGTAAATATTAATTAAATTTTATTTAATTATTTAATTTTATTTAAATTTAACGACGATTTTTCAAAAACTGTCACAAAATTTAATTTAAAATTTTAATTATTTATTTATTTTCTGGATTTAGTGGCGACTTTTTGAAAATTGCCTTAAAATTAAGTTTTTAATAAATTTTTCTGCAATTTTAAAAAATCGCTACTAAATGTTAAAGAAACCATAAAAAAAAACGTATTTTATGACAATTTTAAAAATCGTCGCAAAAAAAATCGGCGCAAAAAAATAATTTTATTTGTGACGATAGTTTCTCTAGCCTTTTTCTTTTTATATATTTTTATCTGCTTCCATTTTATGATTTTTTTCTTTTTTATCATTTTTTTTATACCCAATGATTTATAGGCTTAATAATATCACAATTCTCTTATCTCTTTCCCTGTCCCTTTATTTAATGATGGTGGTAACTACCATTGGTATTTTTTCTAATTTTATGTTGAGAGAGAGAAAGAAAGATAAAGCATAAAAAATTTTAAAAATCAATAATTAAATTATTTATCAATGTAATATATATATATTTTTTAGATAACAAGATAACTTGTAGCTACTATTATTTGAGTGTGCTCTAGCTAAATTTATGGCTATGTACAATATCCCAAAATTATGCGCACCTAACAACAACACAAAATGCATGCAGTCAACTTACCTAATTTATCAAAAAAAAAAAAAAAAAAAGAAAAAAAAAGACACTAATTATAATTGATCTGAACCTCAAGGCATCGAATGCAATTAACTCTTTGCTCTTTTGGTAAATTACACTTACCATTAATGAGTTTTGATAAAAGACACAAATAGCCTTGATATTTAATAAATAAAAAAAAACTCCTTCATAGATTAAAAAAAAATTATTTTAACTTTTATCCTTAATTTAAACTATTTCCCCCCTAATAATATAAATGATTGTCTCTTTGCCATCAAACTTTTCCATTGCTGAAGAGCAATTATGTCTTTTTATTTCTTTCTCATTTGTTTTTCCTTTTTTTTTCATTCATTTATTTTTCAATCCAATTTTGCAATAAACCCAACCTATCACCAAATCGATTATACTTTAAGCCATTTTCACCAATTTGCAACAAACCCCACTGGCATTGCTAAACTCATATCTCATATGATTTAGAGATGAAAAATATGTATTTTTCAACAATAAGGAAATCTTATTGATAATTAGGTTTCTTATCACCGACGATTTTTGTCTTCCTTATTTTAACAACTATTTTTTTATATATCTTTCTACACACACATATATCATTCTTAATAGCCTTATCGACAATGGGGTTGGTAAAACTCCATTATTGATAGATTTCACTTCCTACCTCAACAATCATATTTTTTGTTTATTTCTCTCTTAACAACCTAATCAACGATGAAATTTCTTTAAACCTTATTGCTAATGGTGTTTTGACAATTTTATCATCATTGATAAATTTTGCCTATTGCCTTAATAACTTGTTCTCTATCTTCGTCTCTATTTTTTTTATCTTTTCGCATAATTCTCTCATTTTGTCTTCCTCAACGATTTTGTTTGCGATAAGGGAAACTTTTTAATCTCTATATTTGTGTGTTTCTATTTTGCTCTTCATCTCTTTCTCATTCTCTCTTTTTTTCAACTCAAAAAAACCAATAATAGGTTATTCTTGAAATAACTTGGATCACTAGATTCTATTAATAAAGAAAATTAATTTATATTATTTCACGCTAATGATTAGTGATGATTAACCATTAAGTATTTTTTATTTTTATTTCTTTGTAATACTTGAGGAAGAAAGAGGGAAGAGGGGGATTTTGTTGATATTTAAATAAAACTAACAACTATTTGACAGGGAAAAGAGAATGCATTTGAGAGGGACTCCTTGTGTGTAGTGAGTATTGGTTTAGTCATTGTGTCCAGATGAGTCACTATAATTAACTCTCTTATATTCTGTTAGATTGGGTGTGGGTGCTTGGAGTGAGCGATTCACTTTTTAGGGCAAAGGAATGTTTTTTTTGAAGTCTGAAGAAAATTTTTGTTATTTTTTAAATATCAGAGATACCTTATTGGTGCCGTGTAATACGCCCTTGCTTTTTCGGCCGTCCAAGTATTTCTCCACTTGTCTCGAGCACGCCGTAAAAGCAAACCACTAAAAAGACGAGCAAAGCTGCAGAATTTATCATCAATCAATATATTTGGCATCAGAACTTGGTTCAAAGCACTTCAAATTCTCAGTTTGTATCAACAGGGTTTTGAGACATCGTTTTGAACCAGTGGGAGGGTTTCCAGTCCCACCTCCCCCAAGCGAATTGCGCATCTTTTCCTTGGGAAGATGAGGTAACCATTTTCCCTTCGTATTCTTATTCAACTTTCTTGCCCTAAAATTAGTTCATTTTTCTTGACAATGTCACGATTTTTAATTAGCCCGAGTATGTCACGTACTTTTTTTTTTTTAATTGGTTCTGGATGAAGAATACGAACTGTGTATTGAAGATGGCTAATATATGAAGTTCGAGAGGGTAATGAGATTATGCAGCTTGTTTCATTTGAAACAAGCAGTTTTCTTTTGGGGATTTTTGCTAGTTATATTCCCATCAGCTAGCGACGGCAATGCTGATCCTTAGTGAGGTCACCCGCAAACAGACTCTTTGCAGAACAGTAAGGAAAAAGCTGTTTACAAATGCACTATCCCAAGCCTCGTGCATTGAGGACGCCTACACCCTTCTACTGGTGGTACTATGCCGAGCTCAAATTCATTAAAGGGGTTTAGCCGATAGAACAGCTCATGTTAAATACATGCATATATACAAGCTATATATTGTTATGTATTCACATGGTATGTGGTGTGTCCATACATTCTTATAAATTGACATGCACACGCATGGACTATATTCATTCCATCTTTTTATTAGCATGGACTTGCCTTTGGCATATAACTGCATAGTGGTAATTTGATATGGACATGCATTATTTTGGTACTATGTAAATATGCATGCCTGTTCCGTTGAGGACATTTTTATATCATCCTCATTTATTTATAAGTGGACCCATGGAGTTAGTTCATAGCCAAGCCAGGGAATTAATTACTGGATTAATCTGTTTTTGTTTCATTTGTGCCATCATGAAGTCGCCATCCAGAGGTTCTTTGGGCTCAGCGCTCTGATAAGGTTTACCTGACTATTTCTTTACCTGATGCAAAAGAGGTTTCCATCAAATGTGAGCCTCAGGGTATGTTTAGTTTCTCAGCTGTGGGTGTCCAGGGCAAACCATTTGACTTCAGTCTGGAACTTTATGGGAAAATAGTACCTGAGGTGAGCTCCTTCCTTCTTACACCTTACCTTATTTCATACGTGGTTATGCATTGTACATATCTATTATGTTTCTTTACGGATTAAAGAAACTAAAAACAGTAATTGAGGTTAAGCTATTAAAGGTAGAGGCAAACATTTCCACTGAATGTTATTTATAATAGTCCTTTTTAATGTCATTTCTTAAGGCTAACTGTTATGTTCAAAGCAGGATTGAAATGCTTACAGCTGATGTTTTCAATGTCTTATAGAAATTTGAAGTGTCTAGGTTTTTTTCTAATTTTAATTCTTATTTCAAAAACTATTTTATTGCTTTGGAGTCAGTATCAAAATTTACTTATTGTTCTGGAGGTATTGAACCTCAAAGACTCTGGAATTGGAATTCTAATTCCAGAGTTTCAATGAATTATTGTGTTTGGAATAAAAAAAAATGCATACAAAAGAGGAATAGGAATTCCATTTGGTCTCAAACTCTACAATTTGAATTTCAATTAAAATGGTTTGGAATTGTTAAAAAAGAATTGGAATTCTTAAACCCTACCCATTCATTTATTTTATTTCCAAAAATATCCTTCCCCATTCTGTTTATAATCTCTCTCTCTCTCTCTCTATATATATATATAGATATATATACAGAGGGTTTGCTTATCCTCTCATTTTCCTTCTTTTACTCCATCTTTGTGATGTTAATTTTCTCTTATCTACGAAGTTGTGAAAAAATACTTGTTAAAATCGTATTTTTAACTTATTTTAATTAACATTTTGTTTTAATTATAAAATTTTAGTTGATGAAATGCCATGGTTCTATCTTTGATGGCTATTATTTTCTGTATGTTTATTATTATTTTACAATACAAGAGTATGTAATTCAAATCAATTGTTTAATGTTGTTGTATATTAACCTTTTCTTGATTGGGTTGTTAAGTTAATATGATCAAACTACTTATTTAATGCCATTTCCTTATTGTTCCAAACATAAGAGCTGGAATTCAATTCTAATTTTTAGAGTTTTGTTTCAAACGAAAGAATTAGAATTCTAATTCTGTTGGAATCATTAAAACTATGGAATTGGAATTCTGATTCCATTGGAATTGGTTCCAAACAAGCTATTAGAAATCAAAATGGATACATGTTGTCCACGCAAAATTTTCTTTGTTGAGTGACTACAAAAATGTAAAATCATGCTTTATCATTTTATTTACATGGGGCATAAATCAATATTGAGAAACCTAAGCTTACAAAGTCTACACCCTCCCTCAAATTGGTGCATAATACCTTCTATACCTTACTCACAATCAAGAGCAAAGCCTTCCAATATGAAGATGGTGTGATGACCCAGGCACCCAGACTGTCAGATTGATGCTGTTACTCATCCACATATCTTGACATACATGAGAAGGACCTTACATTAACTTAGGAAATCCATATGGTTGCTGGGTGATTTAGGGCAATGTGCAGTCAAGTCATCAAGACACCTACAAAAGGGAAGAGGAGTTTGGAGAGTGATGCCATGTACTTGGGGTTGCCCTGGATCAATTTGAGCTCCTGGATGAGATCTTCCAAATCTGCTGTACCAAAAATTTGTTGCACACTTGTTTTATGGTTTGAGAAATGAGAAGGGATGGAGACTTGATAAGAGATTGGGGAAAGAGTTACTTACTGCTTATTGTATGAAAGAGAGGGGGAAGGGGGAAAATGGAGAACAACACTCAAATAAGATGAGAGTATGTATTAGGCCTTATATTTGTGATTTAGTTGTAAGCATTTTATGCAATTATAACATTCCTTTTAAAGCTACAAGGGAATTTTATCAGATGGCTATCAGACCATTTTTGTTGTATGCCTTAGAATGTTGGACAATTATGTGCTAACATGTCCAAACTATGGGTGTACCTGAGATGAGAATGTTATATTGGGTGTGCGGCCATTTAATTAAAGACTAAAGAAATGAGATTATGCATGATAAGATTGGAGGGACACATATTGAATAAAGGATGTGAGAGTTATGATCAGTGCAGTCAAAGGCGAGTGCCCGGCATTGGGCAATACAAAGCGCTAGGGAAGCACCTTGCCTACTGCTAGTGAGGCTCCTTCACTCAGTGCTGCCTAGATGAGTGCCTCTGCTGAGGCGTCGAGCACCACAAGCGCTCGCTTAGGCTGTAATGAATCAAAATTAAAACAAAAATTTTAAGGAAAGTGAAGGATCGTTTGCAGAAGGCATGCGAAAGTTCTCTTGATGTAATAGGAAGAGTAAAATGAAGAGAGAAAAGAAGAAAAGCAAATGCACCTGGCTCCTCTATTGATTGCCTAACTGATTGAAACTCAACTGTGAGTTCCTCCATTTTTGTTGATTTTTGGTAGTTTTAATTGACCTAATACCACAGATTTGAGGCAGGCAATATAAAGAGCAATCGCTGGAGGTCAGACCAAGCCATCATGCACTGGAACCCTTGGCGCATGAAAGCGTGTGCTGATCCTTCCGGCGACTGCTCACCACTGGCTGGCTTGCCTGTGACAGGTGATGCTCCAGTGACCATCCCTGTTCTATAACTCTTTAGTTTGGTTTATCGTAGTGATAATCTCTACAGGCACTGTTCGGTACTTTACTTTCCCATTTATTGCTGCAGACTTGTACATATTCGCTATGTTATAAGCTTGTAACAGTGTAAGTTATAGCTTTATATATAATATTGTTTGCATGCTAATATTTTGTATTATATAACTTTATATTACTTTGAATGTAACTTATATTGTGTTAATATTATATTGCATGTTTGTTTGCTTTTCTATAAGTATTCAAAATTGTTTACTTTTTTTTATATAAATATTGAGCATTTATTATATAAGTTATGTATTATATTGTTTGATTATCTTATTCATGTTAAATATATTTTTTATTAATTTTTTTTTTTGTTTTTTTTGCGCCCTACTTCGGTCAGGCAAGTGCCTTTTTAGCGTCCAGTGCCTTAGGTTATATAAGCTTCATAGGACCTCAAGTGCCCCCTTTCACCCCTGACTTCCATGGTCATGATTAAGATGATTTGGAAATGTTAGAAGGAAGACTAATAGAATCACCACTCAGACAAGCAAGGTCGGCTTAAGAATATTTGTGGCCCTAGGTAAGAGTTACTTTGGTGGCCCATTAATAATATAAATAAATAATAAAAATTATTTAAAATTTACTTTCCTTGCTTATTTAATAATATAAATAAGCAAAAAATGTAAAGAGTTCACGGTCAGGTTCTACAAATTAAAAAGTCATCGATTTCCTTTTGCTTTATTTCTTTAATGCCCAGAACAATGTGGATTCCCTAGATGAAATTTCTACTGTCCAAAGAATTATTTTATCAAATTGTCCTCCTAAAATAACATCACTTCTTGCCCCCTTTTTTTTCCTGTTGCGTTGCTGGTTTACACCTTATTATTCATTGTCTAACATTGGAAAATGATTTGTGGACTTGAGAAGTTGAGGGAATCTCCTTATCTAAGTGACACCTCACTATTCATTGTCTAACATTGGAAGATGATTCGGGGACTTTAAGAGTTGGGGGACCTCCTTGTTTAAATGGAACAACAAAATGAATAGAGCATAAACTCAAACAAAAAACCATCATGGAATAAAACTTCAAAGGATACGAGCCCTCATTTTTTTTGGGGCCCCTCTTTTTTTTTGGGGGGGGGGGGGCCTTAGGCATAGGCCTTAGTGGCCTATGCCTTGAGCTGGCCTTGGAGACAAGTGGATCAAATGGAGGAAATTTGTAGCAAAAGAGGGAGAAAAGGACTATAGAAAACTTGGTGGAAAACCCCCTAACATGACATGTGATGTATTAACTTTATAGAGTTTATGATAATGGATATATATAGTGGAGCTCTAGAATTTTTGTAGCTGATCCCCCCATCCATTGGGATTAAGACATTAGTTTTTATCTTTTGTTAAAATTTTATGTGGGTTATTTAGCTAGAGCACAACTGGAATTGTTTGAAGGGTGGAGGATTATTTAAGGCCAAACACTAGGTTTATGACTGTTTGGTGGGTGAGGTTCTAGCCTCTCTGGTATGGCCAAAAAGGATCCTTAATGGAAGCTTTTGATGCTCAATGTGATGTGTAGGGTGGTTTGGGTGTTTTTGTTCAGGTATTCTTGTGGTATTTGTTCTATTATGTCTTTTTATTCTTGGAATGGATGCATAACCGTTTGATGTTTTATATGATAAACTGTTGGAATCCCAAAAAAGAAAAAAAAAAAGAAATAAAGTGAGCTTAACATTATTAAACTTCAGGGTCCTTGGATTAGAAGTTCTTTTTGCTTAATTTTAAAAGAACTATATTCTAATGGATGGAGTATTGCTGTATATGGTGCAGGGCTGTAAATCTAACGTTGGATTAAGGAATATACTTTGCTCTATTCAGAAGGAGCAAAAAGGTTGGTGGAAAAGGCTGTTAAAGTCAGAAGAAAAGCCTGCTCCATATATTAAGGTTGACTGGAACAAATGGTGTGATGAAGATGACGAGGAGTCAACTAATCGTAAGTCTATATAACATCCCCTCCTGTTTTTTTTTTTTTTTAAAGGTATATAGCATCTTACACATGTTCAAGTTGAGTCATTCTCTAACCCTTTGACTATGTATTGACATTTGGATCTGCCCCATTTCCAAGAACTTATATTACTGCTACATTTTACATTGAGTTGCACTTTGCCCTCTTTTCTTTTGTGGAGGTGAATTTGCAAGTCCTGCCTTTATCTGATAGCCTCTTATAGTGTGTCCTATCATTGAAGTTTAATGAGACCATGAAATTGCCATGCTTCTTTGTTTATTAAAAAGTTTTAGTATTAGAACTAACTACATCCATTTGTTGGTTGAAAGCTGAAATAACTTTCTTACATGCCACAGAGATGCTTTAGGGTGTTGGGTTGGTTAATTGCGTACCTCATAGTTGGGTTTACAGGGCATTTTGTGATGGTATTGTTGAGTGGTTTGAGAAAGAAACTAAGAAAGGTGCCCTCCTAGATGGAACTTTTGTTCAAGGGCAGTACCCTCCTATGCAGAATGTTTGTTCAAGGGCAGTGCCCTCCTATCACATTACTAAAACTATTTACTGAAATTTTCTGCTGATATAGTGTTGAATACAGTTAACTCAGCCAATGGTTTGTAAGGTGATACCGGGAGAGTGTTTGACTACTCAACATAGACTTCTAGTACTTGACGTCCAAGTAAGAAATTGGAAGAGAAAAAATCACATAAAACAAAATTCAAGAATCAGGTGGTGGGATTTAAAAGGGGAGAAACAACTAATCTTCAAAGAAAAATTAAGGGGTAGAAGATAATGGAATGGAGAAGGACAGACAAACCAAATGTGGAGAGAAATGGCTAATGCCCTGAGAAACACAACAAAGGTAGTGCTTGGAGAGACAAATGGTAGAGCCCCTAACCTTAAGGAGTCTTGGTGGTGGAATGAAGAAGTACAATTGAAAATTAAAAATAAGAAAAATTGCTATAAGGCTGTATATCAGTGCAACAATGAAGAAAATCAAAAAAATTATAAAGAATCAAAAAAGGCAGCAAAAAAAGTTGTTAGTGAAGCAAAGTCAAAAGCATACGAGAATCTATATAAACGACTTGATACAAAAGATGGAAAAAGGGATATACATAAATTAGCTAAAGCAAGAGAAAGAAAAACAAGGGATTTAAATCAAGTGAAATGCATAAGAGATGAAAATCAAAATGTATTAGTGAATGAGGGAGCGATTAAGGAGAGATAGAAGGAGTATTTTACAAAATTATTCAATGATAATGGCGACACAAGAGTTAGGTTGGGACATCTTAGTAACTCCGAAGGGAACGTGAGCTATACATTTTATCGACGCATAAGTCCAAATGAAATAAGGCAAGCATTAAAAAAGATGAAAAATCATAAGGCGGTGGGACCGGATAATATACCAATAGAAGCATGGAAATGCATGGGAGAAGAGGGCATCTCCTGGCTAACGAAATTATTTAACGCGATTCTTAAATAAAAAAAGATGCTAGATGGGTGGAGGATGAGTACTTTGGTCCCTATATATAAGAACAAAGGAGATGTTCAAAACTGTGAAAATTACAGAGGAATTAAGTTAATGAGCCATACCATGAAATTCTAGGAGAGAGTAATAGAGCAGAGGCTCAGAAAAGAAACAGAGGTCTCAGAAAATCAGTTTAGTTTCATGCCTGGTAGGTCAACAATGAAAGCTATATATCTACTGAGGCGCCTAATGGAAAGGTATCGGGATCATCAGAAGGACCTATATATGGTGTTTATAGATCTAGAAAAGGCCTATGATAGGGTCCCTAGAGAAGTATTATGGAGATTTTAGAGAAGAAAGGAGTCCGAATAGCCTATATACAAGCCCTTAAGGACATGTATCATGGTGCAGAGACAAGGGTCAGAACTTGCGGAGGGGATACTGAACCGTTTAAAATTACAATAGGATTGCATCAAGGTTCTGCACTAAGCCCATACTTATTTGCTTTAGTAATGGATGAACTCACTAAAGATATTCAGACAGAGGTGCCATGGTGTATGCTATTTGCAGACGACATAGTGTTGGTGGATGAAACGAAAGAAGGAGTGAACGCTAAGCTTGAGTTATGGAGAAACAATTTAGAATCTAAGAGATTTAAATTAAGTAGAAAGAAAACAGAATATATGGAATGTAAATTTAGTAAGAATGCAAGAGTGGAGGATGTTATAGTAAAATTGGAAGACCAAATCTTACAAAGAAAAGACCATTTTCGATATTTGGGATCAGTGATTCAAAAAGACAGAGAAATTCACGAGGATGTCACACATAGAATTAAGGTAGGTTGGCTAAAATGGAGAAATGCATCAGGGGTGTTATGTGATAGTAAAATCCCATTAAAATTGGAAGGAAAATTCTATAGGACAGCTATAAGACCAGTTTTGTTGTACAGCTCAGAATGTTGGGCAATCAAATACCAACATGAGCAAAAGACGAGCGTAGCGGAGATGAGGATGTTAAGATGGATGTGCGGCCATACAAGAAAAGATAAAATTAGAAATGAAGTTATTCGTAATAAGATAGGAGTAGTACCAATAGAAGAGAAGATGAGAGAGACTAGACTAAGATGGTTTGGTCATGTGAGAGGAGACCAAGAGAGGCTCTTGTGAGGAGAGTTGATGAAATGAAACAATTAATCAAAAAAAGAGGTAGAGGCAGATCTAATAAGACTTTGAGGGAGACATTAAAGTTTGATATGAAGTGTATAGACCTCAATGATGATATGACAAAAAACAGAAATACATGGAAGTCTAGAATTCATGTAGCCGACCCCACATAGTGGGATAAATGTTAGATATGTTGTTGTTGTGTATATTTACTTGCACATCAGAAGTAAATTGGCTAAGTACCCTGCATTCATATTCTCCACACCCACAAGCGCATGCAATTTCTTCTATGCTGTCATTGGCTTGCGTCGTAAACCTGCAGCCTGCTGCTGCATCACAAAGAACAGCTTCATGTATCACCTTTTTTCCAGCTGAAAAATGCTTTTTTCCAAAACAAGTAGTCTAGCAGAAAAGAGTACCATCCTAAAATCCAGATCTTGATGTCTGCTCTCAATGATGAATGTTTTGCTTGGTTCTCTTTCTATATGTGCTGATTATTTTATTTAGACAATCTCCTGATTTCTGGTGGGAACTAAAATTCTATGCAGCTACCTGCTTGATAGCCATTAGACTACAATCCTCCCCCCTCCTGTCCCTTATCCCAAACTCTTCTCTAGTATCAGTCATGATAAAATTCATATATAGTTGACCTTGGCTTTTGTTTAATAATGCAATAGAGTTCCAGCCTACACCTGCATACAAATGCAATCAGAATCATTATAGCCATGGCTGGTGCATGGTAAAACTGAAGGCCAATTTATTTGTACCATTTGGTTTTCCGTTTTTCATTTAACAATGGGTTAGCATCATGTTGCTTCTGTAGTAAGCTATCACAACTGGCCCTTCTCCAAAAAGGATTTTTATTGACTAAAAGAGCAATGAATAAATAGTTACTAGGTGATATCTGATGCTGAAATACTAGTTATTGCAATACTTTTGCAATCTGCGTGAGATGATTGATGATACCATTGATCATAACATGTTTATTTTTATTAATCAACTGATGTTTATTCAATGGCTGAAGCTGCAGCATGTTTTATTTGAGATGCCTTATAGGTTGCATATCATGTCCACAAGGTTACTTCAGGTCATCAAACCATTTATTATCTATTCAGAGAATTTGACACGAACATTTGTGTTTCCTTTTGCAGCTGATATTGCCTCCGATGATGATGTAGCGGTAATTAGTTTCCCTTGCTAATTTTCCTGAACTTAGGGCAGTTAATAGTTGAAATGCAATAATTTGAATGACCTTTCCTCTGTTGGCAGTATGCGGGTAAAGATGATGGAAGCAGTGATGATGAAGGAATGCTGTGTAAGTCTTAAATTTCCATCTCTTAAATCAAATCAATCTCTTTGATTAAAATGTTGAGTAATGAGTTGCATTGCTTTCTGTCGGGTGAATTTGCATGGTTGCCTTCTTATTTAACAGGCTTTCTTCTCTAATTAGTTCAATACCTATTCCCTCAAGAAGATTTCTTGTCAGACTGTTACCGATGGTTTTCATTCCAGAAATCAGCACTACTACTTGCGAGTTTCATGTTTTCCAATTTCATTCATTTGGTTTTCATTTAAAATGGGAAAAAAAAAAGAAAAAAAGAAAAGAAGAGAGAGATGACTGAGGCTCCTCTCTCTCTTCTTGCACTTACCTTGATTGATAAATAACTTTTCTGTGTGGAGTCTCTGCTTATTTCTCTGTGGAACCTTACAGTTCCTCAAGCATTATTAATTTTGACATTTCCATTTTTATGCATTGCAGATCTTCCTGACTTGGAGAAGGCCAGAGGAAACTAGTGGAAGATTAGGGTGCTAACAAGTAGCAGGCCATGTAGTTTCTATGAAACCAAATTACCTAATTTGGTGCATGTATTGTGGTATGTTTCTGCTCATTTTGTCTTACAATGGCACCTATCAGATCTGATCATATGGCCAACCTGAGATTCTCCAAGTATCACCCCCCAATTTTCTGCATTTTTGCCTATTGTAGGCTGCTTTTGAACATTCTCATAGTAATCTGAAAAATCTTGGCCCCTCATCTTTTTTTCCTGCATCTTCCCCAAATATAAAGCCAAAACATGCTTATCTTGATACCTCTAGTTGGTCATCACTCGGTTGATCATCTCAGCCACCTTAAACTTTCAGAACACATGCTCGGAACACGTGTTCTAGTTAGGGCCGGACCTTTTATGAGGCCCATGAGGCGGTTGCCTCATGGCCCATGACAATTGGACTATTTGGGGGCCCATAAATGGGAAACCTCCCTCTACAAAGTATCGTCCATCCCCTTCTCCCTCCCTCACTTTTGCTAATTTGCTCGTTGCCTTGCTTCTCTCGCTCCGTCACTCTCTTTATCAACCTCGCTTCTGCGCCTCACCCTCACTCTTGTCTCTTGTTGCTCCGTCGCTCGATGCCTCTCTTTCTTCTTGCTGCTCCTTCGCCCTCGCCCTCTTGCTCTGGCTCTCATTGCTCGATCGCTTAATATTTAGATCGCTTAATATTTAAACCTTGATTGTAGATAGGGGTGTGCAATGATGGGTTTAAAAAGTGTGTTTCAAATCAAACTATCATGTGTTTCAAACTATTCAAATCACAACTTAGCAGTTTGTTAAGGAATATAGGAAGTATAAATTAGTCACTGAAGTTTAAGAATTGATATACATTAAATTAAATTAAAGCAATATCATAGAATATGAAAAATTACAAAACATATAAAGTTTTAAATTAAAAGACACTATAATGTGTTAATGTATTCAAGGTGCCACAACTATCAAGAATTAGTGGTTGTGGGGGTTTCATGAGCTTCAATTAAAACAGTATGAGCAGTGAACTTATCAAATTATAAAACTGAAACCGATTGTTATGATCAAATTTTCTAATAATTGGGAACTATTGTGATACTTTAATAAAAGAATTGCAGTTTCGGTATTTTGGTAAGTTGGATTTTTTTTTCTTCACATCCTAATTGCAAGTAAGATTACTATTGTTTCTTATTACGGATCCAACCCTTAAGAGTGTCGCTTGTGGAGGAACCATGCAGGAGAGGAGACTTTCTGGAATGAGTGGCCTATAGCTATATGTATGATTGAATAAAAATAGACAAATGCCACAAATATATAAAATTAACGACTCCTGGATGGAGGGACGTGGATTGCCAACTGTGGAAAGAATAGGTAGCTAGAAGAATAAAAAGAAAATGTAAAATAACATAAATGGTAAATTACATTGCTGCGTTCTAGAACTAGTCATTATATTTTAATTTTTATAATTATAATTATAATTATTTTATTTTATTTTTTTGTTAAAATTTAATTTATCTTTTCATTTTTTTTTTCAAATTTTATTAACCAAAACTAATCTATAATACATTAATATAAATATTAAAATCACTTAATACTAAAATTAATATGAAATAGAATAGGTGGTAAATTACATTGCTGCATTTGCACTCTAATAAATTAGTCATTGTACTTTATTCTTGTAAGCACAACTATTGTACTTTGATTTTTGTTAAAATTTAATTTATCTTTTCATTTTTTATCAAATTTTGTTAACAAAAGTTAGCTTAATATAAATCCTAAAGTCACTTGATATTAAAATTAATTTAAATTCCACAATTAATTAATTTTGGAGGTTATGTTAATGCATATTAAATTAGTTTTTGTTAATATAATTTGTTGAAATATCGAAAGAAGGATTCAATTTTAATAAAAAATCAAAGCTTAGTGATTGTAGTGGCAAAAATCAAAGTGAAGTAACTATCTTATAACAGAGTGTAAAGTTTGAGGAATTATAGTGTAATTTTTTTTTTCAAAATAAACCTAAAATGAGTTTCTTTTGTTGTTTTTATTTTTTTGAAATGAAAATAATCAATAAAATAACTTTAATGTTTAAAATAATAAAACTAAAAAATAAAAAGCCTACCAACAATGAAATTGCCAGAATACAGAACTGACATTCAACCAAACATTTCCCAAAGTTGTGCTCTTTACTCTTTTGTTGCTTTGAGTGAGTGGTTTACCTTTCCTTTACTAAAGAGGTGAAAAAGAAAAGCTGTCTGGATTAGTATTTTGGGGCGTGTGTGGATGATTTCTTTTTAAATAATATTTATTAATTAAGATATAGATTAAAAAATATAAAATATAAAAGATATTTTAGATTTTTATATTTTTTAATATATTTATTAAATTTATTTAACGACCCTTATTAAAGAACTCACGTAATTTCTTATATGATATTTTATATATATATATATATTTATTTTTTATTCCTATAAATAAGTATATCTTGAATTTAATAAATACAAAAAATGACATCTATATCTTTCAGTACATTTTAAAAAAATTAACAAATAGTTTAACAAAAATCTTAAAAAAAATTTAAACTTTTCTTTATCATTCCATATAATATTAGAAAAATATTCTAACTTTATTAACTTTATTTTATTTATTTTAATAAACACTATCTTAATAGCATAAAATAAAACAAGTTGTCCAGAGATGAGTAAAGGTCCTTTGGTTTGCATATGAGCACTGGGGGTGCCTAATTTTGTAATTTCATAAAGTTGATCTAACCCTCTAAAGCTGACTTTAACGGGCATGTTATTTTGTTCGCCAAGCCAAATAATAGCAAGTTAAATGGAAATTCTCTTCTCCAAGCCAAATAATAGCAAGTTAAATGGAAATTCTCTTCTCCAATGTTGTTTGGTATTGTCAAAATTGTTTGTCAAAATTTTTGTAAAACTTAAAACCCTCACCAAGTTTGGCAATTGAATTTGGCCAACCCATTCTCACCATCTCTCCCCCACAACGGCCATCAACGTTAAAAGAGGTCGGACCAGATGTAATTCATGTATGAAAGTCCTCGAAGAAGACCAATTGCAACTGTGACAACGAGCAGATCAAAAGAAGATGATTGGAGAAGACGAGTTGCTAATGTGGCGAAAGACGAACGACCACCAAATCTAGTTGCAACGGTGGCGATGAGCAGAACCAGTGGTGTGTTATTCATCGTCTTGCATAGATAAATTGGGTTTGTGATTTTGGGATTTATTTATTTATTTATATTGAATGAATGATATTGTATATTTTTTTAATTTAATTATTGATTATTAATTTTGTGTATGTGTGTATTTAATTATTAATTTTGTGTATGTGTATATTTAATTATTTTGTATATTTAGTTGTTAATTTGTGTATGTGTAAAAATTATAGATAAGGTAAAATAAATATAATTAAAATTTATTAATAAATAAATAAAATAGAGAAGAGAATAAGAGATGTAATTGGAGTATTTATAATTTTTAAGATAAAATTAAAATAAAAAATAAATTATTTATAATAATATAATAAAGTGTAGAATGTGACGTTAGGATACATCCAACAGACAACAGGCGAATACATTTACGCACATATAATCTCTTGATTTGGCAAATGTGGTGGGTTCAGGTGTCTAAAACCAAGACCACTTTGTAATTTTGTTAATAAATATATATTTATTAAGTTAGAATAGAACCCATCTCTGTCCACGTGTATATTTTCATGCTCATCCACGTCTTGACTTTATCAATATTAAAATTTCAATTTATTTCTTATTCTTCTGTGTTGTTATCCAAATTATGGTGACCAACGAAAGTAGCAAAGTAAGGGATGGGTACGGACCTAAACGATTCTGAATTGTCACGTGGCAGAAGCGTGTAGGTTGCCATTCCTGGAGCAGTTAGGAGTCTGCCTCCCCACGTCAGGATAGCATCGCCCTACTGTCGGCAACCTCGCCCCTGTCCACCGCCCAACCCTCTATGCTTTTTCTTTACTCAATATTTATTATTATTACTTGTTTGGGATTGGCGTTGCATTAAAGTTGCCATCTACCCAGTACCCAATCCATGTTACTCGGTCTACCTGTCCCCCATTGATATCTGGCAAAATACATTATTAGTTAATAATTATTTGTACGTTTTTTATTTAAATATTTAAATAAAAAATTAATAATTTTAAAATATAATTTTTAAATCTTTCTAAAATTAATAATTTAAAATTATTTCTAAAATAATAAAAAAATATATAATTACATGACAGTGATATTTTATTAAAAATGAACGAAATGATAGATTAGGTGGTACATAAAAAATATAAAATCTTATTTCGAGAGATGACCCTCAGAGTTACTTTCATATATAGTTTTTGGGGAAATGATCTTAATGTTAGCAATAGAGCTAATTTAAAATTCTTATTGAGCGGTGCAAATCAAGATTTTACTGAAAATATATTTATGTGTAATGTTAGTTGCACTGCTATAATAAAAGTTGTCGTTGATATAGAACTTTCCTTGCGTGAATGGCGGCGAATGGATAATACAAATTCGTACGCTTTAAATCATGGCCGCAAGTTTGGCCGAAAAATCAGATTTCGGGGGCCCATATTTTGAAAATATTTATTTCAATTTTTATTTTAAGAATGAAATTCAAATATTAAAAATTACTACGAGGATGGTAATGTTATATTATTTCGGGGTAAAGCTAATCAATGCACTTTTTTTAGATATTGTATATTTATTTTATTTTTAATATTTAAATAATCTTATTGATTATTATTTAAATATAAAAATATAATATAATAAATACAATTTATTTAACAATAAAATATATTTATTATTACTTAAACGTTACCCATTATCGTAAAGTGTTGGGGTCAATTAGATTAGATAAATTACATTTACAGTTTTTTGATTTTTTTTATATTTTATATAAAAAATAAAAAAATAAATAAATAAATTTCTATGAGAGACACCCATGGCCTTTTAATTGTTTTCTTTTTCTTTGCTCTTTAGAGACTTAACGATAATTTTTAACTATAAATTTTATTATTATATTTTGATAATAATAATACTAAATATTACGTAGAATAAATAATTTCGTCTCCAAATAATATTTTTGTAAAAATGTAGGAGGCGAGTGCAATTTATGATGAAATGTTTAAGATAAGATGGGATAATGACTCCACCTTGATTTGACGGTTCAATGGACGCTTGCCATCTAGCAACACGGTGCGGACACGTCCAAGGGCACCAGAGTAATTTCACCGTCACACGGATCATGCTTCGTTCCATGCGCTGATAACGATCTCCCCCTTTACTTCCTCTCTCTTCATCTTTAAAGCCTATAAAGACCCGGCCATCCACTCCTCTTCAGATCAGATCACGATCAGAATCATAATCACAATCACAACCGCATCACGGTTTTGCAGCCGACGTTTGTAGAGCGAGAGAGCAGAGAAGAAAAGAAGGCTAGAGAATGGCCGGAATCATCCACAAGATCGAGGAAAAGCTCCACATGGGAGGCCACAAGGAAGGCGAAGGGGCCAAGGCGGGGCAGCAGCACGCCGGCGAGCACAAGCCGGAGTTTCACCACGGTGAGGAGCACAAGGGGGAGTACCGCCATGGCGAGGAGAAGAAAGAAGGCCCGTTGGAGAAGATCAAGGAGAAGATGCCTGGCGGGGAGGGCGGGCACGGAAAGGACGGCGAGAAGAAAAAGAAGAAGGAGAAGAAGAAGCACGAGCACGGGAGCGGCCACCACGACGGCAGCAGCAGCAGCAGCGACAGCGATTAGGTTTAGACGCCTCCATCTTCATTTCGCTTCTTCACTTATAGCTACTTCAGGTAATCTGTCTATGAAGATACATACACCTATGTATTTATATTTCATTTTTATTTCTAAATTTACATATATGTATGTATATGTAACAGATTTTGGTAATTATGATTGTAGTTTAAATTAATTGATTATATTTTTTAGTTACTGAAAGGGAAATTAATTGCATATATGTTCATTCTGACTTTGCAGGTGGATGGAGTTGGAAGAGAGAGAGAGAGGCTGCTTTGATGCTACTGCTATTGTTTTAGTAATAATAATGCTGCCGTGTGAAACTCTTATTTGTATGAAGAGATGATATTAGCGTTGGTATGATGAATGTTTTGTTTTCATACAGCTGTGTTTGGTTCTTGAATTTTTATGAATGCATCGTTTCTTTTCTCCTACATCGTAATTAATTTCTGTTTGTTTGGTTGAGGGCAGATTGAGCTAATTAAAACTATGGGAACGCTAGTTAATACATAAACGACTTGGAATTAAGAAAACCAAGAGCGTCATGTTTGGACTTTGGAATGAGGGAATTGAGAAAAAAAAAAAAAAAAGAGCAGAAAATAGGGGAAGGGGATGAATGATGGAGGGACCAAATTTATGTGGAAATAAGGCTCTGAACTTTGCTTTTGATTGGTATAGGTTTTTTTTAACATCAATACAACTTATAATTGCTAATCGAAGTGCTAGACCCCATATAGAACAACTAATAATAATTTTGATCTATACCAACATTAATATATTATTAGTGGGGGTAGGGGAGATGCCCCAGAAACCCTTAGCAGCCGTAGCCGTCGATGCTTCGCGTAAGACTTCTCCTTCCAGCACTGGTACGGACAAGAGTCGGATTTAGAGGCTGTTTGTCTTACCCTTTTTAATCGTAATTTTAAGTTAATTAGTTCTTAGCATAAAAGTTATAACGTCTTTGAATAATTATGTTTTTAAATTATTAGTTAATAATTATATGTTTAGTTTATAAAAATTGATAGATTGTCTAAACAAAAAAAGATTAAAATAGATATCATGTTAAATAATATAAATAAAATTTATAAAAATATTATTTTTATAAAAAAATTATAAATTAATTTTTAAATTATAAATTAATATTATACTTACAGTGATAATATATATATAGTAATATATTAATATTATACTTACATAGTAGTATTACACTTAACAGGTGTAATATATATATATATATATATATATATATTGTATGTATACTCTGGCTTCTACAGGTCAGGGATGCCACTGACGATGGAGAAAGAGGCCGCGATCGAGGTTGGAGGTGGCACTTGATGGTGACTGCGGTAATGGAGGAGGGTCGATGGTGGTCGACGACTTGTGCTGACAGATCTGAAACTTGGTTGCAGCAATGGTGCCACTTGGTTATGCAATGATGGTGCGACCAACACTTCGACTGCTTGCAGCGGTCCAGTTGGACGATGACGACTTGGTTAATAGAGCAGAGGTGACGACTGCAGCGACAATAATGGCTAAAGCGAAAGAAAGATGATGGAGTAGTGTATGATAGTCTTTTACTTGGTTAATGTGGTAGCGTTTTGTGCAAAAATTTGGAGGTGCCAACTTTTCTCAAATGCTATTATAATAGCGTTTAAGCTAATTTGGGTTGTCAAACACTTCACTCAAAAATGCTCCTTAGCTTAAACGCTACTTATGCAGTTTATAAGCGATCAAACCGCTACTCCAAACAACCTCTTAGTGTGAGTGGAGGAGAAGCCAGTCACTGTTGCTGCTATCCACCTTCTTTGACGACGGTGTGGGTGTGCGACCTTGTGCCTACAACAATCGTCCGTCTTTTTCGGTGAAAGCTACCGCCTAAGGCTGCGACCATTTGCCTTCTCCGACCGAAATGACGGCTGCAACCAACCCACTCATCTTCTTCATCGCCTGCAACCATTCTTCGAGCCCATGCTGAGCTTCCTGACGAGTTGAGCTCGAGCCAAGCTTTAAGGCCCTGAGTTTTGCTATTTGTACGCATCCAATGACTGACAAGTTGACGCACAACAGAGGGAAAAGACGAAAATACCCTCTAAAACAACTCAAATTATGACATGCTCATTCTTCACTACTCTCTCTCTCATCTCCTGCCCGTGCACAATTCGGCCAAAATTTTAGGCCATCTCTCTCGCTCTCGTGTCTCAATCGATTCCATTGTACAAAGAGGTAAGTCTTGCTTTATTAGCCATAATTTTGCGTTTTTTGTGGGGTTTGGCCGAAAATGAAGTTTAGATTTACGGAGATTCAATTGTTAGATTGTACTGGTTTTGGGTTATGTGGATCGATTACGATAAGGGTATTGGATGAGTGCCTCTGATTGTCGGAAATCGCCAGCCACGATGGCTGGCGACGACTGAGTGTGCGGTTTTGATGGGAGTTGACTAAAAGTTTAAGTCTAGATCTATGGAGATTCAACGGTTGAATTATGTTTGTTTTTGAATATATTGATCAATAAAAATAAGAGCATCGGATAGTTGACTCTAATTATCGAAAATTATCGATCACGGTGACTGACAGCGACTGGCAATATGTTTTTTTGGAGTTTAGATCTGAGGACTAGATTAATTTCTGGGGCTTGGCCATTGGCCGCTGACCCGTTTCTGTGACTCTATTGTGATCAAATGATTAATTTTTGTATTTTTTGTTACTGACAATTGCAAGGGTAGCCTCGTTAGAAATTTGTCAATTTCATTTTTAGTTATAGATTTGATCAAATTTTATTATTTGAGTATCTAACTTGAAAAGCTAGATATTACAAATTAAATTTTCTTATTTAGGTGTGTAAATTTAGTACTTAAAAATATAGATTTTATGTAATGTAATTAATTTTATATTATGGAATTTTATCAATTTTGTATTTTATAATAATCGTGATTGTTGTTATTTTATAGAGAATGCAACAAAAAGGATCATTTTATGTTTAAATATTTAAATTTACTATCTCAAGCATTTCACATGAAATTTGATTTGTATTTGCAGTCTCATAGCTTAACTCTTTCAAAAAATATATTATGGAAAAATGGATAACGTATTGTCTAATTAAAATTTTTGGTAACTTTTTGATAACTTCTTCTATTTGGCTCATTATGTACCATATGAATAATATTATAATTAAAAATAAAAATATTCAAGATCAAATTATTTATCAATATATATTTTAAAAATAAAATTTATTTAACTGAATATCTTTCTTAAGTCATTAATTTTATTATAAATAATATGAAAATATTATTAAAAATTTAATTATAAATCAACTTAAGCAAAAAAAGAGACTACAATTTATACATAACAAATTCATTGTCCATTATTACTATCTTGGGATCTCAATGTAGCACATGTTGTATAAATAGTTGATCCATTCCTATAAATTGCATTCAATTTACTTCATAAGTTGCATTTTAAGATTGATAGTGAACACCTTGCAAAGAATAAACGATTTTAGTTTAACTATAAAAAATGACAATATAATGTTAAAAGATATGATCAATCACGCACGATCAATTATTGTGAGCAAGTGAGTTAGGTTAGAATAAATCAACGTTGAGAGGGGAAGAATGAGTGTCACTAATTAGAAAAAAAAGGAAGAATAAATAGTGACTCCCAAATCACCACTCGAAACAAAGAAAAAAGATTGGAATTGGTCAAGACGACAACAATCCCAAGAGATTAGGATACAAGTAACAAAGAAAAAAGGTTGGGATTAAAATATTGTAATATTTTAATTATCAATTTATTAAAATTTCTCTTGTGCGTCAACTTATATATCCATCATTAGATGCAAGTAGCAAAACTCTTTTTCACAACCGTCCATCAAAAGAAGAAATATCTTCACCGAAGCTGACAATTGCTGATTTAACGTAAGATAGGTTGTCAAGTGCTTGTAACCTCCTTAGTTCCAGTTTTAGAGTTATTTGTTGAGTAATCTTACACCATTATATAGTGGGTTGAGTGATTAACTAACATTATATAGAAAATATAAAATTACAGGTTTCAATCTTCTTACATTTTTTAGTATAGACATTTATATATAATTATTTTTTATACATTAAAAAAAAGGAGAGTATGAACAAGATAATACGAGGAATGCAAGATATTGATATAAAAAATCCAATAAACAAGATTAAAATCATGAGGCATTGTCAGGGGTGTTCGCGGTTCGGTTTGGTCGGTCTTAAGCTGGTTAAAAACGTCGAACCGTAGGTTCGATTTTCTATCAAATCAAATCGAGCAGTTTGATTTGGTGCGAAAAATCGAACCAAATTGAACCGCAAAATGCGGTTCGGTTCGGTTCGGTTTCCGCGGTTTGGCAATTTCAGCATTTGGTCCTGTCCGGTTCGGTTCGGTTTGAACCGAACCGATTCTAAATTTGTATTTTTGCTGCAAATTCACTGTAATACACTAATTGATAGACCTAAAATCCATACACTGGTGAGCTGAAGCACGCCATGATAGCAACAAAAACAACATATTCAACTAGTTTAAAAGTCACAATACAACAAATTTAAGTCTACTAAATGCTCAAGAAATAGGAAAAGTAATAAGGCGGATGAGAGAGAGAAAATACAACACTTACTAAAAGTTTTTCCTCACTAGTCACAAGCATTTTGTGACTAAAAATCTTTATAATAAAACAATAGAAACAGTTGTGAGAGAGAGAGTCGTGAAGCCGTATACCAGCAACCGGCGAATCGATCGGAAACACTAGGAGAAGAAGGCAATGGGCTCGGACTATTGCGAGGCAACATCGTGGCGTTGTTAAGAGGTACCAGCAACCTAGGTATTGGCAATTGAAAATACTGGAGGAAGAAGGCAACGGGACGTTCGTCATTGCGAGACAACGGTGACGGTGTCAAGAGATGCGTCCGCCGTCTGCTGCGACCAGAACTTGCGACGTGGGGGTCCGGGGGCCGCCAATGGGTTGGCTTCGATCGACGATCCGAGAGTCCAAGGGGAGAGAGACTGCGATGGGTGGGTGGGTGCGGGTTAGGGTTTGGGGGAAAGGGGAGGAATAGAGCTGATGGCATTGGCACCTCTTTTATATTTTTAATTTTAAATTTTTTTAATTATATATTATATATATGCGGATAGTTCGATTTTGAACTGAACTGTCGGCCTAACAAACTACAAACCGCGTGATTTGACAATTTTTCAAATCGAATCGAGCCACCAATTCAAAAAACCTACCAATTCGATCAAGTTCAATTCAATTCAGCCAAAAATCACGATTCAACGGATTTTTTTGAATACTCTTAGGCCTTACCTTAAATGAAAATAATCTTTTATATATTAATCGATAGAATAATGAATCTTATCTTTTGCGGGTCACTTTTTCTTTGGACCTTCACACACAAACAATTCTAATCCAATGTCTCGAAAGAAAAGACACAGAAGAGATTCCCGCGCTGATAGATAGTTCAAATAACATAATAATTGAAGTTCTTTACGTCAATGGCCTCTGGTGTCCTTCAGGTCTAATCAATCATTTACTACAAATGTTACCAAGTTTAGGAACGACACGTGTAACAAGACAAATGCAATATCATGGAGAAATACTACTTCCCCCCCCCCCTTGAGGCTACCTCTTGCCTACCCATATAATTTTTTAATATTTTTTTGCAATCCGCTTTCCCTTCCCCACCCCCCACGCACTCTCTCTCACAGACTTTTCTCCCCCTCTCACGACCCCCCCTCCCTCCCTCTCTCTCTCTCTCACATGTGCCTCTCCCCCTCTTTGTCTCATTAATTAACACATCTAATTAACTCTCCCCACCTCTCTTTTATCTTATTAATTAAATACATTAAATCGATTAAATATTTAAATTATAAAATTAAATAATAATATATTTATAGTAAATTTTCTTTCATAGTGATATTAAATTTTTGTAACTTAATAAATTAAATTATTTGATCAATCTTTATTTAATGTTACGTTTTACTTCATTATTTTAGAATAAATAAATTATATATTTAAAAAGAACAAATTTTAAGTTTTCATGAACATTTATTTCACTCCACTACCAACTGAATTATAAACCCAAAGTGTTGTAATTCTCAAGATTATAGCTAATGAAAGAGAAAAAATTAATAGCAACCCGATTCTATTACAACATTTACACATACACTTAATCTTGTTGCACCGATACAAATAGTTAGCCTTCTTGAGATTATCCATTACAATCCAGTTCCATCCTTGTGTTGCATATACGGAATGTAGTAATGCATAGGAGGATCTCCTGTAAATTATTGACATTAATAAAAATATGCATGGCATAACTTTTTTGATATTTTAAAAAATTAAATAATAAACTTACCTTAAAAATCTTGAGGGTTTGAATTGGTTTTTGGGTGAACCAAGTTTGAACATATTGAGGGTTCGCATAAAAGCTTGCAAACTCCTTCAATAATGCTAGATAAACTTGCAGATTATCGATATAAAAATCATACATTAGCAAATTAAGTCTAAAAATTCAAAGAGATTAAGAAATTAGGGTTTCATTATACTTGCTGTTAGAGGGCACAAATTTTGGATACATAACCATAAATGAGATCTTGAAGCCTACCTTAAGTTTCATATGATAGTGTAATGGCAGCCACATAACGATCATTTACCGAAAGCTGGGCTAGGAGCTTAGAAACATTTCTGGTACCAAAAATCGTGTGAATAGCTACAAAAGAAGTAGGTATTTGTTCATGGCTGAAGTAAAGGGCAAAGACACACCCTTAGATACATTTTCTTCTGAAGAATCTGCAAGCACCACATCAAAAACCAGATGTTGGAGTTATGGCTGCAGCTAGAATTGGGGCAGCAAAGGAAGTTAAGGAAGGAGCATCGACAGTAGTAGCGTTGGTGACCATGACAAAACTCGAAATGGTATTTGCTCTCTATTTTTTAGACAGAAGAAAAAATGGACAAACGACCTGGACTCTTGGTTTTCAGCTGGCAGAAAAGCTCTCTGGTGAATAGTGAAACAAGAAAAGAGAATTGCAGAGTTCGGATATATATAGTCGAATTCGACCCGACACGATGGCAGACAACTCGGCAGACATGCTGTGAAAACTAGCAGCAAATTTTGGAAAACAGCACCAGAAAGTCCATGCGAATGCTGGAAAGATACTGTGACACGTTGGAGAAAATTTCGGATGCAGTTGAGACCGTGATAGCTACCGCAGAAAATTCGAAGACGTGTGGAGGAAAAACTGAAAAGCTATCTCAAATAAAAGAAAAATAAAATTAAGTTTTATCCATTCTTTCCCCTCAACAACAACAAGAACAGGCTATGATGAAGGCGAGAGGAAGCCAACAGCTACTAGAGAAGGTGACATAGCGACAGAGGCAAGAGGGAGTTAGCGATTTCTAGAGAAAACGATGCAACGACGGCTACGAGAGGGATCCAACAATTGCTGGAGACGCGGCGACAAGAGGGATTCGACGATTGTTGGAGACCCGATGGAGAGAGAGATAGCGATAGAGAGAGAGACTAGGTTAAAGAAAAAATGGGAGAGAAATTTTTAACCTTCAAAATAATGTATATATCACAATATTTTAATTGTCAATTTATTACCATTTCTCCTGTGCATCAACTTATCGGTCATTGGGCAGCAAAACTCTTTTTTACAACTGTCCATCAAAAGAAGAAATATCTTCACCAAGGGGTGAACGATTAACCTTTTGGGACAAGAAATATCTTCACCAAAATAAGCTAACAATTACTGATTCAACATAAGATAGGTTGTCAATTGCTTGAAATCTTACACCATTATATAGTGGGTGGAGTGATTAACTAACACTATATAGAAAATATAAAATTATAGATTTAAATCTTCTTACATTTTTTTAGAAAGACATTTATATATAATTATTTTTTATACATTAAAAAAAAAAGAGAGAGTATGAACAAGATAATACAAGGAATGGAAGATATTAACATAAAAAATCCAATAAACAAGATTAAAATCATGAGGCACTACCTTAAATGAAAATAATCTTTTATATATTAACCGATAGAATAATGAATCTTATCTTTTGCGCGTCACTTTTTCTTCGGACTCTCACCCACAAACAATTCTAATCCAATGTCTCAAAGGAAAAGACATAAAAGAGATTACCGCGGTGATAGATGGATAGTTCAAATAACATAATAATAATTGAAGTTCTTCACGTCAATAGCCTCTGGTGTCCTTCAAGTCTAATCAATCATTTACTACAAATAACTGTTATCAAGTTTAGGAACGACATGTGTAACAAGACAAATGCAATAACCTAAAAGTCCATCCAATCAAATCTAGCATCATAATGAGCCTTGACTCCAAAAAAGAACAGGAATCCAATAAAATTCTCTTTTAAGAGTTTTACATTGTTGCTTTGCTTTGGCAAGTGCAGTAGCTCTCACGGCATAACAACGAAGCTTTGTTACGTTTTTGGAGCCTAGCTAGCTCCTCTCTTCCGTCTTATAGCTCTCTACAATGCCATAGTTTATGGACAAACCAACATCGTCCAAGAAATTCCTAGTTTTGGTAAATTTGCTGGATTACTTTTAGTAGTTAATCCCAATGTTTTTGCAAAGACATAGCATAAGTTAAAAAATGTACGATTTTGAGGCTGCACTCTGCTTATCATCATCTGCTTTGCTTTGTGGTGAATTCTGGATACAGCCAGCCAGCCAAGGAATATTTGGTTATGCTTGTAGTTGTAGTTGTAGTGTGGATGTTGGTGCCCTGTTTTAATTGAGTATTCCTTTAATTACAAATAAAATCCATTGCTGGGCCTGGGCTGTTTTAAGGAAACGGGTCGTGTAATTTGACGGGTGGGTTCCCTGATTGACAGTCCATCCTATTTATTTAGCCCAAATTTTATCAAAATTTATAACTTAGAATATTTAATTTTTTTTAGTTTTATCTTTGACTGAAAATCGTTTTTGACATAATTTTTTTAACTAAATTTACATACCAAAAAAAGAAAATGATTATAATACTCTAATTAATATTAAAAAAATATTTATAATTCCATTATTATAAATCAATTAAAAAAATACCAAACTATTATTTTAAAAAAATACCAAACTATTAATGTAAAAATGTAACCGTATATTATTTTATTTTTATTTTTCTTTCATGAAAATTTTCTTAGAGCTTGTTTGGTCAAACTTTATGTTTTCAACTTCATTATTTTAAGAACAAAACTAGAAATAGCTTTATTTGATTGCTTGATTTACTTTTCAAAGATTTTAAAATAATAGATGAGTATTTTTAAATATTATAATTGTTTAAGACACAGTGTGTTATTATTGTGAACAGTTTATAACAATTTTTCATTATGATTATTGTCAATAAACAAAATAATTTCTAATTTTTGAAATTAAAAACATGGATATAGTGTTTTAAAAATTATATTCGCTGAGGGAGAAAAAAGAAAATTAAAAGAATTTTGTGTTTGAAAATTTAATCAAAAATCTTAAGCTGCGTTCTCTTTACTTTTCAATTTTTAGTTTTGAATTTTGAATTCATTTTCAGTTTTCTGTTTTGATAATTTATTTTTAAAAAATTAAAAACACGTTCTCTTTGTCATTTTAAAAAATTATTTCTCAAAACAGAAAATTAGAAAACGTGTTCTCTTTGAAATTTTAAAAATAATTTTTTAGTAATATTTTATATAAAAAAATTTAATTATTTAATAAATTAAAAATATTTAATGTTAATATATTATTAAAAAAATATATACATTTTAAAGTTAATGAATTTTATAATATTTTTTTCCATTACAATAGTAAACTATAAATAAATACGTAAATAAATGTGTTTTGAATTTAAAATTTGTTTTGAATGAAAACACTCAAAACAACTTTTTGTTGTTTTGAGTTTTTTTTACAAAATTTTATTTGTTTTCAAAAATATATTTTTTAAAACAATAAAGAGAACGTGTTTTCATTATTTTAGAAAATTGAAAACTAAAAATAACTTGAAAACAACAAAGAGAATGCAATCTTATTTATTGAGGATAAATTAAGAAAATTTAATTAAAAATTCAATTATTTAGTGATTAATGTTCTTCCAAACGATCAATTAGCGCCACTTTTCTCTGCTTCAAAGCGAGTTTGGTATTTTTATATTTAATTAATTTGTAAAAATAGAATTGTGTAGTTGTTTAAAATTAATTGGGATATTGTGATTATTTTTTTTTTGTATGTAAATCTAATTTTTAGCTAAAAATAAGATTATCGGTCAAAAATAAAAGTATAAATGGATTAAGTGTCTCAAATTATAAATTTTGAGAGAATTTAATGAGTTTAACGATTTATTTATTTTTTAATCAATGAGGGCCTGGTTGATTTACAAGACAGACCTTTAAAAATGGATTGTATTGCTAAACCCATCCAAATGGCAGTTTGGATGGAACTGTATGCTGGCAGTGTTGCTGTAATATTATAAAGTGAAGCAGTAGTTTAATCAATAAGAGCCTGGTTGATTTGCAAGACAGACCTTTATTTTTTGTAATATTACTATATGCCGGCAGTGTTGCTGTAATAGAACTGTAATATTACAGAAATATAATAACACTATATAGAAAATCATCCTGTGAAATGTCATGATATTACTTCCCTCTTCTTTTTTTTTTTTTTTGTTAACCCAAGTGTCAGAATTTATGTCCCGCGATTCTTGAAGGAAATAAGTCTTACTTTAATTCATTCTCAAGTAAATTATAATTTAATCTTCATATAATGACTTCAAAATTTCGAATCGATATTATTTACTTTTTGCTTATATATGACGATGTCAATTTTTCATTAATAGCCTATGGTTTCGGCAAAGATATACATTAATGTATCTATTTATAATTCTATAATATATATATATATATTAGATGTAAAAATATTTTCCTGTTGTACTGGAAATAAAATAAAAATATATACAGATTTAGCATAAACAGACCAGCACTGGCAAATCTGACCGATACAAGGCTCTATCAAGGCAATTGGCTGGCTGAGCAGAATGACATGTCCAAGTGTAACCATTACTAGGACAGTAGCTAGATTAGATGATCAAAGTGTGAACGCAAGGGTCCACTTAGAATCAGAATTATTCTATTCCTGTTGTACTTTCAATTCAAGCATTTTTGGTTATGAGAGAGAGAGAGAGAGAGAGAGAGAATTGCTCGGGCAAAAAAAGAGAATTGCTCGACTCCAAATGAACTGAACTGAACTGAACTGAGCTCCCTTGGATGCGGCCATTGGTTCAACAACAAAAAAGTGCTCTTTTCTGCATAAATTAACAACAAAACTGAAAACGACATCCGCAGAGACAATACAGAGAACAATTGTATCTTATGAGAAGCATAGGTGGGACGCCGAATAGAACAAGTCAGCTTTGTTTTCCCCACCACCAAGTGGCACTGTTTCTCTTCTTCCAGCCGGCCTTTCCCAATGGCCTGCCTTATATCAGCCCCAACCCCATCTAGTCTCCTTCCTAATTTCTTTCCCTTCATGGGTTTTTCCTTTCCCCCAAAACCCACCAAGAAAATCACCGGGAAAATCCTCTGAAACAACAGCAATTTAGCAGCCCATCTGGGTGTCCAGGGTTTTTGAATATCCCTCGAATGGATAGGCTGATAAGCTTGGAGCCTTCTAGCCTCGTTGCCATAAGGATCGAACCAGGCCAGAAGTGCTCTGGCGAGCTCACTCTCCGCAATGTTATGTACACCATGCCGGTGGCCTTCCGGCTCCAGCCCATTAACCGGAGCCGATACAATATCAGGCCACAATCCGGAATCATAGCCCCCCTTACAGCCATCTCTGTGGAAATCACTTATCATCTTCCGGCGGATGCGAATCTTCCAGATTCGTTTCCTTACTGCGAAGACGCTTTCCAGCTGCACAGCGTGGTGGTCCCCGGCGCGGCGATCAAGGACGCGGCGTCCAGTTTTGATTCGGTTCCGAGCGATTGGTTTACCACCAAGAAGAAGCAGGTTTTTATAGATAGTGGGATTAGAGTGATGTTTGTTGGCTCGCCGGTGCTGGCTCGGCTGGTAGCCAGCGGGGCGATGGACCAGGTTAG
Source organism: Diospyros kaki (assembly GCA_036245055.1). Classification (NCBI taxonomy): domain Eukaryota; kingdom Viridiplantae; phylum Streptophyta; class Magnoliopsida; order Ericales; family Ebenaceae; genus Diospyros; species Diospyros kaki. The sequence goes on along the minus strand of BSEG01000006.1, from coordinate 7,322,554 downwards.
AGAAGTTTTGGAAAAGAGTGACCCGGCTTGGAAGGCCGCCGACTCGGTTGACCAGCATGGGAATTCGTTGCTCCACTTGGCGATTTCTCGGAGCCGGCCGGATCTTGTGCAGCTGTTATTGGAGTTTGAGCCGAATGTGGAGGCTGAATGCCGGTCCGGGTGTAGCCCGCTGGAGGAGGCGGCGGCGGCTGGGGAGGCTTTGATCGCGGAGCTCTTGTTGGCTCACAAAGCGGGAACCGGGAGGTCCGAATCCTCCGCCTGGGGCCCGATCCATCTGGCGGCGGGCGGAGGGCATTTGGAGGTATTGCGGCTGCTTTTGCTGAAAGGTGCCGCCGTGGATTCGCTGACTAAGGACAGCAACACAGCGCTGCACCTCGCCGTGGAGAAGCGGCGGCGGGACTGCGCCAGGCTGCTGCTGGCCAACGGCACGAAGGCAGACAGAAACAACTCCGACGGCGACACGCCGCTGCACATTGCCGCCGGCCTCGGGGATGAACAAATGGTCAAACTCTTGCTGCAGAAAAGCGCCAACAAAGACATCCGAAACCGGCAGGGAAAGACGGCTTACGACGTCGCCGCGGAGCACGGGTACTCTAAGCTATTCGACGCGCTGAAGCTCGGTGACAGCTTATGCATAGCAGCCCGAAAGGGGGAGCTGAGGAAGATCCACCGGTTGCTGGAGAGCGGAGCCGCCATCAATGGGAAAGATCAACACGGTTGGACGGCGCTCCACCGAGCAGCGTTCAAGGGCCGAGTAGAAGCCGTCCGAGCTCTGGTCGAAAGAGGCGTGGATGTTGATGCTCGAGACGAAGATGGCTACTCGGCGCTCCACTGCGCTGTGGAAGCAGGCCACGCCGACGTCGCCGAGCTGCTGGTGAAAAAGGGCGCCGACGTGGACGCGAGAACCAACAAGGGCATGAACCCGACCCAGATAGCCGAGTCCCTGCATTATTCTGGAATCACCAGAATTCTCATCCATGGCGGAGCAGCCAGAGACGGAATAATTACTGGTAAAGCATTATTTGAGGACAAATTTAAGAGCAAAGAGTCGAGGGATAAGGGGGAGATGAAGAAGCAGCCTATTAATCGTCGGGGAAGAGCGCTTCGGAGCAGCTTCGACCGGTCGTCGTCACCGTTGGCGGTGCTGTAGCGAGCTAGCTGCTAGAAGGAGACTTGGGCTTTTACAAGATGAAGCGAAGATTGAATTCTTTGTTAGCTGAATTTTCTGCAAATTATATATATATAGATCTTATCTTATCATCATCTGTTCGTTCCGCTAATTAGAACTCAAAACTGCATTCTCTACTTCTCGATTCGGAGTGTGTAGGAAGTTGTTGGTAGCTCCACTCCTCCATCGATCTCTTTCTACTATCATTTTGTAAGATACATACATTATCAATAAAACTGTATCTGAAGAATATTGAAAGGCCATTTCTTTTTTTGTTTCGGATGCAGCTTGCTTTTGCGATTCACAAACAATCTTAATTAGTTCAGAACTCATAGATATTCACAAACAATCTCAATTAGTTCAGAACTCATAGATATTCACAAACAATCTCCTTGCCTTAATTTGCCTTTGACCCAACAAGATTCTCTACCATGTAATCTACAAGGTAGTTGTAGCAGCAGCTTTCGAATGCGACAAAAAGATAGAGCGACGATAGCTAGGCAAATCGGCAAGGCAGAGAAGATTTTGATTCTGATTCTGATTCTGAGGCAGCAAGAGACATAAAAAGCCTCCGGAAGCATCACACAACTTTGATTCCTTGAAAATAAAGTTTCACCAACTGTTTAATTAAATTACTGACTCAATTTAATTATGTGTTTTTCCTTTTTTAAATAGACAGATGCTATGTTGACAAATAATTTTCTAAACTTGACATACACACAAATTCATAATAATTTTACTAATAATTAATAATAATTCATTCCTAGTAGTAAGTAAGTTTATTGTTAATTTTTAAGTATAACTATTATGATTTAGATAGAATTATTATGAATTTATGTATCTCCCTTAATTTGTAAACAAAATAAAAGGGTAAAAAAATAAATACACCTTTCTACTTTACTAAAAAAATATTGTGACATTTTGAATTTTTAAAATGTTCCATTAAACACCTATACTTCAAAAAAAAAACGTCTCATTAAATACTTGTACTTTAAAAAAGTAAAACTATTAAATATCACAAAAGAGTAAGTGAAAATACGTGTTAGTGATTACCAATTTTATTTACACCTTCACTCAATCTAATAGCCATGCTTCAGATGCACAATAGTGCATGATTTTATTTACTTTTTTGATGTGTTTAATAGTTTTACTTTTTAAAAATATAAACGTTTAATGGGACATTTTTTAAAATAAGATGTCTAGTGAAATATTTTGAAAGTCCAAGGTATCACAATATCTTTTCAATAAAGTATAAAGGTGCATTTATGCCATCACCCAAAATAAAACTTCAACCTACAATCGCACTTGAGGGAGCAAATATAGAGTGAGAAATGGAATAAGTATAATTAAATAATTGATATCTTACCATGCATCAGTGTCAAAATCAAGCTCTTAAAATTTGGGAGTATGCCCCATTATATTTTTCAAGCCAATATATTTATATGGCCTTGTAAACTAATATTGTATGTGGGCCAAGAAAGTGAATTTGGACCTAGTTCAATTTCATATTATCCCACTTAGGCTTAAGACCTCTTAACAGACTTTAACATTATAAGGTTTATTAATGGTTTAATACATACAAGACTCTCAAGAGTTAAAAATATGTCCCTTGATTTTTAAAGTATAAAATATTAATATTTAGTATTTTAATTATGGAAAATTATAATTTTAAATTTTTATTATGATTAAAAGTAAATGGAATTGTTATCTATATCATATAAAATGTCACATCACATAAAAAAATCCACATGAGTGAGACATCAAATTAGACTTAATATATGAATATGACATTTAGTTTCTCAATAATTAAGAAATTTGACATTTGGTCCTTAATATTAAAAAAAATAAATTTGATAAAAAAACCTAAATTTTATAAAAATGCCAATAAATTCCATAAAAGACATAAAATTATTCAAAAAGACCCAAATTTTATAAAAATACCTAAAAATATTTAAACAAATACCTAAATTTAATGAGAAGTACCTAAAAATAAAACATATAAAATAAAATTTAGGTTTTTAATTATTTTTATGAAATTTAGTTCATTTTTTTAAATTTTTTTAGTTCTTTTATAAAATTTAAGTATTTTTTAAAATTTTTTATCTCTTTTTATGAAATTTATGGCATTTTTGGATTATTTTAGGTCTTTTTTATGAAATTGTTAAGTTTTTTTTTATGAAATTTAAGTTTTTAAAATATTTTTATGAATTTTTTTAATTTTTTTATGAAATTTAAGTTTTTTGAAATCAAATTTAGTTTTTTTTATATCAGATATTAAATATTAAATTTTTTAATTGTTAAAGAATCAAATATCACATTTATGTATTAAATTTAATTTAATATATTTTAATAACATGACTTTTTTTCGTGACATGTCATCCTATCTATCATAAATTATAATTTCATTTACCCTCAATTATAATAAGAATTAAAAATAATAATTTTTAACAATTAAAAGATTAAATATTAACATTTCACATTTTAGAGACGCAACGTCATATTTTATAATTATTTAGAATTGTTATATGTATTAAGTTTTTATTAATCATTCAATATTTTAACATCTTTTAATAACAATGACCGTATCAATCAAGAATGCTAACCTAAATAAAGTCAAATATGTATCTATGTACATCATAGATCCATTTTTCACTAACAGAATTAACACTTTAAACAACATTTAGCTCTATACTTTCAGAAGAAAAATGCTTAATAATTATGAGTAATGGTGATAAATTCATTAATTTTTGGGCTGAGTGTATTTATTGTATTTTATTTTTTAATAATTAAATAATTTTATTAATTAAATAAATAATATAAAATATGATATATTTATCATCAATTAATAAATTTTTGTGATCGTTGAAGATAAGATGAAATAATTGTGTCTTGTTTGAAAAACAAAATGTACAATTATTATTATTTAACTATTGCCTGACAATAGTTGACATTTACCATTTTTTTAAATTGCATAATACTAGGATATAACAATTAAAGTACAATAAATATTTATTGTACTTAAAAAATATTTAAAATTATCAACAACAACAACAACATATTCAGCCGTTATCCCACTATGTGGGGTTGGCTACATGAATTCTAGACTTCTATGTGGGTTATATCCCAACAGATAGTTTGTCTAGAACTCATATTTGGATCCGACTAGGTTTTACGCTGGCTGTCGACTACCTAACGCAACCCTCCTCCTTTATCCGGGCTTGGGATCGGCAGTGGATAATATCTCCTGACGGAGTAATGATGAAATGAAGTTTAAATACCATCTTCACATGGAGAAATTTTATGAGATGGTGGTGAATGAAGATAATTGATATAGTTGTGTTTCATAACTTAGTTGACATGGTGAAACTAACAAGTACAGTATGAAAACACAACAATAATGTGTATTTATTATCCTTTAAATTAAATCCGTGCGGCTCATGAGCTAAGCAGTGTCTCAGCAATCGTGTGCAGCCCACGTTCTGGTGGTTGCGCGTGGGTGTTTCTTCAAGCCGGAGGCATTTATCTTGATGTACACTTTGGGGTTGGTAACCTCGATCTTGGGCCGATAGATCCAATGATCACTGCGGAAGTACCACAAAACAATGGACCGGCATACAGGTCGTATTTTTTGTGGTTCACCTACCGCAAGACGGCGAATTTAGCCGGTTTTCTGTTGGAGATTCATTGACATCTATTGGAGAATATTGTTACGAACTTACGATGTCAGAATTATTTTAATTTTCAATAAAAATGACTGATTAATTAATATTTTAAATAATTATTTTTAAGACTGTATTTTGAAAACAGATATATTTTTCTAATTCAAAAAATTATAAAAAAACAAAAATATATATTTCTAAAATACAAATTATTTAAGATGCATCAATTTAGAGTTGGTTTCAGATACGTTATGATATTAGCAAATGTTTAATGATTTGATAAAAAAATTAAATATTTTTCTTTAATTTTATGAATACTATATTTTCACTATATTATATGAAATCTTTTTTTTACTACCTTACTCGAGTTGGTGGGTATATTAAAAACATTACTCATACCCATTCCATAAGCAATTTTAAAACCTTAACTCTTCCTCTCAAAGTACGTTATGATGCGTAAGATAGAGTGCCCGTTGGCTATTGGCATCCTTATTTAGATATGCACACTTAAATAATATGTATTTTTTTGGTAATATTGTCGCAATAGTTAAAGTGTAACAAATGTATCTTATTTTTAATTTTCAAATAATCTGATTGGTTGGTGAAAAACATAGTGGTTTGAGATGTTTAATTGCACTAATATGATTATTTGAAAATTAAAATTAATATATAATAAATACATATTATATAAAAATAATATATATTTATTGCCCTTTAATCATTTCTTAAAGTCAATTGCTGGGATTACTTTTTATATTTTTCAATAACTTGATGTGGTAATGTTTCTATTTTTTTGGAAAAAAGTCTGAGAAACTCACTTGTAATATCCTGAGAGTCCAGATGAGAATAGTATATATCGAGGATAAGTAAGGAAGGAAACAATACTAACTGAATACCTTTTGGACTAAATATAGGCAAGAAACTCTAGGATTAAGCGTGCTTGAACTGGGAGTAGTTCAAGGATGGGTGACCCCCTAGGAAGTTCGCGTAGGCCCATCAGGGTAAGTTGTTTCGATCCTTCCAATCGCTCGATACGGGATGTTACAGGTGGTATCAGAGCCGACCTTTGGTGAAGGCGGTCCGATGAGGGCGGAGAGTGGCGCCGGGACTCGAGGGCCTGTACAAAGAGCGGCTTCTGGCAGGCTTCTAGGATGGTAGCCCCCAAGGGGGAGAAGGTCTGAAACCAGTTGTAAAGTCGCATGACTAGAACGTCATGTGTTCAAGGGGGGAGAATGTAATAGCCCAGGAGCCCAGATGAGAATAGTATATATCAAGGATAAGTAAAGAAGGAAACAACACCACCTGAATATCTTTTGAGCTGAATGTAGGCAAGAAACTCCAGGGTTAAGCGTGCTTGAGTTGGGAGCAGTTCAAGGATGAGTGATCCCCTGGGAAGTTCGCGTAAGCCCATCAGAATAAGTTGTTCCAATCCTTCCAATTACTTGATACGAGATGTTATATCACTACTAAGTCTTAAAACTCTATTAAGGTTTAGTAAATTTTTAAACTTTTAACATTTATTTAAACCCATAACAAGGTGTAGTCTCAAGTCTCAACAAGCACTTAATAATAAAACTCTACTCTTTTGTGATGATGTGCCAAAAGTGGAAATTATAAAATATCATTGTGTAAGGGAGGGAATTGGGGACGTGGGGGTGATGTCATCCAACTCCGTTGGATATTGAATGTAGTGGAGTTGGTCCCTTGGTAACTTGGTTGGTAGGGTGAAATGCAACTGTAGTCATTCATCACCGTTTTAAGAATATTTATGACTCTAATTAAAAGTTAATTTAGTATTTTTTTAATAATATAAATAAATATTAAAATTTATTTTTATTTTATTAATATATAAAATCACTAATTTAATTATTCTATTCAATTTTAGAACATAAATATTTTTCAAGTGACAATATAAACAAGAGAAAAAAAATTTAAAAAACGTAAAAATTGAATAAATAAAAAATGTGAAGAGTTTACAAGTAGATCCTGTAAATTAAAAATTCACTAATTTATTTTTATCTTTTTCTTTAATACTCAGATCAATACAAATTCCTTAGATAAAATTTTCATTGATTAAATAATTATTTTATTAATTTTTTTTCTAAAATAATATCACTTTTTGTTTTTTTTATTGCGTTACTAGTTTACACTCTATTATTCATTACTTAACATTAAAAACTTATTCATAAATTTAAGAAATTAGGGACCTTCTCGTCTAAATAATATCTCACTATACATTATTTAATATTAAAAAATGATCCATAAATTTAAAAAGTTGAGAAATGTGCTTGTTCAAATAAAATAACAAAATAAATAAAGTATGAATTCAAAGAAAACCATCTTACAATAAAATTAATAATTTTGTATCTAAAAGTATAACAGAAAATAAATTTTAATTAATTATTAATTTTAGAGCCCTCCACCTTGGGGGCTTAGAAGAGATGGCAAATGGGATGAGCGGCCAGGCCTCCCAGCCCACCCAGCTTGGCCCGATACTATAACAGACAGGCTAGGCTGCTTTAGGCAGAAGAATGTGGGCTATGTCAGGCCAATGATCTGTGGCCCGTGGCCCAACCCACCAAAATGACTCAAAAAAATGGCCCGACAAGGCCCATGGGCTGGTTTGGCAAAATGGCCCCACAAGGATCGACCCAACAAGGCCCTTGCAAAATTCTAATTGAAGCATATGGCAGGAATAATTGGTTTAAGTATTTTTTTTATGTATTTTAATAGTTAATTATTTTCTCATATTTTAAATTTTATTATTTTTTCTTTAAACCATACTAATTTAGGCATTTGAGTGCCTTTGAGAGTACTTCCAAGGGCAATTCTTTGTAGCTACTTGTACCATTTGAAAGAATTAAGGAGGTTGGGCAACATTTAAACATCAGTTTATTTTTTTAATGTCATTTAATATTTTATTATTCATTTGCATCTTAATACATATTTGTTATTGAAACCATACTAATTTAAGCATTGAAATGCCCTTGGGGTTGCCCCTGATGGTAGTTTTTTGCAGGTATTTTTAGCATATGAAGGAGTTGGGTGCCCTTCAAGGAGTGGGACATTAAAAAATATAAAATCGATAATCATTTGTAATTACTTATAAACATATTTTAAAAAATATTTGTTACATTTGAGAAAAAAAGTAAAAAAAAATATTTAAAAAATTAAAAATCAACGACCCATGGGCTAGTCCGATAGGCTCCTGGCCCGGCCTTGCAAGCCTTAGCCCATATATTAAGGGCCACAAGGTCATGTCAGCCCTCAATTCTCATTGTCCAACCCAGCCTGTCTCCTTCGTGGCCAAATTTTGCTTGGTCACCAAATTGGCAGACTCGACTTGACTCGACTCGTCCATTTGCCATCTTTAAAGTCTAGGTTAAATCGGTCTACCCCACCCATTTACCATCTCTAGAGACTAGGGTAACTTGGGCCTCACGTCATTTAAGTAAATTTGTACTTTGTGGCGTCTACTTAATGCTTTGTTTACCCCTTCGTTTGTTTTGAGCTTATCTTTCTCTTCTTTTTCGCCGTCCATTGCAGGCATTGCACAGAGCCATGGAAACGATTAATTAGGAATTAGATTAAATTAACCACGTCGCGCATATATAAGAAATTTATAAATTTTTATAATAGAAAGCAACTGCAGCATTGCTAAGTCATTCATTTTTTTAGCTATTATTATTATTATTATTATTTTGTTTTATAATTAATTCTATTTTGTGACTGTCCTTGATGATATTAGACCGATCACTTAGGTCTGCCTCGAACCAAGTACCTGCAAGGGTGGAGCTTTAATCTCCCGAGAGAACTCCGACGCTCAAGTCAGTAGAAGAAGATACCTGAAATAAAAAGTGAATCAGTAATCAGATGATCTATACCTGTAAAAGTTGACCTCTATTTAAAGATGACGTAGAGTTTACTCTGAAGAGATAAGATAACCTCTGAACAAGATGTTGGAGAGAATCTCGATTGACCGAGTCAACCTTGTTCAAAATCAAATATGAGATGAAGATCTAGATGACACGTGGCGCTTCTTGAGACAGGCACATGGTGGCACCAGGTTGGTAGTCTCCAAGGGTAGTATAATAATTTTTTCCTTAGTAAAATATCCCATCACCACGTGCCCTCCCTAACTCCTTGAGTTGTGAGGGTGAGGAGCTCGGGCAGCTGAAGGAGTAGTCCTCTAAGTTTTTCTGTTTTCCTGTAAAAAATAGTTTTGTAAAAAATAAATAAAATTAATGAGCTCCATTATTGGCTCGCTTCCCAACTCAAAGTCCCATCACCTTTCTCATGGCCCTCGAAGAACTCTATAAAAAGGGATGTGGGCATGGTCCCTCCTCCTAAGTATTATTGGAGTAAGAGCATGCTTGGAGTAAAGTAAAAAGGTAAGAGGTCTCATCTCTCTTTATTTTTTATTTAGTTTTTTGCTTTTTATTTTATTTTTTATTATTTTTTTTATTTTTTGCGTGGTCGAGACCAGCGGTCTCGGCCTCACTAGTACAGGCCGTGGCCTCAGGGCTGCGGTGGCCGAGACGGCGCGGAGGACTTGCTGGCCCCCTCCATTAATTTTTTTTTTATCCCTTGACCTTTGTCTCTAATTACTTATTTCTTGACTAGTTTTTTTTCGTGTAGGTTTTTCACGGGGTGCAAGAGACTCTGAGCGACGCCTTCAAGTTCAATAGGGGACGTACCGGCTCCCTCCTAAGGGTTCTCCTGTGTATTTCCCTTTCATCTCTGAAATTCTTCTCATCAGCCGGTATTCCTTTGCCTCCCTTCTCTTATTTTTTGTGGTTTCTTGTTGTCTCTCTCTCTCATGTCACGTTGCTTTAGTAAGTCGATCTCCATAGCCTCCTATGGCAACTCAGATGGGAATAGCTCGGACTCTTCTACCTCCTCTAGCCAATCTGGTATGCAAATAGGAGACGCTGAGACCTCCATACCCTATCCTAATGCGTCATCTTTTAATAACGATACTGATCTAGAGTTAGAGCTCCATCATAGAGGTCTCATTGATGACCTAACCCCTGCTTATTCTTCCTCCCTCCGTCTCAACTCTGCAACCTCCCGCTCCAAATGCCGTAAACGTCTTTCTTACTGAGCCCCTCCAGCCCAAGCATAATCGAGACTAGAAGACTTCTCCTCCTCCGAGCCCGACCTCCCATACTCGCCACGTCTTGAGGGTCCGCTCTGTCTCTCGTCCCGATGGGACTTCTTTCTAGCTCGGGGGGATTCACCTCCTCGGAATTCTCTATGACTAGAGTGACGATCCCCCTGGTGTCAACTGTCTTGATTGGAGTGCTCCACTGGTCTCATCTCCGGGGGCTACTGTAACGCCCCACTCCTACTTACGGGTGTTACTCGTGAACAATTACCCAAATTGTCTACCTGTCCGGCCTTAGGTGAAGGGTGGACCATGTTTCAAGATGAAACGCCCTAGGTGGGAACTAGACTCGTCCTTCCTTTCCCTCATCCCCAGGATTCACTAGCGAAATTGAGCTTTAACCACACCGCATTGGCTAAAAAGAAGATCTCATTTAGACACCCAACGCCATTTTCTCAATTATTTCAAATTCTTTCCGACCAAGAATTTTACCGAGCTCCATAAAATCACTATTTAAATCAATCCATTGATAGATTACCAATTTTGGAGGAAAATTCATTATTTTTAATTTTTTCCAAAATTTTGGCATTATTCCCCAAAATGCCCGAAAAATCCCTTTATTTGAAAGTTCCTCCGGGGCCCCAAAAATCAATTTAGAATTGCCCCTTAATTCCATAAAATTCCAATTTTTTAAAAAAATTTGGCCAACAGGACCTATTGGCACACCCAGGGCCCGCACGGCGCCCCGTAATGCGCTTGCAGGGCAGGCCGCACATGCCTGCCATGCGCCCTAGAGCGCGCCCACACGCCCTGTTGCCTACTGCTACCATTTTCACTTCTTTTTTTTTTCTTGGGTATTTAAACCCCAAATTTTTCTAAAATTAAAATAAATAAAAATACTTCATATTCATTCAATTTTTGCCTTTATTTCTCCATAATTAAGGTTTAAACAATATTCTTGATACTTCTATAACATATATCAAACACCCACTATTTTTTCAACAAAAATCATATGATTTAACTTCTTAGTGCTTCCCACAATACACACCAAAATGAGACTTTCACCCAACCTAGGCATTAACATGCCATAAGCCAATATCTCATTGTCTAAATACAACATACACTTCAACTAATGACAAATTTACATTACATAAACCAAACACAAAAACATAAGCTTTCATAAGCTAAAACAAGCTCTTGGGTCTTCATTCCCATGCTTTCCCATGCTATTCCACCATTACATTTATTTTACCATGCTTTCACAACCTACATGTGAGGGTAAAAACCTCATGAGCTATTAAGCTCAATAAGGGAGCAATGCCAAATAAATATGAACATAACAAGATTATATGATGCCAAATGCATGCAAGTGTGGCTAGGTTTCCTTGCCCTCACAACCCTCCAAGGTTGAGGCATCAACCCACCATTTCAAACATGTTCCCAAACTAACCTATAGCCATAAGTCTCATGAACATAAAAGAACATGCCAAATGCAACATATGCATTTATGAAACATATTTACAACCCATTGCAAGGCCACCCTCCCATGAGGCCATTCCTTACCTCATTCTTCTCTTTGAATCTTCATTTCAAGAGAGTTTTCATCTTCATTTTCTCTCATCTAAGATGACATTCCAAAAGAGATTTACCTTTTTTGCAACAAGCATATTAAAATGGAGAGAAGAAAGAATAAAACTTACCTTGATTCTCTTCTCTTCTTTCATTCTTTCTACCAATGGTCAAAAGGGAGACAAGTCTTTCACACTTGCCTTTCTATACTAGGCCTCCATATTTCAAGAATGAATCTAGGCCTTTGGATCTTTATGAATTTGAGAGAACAAATCTTAGCCTTCCACCAAAAGCATAATCCATGTGCTTTAGTCTTCTAAAATCCCAACCATTGGATTTCTTTCCCCTTTTCAAGGCCAAATCTCAACCATTGAATCCCTCTTGAAAATTTCATTTCTTTCTCATTTATTTTAATGAGATAATTATATGTCATTTTCAAGACTTAATACAAGCCATTGGATATATTTCACCTTTTCAAGACTTGATCCTAACCCTTGGATCAATTTAGTCTTCCAATACCAAAATTATCCATTTTCTCAAATATATATTTTGACTAATTTCAACAAATCAACTTGAGTGACTAATTTCACTTTTTCTCATTTAAATAAATCCTCCCATTTTCACTCATAAATGAGTGACTAATTTCCATTTCTTTTGCATTTTCTTTTTAGGCAACAACATCATGGCTTGCATAACACTTGAAAGACCATTTACTCTCCAATTTTGAATTTCATTTAAATGCCTATTCTTGATTCACAAGATTATGCCATGTGTCACTAACCACCATTTCTCATTTCTTATTTCTTTCTCATTTAAATTAATGAGACCAATTTCCACCATCACATGAGAGACTACTTGAAAGACATAATGCTTTCTTTCTTATTTAATAAAATCTTCATATTTTTCAAGGCATTAATGGTGACCATTTACCATTTTTTTTTGGATTTTCTTTAATCCATATAATCATGCCTCTCATTAAATGTTTGAAAGACCAATTATTATTTCTTTTTGTATTTAATTAAATCACTCAAATTATACTTGAACCACAAAATGCCAAGTGTCACAACAAGACACTAACCTTGGCTTCAAAGTTTAATCTCATCCCTCTATGTGGCATTATCACATTAATTCACCAACTTAGGGAAAATATAATTATTTTCTCCAATAATTTCATATTATCTATTTTTCCTATTTTTCATAATTAATTCTTTCTATGGAATTAATTCCAAAATTCCCAAAATACACTTTGTGAATTTATTAATCTCATATATCTTCACATAAATACTATTTTGAGATTTTTATTCACTTGCTCACCTAATTCCACATAGGAATTATCTCTAATTTATCAAAAATAGCCTTTTATTAGATTTCACTATCCGAATTACCAAAATACACCTCTCATAGGGCACTCTCAATCTCAAGGATTCATCACCTCCTCAAGGGTATTTTTGAAAGTTTTCTTACTCTCTTTCTCATACTTTTAACACTGGTTACACTGGGTGTTACAGCTGCTGTTGGGTCAAAAAGGTGTTGAGCAATTCCGTCAAACGTTGGACCTGTCCCTCTAACTGGACAACACGATCCTGAGATGGCGAGGGATTCGGGGGATGACCCCCTACGGGGCCGTTCTCAGGTTAGTGGTTTTGACTCTGATCTGGGACGGGCTGGGCCCCAACAACTTGCGATGGATTTCTTTTCGTTGCCATAACGAGAGGAACTTGAGCTCCGTCGAGGTACTCGACGAACAAGACCAAATAAAGTAACTGGCCCCACGGTGGGCGTCAAATGATGATACTGGACCATTAATTGAGATTTTCCTCGAACCAAGTAATTGTAAGGGCGGAGCTTTAATCCCCTCGGAGAAATCCGACGCTCAAATTAGTAGAAGAAGATATCTGAAATAGAAAGTGAATCAGTAATGAGATGATCCATACCTATAGAAGTTGACCTGTATTTAAAGATGGTGTAGAACTTACTCTGAAAAGATAAGATAGCCTCTTAACAAGATGTTAGAGATAATCTCAGTTGATCGAATCAATTTCGTTTAAAATCAAATATAAGATAAAAATCTAAATGACACGTGACATTTCTTAAAATGGATACGTGATAGTACTGGACTGATAGTCTCTAAAAATAATATAATAATTTTATTTTTAATAAAATATCGCCACACCAGTCATAATCTCAGGAAACAAAGTTACGGAGGGGATGAATGAATGCAATGCGTGGTGCGAGGACATCCATGTGTATCCTAGCTGGAATCCGGTGTGATCCAGCGGCCAGTTACGCGGCTCCAACCATGAAGCGAGCACCGACAGGGATTATTGTATAATTTCTGTTTACACAATGTGCATTGTTTTTAATTTTATTGAATGATAATTTTAGAGCAATGATAGTATTATCTTTATTTATTGGATGGTAATTGGAGAATTCAGTGGGTTTTAAAACTCAATTGATATGTTCAATTCTTATTAGCCTATTGAATGTTAAATCTAACTTATAAAATACTAACATGGATTTGAGAACTCGACGAGGTTCTTAAACTCTGTCCTAAACTTTGTCCTTCCTTATTATCCAACGTATCAATTCCCTTGCGTACTGTCATGATGTATATGTGGCCTATATATATATATATTTGAAAGTCAAGATTTAGTGGCATCAATTTGTATTAACATATTTTGTGGGTTGAGCTGAATTTGACTCATGAAAAACGCCAGTCAAGCTAGGCCAAGCAATGAAAATTGAGGGTGCGGCGCAACCATGTGGCCCTTAATATATGGGCCAAGGAGGGTCGGGCTGTGGGTCTGATGGGCCGTGCTATGAACCATTAATTATTAATTTTTTTAATATATATTTTTTATATTTTTCTCAAATACAACAAATATTTTTTAAAATATGTTTATAAATAATTACAAGCGATTTGTGAATTTTATTTTGTACTCACAATTTTTTGTGTCGAATTTTTACAAGCGATTGTCGAATTTAGATTGAATTCAATTATCTTCTTAATTTTATGTGCTTACAAAATTGAAACGAATTTGAGTTATAATGTTTAATTTCTTTTATTTTTTTATTTTATGTATAATTTTTTATTTTTTTACATATAATTTTTGTAAACGGGCGAAATAGGCCAAATGGGCCATGCTTGTGGGTCGAGTCAAGCCAGTGTGGAGGGTTGTGCCTTTTTGGTGGGTAGGGTTGGGCTGAGTCGTGGGCCACAAAGCACTGGCTCAACACGACTCTACATTCTTGGGGCAGGCCGAGCAATCCTGTTTGCTACAATACTAGGTCGGGCTGGGCTGTGCTAGGAGGCAGGCCTGCTTGCCAAGCGGGCCCATGGGCCACTTGACCCAGTTGCTAACTCTAACTGTGTGTACTCTAACCACACCCTACTCTCCTCTCTATTTCACTTCTTATCTCACTTATTTATTAATAAATTTTAATTTTATTTTTTTATCTCATTTATAATTTTTATTATTATAAAAATTTATTATTTATTTAATAATTTAATAATAAATACGATGATATTAAAATTTTATAATATATATAAATAAATTTACTAATATTTTTAAAATCATTACACACATACACAGGATACACTCAAACGCATTAAATTAAAATAATGAGACATATGTATACACATAATTAATAATTAAATACACATACACACACAATGAATAATCAAGTATACAAAATAATAAAATACATGCATATACAAAATGTATAATTAAATACACAAAATAATCAAATATTCGCATATAAAAAAATATATAATCAAATACATGCATATAAAAAATTAATAATCAAATATAGAAATCAATAATTAATTACACAAAATATAATTTACCCAATACTTCAATATATACAAAATATATATAAAATACATAAACTGTGATAATATACCGCAAGAAACTTGTTGTCAAGGTCACTTTCGTTGGATTTGGCGCCGCCATTGCTGTTGCTTCTGCAAGTTGTCGTTTTCACCTGCAACACTCTTCTTCTTTGTCATCACTACCGTTGCTCCTCGTCGTTGCTACTAGTAGCCGCTACTGTTGTTCGTCGTTGTCGCCACTATTGCTCGTTGCCGGTGTCTTCTTTCAATTTCAAATCTGTAAGAGAGTTGTTAGGACAAAATGCAATAGGGAACAATTTTTCATCCCTCAACTCTAGGGAGTCATTTGAAACTTAATAAAAAATTAGGAAGAGAGAACATATACAAAAGTGAGATAGAGATAATTTCTCGCAATTTCTTCCTTAAATTTTGGGTTGGCAAAAAAATTGTCCCTAGCATTTAGAGATGGCCTTAGTAAGTCAAATCTTAAATTGTTGGATATTTGAGTTGATCAAAATTCGACTTTTAAAGTATATGAATTTACCATATTGAGTATATCTATACTAATCTTTTTACGGGGTGTGCATGATTCGATTTCTCTAACATGGGAATTGAAACCACAATCGCTTAGTTTGGCTTTTTTCAATTTGAAGGAAAATTAAATGTGCGTTCTCTTTACTTTTCAATTTTTAGTTTTGAATTTATTTTCAGTTTTTTGTTTTAATAGTCTGTTTTTTGAAAATTAAAAACATGTTCTCTTTGTTATTTTGAAAAACTATTTCTCAAAATAAAAAAATTAGAAAACGCGTTCTTTTTGAAATTTTGAAAATAAATTTTTAATAATATTTTATACAAAAAAATTTGATTATTTAGTAAATTAGAAATATTTAATGTTAATATATTATTAAAAAATATATACATCTTAAAGTTAATGAATTTTATAATATTTTTTCTCATTACAATAGTAAAATATGAATAAATACATAAAGAAATATGTTTTGAATTTAGAGTTTATTTTGAATGAAAATACTCAAAATAATTTTTTGTTATTTTGAGTTTTCTTTATAATTTTTTTTTGTTTTTAAAAATATATTTTTAAAAATAGCAAAGAGAACACGTTTTTATTATTTTAGAAAATTAAAAACTAAAAATGACTTGAAAACAATAAGGAGAACGCAATCTAAGTTTTTTATTTGTTAGAACAAAAATATACTATTGTATAATTATAATTAATTATTATCAAACAAAAAAATCACTGTCATAATTTTTGAGAAAGAAATAAACCAACATGCCATTGTTTTACAGACCATCGCTGAACTAGATGTAATGAAGGGTATGACGGTGAAACTGCTTGTCTTGGACGAGGTTGGGACAGCGGAGCACCAGAGAATTAATTAATCATAATATTATATACCATATGATAATATTAATAGTAAAAAAAATATGTGTTTGCCTTGTATTTAATAAATATGAAAAAAATACTCCCAAACATATACAAATATTAGATTTGCATATGATATTTTATATATTTTTGCAGACTATTTGAGAAAATGTTGTGTTTATAAAAACATTTCATGCTAAAATTATTATATGCCAAAAATAATTTTCATCTTTTTTCACCTGATTTTTTTTTTATAAAATATTCTAATCATGTAACAACCGAGAAATTTTTGAGGATAAAATAATATTTGGTAAAGGGCAAAATTGGAAATTTGAGAAAATAAAGACTTTATGGCACACTAACACGGCTTTGGACGACCGAATTAGCCAACGGGAGTACCTCGGACCCTAGATTTCCAAATAAAATGGTATAGTATCGACAAACAATTAAAATTAAGATTTTTAGTGGTGAAATAAAGAAGATCGGGAACAGTTTTCGGTACAGCAAAATACAGCTGCCCATTTAGGTCAAATTACCGAATTGCTGTAAACGATATCCAAAAAGTCAACGGAGAATGTCTAGGAATAGTATTCGATGTGTAGAACAACCCTTAAGAGGTTTCGGGTTGAATCGAGTGGATTTGAGGTCAAATAAATCAGTCGGGCCAAAGTATAATTTTTCAAAAATGCCCGAGGGAGGTCTAAACGGCAATTTTTCGGAAGTTTCAAGGGAGAAATGAGAATTACTAAGCTTGAGGGTCTTAGTGAAAGTGTTAGAAAAGTCAGGGGCTTGAGAAAAAGGGCCAAAATGCAAAAAGAAAAATGTCAGGGGCCTAACTGTAATTTTCAGAAAGTTGGATCGCGCATGGCATTCTGGCCGCACGATTTGGCTGGGAAATCCGGCCATTTGGCCGTCAAGTCTTGTCAAGGGGGTGGCCTAGGGTGTCCTGGTGGCGTGAGGGGAAAGAAATGGCCGAAAAATCGGCCACGTGGTGAGTTTTTTGGGCTATAAATAGCCGAGGGTTCGGTCGATCTTAGAAGCACAAATCGAGCTCGTTCTCGAACGATTTTTGGATATTGGATAGAGGGCTTTTGGTCTCCAGGAGGTAAGGATCATTTTGGCACCGGTTTGAGGCGTTTTGGAGTAGATTCGAGGGAGTTTCGAAGGTGGCCGGAAAGCCCTAGGCGGACCGCCACCGCCGACCTGCAAGTCGAGTTTTAAACGGCTTTACGAATTCCTTTCGGCCTGAAACCGGTGGGGATAGGATCGACTCTTCATGGGCTTTCAGGCGGTACCCGATTCGTGGTGATCAGAGCACCCTCCGACGACCGACTCAAGGTTGAAGAAGGTGGCGCGTGACTGCCACGCGCCAACCGTTTTTGACCAACCACTCGCCAGCGCGTGAGGGCGCGTGACAAGTCAGGTATTTTTGAATTTTTTTTATTATTTTTGGAAAATTATTTTATTAATTATGGTGCAATAAATTTAGAAAAATGTTAGAGAAAATGGTCATTTTGCAATTTTCAAAGTGAATAAAGCTTATGAAAAATAGGAAAAGGAATTAGAAAATCCTTAGAAAATTTTGGGAGATAAGAATTAATTATTTATGAATTATTGTGAAGAGAAATCAAGGAAAACTCTTGAGTAGGTATTTATTAGAATTTTTGGGAGAAATATAAAGAAAATAGGAAGAAAATTATGAAAAATTAGAAAAAATAGAAATTAATGTAATTTTGAACAAATGTGATGATTAGGTATCGGTGAGACTCGGGGTTGAAGTATAAGAGCGTCGGGTGCAAAAATCAAGGCTAGGCACTCAAATCGAGGCAGGCACGCGAATTGAGGCTGACCGCGCTTGACAGATGGAAAATTCGTTTGAAGGTGAGTAGTTACCCTCTAAAACTTGTTTTACTGTGAGCGTTCTCCCCAAACTCGGTTTTGACTTGTGAGTGGTTCTACCCAAAAAGATTTCGAGTGACATGTAAATGGTTTTCATGGCTTGGTTTTTGTGATGAATTGTCCAAATGATTGTTTAAACGTGCATTAAACGTTGATTCAAATGACGCATGTTATGAGTTTAAGTGATGCATGTTATGATTTTTCGACCATTGGCTTGTTTGTGTCGTTCATGTGGTATGTGGGTTACGAGGCCCAGAGTGGCAGCACTCGGGATGCGTACCTAGGATTAATGTTTGGTGATCACTTGGGGCGGGGCTGAGACGGACTTCACCCTACGGGACCCAAGTGGCGGGGCTGCGAGTGGACTCCACCCCGGTTGATGGCTCAAGTGGCGGGGCTGCGAGTGGACACCACCCCAGGATTCTTTGAGCAGTAGCATTAATGCCTAGGTGACGTCGATCCAAGGATAGTGCTGTTGTGACACTCTTGGGGCTAGGGTTGTGTTTTGGAATGCTTGAGTGGGAGCGTAAAGCCTGACAATGACCGTGGGGTGGTTCCTGGGTTCGTGTGTCGAGGTTATCCCCCTTAAGCAGGATCGGTTTGCCAATGGGTCGATTTGGTCGTGTCGCCTTAGAGAGATTGCATTTTCCCCGGTTAGGGTTAAATGCGTTGGGATTCTCTTAGGCTGGTGCATGTTGAGATTTATCGATTTTGTGTACATAATTCTGCATACATTCATGAAAATGTTTTCGAACTCTCACTTAGATGATTCAGCATCTAATTTGGACTATGTCCCTGGAATATTCAAACGTTCCAGGTGAAAGCAGTGGCGTCAAGAGAAAGAATGTCGTCGGGATGTAGCAGTTGGTTTTGTCTATTCAATATTCAGAGGTTATGTAATGTATTTTCATGTGAAATATCGATTCAATTATTGTAAAAGAAATTGTCAGTGATATGTATATATTTGAGGTTCGATCTTGCTTCCGCTGATATGATTAACGATGCATGTCTTAGTCTATTTATTAATTGTTGTTACACTAAGAAGGTACGATCGGGATTGTCGAGAAATGATGAAAGTATGGCTATCGAGAGATTTATGTGGTGTTTGATTTAAATTTTCTCGAAATCTAGAATTAACGCACGCTTTGGGAAAAGTGGGGCGTTACAAATCATGTTTGGTATCTTTTATTAAAATAATTTATTTCATTAATATAAAATGCAAAGAAGTTATAAAGATCTTTTAAAAAAAGAAAAACACTATGATGACAAAATATAAAGAAATTTGAGTGTGATTTTGTTCACCTTCGATGACTTTGTCCAGGTGTTAAAAAGGTCATTTTCGACCTCTTCTTTTACCAACTTAACTTCTCTCTCTCCCTTCTTCCTATAGTCGTTGACTCACCAATCGTCGTCTCGCCGTTGTCTTGTCTCACTTTGCCATTTCTCTATCTTCTCTCTCATTTTTCTCTCACCACTGTGCAACTGCGAGGGAGCGGCAACAAGCAGCGTGAGGAAAGAGAGAGAGGAGAGAAACAGGGTGATAAGTAAAGAAGAAAATCAAAATGATATATTTATCCCAAGGGAACAAAATTACACTCAAGAGATTTGGTACTGTTTTCAGGCAAAGACAGTCTTTGGGTTGAAAGAAAGAAACCCTTTTTTTGTTGTTTTAAGTAATAAATATAAAATCCAAACACGGCATGTAATAATATTGTGCTGTGTGCACCTTATTTGATTTGATTTGCAGTGGTCGTCGCCAAATGCTCCACCCTATTCAAACAAAACAATGAATAAATAAATAATATTTGCAACGCCTTGTGACAAACTTAACTTCATCTCATCGCCAACCAATTTTCTATTTATATTTTGAATCAAGTATAGACTATATTACATCGTCAAAAATACATAATATTCAAATCACAACGGTCGTAGCACGCCTGTCTGCCACGCAGATTAATTTTACCAGACAAAAATGGCATAAGAAAATTCATAATATCATGCATTCATTTGTATTATTTTAAAGGAAGTTTGAACTTTATTGATGTAAACTAAACAGTTATAATCATTTAAACGTCGCCCAATTCTCGATTCTCAAGTGTTTTGACAAATTCAAGGCATTGAATGGCAAGAGTAGAACAGAAGAAATTCTGATGCATATGCAACTTGATTTTGGTTTGGATGAGGGCGGCGAGTGACATAGGGAACGAGAAGAAGACTGAAGACGAGCCAGTGCCTGGTAGAACCCGTAACCAATAATTTACCAGAAAGCGATAAGGAACCAACGGAGAAAATTGCCCGCTAACGTTTGGTTGTTGGACCGACGCAGCCGATCGAAACCATTTGACTCAAAACTGCAGCGGATACGCACTTGTTGCGTTGAGTCCTCCCAATTAATCCGCTGCGGCTTAACTTGGGATTAAAGATTTGGAAGGACAAATAGCAAGCCACTGCTTCAATGGACAGTTACGTGGCAGCCTGCCACGGCCAAGATTGCTGATCCCATCCACTCCCTCCCTCCCTTCCTCTACAATGTATTAAGAAGAATAGTAATCAAATTAAGGTTGCGTGTCCAAGTACTTGTTGCCATCATCAACGAGACCACGTTAAAGTTCCATCCATTTATTAGTGTGTATGTGTGCAGGGTGGGCCCGCTCACCTACTAACCCAACAAATTCTTGCCAAAGGCTTCCATGTTGAAGATAAATGTGATATTTGAATCGAATTAACTTAGACTATAAATTTCGTAGATTTGAATTGATTAATCTAACCATAATCTGATCCGAATAATATAAAATCTTCATCCTCAAATTCGCCCTTATTTTCTTACTTTTCTTTGGTCAAACTTTTAACTATTTGACTCAATTAAGTAGTAGTTACCCCATCCGCAATCACCTCCAGCACGTGTGATATTTGCCCGTAGGTAAGCCAATTAGCCTGTTAATAATTATAATTTATTTGAATAATCTTTTAAAATACAAAAGATTAATAAATGTTGACTCGCAATATTTGGGGAGTTCTTCTACAGAGCCAGAAAGCCCTGCCAGACGGCCTTACAGAAGCGACATCTCGCGAAATTTTGATTATCAAAATATCGTGAGATTTTGATTAGGGGAAAATTCCCTTCTCTCTCTTTTTTTTTTCTCTCTCTCCTTCCCCCTCTCTTCACCTCACCTTTGCTGCCACATCTCTAGCCACTGTCGGATTCGTCTCGCCTCCACCGCCGCATCGCCTTGTCCTCGCCTCCACTCGCATACACTTGATTAAACAAAATCAAAGGCCTTGTCCAGCAGAACAATTGGGTACTGGGTTGTATCTGAGCTTCATAAGACCTTATCCATGAAGCCCTTGAATTTTCCTGAGAAAAAATTTGGAATCTATTATGTGGGTTTCCTAGAAGATTATAGAGATTGAAGTGTATTTTCATTTTCATTATTCATCGCTTTGGTATGGCCATACAGGAGCATAAAGTCTGAAAACTTCTCATTTTCACTCAAGTGTAGGTTGTAATTTCAATAACTTTCTTCTATGTTATTTCGTGTTGACCGGATTCATCTCGCCTCCACTCGCATTTGATTAAACAAAATCAAACCCTTCTCTGTACAATTGTTCTGCACATACCCAGCAATCATTGAAGTCCAGGAAACTATGTTTTTGTCAGTAATTTCATCAAACACTTCGCGGGAACAGTCAACCTCACCACACTTGGCGTACATCTCAACAAGACCCGTCAACACAAAACTATCCGGATTACCCACCTTAAGAATCTCACAGTGGACTTTTCTTCCTTCGTGTAGATAACTTAATTCACTGCATGCCTTCAACACAATGGAGAAAACAATGTTATCTATTTCTGTTAAGCATTTCCTCAAACAAGTGTAGAACTGAATAACGTCAGAGTACAAGTCGTTCAAAAAATACCATCTGATCATCACTTTATATGAATAGATATCCGGGTTTGGTATTCTATCAAACACCAAGCGAGCAGCTCTAGTTTGCCCGAACTGCCCATACAAACTGACCAATTTGGTCTAGAAGAGAATCTCGTCGGTTAAGCCGTGAAAGGATATGGAGAAGGAAAGAAGAAGAAGCTCTCAGGGGATTTTGGGCAGCTTCGAGCGGGAACTGAAAGAGGAAGGGGGCGAAGAAGCTCTCAAGGGGTTTCAGGTAGCTTCGAGCGGGAACTGAAAGAGGAAGGGGGCTTCGGGTTTCATTGGTTATTTTGAAATATTAACACAACGTCAGGGATAATTTTGTCATTTCTTAATCTTCTGTAAGGTTGTCTGGCTATACTTTCTGGCTCTGTAGACTTTTTCATATTTGGGTACAATCTCCCGAAGCACAGGGCAAAGGTACACCCACCAGGGGGCCCACAGCAATTGGCCACCAACCCCAGGTCCAATGTGAATTTTAGCCTCGGGCTGAGGGATTTTTTAGTCATTTTGCAAATCTTTATTGGTGGAGTAGGTTTAACCGCTGCCCGAGCGCGTGCACAGCAATCTCAACGGATCATGCGGGGATCGGGGCTGACAGCGGGATCCTCTTGAATCATTTTATAATTAAATCATCTGATAAAAATAAAATAGGTAATATTTGTATCAAGTATTATTTTTAATTTTTATTTTCAGATTTTTGAGGAACGGCAACTTAATCAAATAAAATGTTTAACATGAAACAAAAACCAACAGAAAAACAAATAAAAATGAACCCATAATTATATTGCTATTATTATTATTATTATTTCTTATTTCAATATGGGTCGGTCTATTAATTAAGTTAGGTTTGATTTATATAATTAATTATAAATATGTCATTTATAAACTTAAGTTGAAGCATTTAAAATGATTCGAATTCTTATTTAGCTTTTCAAAACCAGTTATTTGAATTATTTTTTGTCATTTTAATTATCTCAATTAATAAATGATAAAATTAACTTAAATATTTCGAGTGACTGGATTTTATTGCTCTAGAAATAAATTCCACTGACTCGGTTTGTCGGTGAGCAAAATGGATTTTCGACTCTATATTTGTGAAGATAAAGTTATTTGTACAAATGAGAGTGTACAGAATAGTTTTACAGAATTATGTAATAACTAAATTACCCCTAATTTGTTCCACCCAACACACGCACTCTCTCTCTGTTTCTCTCTCGCGCTCGCCTCTCCCCTGTCTGTCTGTCTGTCTCTCTCTCGCCTCGTTTTTGTGTCTTGTCCTCGCCCTCGCCGGTTGCTAGAGGTTGCAGTGGTGAAGAGGCGAGGCGACGAGAGGCGGCGCAGAGGCGAGGCAGCGAGAAGAGGCGGTAGAGGCGAGGCGTAAAGGAGAGGCGGGAGGCGGTGAGATTGCAACTATTACAGGAGACGAGGCGACGACAAGGTTGCAGACAAGGGTAAGGTTGCAAGCGAGAGAGAGAGAGAAAGAAAGAGGGGGGGTGAACAAATTGCGATATATCCCAATTTTTTGATGTCAAAATCTCATGATATATCACAATATATCGTATCTATGAAGGAGTTCTGTGAATCCCTTCTGTACAAATAGCGCGGTCATATTTGTGATTATGAATTATTAGGAAAGATAGTGACTCTCTCTCTCTAGGTCTACTCACGTCTCTAGCAACTCATCCCAACCAGAAATGAGTGCAATTTTGTTCACCCTTGCACACCTACCAAAGCCACACCAACTATAAATAACCTGCAAATCCAGCTAAAGAACTCGCTCTTCGCCTTCTTCGCTTCTCTCTCGCTCTGTGTCCAACTAAAGAACTGGTCACAGATCTCTGTCCACGCCTTGCTATTTTCCTCCTAACGGTAAGCCCCGGCTCTCGCGTCCCTCGTTTCTCCTTCACTGACACCCCGCATTCCTCTCCCAATCCCCCTATTATATTCATGCTCTGCCTCTCCCCTTTCTCTCATATCCCCTCTTCAATCTCCTCTTCTTTTCGCTTAATCTCCTCAATACAGAGTTTTCCTTTCACAGTTGGATCTACAACTCTTCTTGCTTGTGAGTTTCATTTGTTTTTTTGGTGTAAGTGGCAGATCTAGTCTTTCATAGTTTGGGACCGGCAGATCTCGTGTTGGATCTTGTGCCATTAATAGATCTGTATAGAGTAGCTGTTTTAGTCTTACGGATTTAATGAATTCTATCACCGTTCGGCGTCTTGTTCTATTCCATGCAGTTGCTCTGTTTTTGTATTTTAGATCTGTATTTGTTGTTCATAGATCTGGCACACAGGGACTTTTGTTTGTTTGTTAATGCCGTGGAAATGGAACTTTCATGAAAAATTCCAACTATCTAATTATCATCCATCCCTTAGACAAATATCACTGATCGAATAACTTGTTTCGTAAGAATGCCCTCGTCGCGTTGTTTTGGTGGGAAAGTGCTGCTTAAAAACTTAGAAGGAGCCATTTTCTTTTCTTTTTTCCTCTTTTTTGTTTTGTTTGTCTACCAACAACTAATTTGTACTCGTTATGATTTCCCCTAATATTTGATTTGGAAAGGACGCAAACTTAAAGTGAAGTTTGATTGATTTTATCCAAAAAGATTTCAAATATTGGAAATTATTTACAATTCTGTGACAAAATAAACAGGAAATTGAACAAATGTTATTAATCATCTTCACTCATGATGCATGATTTAGGATCTAACCTTAGTTCCCTTTCTGATTGCATAATATGTTGCATATGCATGTCTATTTCTAGTTCCCTTCCATGACATGTCAATATACATGTTAGATGTGTCATATGTTCGTTAGGGGTATATGATGTATTTTATAAACAATTATTGTTTATGTAAAAGGCAATTGATTTTTGGGTTGTCGGTGAGCCAGAAAAAATGGCCTCCCACATCGTCGGATATCCTCGCATGGGCCCAAAGAGAGAGCTGAAGTTTGCTTTGGAATCTTTCTGGGATCGGAAGAGCAGTGCCGATGACTTGAAAAAGGTGGCAGCTGATCTAAGAGAATCCATCTGGAAGCAGATGGCTACTGCTGGAATCAAGTACATTCCCAGCAACACATTCTCTTACTATGATCAGGTGCTTGACACAACAGCAATGCTCGGAGCTGTTCCCCCCAGATATAGTTGGACCGGTGGTGAGATCGGATTTGACACTTACTTCTCCATGGCCAGAGGAAATGCCTCTGTACATGCTATGGAGATGACCAAGTGGTTTGACACCAACTAGTAAGTAATCAGCCCTAATCACATACTTCAATTTTGAGAATTTACACCTCTGCTGATGATATATTCTTGATGGGTTGATGCAGCCACTTCATTGTCCCTGAGTTGGGGCCTGATGTCAAGTTTTCTTATGCTTCTCACAAGGCAGTGGACGAGTACAAGGAAGCCAAGGGGGTATGTGAACTGGAGCATTCTTCCATCCTTTATTTTGTACATTTTCTTGAGTTAATAATTGAGATCTCAGTAACTTGAAATTGACATATTTTGATAATTCACAACAGCATAAGAGTATTTTGTGTCTCTGGTGCAAGACTGTAGGTATAATGTGGCTCATATGTTTGCCTAGGTCCAATTTAGAATAACAAAAATGAAATTTTCTTTTGAAATTGAATCCTTCTGAACATTCAAAATTTTACAAGCCTATACCGTTAAAGACTGATTTCAAAATTACAAGTTTTCTGGATAACTGCTGCTCCATTTGAATCAGTTATAAGACAGAAATAAAGTGATCGGTTATGGATGAGGACTATTTGAATTGCAAATTACCTCCAGTTATGTCATTTTGTCCTTGCAGCATTTTCATAAGAGTTGGTATCCTGCGCTAAGGGCATTCTGTCATAGACTTTATTACTCTAGTTAGCTACCTTCAGTCGATTAAATAAGATATTTTATTGTTTCGTGCAGCATGGAGTAGATACTGTTCCAGTTCTTGTTGGCCCGGTTTCCTACTTATTGCTCTCAAAACCTGCAAAGGGAGTAGAGAAATCATTTGATCTCCTCTCCCTCCTGGACAAAATCCTTCCAATCTACCAGTAAGAGACTCGAATGACTGTATAGAGTTCCTCTGATCAGTAATTTGTATATCCCAATGCTATATTGATATAATCTTGCAAAAACTCCTATGCAGGGAAGTTGTAGCGGAGTTGAAGGCAGCTGGTGCATCATGGATTCAGTTTGATGAGCCCACCCTTGTGAAGGATCTTGAATCTCACCAATTGCAAGCATTCACTACTGCCTACTCTCAGCTAGAATCATCCCTTTCTGGCCTGAATGTTCTCGTTGAGACTTACTTTGCCGATGTTCCTCCTGAGGCATTTAAAACCCTTACTACTCTGAAGGGTGTTACTGCCTTTGGTTTTGATTTGGTTCGTGGAACAAAAACTCTTGACTTGATCAAGGGTGGTTTTCCAGGGGGTAAATGCCTGTTTGCTGGTGTGGTTGATGGAAGAAACATCTGGGCCAATGATTTTGCTACATCTCTTAGCATCTTGGAATCTCTCGAGGGCACTGTGGGGAAAGGTATCATTCTTGCTCATGACGTTGCATGGTTGTAGATGTCAAATCCTTGCTGTTAGTTCATTCTAATTGTGATTCTGTTGGGCAGATAAGCTTGTTGTCTCCACATCTTGCTCACTTCTCCACACTGCTGTTGATCTTGTTAATGAGACCAAGCTGGACGATGAACTGAAATCATGGCTAGCTTTTGCCGCTCAAAAAGTTGTTGAAGTGAATGCCTTGGCGAAGGCATTGGCTGGTCAGAAGGATGAGGTATACTTATTTGCTTTATGTTATATAATGTATTTCTTTGTTGGTGTCTGTTAGTCATATAAGCTTGAGAGGCTGGTGGCCTTTCTGATCCATGAGCTTCTTTCATGGTAATTTGCGCTTACGCATGTGTGAATGCCACATTGCTCACTGTTATTGGTTCAATTTCAGGAATTCTTCTCTGCTAATGCTGCTGCTCAGGGTTCAAGGAAGTCCTCCCCAAGGGTGACCAATGAAGCCGTTCAAAAAGCTGTGCGTGATGAGTTCATTCCTGTAGTTCTTTTAAGTTCTGGTCTGCACGAACCATTTTGTTCTTATCAAACGCTTGTTATTTCCATTTTCACAGGCTGCGGCTTTGAAGGGTTCTGACCACCGCAGGGCTACAAATGTCAGTGCCAGACTGGATGCTCAACAGAAAAAGCTTAACCTGCCAGTCTTGCCTACCACCACTATTGGTTCTTTCCCTCAAACAATTGAACTCAGAAGAGTGCGCCGTGAATATAAGGCTAAGAAGTATGGAATTCTGATAATTTTTGTTCGTTTTCCTTGATAGTCCATTTATCTCCCATATATTCTCATGATGCTTTTGCTACAGGATCTCTGAGGAACATTACGTTAAGGCTATCAAGGAGGAAATCAGCAAAGTTGTCAAGCTCCAGGAAGAGCTTGATATTGATGTCTTGGTTCACGGAGAGCCAGAGGTAATATCTGATTTGACTAGCTGACTGATTAAACTGAAGTATCGAGAGATTATGTCAGGCATTGAAGGTCTCCGTATTTTAAACTAGTTCTGGCTTGTTTTCTTTTCAGAGAAATGATATGGTTGAGTACTTCGGAGAGCAATTATCTGGTTTTGCCTTCACCGTTAATGGATGGGTTCAATCATATGGATCTCGCTGCGTGAAGCCACCAATCATCTACGGTGATGTGAGCCGCCCCAATCCGATGACCGTCTTCTGGTCCAGTATGGCTCAGAGCATGACTGCTCGCCCAATGAAGGGAATGCTCACCGGCCCAGTGACCATTCTGAACTGGTCTTTTGTCCGAAATGACCAGCCCAGGTAATACTGGAAACCAACAAGAGGGAATCTCATTAGTTGATCTTGGTGGTATTAGTGATGATATCTAACATGAGATACCATGACAATTCCCCAGATTCGAAACCTGCTATCAGATTGCTTTGGCCATTAAGGATGAAGTCGAAGATCTTGAGAAAGCGGACATTAATGTCATCCAAATTGATGAAGCTGCTTTGAGAGAGGGTTTGCCTCTCAGGAAGTCAGAGCAAGCTTTCTACTTGGACTGGGCCGTACACTCCTTCAGAATCACCAACTGTGGCGTCCAGGACACCACCCAGGTTATTTCTGAATCTTGTACTTTCTCATTGTTTCCTGGTCACTTGTAAGTTCTATATATAATTCGTCAACGAACTCACATCAACGCTCATTATTTGCCTACAACTGCAGATCCACACCCACATGTGCTATTCTAACTTCAATGACATTATCCACTCCATCATCGACATGGACGCCGATGTCATCACCATTGAGAACTCCCGCTCTGACGAGAAGCTCCTATCAGTCTTCCGCGAGGGAGTGAAGTACGGTGCCGGAATTGGCCCCGGCGTCTATGACATCCACTCTCCGAGAATACCCTCAACCGAGGAGATTGCGGATAGGATCAACAAGATGCTCCAAGTGCTAGAGACCAACATCTTATGGGTGAACCCTGACTGTGGTCTCAAGACTCGCAAGTACACTGAAGTGAAGCCAGCCCTGCTGAACATGGTGGCTGCAGCCAAGCAGATCCGCACCCAGCTTGCCAGTGCCAAGTGAATTGGTCCAAGAGAGGACTAGGAGCTCAGCTCCCTTCTATCCATCCATTTGTTATAACAGCAGTAACAAGATCTTCATAATTGGGTCAATAATTGTGGCTTATTGGCGAAGTATTTTAGAGGCAGTCTTTTCTTCTTTTCTGTTTGAATATTTTCTGTATTTTTGGGGTGTTGCCTTCACATTGTTCGAAAGGCATCAAATGGTTTACTTTTACCTCATGGAATGAAAATCTGAAGAAATTTTATTACTACGACACATACTCTATTGGGCTGAAGTTTTTTTTTTTTTTAAATTATTATTATTATTTGAATTTAGCTATTTTTTCACAAACGCAGTCAATTTCTTTTTTGCAACTTAGATATCTGATCGAAAGTAACAAGAGGTTATCCTATGAGAATTTGTTATAACACATAATGATCACTGTAATTTTATCATAACATGTTTCACTTAAATTTAGAAAGAATAAACTACATTTAGATTTGGGTCATATGCAAAAAGTTCTCTATGGTTTAAAAATATTTTTTTGGATTGCTTTTATTACTTTTATTTTTTTATTTGAACACTTCATCTAAAGATTGTTTTTTTTTTAAATATGTATTTGAAAATTTAGTAGCTTAATTTTGTACTTGGATACCTCATCTAGATTTTTAAACTCGCAAAGATGCATAAATTAAAGAAAGTAAACTACTAAATATCTTCCTATGAATGGCAAAAACTCCATAAAATTCAAGTAAAATTTATCCCATTTTAAATTATTGACTTCAAGAAACTGCACCAATAAATTTGGCTCCAGTGATAAGAAGCAAAGGTACAGAGCTAGCAAAAGGTAGGTAGCCATGGACAAAGGGCATCAGATGATACCGATAAGTTGAAAAGGATGAAATTGGAGAAGATATAAGGGCTTAGTAGATTCACTGTTTGTATCCTTCCACTGTATTTATAGGTATTAAAAATTCCAGAAGGCATTGGTATAACACGCTTTGTTTGTTTGCACTGAAGAAAGTGGTCCCCCTTTTTAAATTCGATTGGTCGGTAGGCATTTATGTGTAGATTTTGGCGTAAATCATTTAATTCGTAAAATAATTTATAATTGCATTTGACAAATACGTTTTAATTAAGTAAAATAGATAAAAACACGATTAAGATTTAAAAATAAAAATAAAAAATTGCAACTGTAAGTCATAATTGACTCATAATTGTAATCCTAACTGATAATTATGTACATATAATATTAGTTTTTATATATAATATAGTATTAGTTGATTAATTAATAATTTAAATACATGTTCCTTTATAAAATATTTTTTAAGTTTTAATTTATTTAAAACAGTATTCACTAAATAAAATTATTATCTTAAAAATATTATAAGAATATCTAAAAAATAGAAAAAAAATCATTTATATTAAAATGTGTAATTATTTTATGGTTTTCATTTTGGTTGCCAGATTTTCTTACTAATTTTATCTTGTTTCATAATTAATTTAAGTATAATTTAAATGTGCATTTTTAATTCTGGTTGTCAATATCACATATTTTTGTGTGTTAGTTGCCCATTCTTTCATTTAATAAAAAAAATTATTCTTACTACAATTTTATTTAATTATATAATTTATTAAAAAAAATGATATTAATGATTCAATAAGAGAATGCTGACAATTCAACAAAAATATTGACGATAGTAAATCTCTCTCTTTCTTTATTTTGTAAGGAAGTCAAATCTATTGAAGCTCATTCATGATATAGATGATTATTTTATCGTCATTTTAGATGTAGACAGTTATTTCATATCTAAAATAATCTAAAAATATAAATGATAGAAAATTTGGACTCATTCACGATGAACCCAAATAGATGGATTCATTAACAATGAATCTAGATTTGGCCTAGGATTATTGTTTAGATTTATTATTATTATTATTATTTGAATTCATCCTCATTATCCCTTTTTTGCAATGAATCTGAGTTTATTTATGATGAGCACAAGTTTAGCTCATGGTTGATTGAGTGGATTCATCATCATCATCATCTCCTCTCTTTTTAGATAAATTTAGCTTCATTGCGAATTGTAACACCCCAACTTGGTGTCAGGCGGTGCCTATGTGTGTGGTCGTGCACGCGATCAGGGCACCAGGCGCGCGCCCTTGGCCGTGCAGCATGGGTGGCCATGCACCACCCACCCCTTCTCACTTGTTGTCACGTGGCAGCCTCCCTTTTAGCCCCAGCAATTTTCTATCGAATTCTCCCTTTCCCTCACCTATAAATAACAGTATTTCCACTGCTGCAATGAGATAAATTTTTGAAAGTGTAGAAACTTTGTCCGTGTATATACGCGAGGTATAAAATATTTTAAATTTATTTAATAGTGTTAATTATAAATTAATGACATGTTTAGCTATATTATTTAGCAATATAACGGTGATAATTAAAATTAATTACTCGTTTAATAAAATTATTTTTATTTCACAATTTGTTATAGGTTTTTCCTGCATCATTCCTTACGGGCCACACTCGATCCAATGGGCTGGCCCAATCG
The DNA here is from genome assembly GCA_036245055.1 of Diospyros kaki. Classification (NCBI taxonomy): domain Eukaryota; kingdom Viridiplantae; phylum Streptophyta; class Magnoliopsida; order Ericales; family Ebenaceae; genus Diospyros; species Diospyros kaki. Next base: position 7,290,850 of record BSEG01000006.1, on the reverse strand, counting down.
CCCGAAGCCTAGAAAGCCCATGCGACCTCATAGAAGAAAGTCCAAACACCACTAAAACTACGGCTCATTAAGTGAGCTCTTCATGAGCTTCCTGTAAAGTCCTTTGCGTGCTCTCCACAATCTACTAACAAGCTCTCGATAAAAACTCTCAATCCGCTGAACCGTCAAATTGCTGGTCTAACACCTCTAGCTCGCACGAAAGCAAAGCTGCTGAGAAGTCAGAGGTGGGGTTCATTCACTTTATCTACAATAACCCATGCTCATCGAGATGAAGATCCCACTTACGATTTTGTACAGATGATAAGAACTGTTTGTCCCCCGTTATGTCATCTTTATATTTCTATATATTATCCAAATTGTAAAGGCTCCTCATTATAAATAGGAGTCAGAGATATCATGGAAGGGACATAAGGAATAATCAGACACCGCCATTCTGAAGGAATAATCAGAGCGCGAGCATGGAGTAGGCATCGTTATGACCGAACCACGTGAAACTTACTAGGTGTTTTTCATTGGTATCGGGAACCTTTGTTGATTCTTCTTCTTCTTATCATTTTTCAGACTTACTCATTGCGGCCCAAAACAAATCACGGTATGCTGAAATTGAACGTCGACATTTTGGCGCTAGAGGAAGGGGTCGCTCTGATTAATAGGCATGGCAAGAGGAAGGAATATTCGAAGTTCTAAGGCAGCGGCCAACCCACCAAAAAATCACTGCGATTGACCGCGGGACTTTCCACCAAATGGAGGGCCCGTTGCTCCAATAGCAGATATCCCTTTACCACCGCCTACCGGAGTGGCCACTGGCGTACCACCGCAAGTTCCTGTTCAACCCACAAACCAAATCGCTGGCACCAGAGCAATCTGGGACTGTCAGCAATGCTAGGAGGCGTTAGAGAATACAGTGATGCAGCTCGCTGATGCTGTCAGAATTCTGGCCCAAGCTCAAGCATGGGCCACCCACGACCTACCGGTTTTGCCTCGAAGGGTCCGCCAATCGTGAGAAGAACAGCCTCCGCCTGTAGAAGAGGATATCAGGGACAACTACAGATTCCCAAATCACCGCTCTCTGGACCGGGAAAGGAGTAGGTGATCGCAGGTCCAGCAATTGGCAGGCCCGGACTCAACTGTGGAGGAATTATACTAGAGGGTTCGGCAGCTGGAAGAAAGACAAGGAGTCCGCAGCCAGAGTAATAGCCGTGGGGACAGGACACCGTTCACTAGGGAGGTTGAACTTGAACCCCTCCCTTAGAGATTCAAAGTCCTAAGCATGCCACAGTACAATGGGGACAACGACCCTTATGATTACCTAGATGCGTACAACTTACAAATGCACTTATAAACAACCAGCTCGCTGGTTAAATGCTACGCCTTCCTGGCAATTTTGGGTGATATTTCCCAAGCTTGGTTCAGAAACCTCCTGCCTCTTAGCATCAGCAGTTGGGAGGAATGTCAACATAGATTCGTTAGCCAATACAGGGCCCTAACAAGACAGCTCGCACCACCGCGCCACCTCGCCACCGTATTCCAAAAAACAAACGAGCCCTTGAGGGATTATATTGCTAGATTTAGGCGCGAGGTGAGTAACGTTGAGGACCCCTCCGACGAAAGTATCCTGACGGCGATCTCTGCTGGCCTTCGAAAAGATGGGAAGCTCTATGAGAGCATCTACAGGACCCCAGTCAAGGATTTGGGGGAGTTTTATGAACGAGCCTCCAAGGAGGTCTGATGGGAAGACGTCTTTGGGTCGAAGAAGCCCATCGGGCTGAAAGAAGAAGCGAGGGGCTCCAACCAGAACAAAAGAAGGAACAACGGAGACACCGGAAGGGAAGCTCGAGGGGATCGCTCAAATAATGAAGTGTTCAAGCGAACTCACAAGGCAGAGAGAGATGAGCGACCTACGAGGCCACAACGCTTCGACAGTTATTGTGTCTTGTCTGACCCTCAAGAAAGGATCTTCACCATGGAAAGAAACAAAGAGGAGTTCGGGAAGCCCAACCCGCTGAGAACTCCTAACAAATTCAGAAATAAGGAGAAGTTCTGCGCGTATCACAATGAGGCAGACCACAACACCTCCAAATGTTGGGCCCTAAGGGACGCCATTAAGGATCTGATAAGAAGAGGTCACTTGAAAGATTACGTGGTGCGACCAACCAATCTACCAAGTCAACCGCCGATACAACAGTCGCCCTCCTCTGACGGTGAACACTCCCCGGCCGTGCGGACTATCTTCACGATTCATGGTAGGCCTGACCCCGCAGGGCCTTCCCACAAATCTCGCGACAAATACGTGTGTGAAGCTAACCATGTCTTGTTGGCAAGATTGGACGAGTAGTTGGTTCCCATGAAGCGAGCTAGGGGCAACCCGATTCAAGAAAAGATGGTCTTCTCAGAAGAAGAGGCCAGGAATGTCCATTAGCCGCATAACGATGCACTCGTTATACGGGCCTAGATCGACAATTCCGAAGTACAAAGGATAATGGTGGATACGGGCAGCTTCGTAAATGTAATGTATCGAACGTGCTTCGAACAGATAGGTTTCGGATTGGAACAATTGAGCTCGTCCCCAGAACTACTCTACGGATTCACAGGTGATGCAGTGATCCCTATCGGTCGGATTAGCCTTCCCATTACCATTGGGGAGGCGAATCGCCAGGCCACCACTTTAGCGGAGTTTTTAATTGTAGACTGCACCTCAGCATACAACGTCGTGCTCAGAAGGCTGGCAATGAATGACCTGGATCTGTTCACTTCGATCAGATCGCTAACAGTAAAATTCCCGACCCCCAATGGAGTAGGGTGCGTACGAGATGAACAACACCTCGCAAGACGTTGCTACGAGGACGCTATAAAAATGGGAGCCAAGGGAAAGAAAGTAAATGTCATCGCAAAAGATAGCTCGTGATCGACCAGTCAACAGTCGGCTAATCACAACCTGGATCCCCGCGAATTGGACTGTGACAGGCCCACCGGTCCGGTAGAAGAGCTCGAAGATATTTTTGTCAGCGAGGTGGACGAAGAAAAACACCTCAAGCTAAGGAAAAATCTGGCCCCTGAGGTAAAATCTCAACTTACCAATTTCCTTAAATCTAACCTCGATGTATTCGTATGGAACCACAAGGATATGATAGGAATCGTCTCGGAAGTCATGTCATAGAAACTCGACATAGATCCGAGCTACAAGCCAGTAAACTAGAAGAGGAGGCCAATGACTCCCGAGCATTATGTCGCTCTCAAAGAAGAAGTGGACCAACTCTTGGGAAACGACTTCATTAAAGAGACCCACTATCCCATTTGGATGGCTAACCCAGTCCTGGTAAAAAAGAAAAATGGGAAGTGGAGGACCTGCGTCGACTTCACCGACCTGAACAAGGCTTGCCCTAAGGATAACTTCCCTCTCCCAAGAATTGATCAGCTTGTGGATGCAACGGCTGGTCACCAGCTCCTCAGTTTCATGGGTGCCTATTCGGGCTACAATCAGATTCCTATGAACCCCACCGACCAAGACCACACCTCATTTATTACTGACCGGGGGCTTTACTGCTATAAAGTCGTGCCTTTTGACTTGAAGAATGCTGGTGCGACCTACCAAAGGTTGGTTAACACGATGTTTGAAACCTTGATAGGCAAAACCATGGAAGTATACGTGGACGACATGCTAGTGAAGTCTGAACGGGTAACTGACCATGTTTCCGATCTAAAAGAAATGGTTGCAGTCCTCAAGAGCTACCAGATGAAGCTCAATCCACTCAAATACGCCTTTGGGGTAGCCTTTGGAAAATTTCTCGAGTTTATGGTGAACAACAAAGGCATTGAAGCCAATCTAGACAAAATAAAGGCTTTGCTCGATATGAGGTCGCTCGTGAGAAAAAAAGAAGTACAAAGCCTCAATGGAAAGGTCGTGGCCCTAAGCCGTTTCGTCTCTAAAACGACTGATAAGTGTGCGCCATTCTTCGAGCTCCTAAAGAATGAACAAAACTTTAGGTGGACAGAAGAATGCGAGTCCGCATTCCTGCAGTTAAAGGAATATATGGGACAGCCCCCACTGCTCGCCAAACCTAAGGAGGGGGAAAATTGATCTTATACTTGGAAGTATCCTAACACGCACTCAATATGGCCCTTGTTCGAGGAGAAGAAGGGGTGCAGCACCCCATATATTACGTTTTCAAAAGCTTGGTTGATGTAAAAACGAGGTATGCACCAATCGAAAAGCTGGCTTACTGTTTAATAATGGCATCAAAGAAGCTAAGACCTTATTTTCAAACGCATGAGATCGAAGTCCTGACCAAGTACTCGTTAAAACAAATCTTGAAAAAGCCAGATACCTCGGGTGGCCTACTAAAATGGTCTATCGAGCTCACCCAATTCGATATGAAGTATAAGCCGAGAACAACGATAAAGGGGCAGGCATTGGCAGATTTCATTGTCGAGTTCACTGGACCTATTGACGAAGAAACAGAAAGCTTGAGAGGACCATCTTGGGAATTATACGTCGATGGATCATCAAACGAGCAAGGAGCGGGAGCCGGGGTCATGTTGATAAGCCCCGAGGGTCACAAAATCCTCTGTGCCCTAAGGTTCAAGTTTCTTGCCACTAACAATGAATCTGAGTACGAGACCCTACTAGCAGGGCTCCAACTAGCGAAGGAAATACGTGCTGAATCCTTGGAAATCTTCAGCGATTCTCAGCTGGTTGTCAATCAAGTACGGGGAGAATACCAGGCCAAAGATACAAAGATGGTGGCATACTTACAAAAGGTACACGAACTCTTAGCCACTTTCAAAAAATATGAAATACGCCAGATTCCCCGCTCCCAGAACTTTCATGTAGACGCATTAGCTCGTCTCGCAACTGCCCGAGATGCGAAATTTTTGGGAGCTATACCTGTTGATTTCTTGGCCACTCCTAGCACAGAACAACGAGCTGAAACATTGGCAATCACGGTCTCCCAAAACTCATGGATGATTCCCATTCTAGACTATCTGCAAGACAGAAAATTGTCAGAACACAAATTGGAAGCACGTCGTCTGCGAGCTCGAGCAGCTCGATATTGTATCTACGATGACAGACTGTATAGGAAGGGGCTCTCAGCCCCACTCCTGAAGTGCATTGACGGCACTGACTGCCAGACTATGCTGGTAGAAATTCACGCCGGCCACTACAGTAACCATGCCGGGGCACTTTCACTTTCACAATAGACACTACGACAAGGGTTTTATTGGCCCACCATAAAGCAAGATGCCGTAGAGATGGTAAAAAAAAAGTGAAAAATGTCAAAGACTCGCTAAGGTTCCACGAACTCCCCGGCTTACTTGCAGCAGATGAGCAGCCCATGGCCTTTTTCCATTTGGGGGATGGATTGATCGGACCACTTCCGACAGCTCGCGGAGGGTGCAAGTACGCCATAATGGCAGTTGATTATTTCACCAAATGGGCAGAAGCCAAAGAACTCACACAAATCACTAGCTCTAAGGTATAAGCATTTACATGGGATAATATTATTTGTAGGTTCAAAGTTCCACAATGAATAATAACAGACAACGGAACCCAATTCACCAGCGAGCAATTCATCTAATTTTGCGAGTCAATGGGGATCTCGAAAAGTTTCACCGCTGTTGACCACCCCTAAGCCAATGGGCAGGTCGAAACTATCAACAAAATAATCAAGCGAATCCCGAAGACAAAGCTCGATGCCAGAAAGGGGGCTTGGGTAGATGAACTACAAACAATGCTCTGGGCTTATCGAACGACAGCCCAGAGCAGCACGGGAGAAACCCCATTCTCGATGGTATATGGATCCGAAGCAATGGTACCTGCAGAGAACGACCTGACCAGCCACTGAAAGGCCACCTTTAACTCCAAGGACAATGACGAGCTGCTGGCAACAAGCCTTGACTTGCTCGAAGAAGCGAGGGATGTAGCTCGCATAAGGGTCGCCATCTATCAACAAATGGTGGCGCGATACTACAACAGGAAAGTTTGAATCCGACGATACGACGTTGGAAGCCTGGTATTGCGTCTGATACTCCCAGAAGCTCGCACAGCGAGCGATGGCACCCTAGGCCGCAACTGGGAAGGTCCATTTATCATCAGGGAGAATCTGGGTAATGGAGCATATCATCTGGCAAACATGGACGGGACCCTCATTCCACAAGCTTGGAACGCGGAACACCTTCGTCCCTACTACCAATAAATGTAACTGTCCTTACCTATGATTCGTCTTTTTGTTGCAAGTAACTTCCGTAAATTTGATCAGAATCCATGAATTTTTTTTGGTATTCGATTGAATATCTCTGAAATGAGCGATTGCGGGATCCTGGTATGCGAGTTGGGACCCATTCAACCTAACCACTACGCTATGGTGTTCGGTTTAATTGAGCATCCATCTTGGACCCCCCCCAAGCTGAAGGATTCACTAGCTGAGGTCCTTTCATCTTGGCTTAAGTCATGGATTGTGACCTACCTGAGTGTTCTTTCTTGACAAAGTTATTTTTATTGATATTCGATTGAATATCTCTAAAGTTGCAAGCTGAAGAATCATTCAACTTGACTCAAAAATCATGGCTTGAGTTTTACTGGGAAACCACATCTGATAACTAAAAGTCTCTAAAACAAGATTCTTTCATCTTGACTCAAAGTCATGATATGCGACCTTCCCGGTGTTCCCTCTCGGTTCAAAACTTGTAAAAAATCGTGGTATGTTAGCCGTGGTCAACCTATGATCCGCCTGGACATATAGTTTGGTAACACAAGTTAGTTGAATGTAAGCCACGATCCGTCAGCTGAGGTCGCAGGACGATCTACCTGGACGTATAACTTGGTAAACTGTTCATCACGACTCATGTGATATTTCATATTAAAACGTGTTAGCTGAGGTCCGTCTTAATTCGCCTGGATAAGGCTATTTGCGACCTACTGAACACACACTTTGCAATAATCGGATCACGAGTCACTTAGCCATGATACGATCCTCGAGATCGCAATAAAATCTATCTGGGCGTAAATCTCAGTGAAGTTCTCATTATTTCATCAAAGTCATGCTGGCTAAGGGTTGTCTTAATCAGCTTAAATATAGCTGTTCACGGCCCACATGACGAATTGACCATTATGAGTATCGTTGATGAACTATTTCAAGATTGCTAATCTATGAACTGGGATTACTCTAGATCTATTCAGACTTACGATTCATTCTCATATTATATTCTTGAAAACTTGTTTCAAAAGTTAAAACTTTCGAGCTTATCCCGGTATACAGAAGCTTACTAGAGTTCTTTTACGTCATGAGCATTGGTTCAAGAATTATTAAAAGAATACTCTATTAGGATTTGAGTTTATCTAAAGGAAGATACACAGATACAGGAAAAAGCTTCGTTTCATTGAATAAATGCTGGTGTTACACACAAAAGAAAGGGGGGTCGCAAGTTGCAAGAGCCTTAGGTGGGAAGTGCACTTGCTTCGACGGGCCGAGCCTCAGCCGGCTGAAGACTGGCAGCCCTGGCGGGAAAAACCTCGGCAGCCTCCGAAGGCTGTGCCTCGGCATTATCACTGATCTGAACATCAACAGCCCCAGATAGCTCGACCTTAGCATTCGGAATCGCGACCTCCGATGAATCAAGCGGGGTGGCAGCTACGGCGTCCTCAACGGCCTCGGCCGCGTACCGTTTCACCTCTTCAACGGCCTCCACACCAAAGAAGGAGAAATCCATCTCGGGATGGTTCAGCCAAAGAGTGTATAGGAACGCCAAACAAGTGTCGGACTTGACTTCTTGGCGTGCCAAGTCCATCCGAGCCTCCACTTTCGCTCTGATATCATCGACGACCCTTTTTGCAAGCTCCACATACCGGGCGGCTCGTTCATCAGCCTGCTTCCACTCCACCTCGGCCGATTTCAACTTATCATGGGCTTCCCTCAGACACTCTTTGGCTTTATTCAGCTCGCCGAAAAGTTTTGAGTTGGCCGACTCCCACTAACCCTTTGACCGACGAAGCTCTTCTCCGAGGTCTTTATTTTTCTGCGTCATCTCCCTCAGACGCGTCGTGGAGTCCTCAACCTCCTTCTAAGTGGAGAGAAGCTCGTCTTCTTTGGCTTTCTTCTCCCTCTCAAGCTTCTTGAGCTCAGCCTGAAAAGACGTGTTCACCATATCTAACTACGCGTTAAAATCCAGGTGTTGCTGCTTGAGCTTCATGGAGGCGAGAGAAAGTTGTGGAAAAGAAAAAAATTAACTCAAGAAAAGGGCGAGCTAGGAAGATGAAATGCAAAGAAAAGTGACTTACCACTAAGCTATGACGGGTCATGTAATCATAGAGGGTGACCCCTTTCAGCCTCGTGTCGTCCAAAGGCTTCGCGACCGCGCCCAAGAGGGAAGGTATGGCGTCCAGAAGAGGGCCGACAAAGCTCCTTCCTAGCAGGTCCTCCAACGTTAGCTTCTCTTCGGGAACCTTCGCCTTCTTCCTCTTATCCCCCTCCTGCTGCGAGGGCTGGTCAGGTCTCATTTTTTAGCCCGCGGCAGGGGCCCTCTGAACCTTACTTGCGACCTCCTTCCCGCAACCTCCAGCCTGACCGCGATCATGTGAAGCAGAGGCTCGTTGCCCAGATGGCTGTGGGGGGTGCTGTTGTTGCGCCTGCAAAGGACAGAGGACTTGCTTTGGTTCTCGCTGCCTTTGGCTGTGTTGTTGCTGCTGGGTTTGTTGTGGGTGTTGTTGCTGTGGAGGCTGTGACTGTAATACCCCATGTGTAGAGAAGGTTGACACGTAATTTCAATAAGTTTAGAACACCGAAAATTTGGTTTTATAGCAATTTCAGGTACCGAATCAACTGCAGGGAATGCCTCGGAGTAAAATTGTCTAAGGAAAATTATATAGTCTCGACGAGCGTATCAAGATAAGATTTATGGTATTGAAAGAAATCGGATCGGGAATAGTTTTTGGTACAGCTAAAATATAGCTGCCATTTAGACTGTAAAACCGAATCGTTGTAGAAGACTCTCGAAAAATCAACGGAATCCTAGGGGGGCTCCGATTTTGCGTAACGAACAACCCTTCAGTGGTTTTGGGATGAAACAACAGCCCGGTGATAACATTGGGGTGAAATCATCTTTATTGAGTAAATTTGAAATTATTAATTTTGTTTTTTCTGTATTAAAATGTAATTTAATTCAGTATTCGAAGGTATAATTGAAATTACGAAGTTGTTCAAGTGATATTATGAGAAAATTAAAATTTAATTGTACAATTTTTATATATTAATATGATATATAACATATATATATATATATAAAGTAAGCGTATGTATGGCCATGCCCTCAGCCAAATCATGGATAACAATTAAGTAATCTTCACGCAAGTAACGTAGAGTTGTAATTGTTAATTGAAATGTGTATATATGTATATATATATGTGGCGTATGTGTGCGGCCATTTATGGCCATGTCCTGCAACAATCAATCATGCCTTTGCAAATCTCCAAGCCATGCTCTGTAAATCTGATTGTTGAAGAAATTGAGTGATTTACACTCTAAGAGGGATGGTTGAGGCAGACGCGAGGCGGCGGCGTGAGCCTATAAATAGAGGTAGAGTGGAGAAATTGAGGGAAGCAAGAAAATGGGAGAAGAAGGAACCAGGGCAGCAAGATGAAAGCCGAAGGCAGCAAGGGGGCGGTCGGCAACGCCAAGACGACGTACGAAGAGTCTAAGGCGCAGCTCGTTGGAGGCCAGAGTGTCGGTCGAAGAAGGCCAAATCTGGCCACACAACAGCGGCGACCATGGCAGCCGCTACAAAGTTGCAGCATTGCGGGGCTGGTCGTGGTTGCTGCGGAAGAGTGGTTGGTTCGCGGGAGTGGCGGAGCTGGTTGCGTGTGAAGGAGACGGTGGCGGCCATGGTGGTGACCGGCGATGCCGGTGGCAGCGGGAGGAGGCCCAAGTGTTGGCGGCAGTTGGGTATGGCCGCGCCCAGCCCATGTTTGGGCGTTGCAGAGAAGAAACAGAGGAAGGAAGAGAAGAAGAAGAAGAAGAAAAAGAAAGAAAGAAGAAGAAGAAAGGAAGAAAGAGGAAATAGGGAGTTGCAGGAAGTAGCCGCGGGAGAGAAGAGGAAGAAGAAGGTGGATAGTGAAGGAGGAAGAGAAAAATAGAAAAAAAAGGAAGAAAAGAAAGAAAAAAAAAAGAAAAAAGAAAAATTTTAAAAAATATTATAAAAATCTAAAAAAAATAGGGGATTATGTTTTGGTAATATCCTGGAGATTTTGGGCAAGAAAATAGTTTGGGCACGCGTTTCGGGAATATGACACGTATATCGAGAAAATTGGATATGCTGAGTTAAGGTAAGTAAAATTTTCTAGAAAATTCTAGAAATTATAGAATATTATTTTATGAATTTTTGTAGTGAAATATTTGAGAAAATATTTTTAGAAATATTTAATTTAGAATTGTTGAGAAAAATAGGAAGAAATAGAGAGAAAATTAAAGAAAATACTAGAAATTATGGAAAAATAGATTTTAATGTTTATTTAAATAATTATGGTGATTAGGATACTTTGAGGCTGAAGTTGAAGAAACTCGTGCAAATGTTGAGGTTGGCACGCAAATCGAGGCAAGGCACCGATTTCGAGGTAGCCCGATAAGCTCTAGAAGGTAAGTGGAACTCCTCAATTAAAATTAGTTTTATGAAAAATGCATGGTTTACAAGTGATTTATGTTTTCCAAAAATGTTTCATCATATTGACATGTCTTGATATGTATTTATCACGTAGATTGCATACATGATTATGAAATGCATAAATACACGATGATATTGTTGATCACATGCATATGAGGCCGTAGGGAGTACGAACTGGCACCGCTACCAAGGGTACCTCCAGATACTCCGGCTCCGAAATAGGGGCTGTAAGAATGGTAGATAATTTAAGGAGTGCAGTTGACACCTACGATGAAAGACATTGCATACACTCATGTTATAGCATTATGTACCCTTACTTAGATGGTTCATCATCTAACTTGGGTTCGCTCCTGGAACATTCAACGTTCCAGTCGGGCCTTGCAGCGATGATACCGAGATTGGAAATGTATAGTGACGCGAGACGTCAAGAAACGAGGAAATGTGTCAGGCTATATTGTAATATGAGTAGTTTAAGAATTATGTACATGCATTTATTTTCAAAAGCTTATGTAATAACTTTGTAATAAACACTATGTTTGGTTATTTATGTAATGCCATGAGCAGGTTCGGTTCAGCTTCCGCTTTGTATTTATTTTCTAGTGTAGATATCTCACACTAGATAAGGTCTTAGGGAATTTCGGGATAATGTAATGATAAAAAAAAAATAGACCTAATTTCCTAAGGCATAACACGCCCTGAAGAAGTGGGCTGTTACAGCGACAGTTGTTGTGACAGCTCCGATATGGCACCCGATCTGGCCCTGGACCTCGTTGGTTGGACGAGCTCGAGATTCACCATATCACCGGCTTGGCTGCTGGGCTCGGGCACTCGGAAGGCGGACAAGAAGGTCATTGCACCCAGGACCCCAACACGGTCTTCCTTTATAACCTCGATGTCAAGGGGAGGGGCGAGCTCGTGATTCCTCAGTAGCTCTTTGGTTATCTCGAAGTTCTCCAAGCCCAAGCCCGCAGCAACAAGTTTGTCCAGAACCCCGATCTCTTCGTCTGATAGGAGTGGTCTTCCGCCTCCAAGGTCTGCATGACAAGGCTAAATGTCAGAATAACATGCCCTTACTAGGAGTGAGCACGAAGCTAAAGTTGTTAAGTGACAAAAGCGAGGGGCAAGAGACAAAAAACCAACTAGACTTATAATCGCCCACGTTGGATTTCCCCTTCGCCTTTCCCTGAGGAAGAATGACCTTGTATTGAAAAGGGCGATCTGCTAAATAATACAGCCTGTCCTTCGCATTCTTTAAGGAAAAAAGAAATCTAACTAGTTTTGGTGATGGAGGGGGGAGACCGTTCCCAAGAAATAAAACGGTAAGCGAAGTAAGTTGGGTATATGAATTCAGTGTCAATTGAAAGGGTGAGAGTTTGACATCATTAAGGAGGGCAAGAAGATATGGAGCCACGGGGAACCTAAGGCCAGACTCAAGGTGCTGGGGGCTAACAACTACAAAATTGGAGGGTGGATAGGCCGCGTGAGAGCTCGGAGTCAGAATATATACGAGACAGTTCCTGGGGATACGAAACTCCTGAATACAAGACGCCACCTCGTGATGTTTGGCCTTGGATGGAAATTTTTTGAAAGCCTCGCGCCCGGAACTTCCCCCAGTGACCTTATCTTGAACCTCCAGGTCAGTTTCAGAAGAAGTCATGTCTACGACCTCCTAAGATCGCGAGATTGCACCCGTAAAGTCTAGACCCCCCATGATAAGGCAATCTTCGGAGTTCAAGGTATCGTTTTCTCCTCCGATGTGTTTGCAGCGCTTTTGGTTTGAGTTTTCCCGAAAAGGATCGGACATCTACAAGACAAAGGAAAAAAGTAGTCAGGTCGCAGGTCGCGAACCAGACCTCAAAGACTAAAGAAAAGCCCTAAAAATATCCCCTATTTTTTAGACCTAGTGCTTTGCAACAAGGTGCCGCCTAAAGCGGGAGGGGCTGCAGTCACGAGCCCGATATTCCATAAGAAACTAATCCTAAGGTCATTGTGCCCAAAGGCTCAGTAGATGCTGAACCAGCCGATTCGAATCGTTTTCCCCAGTAAATGGAAACGACACCGGCGGAATCAACAAGACCAGAGAAACCACCGACAATGAGGGGCCTTACAAAAGGAAGAAAAAGAAAGTAAAGAAAGTCGCAGCAAACTTACCTAACACTAAACCTGACGTCTGTATAAAGACTCGGAGTAAGCATCGGACGAGAACGGTCAGCGTCTGAAAGCGTAGAAGCAACGGGAGCCTTGAAGAGAAGAAGGCGAGAGTAAGAAGGGATTTCGAAAATGGCATGAAAAAGAGAAAAGGGAAGACACCCCTACCATTTATATATTTGGCCCGATCAATCCCAGTTGTTGGATCGAGAAACGACTTACCACATGCCCTGCATCCAGCGGCTACGCGATAGCTTGTGGGTTCCACAAGTGTAATCATGCGCAGTAATGGGGGAACGTGCGCACTGAATATGCCACAAACAAGACGTGCTGTGTGGAACAACGAGATTTGGAGCAATTGGATAGAAGTCAGAAATACGGTTTAACAGCTGGCACACGTTAACTCCCAGTCCGAATGTCGCACTACGAGCTAGGGGGCTTGTGTTATAGGCTTTCCCCGTATCATTTCTTACGGGCCATACTCGATCTAATGGGCCGGCCTAATCGCTAGAAGCCTAGAAGGCCCATGCGACCTCATAGAAGAAAGTCTGAACACCACCAAAACCTACGGCTCATTAAGCGAGCTCTTCACGAGCTTCCTGTAAAGTCCTTTGCGAGCTCTCCAAAATCTACTAACAAGTTCCCGATAAAAACCCTCAGTCTGTTGAACTGTCAAATCGCTGGTTTAACACCTCCAGCTTGCGCGAAAGCAAAACTGTTGAGAAGTCAGAGGTGGGGTCCATTCACTTTATCTGCAACAACCCCTGCTCCTCGAGATGAAGATCCCACTTACGATTTTGTACAGATGATAAGAACTGTTTATCCCCCTTTATGTAATCTTTATATTTCTATATATTATCCAAATTGTAAAGGCTCCTCATTATAAATAGGAGTCAGAGATATCATGGAAGGGACCTAAGGAATAATCAGACACTGCCTTTCTAAAGGAATAATCAGAGTGCGAGCGTGGAGTAGGTATCGTTCTAGCCGAACCGCATGAAAATTACCAGGTGTTCTTTGCTGGTATCGGGAACCTTTGTTGATTCTTCTTCTTCTTATCATTTTTCAGACTTATTCATTGCGACCCAAAACCAATCACAGTCGGCTGAAATTGAATGTCGACACAATTGTTTATGAATTGGGAAGTGAAACCGATGCGAAGTGAATGATTAACTCGTGGTAAGGTTTAATATGGCTTGCGTGTAAATTTATTTTGGCATAGCTGGTATTAGACTGTGGGAGAAGTGTCTAGGCATGAGGCTGTACATTTGGGCTGTGTGAGTCTCGAGATGGGGTCCTAAATGAAATTAGTGGGGCCACCAAAATCTGGATTAGGGTGAGGTGGACAGACTTGCATGCATGATACACTTCACATTATTCTATGATTGTCATACATTTTAATTTACTGCAACTCATATTGTCCTTATTGAGTCCCCAGACTCACTCCTATATTTTTCCCACTAACCCAATAGATGGTTCGAGTTCCGAGTAGGGGTGTGCAATCGGTTATAACCGAACCGAACCACCCGAAAATTACGAACCGAACCGAACCGAGTAGCATATAATAACCGACCTGAACCGAACCGACTAACCCTACTAACCGAACTAACCGAACCCGAACAAACCGAAACCCAAATCGTAGTAACCGAACCGAACCAAAAACCGAACCAACCTAGAATACAATAGACCGAACATCTGTTACTGCCGGCCACCTGGCCGACCGGTGATTCCAATGATCGGAACCGATCATTGGATTCCCCCAACCATGGTGATTCATATATCAAAAAATGACTTTGATCGGACGGTTGGTTTTTTGTAGATCTAAAAATTAATTTCATAGTTAACAAACTCAAACAAGTTTCTGGAAAAATAGAAGTAGCCAAAAACTTACCGAAGGGCGAGCACAGTGGTGGAAATTGGATGAGAAAGAGATGCACTCGTCGTAGGCGTTGAAGTCGGTGTTGCTGTGTGACTCTGTCAGAGGTCCAAGTCGGCGTAGAGAGGAAGCATCGCGTCGGCGTAGAGAGGAAGCATCGCGTCGGAGGGGGCGATGGTGCTGCCGTGCAAGAGAGTCGGAGACGATGGGGGCGAGCAAACGGAAGGACCAAGGATCGGTTCGGTCCTTCCGCCTTCTGGGTCTACTCTTCTCTCCAATCTACGAAGTACGAAGCCTCGAACAGCAAGAGCCTTCGTCTTCGTCTTCATCTTCTCCATCGACGACGGCGATGGCGACGTCTTCTTCAGCGGCCAGATCTGAGATGAAATGAAGTGGTGAGGAGGAGGGAGAGGAAGAGAAGAGAGAGAGTGAATAAGACAAAATGAAATGGCAGTGACTGAGGCATGGGGTGCTGCGCCCGCGTGGGGGAAAGTAGAGGGTCACGATTCGGTTCTCGCCGCCGGGGGGGTTCGGTTTGGCTTATTACACGGTTCGGTTCGGTTTTAGGTTATTTTTATCAAAATAACCGAACCGAACCGAAGAACCGATTTTTAAAAAAATAAATAACCGAAACCGAACCGCATATTATGACTAACCGAACCGAACCGACAGGTTTGGTCGGTTCGGTTCGGTTAAATCGGTTTATTCAATTTTTTGCACACCCCTAGTTCCTAGAAGGGAAAGGCGGTACTGGTGGAGGAGCCGCCAGTTGGTAGTGACCGTTGATAGTAAGGCGTTGGTTAGCTCCTATATTAATAATGTAATATATCTACTGTGTGTTAATCATGGGCGACGACTATGGTTAAGTTATAAATGAACTGGGGCCAAGTTAAGGTTCTCACTATGAGTAAAGTCAATAGGTGTAGGGAACTTGTATCGGTTGGCTACGATCGGAATCTGAGATATGTTTAAAAATGTTTGGTTATTGAGACTTTATTTTGCATGTTGATATCTGCTTATTTGAAATTGAATTAATTCTCCAATGGCCTAATCAGGTCTGGGACTCGAGTGAGTTTTAGCTGCCTATGCATTTTACTCCTAAGTTCCCGACTGGTTGAAGGCGGTGAAGTCTGGACCCCACTCAAGACACTCATATTATTTTAATGCTTTATATTGATAAGGGCATAATCGTCCTTCAGGCAAACTAGGATTGTATTGTGAGTTATGGCGACACTCAGTAGTGGGGTCGGGACGTCACACAAATGAACTTAGGTGGTTGGTTTTATTTTACTGTGAACATAAATTTGATTTAGGTTCATTATCCCTTTTTTTTTGTGATTGAAGATCGATAATTATTAATTATTTATTTTATTTTAATTCTTTAGGAGAAAGAAGTGAGAAAGAAAAAAAATATGAGAGAGATAAAGGGTAAAATGGATTTTTAATGTTTTTGTAACAAAGGGGTAGTTGTTCCTATTAATTTTGCAATCTTGCCCAATTTTAATTTTTTTTTGGGAGCAATTTACCGTTATTTGGTGGAACAAAATGATAAACCCATGCGCCGAAATAGGTGATGTGGCCATTGACAGTAACATGGTACGATGATGTACGCCATAGCAATGACATGGGCGCCGTTACCATAATGCACTTTTGAAAGTAATAAAGTACAAAATTAAGGGGGAGTTATTTTAATTTTATTATAATAAAGAATCCTATAAATATAAACTTATATGTAGTATAATATTTGTAAAACAGAAATGCAAATAATGATCAAATTAGGGGTGTAGTTACAAAATTTGTACCACACTCATCTAAAATTTATTTGTTTTTCCCATCTCTTAAAAAGATTTTTTTCAAAAAAATTCTATTCACAACCATGAAATTGCTCTCCATAGTCGTTACTAACCAAAATTCACTAATATTTTATAAATTTTTTATTTTACCCTCAACAATCCCACACCACACCTATTTCTCTCTCTCACTCTCCCACACCCATCTCGTTGAACATACACACATATATACACGAATATACACATATATATACACAAACACATCTCTCTAAACACATCTCTCACACCTATATCTCTGAATATACACACATATATACACGAATATATACACACAAACACATCTATATATATATATATACATACACTCACACACACACACACACATATATATACACACACAGATTGCGACCATGGCAACTTCAGCTAACCATGGTCGTGGCCATCTTTCGCGGTTGACGGTGGCTGCGATTGCGCCATTGTCACCGAGGAAACCCCTAGGAGGGTTAGAGGCCATGAAGGCCGCCCTCGAACCTCAGATATGCAAACACACACACGATATATATACACATACTCACACACTCCTATATATATATATATATATAAACACGCATGACCGTGAAAGCCAGAGGTTGGGGAGGTTTTTGTTTTATTTTAATTACTTTTTTTATTATAATAAAATAAAATAAAAAATACAAATAAATAATTTTTTTTAAAAAAGATACATATATAGTTGAATTTATTTAATAAATAAATTAGTTAATTCTTTTTAAAAATAAATTAATTGAATTTATTTAATAAATTATTTTTAAAAAGATACATATATCTTTAAATAAATTCAACTAATTTTTAAAGATATATATCTTATTAAATTAGTTAATTGAATAACTAATTTTAAGTATATGTATTTTTAAGTAATTTAATAAGATAAATTAATTAATTTTAAATTTTTTTAAGTATCAAAAATTTAACTCACGATAATTTAAAATTAGTTAAAAAAATTTAAAATTAGTTAATTTATAATTATTTAAAATACAGATATTTAAAAAAAATTATTTATTTGTATTTTTTTAATTTTATTTTATTATAATAAATTATCTCTGTGTGTATTTGTGTATATATATATATTCGTGTGGGGAGAAATGGAGAAATGGGTGTGAGAGAGAAAAAAAAAAAAGATGTAATGAGAGAGAAAGAGAGATGGACTGACTCTGCTGAGAAAAGGAAGATGATGTGATGTAGGTGATTGAAGGGTAAAATAGAATTTTTGAAAATGATTGAAAAATTTTATCGAAAACTGACTGTGAAGAGTAATAATAATGCTGTAATAGAATTTCCCTTTTCTTGGCTGGAGCGGAGTAATTTTTTGAAGTTACCTCGGACACCTCAGTCTCTGTCCGTAGGTCCGTTACATTCCCCCGTGTCCGAAATTTCCGCTGAAACTGATATCAATTCTTTCTCCTTCTGTAGTTCTAATTCAGAGGGGAGATGTACAAATCGAAGATTCAAGAGCTTTGCCATCGGAATTCGTGGAGTTTACCGGCGTACTCCACCGCCAAAGTCGGTCCTGATCACAATCCTCGCTTCTCCGCTACTGTCACCGTCAATGGCGTTCCCTTTCAGACTGTTGATCGGAGCCAAACAGCGAAAGAGGCTGAGAACAAAGCTGCAAAGATCGCTTTCGACCATTTCTCTACCCCTAACCGGCCAACTCACATTCCTCGAAGTCACAGTAACTTCCCTTAGCAATCTGTTGCTTTTACTTTTTAGATGCAGAGTAGACGATAATGACATCTAGGAACCCTAACCCTTTGAATTCTTTTTGCTTTGGGAACTTTTCTTGGGCGTATACAAGTTGAGCAGTTGATGAAAATGTGTTGGGATTGATAGAGGTGATGAGCCTTGGTTCTCTGTGTTGGAGCCCTGTAACTGGAAGCATTAGTTGCTTTCTCACGAAGTCCCCTGTCAAGTGTTTATCGGGTTTAAGGCTGAAGGGGCTTACCACTGAAGCCTAATAGGGTATTGCTGGACTCATGGACAGCACCTGGGTGCGACCGGGTGCTGTGGTTCGCACTGGGTTGCCAGCCTTGCCATGCCTAACCTCATGAGTCAGGCAGAGAGTTGGGCAGGATTTGTTTGCACGGTGTCCCTTGGATATCTAGCCTTACATTGTTTTATCCAAAGAAGGTATTGCACTCTTCTTCTGGCCCCAAAATAATAATAATGAAAACAAAAAAGAAACCATCTGAAAAATGTACTCAGTTTCCATATAAAATAGCCGTAGGACATTTCAAAACCACTTTTTTAGGCAGAGGGGAATTTGTGGAAGGGAAAGAGAAATGGGAAGGAAGAAACAAGTGATACGGGCAGTTGTTATTTCCCTCTACTTGGTTTTTAAAGAAACTGAAAAGAATATGCTTCATCTTGTTTGATATCTAAGGAAAACGGAAAAGAAATATAGGTTAACTATCATGTTCATAAGAGGAGAGGAAATGTAAACCAAATTTGAATTAATGTAAACTTGTTTTCCCTGGCTAAGAGCCAGCAGAGAAAGAACAATGATTATCTGTCATTCCTTTTCCTTAATCTCTTTTTGGTGCTTATGATAGCATCTTATCAAACCTGCTTCATAAATATAGTTCAAATTGTTTTCATAATAGTTTTTCATGATCTTGCAGGTTTTCAAGCTTCAATCATGGCTTACAATATTAATCCATTGACCGGAGGAGGTACTTCAATGCCAACCACAACAAATTTAACACTGAATACACTGGTGAATGAAACTCCAGTGGTGGAGAAATTTATAGGTCAGTGAAATTGATCTTAGCACCATTTACTTCTTGTAAATTATGAGTTAATTTTTGCGATTGCAATGATTTCTTGAGTTTGGAGCTGATTTTAGAGTCTTCAGAAAATTAAAGCTCTCTACAAAAAAGTTTTCCCAAACTGAAACTTCCTCTGAACTATTGCATGAAATATAATTTCCTCATCAGATCACAAGCCACATCATGCAAAAGGAGTGAGAGGATCCAAGAGAAAGCTGCTGGCTGAGCCAGTGATTGTACTCGGGCCAATGGTTCCCAAGAAAATGGAAACTGCCAGCCAGCAGTTCCCAATAAATTGGAAGCACTGGTTCCCATTTTTGGCAACTGCTATTGGAAGTTTCCAGAAACTGCTGGCCCAGTTAGCAGTTCTCATTGGGAATGGCTGGTTCCACCAACTCTTTCCCGATTATTTTTTGCTACATGACTGCTGATGTGGCAGGGGAGTTCTATTTTGGGAAATAGTTTGGTTGTGGTTTTAGTTTGGAAAATGTTTTAATGAAAAGTCTTATTTTGTAAAAAAAACTTGCACTTTTATATAATCCCTTATAATAAATCCAGCCATTCGTTTATATTTTTCAACTGTTATTTTTTTATTCTTTCTGAGAAAATAAGTTTGAGGTGAAATTGATGTGTGTTTTTAATCTAAACATTTTCAGAACACTGCTTAATGAAAAAATTCAGAATACAAAAATACAGGAAGTGGGATTGCAGTCTGTGTTGTTGATGTCGAAGGTCTTCCTCTTCCTTCTTGTGATCTGCTATGTGCTGTCTGAGAAGGTAAATCAAAAAGGAAAAATCTATCCAAGAAAGTCAAATTTTTTGTCTATGAAATTTGTTGACCTTTTGTTGGGGAATATGATGTTGAGAACAAAAAAAAGTGCAGAACCCATAGTTTACAGTATGCAGTAACAAACATAACAGTGTCCATTTTAACAACTTGGACAGGATGTACTTCCATTATTAACAAGCTTAATGGTGGTAAAATTTTTTATCTGTAGCTGTGAATAGAGTTCCTTTTCAACTATACATTATGTTCATTTTTTGCAGATGTGCAGCATTCATACAAAAGTAAGCTACAAAATTATGCACAGAGAAGAAAACTCGCACCACCTGTGTATTCATCTGAACGCGAAGGTCCTCTTCATGCTAGTCGTTTCAAGTCCAAGGTTATGATTGATGGGAAAAGCTATGGGAGTCTTGAATTATTCCCTATGAAAAAAGACGCAGAACAGGCAGCTGCAAAAGTTGCTTTGGAGTCATTGGACCTCGAAATGGTTCAGGAGGCTAGTCTTCCACTCACTTTCACGTGAATTCTTATCACTCCTCTGTCTCTGCTTGACTTGCTTTCCACTCTTATGCATAACTGATTTCTTTATCAAAATGTTAGGATGATTCTGGTCTCTACAAGAGCCTCATACAACAATTGGCTCATAAAAGTTCTCATGCTCCAAAATATAAGACTACTGTTTCTGGTCCACCTCAAAAGCCAATTTTCATCTCGACTGTGGAAATAGGAGGAAAGTCTTTTCAAGGACAAGCATCAAATAGGAAGAGGCAGGCAGAGGACAATGCAGCAAAGCTTGCTTATTCAAGCTTTCGAGAATGTAAGGAACTTCGTCTCTCATTTAAACATTTTAGTTTTGTCACCCAAAAAGGAATATATTGGTTTACTTTATTTTACTTCTCCCAAGTATAGATCAGTTTAAATATCTTGGATCAATTATTCAAAAAGGAGAGGATGTTATGGAGGATGTTAGTTGTAGAATCAAGGCATGATGGTGAAGTGGCCAAGTGCGTCCAAGATTTTGTGATCGTAAGATAAGGCTAAAAGAAAAGTTTTATTGGATAGTTATACATGGATTTGAATGTTGGGCAAATAAGTACCAATATGCACAAAATATTAGCATAACTAAGATGATGTTGTGTTGGATGTGTGACTATTACAAGAAAAAGACTAAATAAAAAATAAGATTATATGTTATAAGGTTAGAGTGGTGCCTATTAAAGATGATAATAGAGTGGTAATTTTGTTATATTCTGTTTGTATTGTAATTTGCTTACACGTTAACGTTGGCATTGTTGTATTTTTTGTTTTTGTAGAAGGGCATTTCTGTAATGTTGTGTCAAGGACATTTCTGTAATTTGCGTATTAGTTTTAGGTCATATTTAAGGTCGAGATCTACATGAATGAAATGATCTGTGAAGCCTTCTACATTTTGTGTCTCTCTATTATGGTATCAGAGCAAAACCCTAGACCCTGCCTTAGTCGATTCTCGTTCTTCGTTGGTCTATGACGCCATGAGTTCTAGGTATGCTTCCTTTCCTCTTTGATCGATGTTGTGTATGTTGTTTTCCCTGATGTCGTTGTGGATCTCCATTGTTCAAAGTCCTGCAAGTTGGTATTACCGTCTTCATTCTACTTCTTCTTCTTCATTTTTTAGATCGCGAACCTTGTGATCTTATTCCGTCACTGTCTTCATTTCTTTTGACATCTAATCGATCGCTCATACTTGTTCTATGGTGACTTCATTTCCAGAAATTTCTTCTCCGTCAATGAGCACCTCTGCTATTGACAACACCTCAACTCCTTATTTCCTACATCATTTTGATAATCCTGGCTTGCCGCTGGTATCTCAATCGCTCATCGAAGACTAACTACGCGTCATGGAGCCGCACCATGCTTATTGCTCTCTTGGTAAAGAACACATTAGTTTTTGTTAATGGCTTGATTTCTCGGCCACTAGGTGATGATCCTTTTTTCGATTCCTAGATTAGAAACAACAATATTGTGATTTTCTAGATTTTAAATTCTGTTTCTAAAGAAATATCTACAAGTGTGCTATTTTCTGAATCTGTCTATGATATTTGGAATGATCTTAAGGAAAGATATCAACAGTCTAATGGCTTTCGGATATTTCAACTTAGGAGAGACTTGATGAATCTAATACAAGGCCAGTTATCTATTAGTGCTTATTTCACAAAACTTAAGATCATATGAGAAAAACTTAGCAATTATAGGCCAAACTAATCTTGTGGAAGATGATCATGCGGTGGTATAAAGGCCTTAGCAGATCACTATCACACTGAATATGTAATGTCATTTCTAATGGGCCTAAATGATTCTCATGCACAAGTTAGGGGACAACTGTTGCTAATGGATCCAATTCCTCCAATTAATAAGGTGTTTTCCAATTAATAAGGTGTTTTCCCTAGTTACTCAAGAGGAAAATCAAAGGACCATTCATACTGTTGTTAATGATCCGGTCACATTTTCTGTCAAACATGATAGTAAATTAGTAATAGCCCAAATCAAGGTAGATCTCAAAAGAGGGAGATGTCCAATATGTAGTCATTGTGGTTTTACTAGGTATACAATTGACAAGTGCTATAAGCTTCATGGATATCCTCTCGAGTATAGGCCTAGGCAGAGAAACATTACATCTAATTAGATATCCCCTATCTAGCTGAAAAATCCTATTGTGAATCAGGTTTCTGAATCAAATTCTAACTCTTCTCAAAGTCAGGGAGTTGAAGGTTTTATGCAGTTGTTGAATCCTCAACAATATCAAAATTTGTTGAGTATGTTAAGTTCACATCTCACCATTGCTAAGACTACCAGTGTAGAACCTGTTCCTGATGCCTCCACTTTTGATCAGGCTTCAGGTATCTGTTTTTCTATCTTTGTTGGTTCTTTACTTAGTGACTCTTGATATTGAGTTTTGGATTTAGGAGCTACTAGTCATGTATGTTTCAGTCTATCGTCTTTTGTTGAGGTAAAACCTATTCAGAACGCTTATGTTACCCTTCCTGACCATACACGGATCTCAGTATTATATATGGGTTGTGTTAGCCTTTCCTTAGATCTGGTATTGGACAATGTCCTCTATGTGCCTCAATTTAAGTTTAATCTCATATCTATAAGCGCATTGGTTAAAAGGAATACAATGAGTCTCAATTTTACCCCTCATGCGTGTGTTATTCAGGATATACACACTTTGAAGATGATTGGGAAGGGTGACTTGGTTGGAGGCTTATATGTCCTTAAAGCTGCAACTGATATGTTTGTTGGTGGAAATGTAAAATATGTTCATCATGCCATGGTAGCTAATGTTGTTAATAAAACTACATAGCATAAGAGACTAGGACACCTTTCTTTTAAGTGGATGGACTTAATAAAGGATCAGTTACATTTTCATGATACTAATGATGATATTTGTTTTGTGTCCATTGGCTAAGCAACGACGATTATCTTTTGTGTCAAATAATCAATTGTCAAAGTGTGCTTTTGATTTAATTCATTGTGATACTTGGGGGCTGTATCATACACTTACTTATGCTGGACATACATATTTTCGCACATTAGTTGATGATTGTACGAGGTTTACTTGGGTTTTCCTTACGAAACATAAGTCTGAGGCCAAGACTATTATTCCTAAGTTATTTTCCTTGGTTGAGACTCAATTTAACAAGGTGATTAAGAAATTTCAGTCTGACAATGCCCCTGAATTGAAATTTGCTGATTTTTTTGCATCTAAGGTAGTCATACATCAATTCTCATGTGTAGAGAGACCTGAACAAAATTCTTTGGTTGAAAGGAAACACCAACGTCTTTTAAATGTGGCTAAGGCACTCCTATTTTCAGTCTCAAGTTCCTATAAAATTTTTGGGTGACCATGTCCTTACGGTAGCTTATTTGATTAACAAATCACCTACCCCTCTTTTACACTCCAAAACCCCCTATCAATTGTTGTATCATACTCCTGTAGACTATTCTTCATTCAGAGTTTTTGGTAGTCTTTGTTTTGCCTCTACCTTGCCCTCACATAGATCAAAATTTCACCCTAGGGCCAAGGCTTGTATTTTTATTGGCTACCCACCAAACATCAAAGGCTACAAGCTGTATGATCTCACAGAAAAATCTATTTTCATCTCTCAGGATGTTCAATTTCATGAGCACATATTTCCCTTTCATTCTATCACCTATTCTGATGAGATATTGGACCCATTTCTTGATCTAGTTTTACCACTTCCTGTACATGATTTTATTCCTCCTTCATCTTCTCACAATCTCCCTGAACTTGTTGTTGATTCATCTTCCTCTCATTCCATCTCGGGCTACTCGGCCACCTACTTATCTACAAGACTTTTATTGCATCCTTTTATCTCGTCACCCACCTCTTTTGACCAACGCCTCCTATCCTTTACGTCATTATGTCTCTTATTCTAAACTTTCTCCTACTCATAGTTCTTTTCTTCTTCAAGTTTCCACTAATTTTGAACCTTATCAAGCCGTAAAGCATGCTCACTGGAGAGATGAAATGAAAGCTGAATTAGACGCCTTGCATCTTAATAACACTTGGAGTGTTACCTCCTTGCCTTCTCACAAGCATGCTATTGGGTGTAAATGGGTTTATAAAATTAAATAAAAATTTGATAGTTTTATAGAAAGGTACAAGGCTCGCTTGGTAGCTAAGGGATATACACAACAAGAGGGGTTGGATTTTCTTGATACATTTTCTCCTGTAGCAAAATTGGTAACTGTTAAAGTTTTACTTGCCCTAGCTGCTAGCCATAAATGTGTTCTTACTCAATTGAATGTGAACAATGCTTTTCTTAACGGGGATCTTTTTGAGGAAGTCTATATGGAATTACCACTCGGTTACAAGCCTTCCCACTCAGTTGGTAATAAGGGGGAGAAATTAGTTTGTCGGTTACATAAGTCTATATATGGGCTGAAATAAGCTTCAAGACAGTTGTTCTTAAAATTTTCCCAAGCTATTCTTCAGTTTGGTTTTACACAGTCCAAATTGGATTATTCTCTCTTCACTAAGGGTAGTGGTTCTTCATTTGTAGCTCTTTTGGTCTATGTAGATGACATCATCCTTACGAGTCTCAATCTTTCAGTCATCAATGATCTGAAATCTTTTCTACATAGTTATTTCAAACTTAAGGATCTTAGTCGTTTGCGTTATTTTCTTGGTCTAAAGATTGCACAATCTACAAAGGGGATTTTCTTCTCTCAAAGGCACTACACCTTGCAACTTTGGGAAGATTCTGGTCTCTTAGCCAGCAAACGTCCCAATGATTCTTAATCTAAAGCTTAGTGCTAATGAAGGGGATTTGATTGAGGATGCTTCCATCTATCATAGGCTTATTGGCTGCTTACTATATCTTACCGTCTCTCGGCCGGATATCACTTATGCGGTCCACAAACTTAGCCAATTTGTATCTAATTGTCGGAAACCTCATCTGGATGCTGTCTATCACCTATTGCAGTATCTAAAGGCTGCTCCTAGTCAAGGATTATTTTTTTCTGCCACTTTTTCTTTACAGCTTCGTGTTTTTTCTGATGCTGACTGGGGCTCGTGCTTGGATACTCGTCGTTCTGTTATTGGATATTGTGTTTTCCTTAGAGCATCTCTGATTTCTTGGCGTTCCAAGAAGCAGGCTACTGTTTCCTGTTCCTTCACTGAAGTTGAGTATCGTGCTTTGGCTGCTATTGCCAATGAATTTACATGGCTTGCTCAACTTCTCTCAGATTTGCAGGTTATTTTTCCCCTCCTGCTTTACTTTTTTGTGATAATTAAGTTGTTGTTTATATTGCCATTAATCCAGTTTTTCATGAGCGTACCAAACATGTTGAGCTAGATTGCCATTTTGTTCGTAACAAAATTCTTGTTGAACAAATCAAGCTACTCCCTATTCGATCACAACACCAGCTGACATATGTTTTTACTAAGGCTCTCCTATGTTCTCAACTTTTTCCACCATATTCCAAGATGGCCATCATCAATATTCATGGCCCATCTTGAGGGGGAGTAATAGAGTTGTAATTTTGTTATATTCTGTTTGTATTGTAATTTGCTTACACGTTAACATTGGCATTGTTGTATTTTTTGTTTTTGTAGAAGGGCATTTCTGTAATGTTGTGTCAAGGACATTTCTGTAATTTGTGTATTAGTTTTAGGTCATATTTAAGGCCGAGATCTCCATGAATGAAATGATCTGTGAAGCCTTCTACATTTCGTGTCTCTCTGTTAGATAAGATGTGGAAGATGCAATTAAAATAGTTTGGACATATGAGGAGACCGATAGATGCAATTGTGAGGTGAGTGGATAGAGTCAAGGAAGATAATAGCAAACTTGTTAGGGAATCATTAAACATGACATAGAATATAAGGGCCTTATAGAGGATATAGTCATGGATAGAGATGACTGGGGTCGGAGGTTTAGAATTCATATAGCTAACTTCACCTAGTGCGATTAAGGTTTGTGATTGTTATTTTTGTTGTAATTTATTTTACTTTTATATGATGGTTGTGCATGTTATGTAATAAATTTCAAAGCAAATGTACCTCTTGAAAACTCTGATATTTGAATTTGTTTGAGCAACTCCCATGCAAGCTTGATGTTGAGAAACCTTAGGTTCATTTGCTTATTATGTAGTCAGCAAATTAACTTTTGTGTGTGTGTGTTTTTTGGGCAGGGGAAGTGTCAAATAACATACCTTTATCATTTGTAATAAGTGAACCTTCTTAGATATCAAAACGATTGTGACTACTAATTTGGACATCTAGGTGGAGGAAAACGAGGTTTTAACAAATAAGTTTGATGGAACTTGAAATGAGTATCTTAAACCTGTCTTCAGAATTGACTTATGAGTTGAAATAGGCCATTGTAAATTGTGGTCCTATCGTACCAAATTGGAGTTAGCACGTGTTGGTTTTCTTACACAACCTATGTCTCGGCTAATCACAAGATCAAGCGTAAAATACAAAAGATAAAACAAAACTTTAAAGAAATTAAGAACACACGATATACGTGTTCGGATTTGAAAAGATCCTACTCACGACTGAGGTCTGCCTCTAGTTAATCCACTAAATAATTTCGATTACAATCGGATTACAAGATCACAACAAGAATAAACAGTATTGCAAATACAGAACTGAAAAACAGAAAAGTTACAAGAACAAACGCAAGATCTGTTCGAGCGATCTCAAGATCAAGTCGTATATGTTCTTTTCAGTTTCTACCAATCTCACATGTCTTAGGCGATTTAGCAACAGAGATTAAACAATACAGATTCCTTACCGAGTGATCTTACCAGAAAAACAAGTCGATCGATCGAAAGAAGGATTCACGGGAGTATGACTCGCTTCCAACACCGATTTAGGGTTTCAAGAGTACAAATGAAGACAATCTGATGATTAGGGCAACATAAGAGCCCTTATATAGCAACAACAACGGAAAATGGAATGGGCCGAGTCAGCCAAGGCAACACGCATGGATCACACGATTATGGGCTTGGCCCATAACATATCTTGGCCCAAATGAAACTTGGCCCACATAATATAACAATAGATTATATATAATGCAAATAACATGAAACCCAATATTGCAGATAAAAACATCAAATGTAATTATCAATTATTTTGAATCACATAAACACAATATTAACAACATGCTTGACATCAATTTATGAATGTTAGCTTTAATTATTTACAAGAAATATTTGATTTAGCAGAGGCTATTGTTGTTGCTTTTTTTTCTTTTTTTGGCTCGCAACAGGACACTCTTATTGTTAGTGGAACATTTGTATTTCTCTTAGGTTTTGTGTGGATAGGGCTATTTGACCCTATCATTTGTCATTTTGAATTTGAAATCCCAAATTCATTGTTTGGTTGTATAATTCTTTGAAACATTTGGATTTGGGGTGGACTTGGAACCAAGAAAATAGAAGGATTTGAAATGATACCTACATATGCAAGAATTTCAAATGACAGAATTTGAAATCCCTATATCCAAATGCCATCTTATGTAGTTTGATGTTAATATCTTGTATTAGGGTATCGCTGTGTTTAAATAGTTCTTCCAGAATATTAAAAAAAAAAACTAATACTTAAAAAGCTCAAGCTATTAGGTTGTAATGGCAAATTAAAGATTCCTTTCTCATGTAAAATCCCTTTGTGGCCTATGTGATAAGTATATTATGTATAATTGGCAAGGCAATAGGATTCTGGAATTAACTATTCAGACAATGATCAAGCATGGCTGTTAGAAGAATTATATATGACAAAAGAAACTAAAGCAGTGATTCCAAATAAAATGGACAGGAACTTTGTTTTAAGAATCAACTCCTGGCATTAAGGCATTTGAAAGCTTGCTTGGATATGCTTATTTTTTTTCATGTTCTGTTTAGCTTTTCTAAGGGTCAGCCTTGGTAACAGCTGTAAGGTTGTCGTTGGAGTTGCAAAACGGCCTCTTCACAAGGAAAGGGTAAAGTTCTGTACAAAGACAATCCTCACTTGATTGTCACAAAGCAGGGAAGCTTGTGCATTGGGGATGCCACTTTTGATTCTGTTTATCTTTTCTATTATCTGGAGATCACTTGTTTTCTTTGCATATTAGTGGAATTATTTGTTGGTTCCACTGGTGGTAAATATATCCCAAGAGAGGGGGTGAATTGGGATTCGTATAAATTTTTCGATAATTAAAACATTGATTGATGACAGAACACTATGTTTCGAAATATAGGATATATGTTTCGAAATAAACCTTTCTGTTAAGTAGGTTTTGAAACCTACTATATATGTTTCGAAATATACCTCACTGTTTTGCTTGTTTCGAAATATAGAATATATGTTTCAAAATATACTTTTCTGTTTTGCTTGATTCGAAATCTTTTAGCTTGTATTTTCAAATAATGATCTTTGGCAAAGATGATTTACATAAGTAAGAATATACCAAAGGTGTTTGAGATCAAAGATATGCTTATATGAATATGTAAGCTTATGCTCAAAGAAAATATGTTTTAGTCTTTGTTAACAATTCTTTTGAAAGCTTAAGCAATAAAGGATAAGCAAAAATGAAAGAGTAACTAGACACAAGATACATAGTGGTTTGGCACCCTGCCTAGTCCGTTACCTTCAAACTTACCCACTTGAAGGATTTTTCAATCCCAATTACTTTTACTAGTGATCAACCACAACAAGAGTTTTGCCACGGTTCACTCCAAAACCTTGTATAATAAGTTTTTACGGGCTAAACTCAAATCTTACACTAAGTGAGTTTTTGGCTCAACTCAAACCTTTGACACAAGGAGTTTTAATCTCAACTCATACCTTTCACACAATGAGTTTTAGGCTCAATTCAAACCTTACAACAATCAACAAGATAAATAAAACTTATCTTTACAACCCAATGAATTTATAGCAATGAATATTTTACCAATGGTTGGACAAACCTCTTAGCTTGAGGTAAGAAGAGCTGAAGAGATGAGACTCGTTGTTTGCACTTACTTCTCCTTTCACACTTGCAATACACAAGATTAAGATGTAGATAGATCTTCTTTAAGAGCTCAATAAAAGTCTCTTGATCACTACTTGTGCTTGTGTGTGTGTCTTTAGTGTGTGCTCACTTGTTGTATCTTTATTTTGTCTTCAAACACCTGCTATTTATATCAAGAGATAGAAATTTGGTCGTTTATAGTCGTTAGAGACAAGACAGAAAAGAAGGTTTCAAAACATAGCATACAGGTTTCGAAACATCACAAATTTACACTAAAGTTTCAAAACATATTTCTCATGTTTCGAAACATACAACCTTTCCAGCTGGACTTGCACTTAGAGATAGAATTAAGTGGGAGACAAAATCTTATGCCCACTATGATTAATTAAAAGCACTCACATTCAAATTCAAATTTGAATCTTATAGCATATAGAATGCATTAAAAAATGATTGAGAACATTTTTGAATGAAAATAAATATATAAGAAAGAAGCATCGTGGACCTTTAAATCTCTGCTGACAGAAATGTCAGATATTTCGAAACATAACATGCAGGTTTCGAAGCATAGTCCAAAACCTGATTTGAAAACATATGCATTATATAGATGTTTCAAAATAGCATATACAATCAGAAAAACATTGAAAACCTTTTCAGAAGGAGTTTCGAAACATGCATAGAAACATGACAGATTTTCAGAAGGATTTACTTGAAAGCACAATCCATAGCATGTATACATTACAATATATTTACATTTCTTTAGTTTAAGTAAATATCCACATTTTCTTTTATTTATATTTTATATTTCATTTACTTTAATACATAAATGTAAATAAGCACGTACCCCCTATTTGGATTCAATAAAAATATCTAGAAAATCAAAATACATAACAATAAGAAAGTAGAATTTTGGTTTTAGTACAAACTCAAGATTTAGCAATATTACCATCTCCAAAATACATACTTTCTATTTCTTGAAAAATTCATTAAAAATCATTTTATCGTCAATCAATGTTTTAATTATCGAAAAATTTATAAGAATCCCAATTCACCCCCTCTCTTGGGATATATGTGCCATCAGTGGAACCAACACTATTTTGTCAACTGTCTTTATTGATATGTGGAGGGTGATGTTTGATCGAATTTTCCAAGTAGATGGTTATATAGCAGTACTTTATTTGCATGCACTACTATGTTCTTAAATTGTAAAGTCATCAAGGTGTTGTAGTATCATCATAAATCCTGAGCCCCAACTTGTCCTTAGGGTTGCCAAAGAATTGAGTCGAGTCGAGCTTTGTTGAGCTCAGGCTCAGCTCAGCAAACCAGCTTCTAGGGTCGAGCTCGAGCTTAGCTCGCAAAAAGGTTGACGAGTTGAGCTTAGGCTCGATAGAGAGGGAGTGGCGGTAGAGAGGAAAAGGGTGTGTGATGGCAACAAGGGAGGGAGTTGTGCAGCGGTAGTGGGTGGTGCTTCAGACAGGCTGACGGCTGGAAGGGAGACAGATTAACGGATGGAAGGGAGAGGGAGGGAGAGAGAGAAAGGGAGGAGGGAGATAGAGATGACGGCCGGAATGAAGAGGGAGGTAGAGACTCGTTTTAGCGGGCGAGAGTGAGAGAGAAAGGGCAAATTCAGTGTGGGCGGGCGTGAAAATGGGTGCATAAATTTGAAAATACTTGATTTTGGCTTCTCTTCATACCCTGATATCTCGTGATATTTTGGAGGCGAGATATCGCGATATCTCGAGGGTGGCTTTCCGGGTGGCTAAATAGCATTACTTATATGGCATGTTTGGCTAAATCTAAATTGCTATTTGCTTTGTTATATATATATATATAATATTATGTTAAATGATTTAATTAATATATAATAATTTTAAATATTAAATTCAATGATATTATTATAATAATTTAAAGTTTGATAATTTTATATTAAATAATATATTTATAAAATTATATATTTAAACACGAGCTATTTGCGAATTTCTAATCGAGTATGTTCACGAGTCTCTAATTGAGTTTGCTTACGAGCCTCTAATCAAACATGTTTATGAGTTTTAATGAGTTGATCTTTACTGTCTTCAATCTCGGCTTGTTTACAAATCGAGATTCAAAATTAAGTTCAAAATTGGCTCATTTACCTTAACTAACGAATTCGAACGAGCTTTTGTTGAGCCAAATGCCAAGTTGCTTGTAAATATCTCGACTCATTTACGACAATACCTGCCCTCCTGTGTGGGATTGTGTAATCTATTTTTAATAGGCATTGTGGTCGTGGGAGGAGGGGGGGAGACCTCATTTGACACTGCTCATCTCCCATCCTTGTATAGTGGTTTCAATCCCCAAGCATTAAAATCCTTGCCTCCTCTTCTTGACTTCCTCGGTCCTTTTGTGTCTTTTGGTAAGAAATAATTTTCAACTCACACGTTTACATATACCAACAAGTGCATTCACACATATACATATGTATGTATATATATCATACTATATGCTTATAGCCAGCTAGTCTTTGATTTTTGGCTGATGTACTTTAGGCTATCAAAGTGATCAGGCAAGTCAAATTCGGGGCTCCCCACACCTTGAAGGAAATTACACATTGCTTGTCTATGTGCCAGGTAATTATTGAAATTAGTTCATTGATTTCATAATTAGCCGTGTTCTTATCCTTTTTTAAATTTTTCATGAGTTTGTGTGTGTAATGGGAGTTTTTTTGGACCTCTAGCCAGATAGAACCGAAGGTTCTCCCTGTATCAATTTTTTTAAGTACTCGCAACTGCAATTGGAATCTTGTAGCAATTGACCGTGAACTCAAACTTAAACAGTTTCCTCTTTCGTCTATTGGAATAACTAGTTGTTTGAGAATGTGGAAACTGGAAAATTACCTAAATTTGGTTGTTTATGGTATGCTTCTTAAGACACTCTTTAGTATTACTTCAAGCTTACCATTGGAATATGTGCTTGCCTGTATCTAGATGCTGTTGCTATGTCATAAAATAGAAAATTGGGTTGACTGGTTTTATGCTAGTGGATGTTGATTCAACTCCAAATCAAATCAGATAGTTTAAATCTGATAATTTTCAGCATTTTCCTTGAAATTTATGGTATCTAAAGTGTGATTGCATGTTTTTTAAATGCATGGAAAGAAGAATACTCTATATATGCTTGTTTTAGATTGTATACCTTGTAAACAATTTAAAAGTTACCCATGTTGACATACTGCTGATCATGCTCTACCAGCGATTATCTCGAATGGTTTCTTATATTTTAAGGTCCAGAAATAGAGCACTGCATTGCTTAACTGCTTAAGCTTATGCCCTTCTTGTAGTTCACATACCATCTACAGCCACAAAGGAGCTGGCCCAGCTTCTGAAGAAAGTCTCATCTCATGTACCTGGTTTAAAAGCCATTGGCGATGATATCCCACTCAACATACTTCATGATGATGATCTCAAGGTTGAACAAGTTGCTTTGGGGAGAGAATTTCATATAAGTTTGGGGAGAACTGTTCACATTTCACTGCAACAAATTGATTCAGTGGTGTCAAACCTTCGAAAGAAGCTTCAGTTTCAGCATCAGATGTATATGTCATATGATGGTCCAATTCAGTTTTTGTGCTTGACAATCTAACAGCTCATCATGTTCGTGTAACATGGTTTTCCATCATTTGTTTTTATGTAATGCAGGTATTGGATTGACTTCAGTAAGTTGGAGGTTTTTGTTAATGATCATCGCAAACGCTCCTTTCTTTCAATCGAAGTTACAACAAGAGGCTTAGCTGAGGTATTTTGATGGTTTCTTCTGAACCACTTTGTCCATGTCTTGACCCAGTGTTTTTCTCCTTAAAATATCATGCATTTTGGCCTCAGCCTCTTCTCTGCTTTTATGTTAAGCTTTTTAATCTATCAGCCAGATCTGAAATTGCATTCCTGGAACAGTTTGAATTTTATTCTCTCATGATGGAGAACACTAGTTAGGTTTAATATTAATTATATGAGCCTTCAGAAGATAAGACCACAGATAGAAATAAATTAAAAGCTTGAATTCATGTGGCCACCCCACATATTGGGATAAGGACTTGGTTTGTTGTTGCTGTTATATGATGGAGAACACCAGTATGATCTTGTGTGGATACCTTTAAATCTGCGCTAGTATCTTTGCTATGAAAAAAAATCCATTGGCATTCCATTATTCTGTGAAGTTTGACAACTTTCTGCATGCTCAAATGTATATGTCAATCACCTTTGAAAATTACGATCAAGGATGGGCATCTTCTTTCCCATATGCTTGGAACTAGGATTGGCAGGAGAAAAAATGAAAAAGAAATGTTCTTATATACATGTATATAAGCACTACCACTTTCTTTCATTTCCTTTCAAGAAAAATCTCAGTACCAAAATAGCTATAGGGTTTTCTACTTAGAGGGCAGTTTTCTTAGTTCTACCAGCCCTTGCTGGTTGCACATTAGTGTCTTTGTTTCAACTTCTCAGTGTCACTTCGTGTTCATGATTTCATTTTCTGCTTAAGCTATTCGGCAATTTCATTGCTGCCCTCCAAAGATCATTAAAGTTTCAATTGATTTCAGATAACCGAGCAGATAGCAGCTGTTGATGAAGTGTATAAGCTTCACAATCTACCTGAATATTATAAGGTTAAGACTTGCAACCATTGTTGCTTATGGTTTTCCTCAAATCCATCTCTTATCATTATACGGCAATAATTTTTTTGGCTGTCTCCCTATATTGATTGCAGGATCCTCACCCACATGTATCGATAGCTTGGGCATCGGGCAATGTTAGAGATTTACTGAAGGAAGCCATTGCAGAAGAGACGAAGAAATACTCTTCATTTGGGGGATATGTGCAGAAGCCTATATTTACCTGTAAGTTCACTGGCATTAACTGTAAGATAGGCAATCAAATATACCCAATATGTTAATGCCAGTAAGAGTATTATTGAAACTTCCAGGGTGTTGAATTTGTTCATATGGGAAGTAGCTTATGCTTATCAGACAATCACTTCCCAATTCTGGACTTCAAATGGAAGAAACAAAGTTGAATGGAAAGTTTGTTTTATCTTCTAAACCACCAGAATTGACATCACAGCAACTGCAAGCACAGCCATGGCCGAGTAAAACACATTTCGAGTGATTTCATTTGCTGAATTTGTTTAAGGCAAGGCAGGCAGAGCAGGGCTGATGTCAAAACTCTGGGAAGGAGAAGGAGCTGCACTTGGAGGTGGAGGTGGTGCCGCTGGGTTGACGGTGATGGCCAGCTTCTGGCCGCCAACAGCGCAGTGCTGGCCGATGCCGCAAAGGTACCACTTCCGGCTGGGAGTTGCTAGCACGATGGTGTCGTTGCCGGATGTCAGAGCTTCTTTCATTGGCGGCTTGGTGCAGTTCTGAAAGGCTGTTCCGTTCACCTTGAAAACGTTGTGAGCTCCGGCGGGATATTGAAAGACTGCATGATTTGGTCAGAAACCAAGGTTAAGAAAACATGTTTCCAACCGAACACAAAAAACTGAAAACACGACAACGAAATCAAATGTAGTCGACCCCTGAAACTCACTGAGCCTATTCTCCAACCTGGAAATCTTTGCCTTGCGCCCTGGTTTGATAATTGAAATTTATCGTCCAACCCGTCTCGTCTACTACAATGAAATCCTTACTGGAGACAATCGCCGGAAAAATGAGAGCAAGAGTGATGAAAACATGCGTGGCAGCCATTGAAACAGGGTTTGTTCGAGGGGGGGGGGGGGGGAACACTGAACGCTTGTCAACTGAAAGTGTTAAAGTGGATGGATGAAAAAGAAAGGGGTGGTGTTTGAATGTATTTATAGGGTTCATCAAACTTTTCACTGGGAATCCAGTGCAGGGCGGCACGGCCATGTACAACCACCACGAAATCTGAGTGGACAATGATCGGCTTTGGCAAATTATGAATTGATCCAAAACTGACCCAGGAAATGTTTCTCGAATACTGAGAATGAGTAAACAATCCTGTTGTTGTCTTGAATCACAGATGCTATTTTTCATGGAGGGCATCAAATTCCGAGATACGGACTGGTAGTAAGTTGGTTAATGACATGTTGTTAAACTATCAAGTTGATTTGTTAGTAATCAGAAAGATTTACAATATGAAATGTACGGTACCATTTTTAAATAATATAATTCCATATAAATGATGCTCTCACTCTCGGTACATAATTTTGCACTCTCAGCCATAGCCTCAGCCATAAAGGAAAAAATAAAATATTTATTTTTGAATTACTTTATCTGTCACGTGTTTTTAAATTATTTTTATTCCTTTAAAAATTTAAGTAATAACTTGAAGCGTGAGTGGTTAATATGCTGGCAGATACATAGTTTTTTTTTCCCCAATAAACTAGAAAAAAACATAGTTGAGACATGAGAAGGGATAAATTATTTTTTAAATTTGGAAATTTATTTGGCAATAGAAAAGAAATTTATTTTTTTAAATTTAATATAAATTAATTGAGTAATAGGCATTAAATGGACACTTGTTACTCCGCTTGAGATAGGAATGGTAATATTTATTATTAAGTTTTGATTATTGAGTTATTTTAAAATTAAGTTTAAATAACCGAATTACCTAACATTATAAAATATGATAAGAGATAAATAATCTATTGTTGTAACATTTATGTTATTCGACGTGAATTAATTGCTTGAACCTATCTCTAAAATTAGTCGGGTCAAGCAATTATTACGTTGTCACGAATAATATAACAATTACGTAGATAGAGATCCGTTGTGTGTAACGAAATTCCTGGCCGTTTGCACGTGCACCGCGAAGGCGCGAAAGACGGACAATTTTGGTTACTTTGGATTATCTAATTAGGGCTCTGGTTTCAAGAAAGAACTGAGCCTGTCTCCCACTACCGGCTGGTTCTGCCCTTTCTGGAACGCGTTCTAGATCTGGATTTCGCCGATGAGGACCAAGAATTCAAGAGATGGATGGTAGTCTTCCACTTCTTGCAACAGGTAATGCTAGTGGGTGGTGGTTGGTCTGAGGAGGCTTGATCTGTGAATTCATTATTTGTTCTTTGGAGAAAGTTTATGAACATCTCTGATGATAATAAACCTTTTTTTTAAATTAATTTTGTTTTGTTAATAGTTAGGATTCCGTTTAAGAGGATTATAATGAACAAATCCACTGAGCAGTTGCCCACGTCATTACCTTGCTGAACCGCTTGCTTTCTGCTTGATGAATTTTTGGATAATAAAGTATTAAGGTTCCACTTTGTTTCGGCAATGGTTATTAAGAACAGATAAAAAGAAAACATCAATTATGGTTATTATAAATTACATCAATAAGCTTTTTTCCCCCCTCTTTCCAATGAGGGGATTTATGCAAGGAAAACATACCATTCTAATTTTCCCTTTTTATAGTTGAACAGATAAAAAGCAAACATCAATTATGGTGTTATCAACCATAAAAAAAAAAAATGGTCTGCTTGCTGTGAGATCTCTGGAAATTATATATAAAATAAAATATGAGGAATAGTAGTCACTTTAGATTTTAATTTTTCACTCTAAAAGCCTTGATTATTGTGGTCTGTGTACCTTGCTTGGAAATAGAGGTCACACAATGCAGGATGATTCAGTTGCTGATTTGATCTTACTATGTTCAAAATATTTCGGAAGTGCTTCAGTACCACAGAACTAGAGCTTATCTCTGGATAAAAGTTGTTGAGAGTATTTTGTGTTATTCAGGCAATATTATGAAAATACAACTTTAGTGAATTGATTTGATTAACTGTTGTTGGTCCGTTAACTAACACTGTCATAGGTAACATACATTTGAAACGAGACTAACATTGTCTTTCTTCTCTCTCTCTATTTATTTTTGGAATCTTCTATGAACCGTTGTTATAGTGACTATAGT
Source organism: Diospyros kaki (assembly GCA_036245055.1). NCBI lineage: Eukaryota > Viridiplantae > Streptophyta > Magnoliopsida > Ericales > Ebenaceae > Diospyros > Diospyros kaki. The sequence goes on along the minus strand of BSEG01000006.1, from coordinate 7,253,382 downwards.
AGTTCAAATTCTATTTAATGTTACATGTCATTGAGAGTTTCTCTGTATGAGATAGGAGTGGGAGATCATTGAGATTTGTATGGGTATTTGTCTCTGTTTTGAGTGTGAGTTCGAGCTTAATGTTGATTGAGGCTTGATCATTTACCTTTTTGATGAAAATTTAGTGAAGTTTAAGGAATTGTAGTTTGAGTGGTCTTCTCCTGAGCCTTTTTGCTTGGAGAGAATATCCATCCTCAGGAAATTTTCCCACTATGAGGGTTTAAAGGCGCAGTTGAAGAGATAGATGCGTAGAGATTGCATCCCATTTTGTTCAATTTGATGGTGCTTTTTTATTTTTTTTGAAGAGCCAACAAGATAAGAAAAGATAAAAAAGAATAGGAAAACAACAGCAAAACAGTTGGGTGTAAACTAGTTGGGGTAAAGCATGTACTCAAGAAGGGAAAAACAGATTGCTTTAGAATTGCTAGCCATCCCATTGCACCTTTGTTTGCGTTTCTTAGGGTATATCAAATCTGAAAATTTGAGCCTGCCTTTTACAAATGTCCTTAATTTGCGAGGTTCCTCAGCTGAGAAATGCTTTGCTGAACCTCTGAACATTAATGCATCCGAGTCTGAAGTGATTCTTCACAGATTTGAAGCTTCGGCAATTAGTTATAAAGAAAATAATAGTTTTCTTTACTTTAAGAAATATTGTTATGGCAAAGCAATCGCCATAATTGAAATACAACGCTGGAGTATTCTGCATTTAATGCCCAAAACTACAACTTGATCTTGGTGAAGAATTATTCTGCATTTATTTGTACTTTTTTCTTTTCCATCATTGTCTTTATTTGCCGCTGAAAAAACTGGAGGAAACTCCATAAATGGATTTCTAGAAAAAAAAAAAAAGAAGCCTTATCTTTACTAAGACAAAATAAATTTCAGCCAATGGTTTTAGTGTCAAAAGATGTCTCTACAACATTGTTGCTAAAACTACCTTTTGAGTGTGTTCCAATTGTGTTTGAATTCTTTCAATTAGTCATTTCTTGGAGGGGCTTAGCTATAAACAAAATATGCTTTTCTTCTGAGACAAATTGCTATTATGGTACATTTATGTTGAGCTTTTCTGTGAAAGATGTGTTTTCGCCATATTAGCATTAGCTATTCTTTTTGGCTAAATGATATAAGAAGCAGTTCATTATTTTCTATTTGTTCATGGCACCTGGATTGATGTCAAAGAAAATATAAAAGTTTATGCCAAACAACAGCAGCAATTGTAGTATTTATCTGTCCTTTCTCAATACAATTGTAGGGTAACATATTGTTGCTGAACAGGTGATTTTGATTGGTTATGGCCTCCCTGGTAACAAAAAGGATGATGGATGGATAAAAATGGTGAAAGAAGGTGGCATTGTTCCACTTCTTGAAGCAGATGATTGTCCAAATAGTTCGGTTACTCTTCCAGAGACATTTTCAGATAATTGTCTGTGGTTAGCAGACTTCACAAAAAATTGTTTGTGGTGAGTATCTTCTCAACCCTCTTAGTTTTGATTGAATGTGAAAATATTTACACATCCATTGCTTGAATTCACGCTCTAAAAAGAAGCTGAATAATGCATCTTTTGATTTGATTGGTTTAGTGAGAAGAAAATTAATTAATAGATATTTGTGTAGAAAATAGGCATTTTCTGGATGTGATGAGAAACACTGAAAGTGATGTCTACCAAGGTACAAAAGTTGGAGAATTGGTGATTATGAGAAGTACAAAATTTTATGGGAAAGAGCTTTTTTCCTCTTTTCCTATTTAAGCATTGTTTTCCTTGGAATATAAACCTAATTTTTTTTGTTTGGTTATGTTTGTTTGCCTGGTAGGTTAGGTTATATTTTAGTTGTGGACCATGTCACTGTTGGATCATTATTGCACTTTAATCAGATTACTTTCCTATTTTTCCTGCTCTTTGACTGCTTTTCAAAGATATGGATGAACAAATTATATGTAATGTTTAGTTTAAAATATTCTTAATTACCAGCCATGTGCCACGCTTCTATCCCCCAGCTAGATTTCTCTTTCTATTTATTTATTTATTTTTGCATCTTTGATTCTGAGCCTCTGTGGATGATTTTTTAGAGAATTTTCTCATGATAACGAAAACACTCTTTTCTTTTTCCCTTTTTCCTTTTTACGGGTGATCCTATTGTAGGTTGGTAGAGTAGAAGTGGAAGAAACTATTGGATTAGATTCTGACATTGGTTGCTAATATTGGTTGGAAAACCCATACACGAGTGAATCAAAAGTAAGTCCTATGACAAGGAGAGTATATTATTTCTTCTTGGAAGCCATAACTGATTCTATATAGTTAAATAATTTGATCAAGGTCAACCAATCAGACACACACTTAGGCCATCACCTCACCAACGCTGCTTCCTGAAGAGTAAGGGCGAAAGATAAGGGAAAAAGAAAAAAAACAGCCCATGAATAGATAAGAGACATCGGAAAATGAAAAGGAGAGTAAATTGTAAGATCTGACAGAAAAATGAAACCCCAAGTCCAGTATAATAGAAAACACAACTGTTTGTTTTCCAAGACACAGTAATAAAATCATATAACATCATTAAATGGAGAATACATAATGAGAGGAGTGTAGAACAACAAACATTTTTCACCATTTTGAAAGATGGCTATAGGCTTGAAACGTTCACTAAATCCTCTAAGGTTCAATACTTACATCTAGGTAATTGTCGCTCTGGATTTCCAAATTTAATCAGTTTTAACCCCAAAAAAGAAATAAACGATTCAAATGAGTTCTTGTTTTTCAGTTACCTAATCAAGAGACAACCGAGTACTTCCTCTTCCTCTTGCCTAGCTGACTACTATGATAAAAAAAGACCAGTAATTACCTATAAGATACAACCAAACCAAACCAAAAAAACGCATGAGTTATTCATACCTGTTCTTTTCTCTTGTTAGATCCACTGAATGCCATAAAAAGATAAAACAGAAAAAAAAAAAAAAAGGAAGAAGAGCAACTGGTGCAAGAGCGGTAAAACCGATTAAAATAGAGCTAGATCTACTGCATTTTTGTCAGCTAAAAACAAAAAGGAAGATGCTAAAACCCCAAAAATCGTTGTAAAATAACATACGGATCAAATCTCTAACCAAAGAAGGAGAGGTTCTTACCAAATAAGACAATGGCTAAAACAATTAGAGAGCCACTCCTTCAAGAGCTGCCCATGGCTTCCCTTGTCTCTTCTCATTCTACAGGCTATGATAATTTGTATTGCACGTGTTATAGAAAACCAAAATAGCAATACAATTCCCTAGCAAACTATTGGATTAGATTCTGGCATTGTAGCTGCTTTTTTGTTGGGTTGCTGTATTGAACAAAATGTTGTAAAACAAATTGAAAAACCCATACACGAGTAACAAAAGCAAACCCTTATAAAAATTAAATGTTCAAGTTACAACAACGACAACAGAATTCTATCCCAACTGCCATTTGGATGAGATGAAAGTAAAAAACCCCACCCTCGAATATCTTTCTTGCCGACTGGGCTGTAATTATTCAGAAAAAATATGGCGTGGATTAAGTAGAGGAGCTGTCAAATTGTAGAACCCATTCCCTAAACTGTCACAGGTCTAGGATGTTGGCATCCTTTCTAAGCCAAAAATATCACTGATTAAGCCAGGGGCAGTCTGGTGTACCGTATAAACCTGCGCCATTCGGAATTGGCGTTGGTATCGACAAGCAGGGTGCGGATCTGCTTGGCAGCAGCCACCATGTTCTGCAGGGCTGGCTTCACTTCAGTATGCTTGCGCGTCTCGAGACTACAGCCTGGGTTCACCCACAACTCATTAGGCCCCAACACTAGCAGCATCTTGTTGATTCTGTCCGCAATCTCCTGGGTTGACGGAATTCCTGGACGCTGAATGTCAAAGACGCCGGGGCCGATTCCGGCACCGTACTTCACTCCCTCGTGAAAAACAGAGAGGAGCTTCTCGTGAGAGCGGGGGTTCTCGATGGTGATGACATCGGCATCCATGTCGATGATGGAGTGGATAATGTCATTGACGTTGGAATACCATATGTGGGTGTGGATCTGCAGTTATTGGGAAATAACGGACATTGATATGAGCTTGTGGACAAATTAAATTCCACATAACTGACAAGGAAAGAATGAGAAAGTACAAGATTAGTATATAACCTGGGTAGTGTCCTTGACACCGCAGTTTGTGATTCTGAAGCAGTCAACTGCCCAGTGCAAATAGGCAGTTTGCTCCAACTTCCTAAAAGGCAAACCCTCCCACAAACCGGGATCATCAATTTGGACGACATTGATGCCAGCTTTCTCAAGGTCCTCTACTTCATCCTTAATGGCCAAAGCAATCTGATAGCAGGTTGTAAATCTGGGGAATAGCCATATAGGTCTCATGTTAGTAGTTAGTTTCACTAAAACTACCACAAAGATCAACAAATGAGATTCCCTCGTTGGTTTCCGGTATCACCTGGGCTGGTCATTTCGGACAAAAGACAAGTTCAGAATGGTCAGTGGACCCGTGAGCATTCCCTTCATTGGGCGAGCAGTCATGCTCTGAGCCGCACTGGACCAGAAGACGGTCATCGGATTGGGGCGGCTCACATCACCGTAGATGATTGGTGGCTTCACGCAGCGAGATCCATATGATTGAACCCACCCATTAACGGTGAAGGCAAAACCGGACAATTGCTCTCCGAAGTACTCAACCATATCATTTCTCTGAAAAGAAAACAAGCCAGAACTAGTTTAGGATACGGAGATCTTCAATGCCTGACATAATCTCTCGATACTTCAGTTTAATCAGCTAGTCAAGTCAGATATTACCTCGGGCCCTCCGTGAACCAGGACATCAATATCAAGCTCTTCCTGGATCTTGACAACTTTGCTGATTTCCTCCTTGATAGCCTTAACGTAATCTTCCTCAGGGATCCTGTAGCAAAAGCATCATCAGAATATATGGGAGATAAATGGACAGGACATCAGGAACACGAAGAAAAATTATCAGAATTCCATACTTCTTAGCCTTATATTCACGGCGCAGTCTTCTGAGTTCAATTGTTTGAGGGAAAGAACCAATAGTGGTGGTAGGCAAGACTGGCAGGTTAAGCTTCTTCTGTTGAGCATCCAGTCTGGCACTGACATTTGTAGGCCGGCTAGGGTAAGGACCCTTCTTCAAATCAGTAGTCTGTGAAAATAGAAACAAGTGCTTGGTAAGAACAAAATGGTTTATTCAGATCAGAACTTGAAAAGATTTTAAGGAATGAGCTCTTCACTTACGACTTTTTGAACGGCTTCATTGGTGACCATTGGGGAGGACTTCCTTGAAGCCTGAGCAGCAGCATTAGCAGAGAAGAATTCCTGAAATTGAGCCAATAACAGTGAGCAATACATCATGGGTAATCGCAAATTACCATGAAGCAAGCTCATAGATCAGGAAGGCCACCAGCCTCTAAAGCTTCTTTTTGACTTACAAACGCCAACAAAGAAATACATTCTATAACATGAAGCAAATAGTATACCTCATCCTTCTGACCAGCCAATGCCTTCGCCAAGGCATTCACTTCAACAACTTTTTGAGCGGCAAATGCTAGCCATGACTTGAGTTCATCGTCCAGCTTGGTCTCATTAACGAGGTCAACAGCGGTGTGGAGAAGCGAGCAAGATGTAGAGACAACAAGCTTATCTGCCCAACAGAATTACAATTAGAATGGACTATCTGCAAGGATTTGACATTTACAATCATGCAATGTTATGAGCGAAGCATACCTTTCCCCACAGTGCCCTCAAGAGATTCCAAGATGCTAAGAGATGTAGCGAGATCATTGGCCCAGATGTTTCTTCCATCAACGACACCAGCAAACAGGTATTTACCCTCTGGCAAACCACCCTTGATCAAGTCAAGAGTTTTTGTTCCACGAACCAAATCCAAACCAAAGGCAGTAACACCCTTCAGAGTAGTAAGGGTTTTAAATGCCTCAGGAGGGACATTGGCAAAGTAAGTTTCAACGAGAACATTCAGGCCAGAAAGTGATGATTCTAGCTGAGAGTAGGCAGTGGTGAATGCTTGCAATTGGTGAGATTCAAGATCCTTCACAAGGGTGGGCTCATCAAACTGAATCCATGATGCACCAGCTGCCTTCAACTCCGCTACAACTTCCCTGCATAGGAATTTTTGCAAGATTATATTTATATCAATATAGCATCGGGATATACAAATAACTGATCAGAGGAACTCTATACAGTCATTTGAGTCTCTTACTGGTAGATTGGAAGGATTTTGTCCAGGAGGGAAAGGAGATCAAATGATCTCTCTACTCCCTTTGCAGGTTTTGAGAGCAATAAGTAGGAAACGGGGCCAATAAGTACTGGAACAGTATCTACTCCATGCTGCACGAAACAAGAAAATATCTTATTTAATAAACTGACGGTTGCTAACCAGAGTAATAAAGTCTGTGACAGGGAGCCCTTAGCACAGGATACCAACTCTTATCAAAATGCTGCAAGGACAAAATGACATAACCAGCGGTAATTTGCAATTCAAATGGGACTCATCCATAGCCGATCACTTTACTTCTGTCAACTGATTAGAATGGAGCAGCAGTTATCCAGAAAACTTGTAATTTGAAATCAGTTCCTTAACAGTATAGGCTTATGAAATTTTGAATATTCAGAAGGATTCAATTTCAAAAGAAAATTTCATTTTTATTATTCTAAATTGAACCTAGGCAAACATATGAGCCACATTATACCTACAGTCTTGCACCAGAGACACAAAATACTATTATGCTGTTGTGAATTACCAAAACATATCAATTTCAAGTAGTTACTGAAATCTCAATTATTAACTCAAGAAATTGGGCAAAGCAAAGGATGGAAGAATGCTCCAGTTCACATACCCCCTTGGCTTCCTTGTACTCATCCACTGCCTTGTGAGAAGCGTAAGAAAACTTGACATGAGGCCCCAACTCGGGGACAATGAAGTGGCTGCATCAACACATCAAGAATAAATCATCAGCAGAGGTGTCAATTCTCAAAATTGAAGTATGTGATTAGGGCTGATTACTTACTAGTTGGTGTCAAACCACTTGGTCATCTCCATAGCATGTACAGAGGCATTTCCTCTGGCCATGGAGAAGTAAGTGTCAAATCTGATCTCACCACCAGTCCAACCATATCTGGGGGGAACAGCTCCAAGCATCGCTGTGGTGTCAAGCACCTGATCATAGTAAGAGAATGTGTTGCTGGGAATGTACTTGATTCCAGCAGTAGCCATCTGCTTCCAGATGGATTCTCTCTGATCGGCTGCCACCTTTTTCAAGTCATCGGCACTGCTCCTCCGATCCCAGAAAGATTCCAAAGCAAACTTCAGCTCTCTCTTTGGGCCCACGCGAGGATATCCGACGATGTGGGAGACCATTTTTCCTGGATCACCAACAACACTAGAAAAATCAATCGGGTTATTATATAATTTACATAAACAATAATTGTTAATAAAAGTAAAAACACCTAATATGTGTAATCAGCAGAACAGTGAGCACAATGAGAGCTGAAGGCCCAAGATCATCAACTGCCTGAACTATAGGAACAAAACATCCGATCATCAATGATGACAGAATGAATTCACAGAATCCAAAACCACCAAATTAAACGGCTACTTCACTAAAGGCCCAAGATCCAATACGACGTGTAAGATCTGTCGGTCTCAGCCAGCCCCAACACCATAAAATCCAACCGTGAAACTCAAAAACAAGAACAATAGTAAAATCCAACAGGGAAAGCACAATTCTGAGTTTGAAAGAGAACATATCCGACGAGAATACGTGAGAAAGCATGTAGAAGAGATGTATGCGAGTGAAGGAGAATCGAGGGAGTGAGAGCCAGCCGGTCTTACCTTCAAGAATAAGAAACCCACGGAGAGAGAGAGAGAGAGAGAGAGAGAGAGAGAGAGTATAAGAGATGTATGCGAGTGAAGGAGAATCGAGGGAGTGAGAGCCGGTCTTAACCTTCAAGAATTAGAAACCCAGAGAGAGAGAGAGAGAGAGATGCGCAGAAGATGGGCAGGAGTTGTTGAATTGGATTGGTCTTTATATAGGAAATCCGAGGTTTGGCGGGGGCAAGTCTACAGCCGAGCTCGGCTCGGCTCGGCTCGGCAATTATGAGAGTAGGCTTGTTTGTAGGCTGGTTTTTGGTGGTGTTGGAGTATGTCCTGGTTTTTGTTTGTATTGGCTTTGGGGGTGGTTTTTATTTTATAAAATTGGATTGGTCTTTGGGGTGGTTTTTATTTTATAAAATTGGATTGGTCTTTGGGGTGGTTTTTATTTTATAAAATTTTTATTTATAGAAAAAGAAAATTGAGAGTAGGCTCCATACAAATCTGAGACTCACTGCCAATCACGAATTTAGCGTAGAATAACCCAAATCATTTAAGGAGATGTTTTGTAATTTCAATTTTTTTTTTAACTCAACTCCCTTGTGTAAGCTAAGCCTGGCAGTTTAAATTCAATTTCAAAGTTTGCCAAATTAAGTGAGTTTAGTCATTTACTAAATATATATAATTATAGTTAAATCTTATATCAACTTAATTTGACCAATTTACCAGACAGTTATATTTGTAATTAAACTTATCTTATTTGTCTCAACTAAATGATGAAAGAATCTCGACAATCCTTTGGGGCGGAAGAAAAAAAAAAATGATGAAAGGCTTTGGATGGCGCAGCGGGGCCCACCACCCACCATTGCTCTCCGCCATCAACCGGGTCAACCGACAACCGTGACAATGAGAAGCGAGAAAACAATACAGGTGAGTTTCTTTCACACTTGAAAGTTTTGACAGTTGATATATTCTGTCTTTGGATAACATTATTGCTTTAAAAGCCATTAATTAATGTTATTGTTGCGAGTTGAATTGGATTCGGTATTTATGGATGAAGGTCGCGGCTTGGTGGGGGGAAGATGTGGCTGCCCTTCACGCAACCTCTTGAAACGGGAGAAATGAATAGTTGTCTGCCACTGCCACTCTCAATGTCAAATCACAAATTTAGCGTAGAATAACCTAAACTATATATATGAATCATTTAAAAGGAGGTGTTTTGTAATTTTGAATTTTGTTTTAACTCAACTCCCTTGTGTAAGCTAAGCCTGCAGGGAGCTTAAATTCAATTTCAAAGTTTGCCAAATTAAGGGAGTTTAGTCATTTACTAAATAACTATACTTAAATCTAAGTCAACTTAATTTCATCAGTTTTACTAATCTTATTTGTCTCAATTAAATGCAATCATTGAGGTATTGATTAATTCTCAAGTTTTTTTTTTTTGGAGGAGAATGGGTCAGGTAGCGGTAGGGCAATTAATGGTATTGTGCAACCTTCGAATTTTCTGTCACCAACTCCAAAAATGTATCTGTTTAAGATCATCAGAACTTAGAGTTGTTGAATTGGATTGGTCTTTATAGAGGAAGTCCGTGGTTTGGTGGGGGCAACTAATTGCATTTATTTAGTTTGGACTCATATTGATTAATTGGCAAGTCTGACTTCAGAACTTAGCCAAACAAAAACTTTATATGTTTTTAACCAAACATAATTTTATATGTTCTTTCAAAAAAAGAAAACAAAAATACTAAAAACAATATTAAAATCAGACTGGCCAATTATACGCTGCCATTTCACAAAATAAGGCTAAGAGGGTGTTTTGCATAGCATGAATTAGAAGATGTTATAAGTTTTATAGTTTGTGTTCTAAATTTCAGATTTAAAATAAAATATTTAATTGGTCAACTATATATTTTTTTTATTTGTAAGAAATTGCATTGCATGGAACGTCTCGTCACTCCTTTGGGAAACAAAATAAAATAAAAAGTTAGTGACAAACTTAGAAACTAATTTTAATCACACATAAAATTGTATGATACCTAAAACATTAGCATTTATGGGTATTTTATATAGTATAAAAAATATATTATGAAATATAGAAGTTTCATGTATAATAAAATAAACATTATATAAAAACCATTTAGTCATCATACATACAGATAGTCTTTAGAAGGTTAAAAAAAATGCCCTTTTGCATTACAACCTATTGTATAAGAAGCACCATGTGAGTTTTTTAAGATAGTGTTATTAAGATATAGATAAAAAAAATATAAGATATGTAAAATATTTTAAAATTTTATTTTTTTAATATGTTTGTTAAATTTATTTGACCATCAATAAAAAAGAAATTATGTGACTTCTTATCTGATTTTTTTAAATATATTTATTTTTCTCTCTTTTAAATAAATTTATTTTGATGTTACAGATAAAAAAAATAATAAATGTCTCAGTGTATTTTAAAAAAATTAATAAATTATTTAATAAAATTTTAAAATATTTTTTAATTTTATTTTAATTATTTTATATCTTCATTTGAAAATGAATAGACAATAGATAGGCTATGTTGACCTTGTTCCGTAGGCGCTCCGCCGGCGCTTGAAAATAACGAAAGAAATTGGAAGAATCTGTGGAGCATATGGCGTGGTTGGTGGCAAAATAGCAAAGTAGCCCCCCCCCGCCAGCTACCCTCCTTTTTGGGTGTGTGGCAGTACCAAAAGCATTAGCCCTTTCCAACAAGAGAGGGGGTGGGGGGCCTACCATGACTATTAATTTATATGGTTTTATTTCTATTTATACTTAAAAATAGATTATTTAACTTCACAAACTATTTTATAGTAATAGAGCCACGTCATAAGCCCAATAATTTAAACTGGGCCCAAAAGTCAAGGCAAATACGGTAAAACAAAGAAGGAAAAAGAGGACCAGAACTGATTAGACAAAATCAAATTTCTATTCCATTCTGAAGTCATAGCCAATGATGACCTTTTTATTGCAAGGATTTGTTTGGTGAGCAGGTGGAATGGTGTTCGAAACAGCGGGCCCACCCTGCAGCCTGCACGCACGTGTGCCAAACAAAACGTAACCTTTATTAATGCTTTTCAGCCTTTACCCAATAACCAATGGTTCCAAATGTTATTTGAAAATTCATTGCATTTAGATTTTACATTTGATTTGATAATTGATCACTTTGCTAATTAGCTTTCCAAATCTTAAATTAATGCTAATTAAGTTCAACTGTAGCAGATTGATTTGGTCTTAATGCAACTCACTGTAAACGTAAATTTTTTTTTTCTTTCTAAAGAAGAGTGAGTTTTGACTTGTCCCATCATGAGATGGAGTTAGTAAGGGTTTAACAAAATTGATCTGTGTTGTATAAAGATGATAAAATTCATTCATTATAGCTCTTACTAGTTGTATTAATTAATTAAATGCAGTTGATAGAATCTAAAATATTCTCTACCAAGTTTCAATAGTATTTTTAATTTCTTAAATTTTTTTTATATACTTATGATAATGGTATCAATAAATAAAATAAATTTACCATACTCAAAGACGAAAAACCAAGCTTGACGATCTCACCAACGTTGTCAGTCAAGGGTTGGAAATTCCAACAGCTTTGGTCCAACAACCGTGCAAATGTGAATGTCAGTTTCTATCACTTTCTTGCCTCATCGTTGTTCCATAAATAACGCCAATGTGATTGAACTTACCACCGGGTCCGGTCCCACGTGTAGTAATAATGCCTTATAAAGAGAGCATGAATGAGCTTGAATCTATATCCAAGTGGCAGTGGAGGCATTAGTATATAGTGGAGTGGAGCCCTTCTTGTGGGAGAGGGACAAGCAGAAACTCAACCTAAAATCTTACCGAATGAGATAGGTCGGTCATGGACAAAATGAACTGGTAAATTTTTAATTAATTTTAATATTAACACTTATTTAAATCAATTATTATATATAAGTTGTCAAATTCAATTCCTATATAGTATAGCAAAATCTAAAAAAATATCCTTTTACAAGTATTGAATATAATTAAATATAGAAAATAATTAACTCACATATTTTAAACAATAACCAATTTAATTATTTCTACATAGTATATATATAGAAAAACTCTTCAAAATTCAAACCCTAATAATTAATAACTAGTAACCATATTATACATTGACTCCTTCCCCCCCCCCCCCCAATGTGCCTCCGCCAATCGCCCAACAGCCTCCTACCTCCCTTTCACTGTTTCTTCCCTAAATCAACCGACCACTGTCACATACTCACCATGAGAATTGACAATCTGGTGAGTTTTTCTAGTCCAGTTCAATTTGGATCGCTTACTCACCCCTAAATGAACATGGTGAGGAGGATTTGATGTCGAAGAATCGAGCTGTTTCTGTTATTTTTCATTAAATTTATATATTATTCACTTAGGAGGCGTTTGTTAAAATGAGCAAGATAAGAGACATCAAGATAAGGTTGGAATGCATTCCGGATCAAGATATGGAATGATCAAGATAAGGCCGGAAAGTATTCCAAGATTTTTATCAATCTGTTTGTTAAAGTTTTTAAAATGCACTACGGGACACAAATGTCTTTTTTTTCTTATCTATAAAGACCAAGATATGCTTATCTTGAGGGGAGAGAGATAAACATATCTTGAAAGATCAAGATAAGAGGTAATTAATGTTTTTTCTTAAAATTGTCAGATAAGTTTAACAAACACGTTAGAAATGATAGAAGTTCGGGATGCATTCCATATCTTGGCTTTTCTATCCCATATCTTGATTAACAAACACCCCCTTAGCGTATTAGTTTTTCTTTTAAAAGAAACCAAAATGGATCTTAATCATTGGGCCATTACAGAACTAGCAGTAAAGAGGTCTTTTACTATGCATAGGATATTATTTATATACGTATAAAGTATAACGTTTTTCTTGTATTATTACCTTCAAAATCATGTACACAAACCAAAAATATCATTTGATTGCATAGATAATCGTGGGGAAGTATATCTTTATTTATTAAAGAAAATACAAAATTTAATATATTACTCTCTTAGAATTCTTTAAGAAAGTACTTCCAAGTAAGTTTGTTTAATTAGCTAACGTTTGTTGAAATGATCAATATAAGAGAGTATCAAAATAAGGTTGAAATATTTTCTGAACTAAGATATGAAATGATCAAGATATGACTGGGAAACATTCCAAAACTTATATTAGATTGTTTGTTAATTTTTTAAAATTCATTGAAAATTGTATTTTTTTTGTATATGTTTGTTAAATGTATATGATAAACACCAAGATAAGAGTTTTTTTTTATCAAAATATTCCTATTACCAAATTCATTCAAAATCGTATGTTAACATATTACAAATTTATAATTAAAATAGTGTATTATGATTAATGTGAATTTTCAAAAATTAAAAATTAAAAATAGTGTATTATTTTCTAAATTCATATTCAAAAATAGATTCTAAAAAGACTCAGTAAGTAGAAATAATTATTAATAAAATTACAATAATTTCACATAGATAATTAAAAATTGTCAAAACATATTTTCATAATAGATAATAAAATATAAAATTAAATAAAATAATTTAAAAAATCAATAAAAAGAATTTGTATTAGATAATAAAATATATATAGAGAGAGAAAATTTTAAATTTAAAAAATTGTTGAAAGGGATAATTTTATTTAAATTTTAAAAATTATCAAAATATATGACAATTTAAAAATATATTAAATGAAATTAATTATAAGACTTAAATAAATAATTTTTTTTAAAATTAATTTTATTATAAAAATAAGACTTAATAAATTTAAATTTTAAAAATATATTAAATGACATTAATTATCTTACAAGCGACATATAGATAATTTAAGTTTATTTGTAAAATATGAGATAAATTTATTTATAAAAAGTAATATAAAAAGTCACGTAAAGATTTTTTTGATAAATATTAGATAAATTTAACAAATGCATTAGAAAGAACAAATATCTGGAATACTTCTCATATCTAATTTTTTTCATCGCATATCTTGATTAATAAATATTACCTTAGTATGAAAAAAAAATTGTCATCTCAATCCTATAAATTTAATTCTATGGCATTAAACATAACTAAATCAAATTTTACATAAATTAGTTTGACTTTCAACCTTTTCTTTTCAGATGAGACTTTGATTATGAATTTATTTCAAACGTCATGAGATAAACTAGCTGCCAAAATGAAAATCATATTATTATTACTATTAGGTTTTGCACAATTACCTTCATTAAGTCTCCACACATAAGCACCATGGATGGCCCGTTGGGACATTTGTTCCGCGACAAACAAAAATTAATTGTAACCCAATGAGCTGGAACAAGGCCTTCATTTATTATTATTTGTTATTATTATTACTTTTAAAGTGACCCAATGAGGCAATGAGCGACATCTCACTTCAATAAATGCAAAGATAATTAATCTTATAGTCAAAGAGATCCTTAAACCTAAATTATGACTGGTTTAGAAATATTCACATACTCACATTCAAACCTAACTTGTAACTGTTATAGAAAAATTAAAATTTAATAAAAAAAGAAAAAGACATCCTGAAATACGTACACACCACTTCATCCTCACATTCACACACACACACACACACACACATATATATATATATATATATAGACTCAGCCTAGCTACCTATTTTATTTGAGAATCAAAAGTAATATTCCCCCAAGATTTTGACATAAGGGGCGTGAAGTTTTATATACCCTCAATAAAGTAACATACACATTCACACACGTGTTCTTCATCATATTAATTGTCGAGGACTCACGAGATGATGCGGATAATGTATTTTGTACATAGCGAATCATTACCACATACAAAATTTTTAAGGCTTTATACATGTCTTAAAAATTGATAGTTTAATTATTAAAAATTATTATTTTAAATTCTTACCATCATGAAATGTCATATGCGCATTCATTTCTCTAAGTGACACGTCCTGTGAATAATTAATTGACAGTATTAGTATAAGTTGACTGTTTTGTTGTATTCTTTTAATAATTAAAAAATATAACGTTTGATTCATAATATACTAAAATATTAAAATTTTGTATTTTAATTATTAAAAATTATTATTTTAAAATTTTATCTTAAGACACAAGAAATGATATAAACAAGAGAGCAAGAGAGTAATAGAATCAAGTTCAACAAAGAGAAAGATGGAGATTAGTTATGTTACATTTTGTGATTGAGAATAGAAGAATGTAGTCTTTTTTTGGGTTAGTGATTCAAAGATTTACATGCTGAGAATTTAAGTTTTTTTTTTTTATAAAAAACTATGGGTAATTTGATTATTTTTTTATTAAAATAAATTTTAATTTGATATGTCTCGCTAATATGATGAGAGAGCGATATGCTATTTTTCAAAAAAAGTAGAATATTGCATTTATGATATGATAGTTTTTCTTTTTATGTGTATATTCTACATAACGTTGATGACAACTTTATTTACTTTTAGTCGTGGTAAAAATTTAAAACATTAATTTTTAATAGTTAAAATATGAAATTTTGATCTTTCTGTATATTTAGGATCAAATGTCACACATTTTAGTTATTGAGAGGTCACAACAAACAAGTTAGCATGTTCAAATAGTGCCAATTAGTCATCCATGTGACGTGACACTTGTAGAAAGAGGTGTATTCATACATGCATTAATATTCTGTCACAAAAATATGATCTAAAATAATAATTTTTAATAATTAAAATATTAATTTTGAAGTTTTGCACATCAAAACTTAAATGTCCTATTTTTTTAATTGTTAAAAGGGCACCTTATGTAATAAGCTAATTTTAAAAAATGCATCGATACCAAGAACAATCCCTTTGAAAGTATGAGAGAAAGACAATTTTAGTTGTCCTAACAGAGAAAAACATGTAAGCATAACAAATAATTAATCCAATTTTGGCCCAATTTGCTTACTGATAACCCAATATTTGCCCTCTTTGTTTTTTCCATTGGCTCTCTACTCTTTACTCTTTACTCTTTATATATAAAGGGATTTGTAAGGATTAGGCGATGGAGTATATATTAATTAGGTATATTTATTTATCTATTTATTATACATCTTAATTTTTAGGCTTAAGAATATATATTCTGTTAAGTTTTGAATTTCTTGTAATAAATACAATTATTTTAACACCAATTAATACACATTACTTAAAAAATAAATACACAAAATAATTAATCCTTAACCAGGGTTAAAAGAGATTGATTAAAATAGAGGGGAGGAATTAGTGGGCTTTGACGAGATGAGCCCATCAACAAATCTACCCCTTATTATATATGTATATAGGTTAATTGAAAGGTTTTAGTCCATAAATACACATTATTTTCCTTTTTCTTTTCCTCTTTATATTGTACCTGTCCTCATCTACAAGGACACCTAATAGAAATACAAATTTTGCGTGGTGTCATGGTTTGGCAGTTATGATTTTTAGAGTGAATTTAGTATTCATCTTTTATAATTTGAGATGTTGTCCGTAACACTCTTTATATTTTAAAATTGATCTTAAAACTGTTTGTACTTTTAATTTTGTTTCATACAAACCCCCTCACTTCCTTTATTTTCAGACCTGACACCATTAATTTTTTTTAGACAAAAAGACATTTAATAAAATTATATTTATTTAAAAATTAAAAATCAAAACTAAATAAAAAGAAAAATCATCTCAATCAATTTTTACAGGTGATTCTTCTTTTTCATTGACTAAAACGCTTAGCTACCCGATGATTTCTTTTTCTTCTTCTTGAATGAATAACCTATATTAGTTGAATTTTCAAATCTAAAAATTGATTGCATGTCAAATATGTATGTATAAATTTGAACTAATTACATGACAATAATTTTTGGTGGATGGCGGCAGGTGGCCAGTGGCTGCAATCTGTTTGTCGTCCAGAGTTGGCGTAAAAAAAAAAAAAAAGAATGTAAACCCATGGATGGATAAAAAAATGTTAGTAACCCTTTTGTAGAGTGATAATATTCTCGGCGGGGGGAATGAATGGGCCTCCATTGAGGTCTTCTGATGTTTGGGGGTTTCTTTTGTTTGTCAGGTTTGGAGGACTTCAATTGGGCCTCTTGGGAGTGTTTGTGATGGGCTGAGGTTAAGTTTTGCTAGGCCCTTTGTTGATGTTGGGTTTATTTTGTTTTTATTAGTATATTGCGTCTCCTCAGCTCCGGCAACGGCGGCGCCTCCGGTCTCCCTCTCTCTTTGGACCAGAGCTGGATGAGGCGCTGGAGAGTGTGGTTGGGGACCACTTCTCTGGTTTGGAGGACCTGCATCGTCGCCGGACACGTCTTCTTGCTGCCATCGAGCCACCGCTGGATGCTGGAACCATCGCAGGTGACGCCAGTGCAGAGGCTCGCCGGCGACTTCCTCACGTCTAGGGAGATGGGGCACCTGAAGAAGCTCGGAACTGTGAAGTAGAGGTCATCCCTCCCATGATCTTTCCCGGAGAGAAAACACAGGCACAGAAAAAAAATATATATAGAGAGAGAGAGAGGAGAGAGAGAGAAGGGGTTGGGGGGGGGGGGGGGGAACTATTGGATTAGATTCTGGCATTGTAGCTGCTTTTTGGTTGGGCTGCTCTGTTGAACAAATTCTTGTCAAACAAATGAAAAACCCGGACACGAGTAACAAAAGCAAGCACTTAAAAAATTTAAATGTTGTGAGGTGAACCATTTAAAATATCTCACTAATCATAAAGATGCACCAATAAACACGGCGTGTGTTCCAAGTGGTAAGTTAAAACAACAACAGCAACAGAATTCTATCTCAACTGCTATTTGGATGAGCTAAAAAATCCACCCTCGAATATCTTTCTTGCCGACTGGGCTGTAATTATTCAGAAAATATATGGCGTGGATTAAGTGGAGGAGCAGTCAAATTGTAGAACCCATTCCCTAAAATGTCACAGGTCTTGGATGTTGGCATCATGCTAAGCCAAAAATATCACTGATTAAGCGAGAGGAGTCTGGCGTACCCTATAACCCTGCGCCATTCGGAATCGGCGTTGGCATCGACAAGCAGGGTGCGGATCTGCTTGGCAGCAGCCACCATGTTCTGCAGGGCTAGCTTCACTTCAGTATGCTTGCGAGTCTCAAGACCACAGCCTGGGTTCACCCACAACTCATTAGGCCCCAACACTAGCAGCATCTTGTTGATTCTGTCCGCAATCTCCTCGGTTGACGGTATTCCTGGACGCTGAATGTCAAAGACGCCGGGGCCGATTCCGGCACCGTACTTCACTCCCTGGTGGAAAACAGGGAGGAGCTTCTCGTGAAAGCGGGAGTTCTCGATGGTGATGACATCGGCGTCCATGTCGACGATGGAGTGGATAATGTCATTGACGTCGGAATAGCATATGTGGGTGTGGATCTGCAGTTATTGGGAAATAACGGACATTGATATGAGCTTGTGGACAAATTAAATTCCACATAACTGACAAGGAAAGAATGAGAAAGTACAAGATTAGGATATAACCTGGGTAGTGCCCTGGACACCGCAGTTTGTGATTCTGAAGCAGTCAACTGCCCAGTGCAAGTAGGCAGTTTGCTCCAACTTCCTAAAAGGCAAACCCTCCCACAAACCGGGATCATCAATTTGGACGACATTGATGCCAGCTTTCTCAAGATCCTCTACTTCATCCTTAATGGCCAAAGCAATCTGATAGCAGGTCGTAAATCTGGAGAATAGCCATATAGGTCTCATGTTAGTAGTTAGTTTCACTAAGACTACCACAAAGATCAACTAATGAGATTCCCTCTTGTTGGTTTCCTGTATCACCTGGGCTGGTCATTTCGGACAAAAGACCAGTTCAGAATGGTCAGTGGACCCGTGAGCATTCCCTTCATTGGGCGAGCAGTCATGCTCTGAGCCGCACTGGACCAGAAGACGGTCATCGGATTGGGGCGGCTCACATCACCGTAGATGATTGGTGGCTTCACGCAGCGAGATCCATATGATTGAACCCACCCATTGACGGTGAAGGCAAAACCGGACAATTGCTCTCCGAAGTACTCAACCATATCATTTCTCTGAAAAGAAAACAAGCCAGAACTAGTTTAGGATACGGAGATCTTCAATGCCTGACATAATCTCTCGATACTTCAGTTTAATCTTATAGTCAAATCAGACATTACCTCAGGCTCTCCGTGACCCAAGACATCAATATCAAGCTCTTCCTGGAGCTTGACAACTTTGCTGATTTCCTCCTTGATAGCCTTAACGTAATCTTCCTCAGAGATCCTGTAGCAAAAGCATCATCAGAATATATGGGAGATAAATGGACTATCAAGGAACACGAAAAAAAATTATCAGAATTCCATACTTCTTACTTCTTAGCCTTATATTCACGGCGCACTCTTCTGAGTTCAATTGTTTGAGGGAAAGAACCAATAGTGGTGGTAGGCAAGACTGGCAGATTAAGCTTCTTCTGTTGAGCATCCAGTCTGGCACTGACATTTGTAGGCCGGCTAGGGTAAGGACCCTTCTTCAAATCATCAGTCTGTGAAAATAGAAACAAGTTCTTGGTAAGAACAAAATGGTTAATGCAGATCAGAACATAAAAAGATTTAATGAATGAGCTCTTCACTTACGGCTTTTTGAACGGCTTCATTGGTGACCACTGGGGAGGACTTCCTTGAAGCCTGAGCAGCAGCATTAGCAGAGAAGAATTCCTGAAATTGAACCGATAACAGTGAGCAATGTGGCATTCACACATGGGTAATCGCAAATTACCATGAAGCAAGCTCATAGATCAGGAAGGCCACCAGACTCTAAAGCTTATTTTTGACTTACAAACGCCAACAAAGTAATACATTCTACAACATGAAGCAAAAAAGTATACCTCATCCTTCTGACCAGCCAATGCCTTCGCCAAGGCATTCACTTCAACAACTTTTTGAGCGGCAAATGCTAGCCATGATTTGCATTCATCGTCCAGCTTGGTCTCATTAACGAGGTCAACAACTGTGTGGAGAAGCGAGCAAGATGTAGAGACAACAAGCTTATCTGCCCAACAGAATTACAATTAGGATGGACTATCTGCAAGGAGTTGACATATACAACCACGCAATGTTATGAGCGAAGAATGATACCTTTCCCCACAGTGCCGGCAAGAGACTCCAAGATGCTAAGAGATGTAGCGAGATCATTGGCCCAGATGTTTCTTCCATCAACCACACCAGCAAACAGGTATTTACCCTCTGGCAAACCACCCTTGATCAAGTCAAGGGTTTTTGTTCCACGAACCAAATCAAAACCAAAGGCAGTAACACCCTTCAGAGTAGTAAGTGTTTTAAATGCCTCTGGAGGAACATTGGCAAAGTAAGTCTCAACGAGAACATTCAGGCCAGAAAGGGATGATTCTAGCCGAGAGTAGGCAGTGGTGAATGCTGGCAATTGGTGAGATTCAAGATCCTTCACAAGGGTGGGCTCATCAAACTGAATCCATGATGCACCAGCTGCCTTCAACTCCGCTACAACTTCCCTGCATAGGAATTTTTGCAAGATTATATCAATATAGCGTCGGGATATACAAATAACTGATCAGAGGAACTCTATTCAGTCATTCGAGTCTCTTACTGGTAGATTGGAAGGATTTTGTCCAGGAGGGAGAGGAGATCAAATGATTTCTCTACTCCCTTTGCAGGTTTTGAGAGCAATAAGTAGGAAACGGGGCCAATAAGTACTGGAACAGTATCTACTCCATGCTGCACGAAACAAGAAAATATCTTATTTAATAAACTGAAAGTTGCTAACCAGGGTAATAAAGTCTATGACAGAATGCCGTTGGCACAGGATACCAACTCTTAGGAAAATGCTGTAAGGACAAAATGACATAACCAGAGGTAATTTGCAATTCAAATAGTCCTCATCCATAACCGATCACTTTACTTCTGTCTTATAACTGTTTAGAATGGAGCAGCAGTTACCCAGAAAACTTGTAATTTTGAAATCAGTTCCTTAACGGTATAGGCTTGTAAAATTTTGAATATTCAGAAGGATTCAATTTCAAAAGAAAATTTCATTGTTTTTTATTCTAAATTAGACCTAGGCAAACATATGAGCCACATTATACCTACAGTCTTGCACCAGAGACACAAAATACTCTTATGCAGTTGTGAATTATCAAAATATGTCAATTTCAAGTTACTGAGATCTCAATTATTAACCCAAGAAAATGGACAAAGCAAAGGATGGAAAAATGCTCCAGTTCACATACCCCCTTGGCTTCCTTGTACTCGTCCACGGCCTTGTGAGAAGCATAAGAAAACTTGACATGAGGCCCCAACTCAGGGACAATGAAGTGGCTGCATCAACACATCAAGAATAAATCATCAGCAGAGGTGTCAATTCTCAAAATTGAAGTACGTGATTAGGGCTGATTACTTACTAGTTGGTGTCAAACCACTTGGTCATCTCCATAGCAGGTACAGAGGCATTTCCTCTGGCCATGGAGAAGTAAGTGTCAAATCCGATCTCACCACCAGTCCAACCATATCTGGGGGGAACAGCTCCAAGCATCGCTGTTGTGTCAAGCACCTGATCATAGTAAGAAAATGTGTTGCTGGGAATATACTTGATTCCAGCAGTAGCCATCTGCTTCCAGATGGATTCTCTCAGATCCGCTGCCACCTTTTTCAAGTGATCGGCACTGCTCTTCCCATCCCAGAAAGATTCCAAAGCAAACTTCAGCTCTCTCTTTGGGCCCATGCGAGGATATCCGATGATGTGGGAGGCCATTTTTCCTGGATCACCAACAACACTAGAAAAAGCAGAGCAACTGAAGGAGTGACTCAGTGTGTGATTTACGAATAACAAACACGTCAAAAGCAGAGCAACTGACTGTACTAGGAACAAAACATCCAATCACCCATAATACATAATGAATTCACAGAATCTAAAACCACCAAAACAGCTACTTTACTAAAGGCCCAAGATACAATACGATCTGTCGGTTTCAGCCAGTCCCAACACCATAAAATCCAACAGTGAAACTTGCAAAAATAAGAATAATAGTAAAATCCAACAGGAAAGCAAAATTCTGAGTTTGAAAGAGAAACATATCAGACGAGGATATGCGAGAAACCATGGAGAAGAAATGTATGAAAGTGAAGGAGAATTGAGGGAGTCAGAGCCGTTCTTACCTTCAAGAATAAGAAACGCAGAGAGAGAGAGAAGCGCAGAGGGGGCAGCGAGTTGAATTGGATTCGGTATTTATTGCAACGAGGGGTCGGTGCCCTACTTATTGCAAGAATTTGTTTGGGATCCTGGGAGTTGAGATGATGGAAAGGACTTGGTTGGTACAGCGGGCCCACCGCCCACCATTTCCCTCCTCCTAAAACCACTATGATGTTATACGTTTTATAGTTTTTGTGTTCTAAATTTCAGATTTAAAATAAAATATTTAATTGATCAACTATATATTTTTTTATTTATAAGAAATTGCATGGAACGCCTCGTCACTCCTTTGGAAAAAAGAGAAATAAAAAGTTAGTGACAAACTTAGATACCAATTTTCACACATAAAATTGTATGATACCTAAAACATTAGCATTTATGGGTATTTTATATAGTATAGAAAGTATATTAAGAAATATGGAAGTTTCATGTATAATAAAATAAATATTATATAAAAACCATTTAGTCATTATACATATAGGGCTGGACCTTTCATGAGGCGATTGCCTCGGGTCCATAAAAATTTGACTATTTGGTAGTTCATAAATTGAAAATCTCCTTCTTTGTAAGGGTTCATTGCCTATCCTCTCCTCCTCTGCAAAGCTTCTCCTCTACCCTTCTTCCTTTCTCGCTTTCGCTGATTCGTTAGCTATTCTGTCTTTCTCACTTTGTCACTCTCTTCGTCATCGTCACCCTTGCACTTGCCCTCTTCGTCTGCTACTTACCCTTGCTCTCGCCTTTCGCTACTCCATCACCCTTCGTCTTTGCGCTCTCGCTGCTCTACTCGATTGCTCGCCCCTTCCGACTCGTCTTGCCCTTGTGCCTGGTGGCTCTCGCTCTCCGTTGCTCACTACATCTCTCTTGCTTCGTCGCTTCATCGCAGTTTTGCACCCTCCTCAACTCGCCTTTTGTTGGTCTCCTGCTCTCCCTCGTGATCGATGCTCGATGGCTCGTTCTAGCCGGCTCGCCCTCATGGCCAATTCGGAGACCCATTTTTACATTTCACCTCAAGGTCCTAAAATATCAAGTATGGAACTGCATACAAACAGTACTTAGAAGGTTAAAAACATGCCCTCTTGGCATTGCACATTGTTTTATTAGAAGAACGATTTGAGTTTTCTAAGATAGTATTTATTAATTAAAATATAAATTAAAAATATAAGACATGTAAAGTATTTTAATTTTTTTTAATATATTTATTAAATTTATTTATACATCATTTAAAAAAAATTATCTGACTTCTTATATGAGTTTTTTTAGATATGTTTATTTCTCTTTTTTATTGAATAAATTTATTTTGATCTTTACAAATAAGAAAAAAATGATACATGTATCTTCTAATATATTTTTAAAAATTTAATAAATCTTTTAATAAAAATTTTAAAATACTTTTTAATTTTATTTTAATTATTTTATATTTTAATCTGAAAATAAACAAGCAATGCCAGCGCTTGAAAATAATGAAAGAAATTGGAACAATCTGTGGAGCATGGGGTGGTTGGTGGCAAAATAGCAAATTAGCCCCCCGCCAGCTACCGTGCTTTTTGGGTGTGGCGCAGTACCAAAAGCAAAATTGCCCAAACCATTCGCTGTTTCCAAGAAGGGCGGCGGGATAGCCCAAACCATTAGCTGTTTCCAAGAAGGGCGGGCGGGCTACCAATACCATGACTGTTAATGTATATGGTTTTATTTAATTTATACTTAAAAATAAATTATTTAATTTTGAAAACTGTTCTATGGACTTCACAAACTATTTTATAGTAGTCGAGCCACGTCATAAACCCAATAATTTAAACTCAAGGCAAATACGGTAAAACAAATAAGGAAAAAGAGGTTCAGAACCGAAGGCTGAAAAAATCTAGACAAAAGCAAATTTCTATTCCATTCTGAAGTCATAGCCAATGATGACCTCTTTATTATTGTAAGGATTTGTTGGGTGAGCAGGTAGGTGGAATGGTGTTTCGAAACAGCGGGCCCACCCTGCAGCCTGCACGCACGTATGCCAATTGCCAAACCAAAACGTAACCTTTAACGCTTTTCAGCCTTTAACCAATAACGAAAGGTTCCAAATGTTTTTTGAAAATTCATTTATGTTATTTTTATTAATAAAATATATTTTGCAGCATTTAGAGTATACATTTGATTTGATAATTTATCACTTTGCTAATTAGCTTTCCAAATCTTAAATTAATAATGCTAATTAAGTTCAACTGTATCAAATTGATTTGGTCTTAATGCAACTCACGCATAGACGTTGCAAAACTTTTTTTTTATTATTATTATTATTATTTTTTCTTTCTAAAGAGGAGTGAGTTTGGGCCCG
The DNA here is from genome assembly GCA_036245055.1 of Diospyros kaki. NCBI lineage: Eukaryota > Viridiplantae > Streptophyta > Magnoliopsida > Ericales > Ebenaceae > Diospyros > Diospyros kaki. The sequence continues at coordinate 7,228,944 of BSEG01000006.1, read as the reverse complement.
CCCCATTATAAGATTGAGTTAGTAAGACTTTGGCAGAGCTAAACTGTGTTGTATAAAGATGATAAAATTCATTCATTATAGCTCTTAATAGTTGTATTAATTAATTAATTAATTAAATGCAGTTGATAGAATTTAAAATATTCTCTACCAAGTTTCAATAGTATTTCTAATTTCTTAAATTTTTTTTATATACTTAATTATGATAATGGTATAAGAGAATACATGACATTTAATAAATAAATAAAATTTATCATACTCAAAAGACGAAAAACCAACCTTGGCCTCACCAATGTTTTCAGTCAATGGTTAGAAATTCCAACTGCATTTGGTCCAACAACCGTGCAAATGATAAATGTCAGTTTCTTTTTTTTCATTTGCACGGTTGTTGGACCAAATGATAAATGTCAGTTTCTGCCCCCAGGGCACAGCTCAGTTGGTAAGGAGCGGGTAGAGTTGTTTTCGAATGGCAAGGATCGAGTCGGACAAGCCGCAGTGTGGGATTTCCTGTTCCTCAGGGGTCCTTGTGGGCGGCTCGCACTGGTCCTCCCCGTCACCTGCCAGCTGGGTTCCTGATTTACCCCCCTCACGTGGCGTGGGGCAGTTCGTGAGGAGCCCTCGGGGTGTGGGTTAACACCTTTTTTTGCTCCGATAAATGTCAGTTTCTATCACTTTCTTGTCTCGTCGTTGTTCCATAAATAACGGCCATGTGATTGAACTTACAGGTCCGGTCCTACGTGTAGTAATAATGTCTTATAAAGAGAACATGAAGGAGCTAGAAACTATATACAAGTGGTTGTGGAGGCATTAGTATATAATGGAGTGGAGCTCTTCCTGTGGGAGAGGGACAGCCAGAAGCTCAACCTAAAATCTAACCGAATGAGATAGGTCGGTCATGGACAAAAAGAACTAGAAAAATATCTATATAAGTTGTCAAAAAGAACTAGAAAAATAACACTTATTTAAATCAATTCTATATAAGTTGTCAAATTCAATTCCTATATAGTATAGCAAGATCTAAAAAAATATCCTTACAAGTATTGAATATAATTAAACATAGAAAAAGTGTACTGATCAATCCATAATTAACTCACATAAATTAAACAATAACCAATTTAATTATTTCTACATAATATATATATATATATATATAGAAAAACTCTTCAAAATTCAAACCCTAAAAACTAATAACTAGTAACTATATATTATATATGTTGAAAGAAAAAAAATAAGATGAGAAACAAAAGATGATCTAATCACATTCAAATACAAGAGATTTTTATATAAAAAATCTTAAAAAGAAAAAATCAAGCCCATCAAGACAACATAGAAAAAATATCATTGTGTAGTAAAGTTTACAACTATAAAACTCAATATTCTCTCTTTTAACCAAAATCTCAATTACATTAAATTTCTAATTCTTATTGATCTCTCACAAGTGATTTTCTCTCCTTGACTAACAAATCAACCATCCTATTTATAGACTAATTTTTTTATTCAATAAGGTTAAGGTTTTCTTGTCCACCAAGACTAAAGTTTCCTTATCTAATAACAATTTTTAATTGACTATAAGATAAGATTACAAACTAAAGAAAAAATCAATTAAGAATAGAAAATAATCTTCAAAACTAATTAAGATTTCTCATTGAAAATCCCAACAATATATTGACTCTACTCTATTCTCTCTTTCTCTCTCTCTCCCCTCCTATGTGCCTCCATCCGCCAATTTCCCAACAGCCTGAACCATTCATATTCTCCTACCTCCCTTTCATTGTTTCTTCCCTAAACCCACAAACCATTGTCACATACTCACCATGACAAATGACAATTTGGAGTTTTTCAGTCTAGTCGGATTTGGATTGCTTACTCACCCCAAGGGGGCGTTTGTTAATGTAATACCCGAGAAATTTGGGTTAATTAAAAATAAGCAATTTATTAGAGAAATGGGGTTTCAGAGAAAATTGGTATCTGAATAGTCTGAAAAATTGACTAAATCGATTGTTGGGAGCACTCTGGAGCCGAGATGACAAAGGAAAATGATGTGGCATTAACGAGCACCCCAAGATATGATTTATAGCATCAAAAGAAATTGGATCGGGAACAATTTTTGGTACACCTAAAATACAGCTACCAATTAGGCTGCAATATCGAATCGTTATAGACGACTTCCGAGAAGTCAACGAAAGCTTGAGGGGGCTTCAATTTTTCATAAGGAACAACCCTTCAGTGGTTTCAGGAAGAAATGAAGAGGTTTAGGGCCAAAACAGAGATTCGGGTCTAAGTGCAGTTTTTTGAAATTACTCAAGAGAGGTCGAAACGATATTTTTTCGGAATCCTCAGGGGTTAAATTGATGTTTTAGGACTTGAGGGTCTTGAAAGAAATTACCAAAAGTTGAGGGGCTTGGTGAAATGGGCCAAAGTGAGAAAACCAAAGTTTGAGGGGCCAAAGTGCAATTTTAAGAAAATCTCCAAACAACCATGGCCGACCAACCCATCAAATCACTGAAATTGGCCATAGGGATAGCATGAAGGTTGCTCAGGGAGCATCTTTTGTAAAGGGCTTGACTGACAACAAGCAATGGAATGGCCGAAAATTGAAGAAAAAGTAACCGAAAGTTTGGCCACTTAGATCACGAAAATAAAACTATTTCGGTGGATTTTAGACTTGTTAAGGGCAATAGGGGACATCAGAGGCCTTGATTGAAGTTACATCTGTAACGCCCCACTTCTCCCAAGCGTGCGTTAATTCGAGATCTCGAGAAAATTTAAATCAAACACCACATAAATCCCTCGATAGCTATCAAAACCGTTTTCCCGACAATCTCGATCGTACAACATTTAATAACTAAGACAGACATCATCAATCATATCAGCGGAAGCAAGATCGAAACCTCAAATATATACATATCACTGACAATTTCTTTTACAACAACTGAATCGATGTTTCACATGAAAATACATTACATAATCTCTGAACATTGAAAACATAGGTAAAATCGACTGCTACATCCGACGACACTCTTCCCTTGACGTCACTGTTTTCACCTGGAACGTTTGAATATTCCAGGGACATAGTCCAAATTAGATGCTGAATCATCTAAGTGAGAGTTCAAAACGTTTTTATGAATGTATGCAGAATCATGTACAAAATCGATAAATCTCAACATGCACCAGCCTAAGAGAATCCTAACGCATTTAACCCTAACCGGGGAAAACGCAATCTCTCTAAAGGCGATACGACCAAATCGTCCCATTGGTAAACCGATCCTGCTTAAGAGGGACAACCTCGACACATGAACCCAAGAACCACCCCACGGTCATTGTCAGGCTTTACGCTCCCACTCAAGCATTCCAAAACACAACCCTAGCCCCAAGAGTGTCACGTCAGCACTATCCCCGGAATCGACGTCACCTCGGCATTAATGCTACCGCTCAAAGGATCCTGGGGTGGTGTCCACTCGCAGCCCCGCCACTTGAGCCAACAACCCGGGGTGGTGTCCACTCGCAGCCCCGCCACTTGGGTCCCGTAGGGTGAAGTCCGTCTCAGCCCCGTCCCAAGTGGTCATCAAGCATTAATCCAGCTACGCATCCCGAATGCTATCACTCTGGGCTTCGTCACAGGTCAACAACCCACATACCACATGAACGACACAAAACAAGCCAATGGTCGAAAAACATAACATGCAACATGCATCGCTTAAAATCAACACTTAAAATCAACATTTAATGCACGTGTAAATAATCATTTGACATTTCATCACAAGAATCCAAAGGCAAAACAAGGTGTGAGGACGAACACTCACATTTAGACGGATTTCCAATTGTCAAGCGCGGTCAACCTCGATTTGCGCCCCTGCCTCAATTTGCGTGCCTAACCTCGATTCTCGCACCTGACGCTCTTGAACTTCAACCTCGAGTCTCACCGATACCTTAGCCATCACATTTGTTCAAAATCACATCAATATCTATTTTTCAAATTCTTCATAATTTCTTCCCATTTTCTTTATATTTCTCCTCAAAAATTCTAATAAATACCTACTCAAGATTTTGCCCTGATTTCTCTTCACAATAATTCATAAATAATTAATTCCTATCTCCCAAAATTTTCTAAGGATTTTTTAATTCCTTTTCCTATTTTTCATAAGCCTTTTTCACTTTGAAAATTGCAAAATGACCATTTTCTTCAACATTTTTCTAAATTTTATTGCACCATAATTCATAAAATAATTTTCTTAAAATAATTAAAAAAATTTCAAAAATACCTGATGTCTCACGCGCCCTTACGCGCGGCGCGTGGGTTGCTCGGTTTGAACTGGCGCGTGCCAATCACGCGCCAGTCGTCTTCAACCTTAGGCTGGTCACCGGCCGGTGCTCCGATGGCCTCGATTCAGGTGCCGTTCGAAAGCTCTCTTCTAGTCGATCACACCCCCGCTGGTTTCAAGCCGAAAGAACGTCGGGAAGACATTTAAAAGTGGAGTTGTAGGTGGCGGAAATCGGTCCACCTCTAACCCTCGGCCACCTTCGAAACACCCTCGATCCTTCTCCAAAACGCCTCAAACCGGTGCCAAAATGATCCTTGGCTCCAAGAGATCAAAAGCCCTCTATCAAACCTCCAAGAATCGATCGAAAATGAGCTCGATTTGGTGTCTTCTTCTCGGCCGAAACCCTTGGCTATTTGTAGCCCAAAAACGACCCCACGTGGCCGATTTTCCGGCCATTTCTTTCCCTCACGCCACCAGGACACCCTAGGCCACCCCCTTGACAAGACTTGACGGCCAAATGGTCGGATTTTCCGGCCAAATCGTGCGGCCAGATCTGCCATGCGCGATCAACTTCTGAAAATTGTAGTTAGGCCCCTGAAATTTTTCTTTTTGCATTTTGGCCCTTTTTCTCAAGCCCCTGACTTTTCTAACACTATCACTAAGACCCTCAAGGTTATTATTTCTCATTTCACCCTTGAAACTTTCAAAAATTTGCCTTTTAGACCTCTCTCGGGCATTTTTAGAAAATTACACTTTGGCCCGACTGATTTATTTAACCTCAAATCCACTCGATTCAACCCGAAACTACTTAAGGGTTGTTCTATACATCGAATACTATTCCACGACACTCCCCGTTGACTTTTTTTGGACGTCGTTTACAGCAATTCGGTAATACGGCTTAATCGGCAGCTGTATTTTTGCTGTACCGAAAATTGTTCCCAATCTTCTTTATTTTGCCACTAAAAATCATAATTTTAATTTCTTTTCGATACTATATCATTTTCTTGGGCAATCTAGGGTCCGAGGTACTTCCGTTGGCTAATTCGATCGTCCAAGACTGTGATAGTGTGCCCTATAGTCCTATTTTTCCCAAATTTCCAACTTTGCCCTTTGTCAAATTTTATTTTAGCCTCAAAATTGTCCTCGGGTGTTACAAGATCCGTCATTTAAGGGCCCGAAATCGCCTATGAATTGAGGATATGATGTTAATGTATGGTACGGATTCTTATATGGTTATAAAGTGAAATTAATTATGTACCATGTCAGGTTTCGATTTTAAGCGTCCGCATTTATGATGATTACCTGTCTTAACTTATTGATTCTTATTTAGTGAGTTGAAAAGGTAAAACGAGATTATCGGGAGATGATTTATAAAAAAAAAAAAAACTATTCCCGAAATTCTTAAGTTATTTAACGCTCAGAAAAGTGGGGCGTTACAGTTAAAATGAGCAAGATAAGGTGGTATGAAGATAAGATTAGAATATTTTTCGGATTAAGATATGGAATGGTCAATATAAGGCTGAGAAGTATCAAGATTTCTATTAGACTGTTTGTTAATTTTTTTAGAATCCACTGGTAACTGTACTTTTTTTTCCATATGTTTGTTAATACATATGATAAGCACAAAGATAGGGATTTTTTTATCAAAATATCCCTATTACCAAATTTATGATTAAAATAGTATTTTATGATTAATATGAATTGTCAAAAAAATTAAGATTAAAATTAAAAATAATATTTTATTTTCTAAATTCATGTTCAAAAATAAATTTAAAAAGAGTTGAAAAGTATAAATAATAATTGTTAGAATTACAATAATTCCACTTAGATAATTAAAAATGGCCAAAACATATTTTCATAATAGATAATAAAATATAAAATTAAATAAAATAATTTAAAAAATGATGAAAGGAATTATATTAGTTAATAAAATATATATAGAGAGAGAGAAATTTAAATTTTAAAAATCAATGAAATAAATAATGTCATTTAAATTTTAAAAATTGTCAAAACATATAATAATTTAAAAATATATTAAATAATATTAATTATAAGAGTTAAATAAATAAATTTTTTTAATAAATTTAAATATTTAAAATGCATTAATGGCATTAACTATCTTATAAGGGGCAGACAAGTAATTGAGCCTCATCTTAAAAGAGCCAGATAAATTTATTCGATGGAGGAGATCGGATAAATTTATCTTGAAATTGGGAGATAAGAGGTCACGTGAGGCCTTTTTCGAAAATGGTCAGATAAACTTAACAAACACGTTAAAAAGACCAAACATCCACAATACTTCTCATATTTGACATATCCGAGGGGGTGTTTGTTAATCAAGATAAAATGAAGAAAATGTCAGATATGGGAAGCATTTCGGATGTTTGATCTTTCCAATGTGTTTGTTAAGCTTATCTGACCACTTTCGAAAAAGGCCTCACGTGACCTCTTATCTTTCCCTTTCAAGATAAATTTATCCGACCTTTCTCCTCGAATAAATTTATCTGACTCTTTGAAGATAAGATTCAATTACTTATATGCCCCTTATAGGATAGTTAATGTTATTTAATGTATTTTAAATATTTAAATTTATTAAAAAAATTATTTATTTAACTCTTATAATTAATATTATTTAATATATTTTTAAATTTTTATATGTTTTGACAATTTTTAAATTTTAAATGATATTATTCATTTCATTGATTTTTAAAATTTAAATTTCTCCCTCTCTCTCTATATATTTTATTAACTAATATAATTCTTTTCACTAATTTTTAAATTATTTTATTTAATTTTATATTTTAATTTTTTTGACAATTCATATTAATCATAAGATACTATTTTAATCATAAATTTGGTAATAGAGATATTTTGATAAAAAAAGTTCTCATCTTAGTGTTTATCATATGCATTAACAAACATATAAAAAGAAAAAATATAATTATTAGTGAATTTTAAAAAATTTAACAAACACTCTGATAGAAATCTTGGAGTGCTTTTCAGTCTTATCTTAATTATTCCATATATTTGATCCAAAAAGCATTCCAAACTTATATTGATACTTTTTATTTTGCTCATTTTAACAAACGCTCCCAATGTATTAGTTTTTCTTTTAAAAGAGACCAAAATGGATCTTAATCATTGGGCCATTACACAACTGCTAAACAGGTCTTTTACTATGCATAGGATATTCTTTTACTATGCATAGGATATTATTTATATACGTATAAAGTATAATGTTTTTCTTGTATTATTACCTTCAAAATCATGTACAAAGACCAAAAATATCATTTGATTGGATAGATAATCATGGGGAAGTATGTCTTTATTTATTAAAGAAAATAAAAAATTTAATATATTACTTTTTTAGAATTCTTTTAAAAAAAATACTTATATTAAGTTTGTTTAATTAGGTACTATTTGTTAAAATGAATAAGATAAAAAGGTATTAAAATAATATTAAAATATTTTTTAGATTTAAATATGGAATGATAAAGATAAACCTGAGAAGCATTTCAAGACTTATATCAAACTGTTTGTTAAATAATATTAATTATAAGACTTAAATAAATAAGTTATTTTAAAATTAATTTTATTATAAAAATAAGACTTAATAAATTTAAATTTTAAAAATATATTAAATGACATTAATTATTCTATAAGGGACATATGAGTAATTTAGCCTTATCTATAAAATATTAAATAAATTTATTTGACTTCTCTTCAGATAAGATAATATAAATTTATCTGTAAAAAGTAAGATAAAAATTCATGTAATGATTTTTTTGAAAAATGTTAGATAAGTTTAACAAGCATATTAAAAAAGACAAACATTCAAAATGTTTATCGTATCTAACTTTTTTTATCCCATATTTTAGTTAACAAACAGTACCTTAATATATATAAAAAAAAATGACCATTTCAATCCTATAAATTTAATTCTATGGCATTAAACATAACTAAATCAAATTTTACAGAAATTAGTTTGACTTTCAACCTTTTCTTTTCAGATGAGACTTTGATTATGAATTTATTTCAAACGTCAAGAGATAAACTAGCTGCAAATGACCTTTAACATACCAAAATGAAAATCATATTATTATTACTATTAGGTTTTGCACAATTTGCCTTAATTAAGTCTCCACATACAAGCACCATGCATGGCCCGTTGGGACATTTATTGTGCAATAAATAAAAATTAATTATAATCACATACAAATATTAAATACAGATAATCAATCCACATGAATATGGGTACAAATTTTGCGTGAAAAATCCTTCAATATAGAGAGAAAAAAATCATATGTCAAATTTTGAATTAAATTTATTATAAAAATATTAAGTACAATCAAATTCTAGGTTTAATATTCAAACTCGAGATCATCAATAATGGAGAATATCAAAAATTATTTTCTTAATAAATCCTTATAACTCTTATGTGATTGTAATCTAAAAGTAGAGAAAAATTCACTCCAAATAGTTTTAACTTGTACTTGATCTTTTGCTTTAACCCTGTCCGCTGTTCCGTCTTTGCTTTAGCTTTTCTTCTTCGCCGCACCACTGCTCTGTCTTTAAATCAATTTGCAAACCTTGCGTATGTATGTATATACACAAGTGTGTGTGTGTTCCACCGGGTTCATGCACCGCCTTACTTCCTCTTTATTTTATTCTTATTCTAATCCTTGATGGGCTGTACCAACTCCAGCGTGGCCCAATGGGCGACATCTCACTTACCAAACATGCAAAGATAATTAATCTTAGGCCCTGTTTGATTGATAATATTTTTCATAAAAAGATAATTATTTTTTACTTAAATTTTAGGTTTTGATGTGTTTGATTATCCAAATTTTTCATGAAAAATAATTTTCATATTTTGGTCATGTGATTTTTAATTCTCACTTTTGTTAGAAAACAAATTATTGGGGGAGTTAAATTTTCTTTTTAGGGAATTGAGGGGAAACGCGATCTAGAGAGGGCAAGCAAGAAGCAGCGAGAGATAACGACGGTGAGCGACAGGCAACAGTGATGACGGTGTAGTGGTATAGAATGACGGTGAGCGGTAGAGAGTGACGGTGAGAGGCTGAAAAGTGAACGACAATAGCGACAATAACGATAATAACGATGGCAGCTGCATTCAGTGACGACAACTAGTGATGGCAGCGACAGATTGAGCGAGAGATAAAGGGCAAGCAAGAGGCAACGACAAAGATGGCAGTGCAACAACAGAGATGGCGAGAAAGAGAGAGAGAGAGAGAAAAAGTGAGACAAAGAGTGAGAGATAGAAATGGTGACGTTGGAGGGCGATGGTGGTGTAGCAGCGTTGACAGTGGGTGTTGACGGCAATGTAGTTGTAGAGAAAATGGTGGTGGGAGGGGGAGAGAAAAAAAGTGAGAAAGGGTGAGAGATTAGGTTTGGTAGTGAGAGATTCAATATTTTCATAGAAAATAATTGTTATCAAACACTCAAAAGTTAAAAAATATAATAATTTTTAAATAAAAAATTAAGCCAATCAAATATTTTCAATTGATATTTTTCTTAAAATTTAATTTTAGATAATTTAGTTATCTAAAAAATACTTTTTTTTCATACAAATTTTATACTTGTAATCAAATGCACTTTTATAGTCAAAGAGATACTTAAAACCTAAATTATGACTGGTTTAGAAATATTCACACTCTCACATTCAAACCTAACTTGTAACTGTTATAAAAAAATTCAAATCTAATGAAAAAAAGAAAAAGACAATGTGAAGTACATACCACTTTATTCCCTCTCCTTTTCTCTCTCTCACACACACGCGCGCGTCCTCAGCCTACATATTTATTTGAGAATCAAAAGTAATATTAACTCAAGGTTCCGACCTAAAGGGCGTGAAATTTTATATACACTCAATAAAGTAATGCGCGTGAAATTTTATATACACTCAATAAAGTAATGCGCAAACATACACATTCGCGCACATCTTTTTGGCATGATCATTTTTGCTTGATTTTTATTATTTGTATCTTTAATTATGTTAAAAAAGATAAATTACAAATTAGACATTTAACTCTTACATAAGACAAAAATTCATTCTCACACATTCTTCATTATATTGTCGAGGAGTCATAAGATGGTGCAAATAATGCATTTTGTACACAATGAATCATCACCACATACAAAATTTTTAAGACTTAATACATATGACGTTTTTTATATATAAAATATTAAAAATTAATATTTTAATTATTAAAATTATTATTTTAAATTCTCACCATTATAGAACGTCATATATGCACTCATTTCACTAAGTAACACGTCATATGGATAACCAATTGACAATATTAATATAGGCTAACTGGTTTGTTGTACTCTATTAATAATTAAAAATCGATCTCTAATATACAAAAATGTTAAGATTTTATATTTTAACTATTAAAAATTATTATTTTAAGATTTTACCCTAAAACACAAGGAGAGAATATAAACAAGAGAACAAAAGAGTAATGAATCGAGTTTAAAAAAGAGAAATAATGAAGATTAATTCTGTTATATTTTGTGATTGAGAATAGAAGAATATACTTTTTTGGGTTAGTGATTCAAAGATTTACATATTTAGGATTTAGGTTTATTTTTTAAACTATGAGTAATTTGATAATTTTCTCATTAAGATAAATTTTAATTTGATATGTCTCGCTAATGTGATGAGAGAGTAATGTGCTATTTTTAGAAAGTAGCATATTGTGTTTATGATATAATACTTTCTTTTTTCTATATATATTTTTTACATGGCATTGGTAACAACTTTGTTTAGTGTAAGTTAGGGTAAAGGCTTATGGGGCGTTTGATATGAGAGAAATTTTTAAATTTTCAGGATTTGTGTAATTTTATATTTGGTTAAATTTAAACATTCTTAAAAATATTGGGTATTATCTTTTGAGAATCTATATTCGTATGTTTGGTTTAAATGCAACATTATTGAAAATTAATGTTTTTTTTTTCAAAATTACCTTTATTTGATTTTTTGTTTAAAAATAATAAATTCCTTCTCATATATAAAATATTAGAACTCACAATCTTTTAGGAAGTAAAAAAATATCATTTTTTATACATTATATATATGTGTGTATATATATACATTTTATATGTTTGTATAATATATATTATATATATACATAATATATATATATATATATATATGTTTGTAAGAAGAAAGTTATGGTAAAGATAATTGTAAAAGGGTTATGGGGTTATAAGAGGGTAAGGGGTGTTTTAAATTTTTTATTTGATAAAAACTTTAACAAATCTATGGGAATCAAAGATTTTCAACCCTATGAAAATCTTTCGTGGGAAACTTGATTAAAAATTAATCTTGAAAATGTTATTTTTTCAATTTTTTTTTAAATTATACCAAACATGAGAATATAGATTTTCAATCTAATATTCTCAAGAATTTAAAAACTTTTCATATACCAAACACCCCCTTAAAGTAAAATTTTAATAGTTGAAATATAAAATCTTAACTTTTTTTGTATATTAGACATCAAATATTATATTGTTTTAGTTATTAAAAGAATATAACAAACAAGTTAATTTATTCAAATATTGTCAATAAGTTATTCACATGACATGTCACTCACAAAAATGGATGAGTTCATACTAAGCACTAACACTCTATCACAAAAATAACTTAAAGCAATAATTTTTAATAGTTAAAAAATCAAATTTTGAAGTTTTGCACATCAAAAATTAAATATTATATTTTTTTAATTATTAAGTGGGCACCATATGTAATAAAGCAATTTTAGAAATGCTTTGATACTAGAAAACAATCCCCATTTGGAATTATCAAGAAAACAATTTTAGTTGTTTTAACAAAGGAAAACATGTAAGCATAACAATTAATTAATCCAAAATTTGCCCAATTTTCTTTGTGATAACCCAATATTTGCCCACTTTGGTTTTTCCATTGGCTTTGCTACTCTTTAATTTTTAGGAGTGTTTGGTATAGGAGAAATTTTAAGATTCCTGAGCATGTTAAGTTGGGAATCTGCATTCTCATGTTTGGTATAACTTTTTTATAAAAAAAAAAATCTTGAGAAATAGGATTTCTGGGAATGATTTTTAAGCAATTTTCTCACAAAAAGATTTCCATAAAGGGGTTGGGAATCCATGTTTTTCGTGGACTTAGGAATGTTTTTAACAAAGAAAAAAACTAAAACACCCCTTACTCTTTTATAACCCCATACAAACATATTATATATATATGTAATATATTTATATTAAATATAAAAATATATATTATAATATATTTATATTATTTATTATAAAATATTATATATAGAGAGTTGTGTTGTTTGTACAGAAGAGTTTTACAGAATGACATGCATCGTGAGAATTTGGCAGTATATTTAAGCAAGATAATCGCGATATATTGCTAAGAAATCGAATTAAATGAAAAGAGGGAAACAGAGAGAACGAAACCCTCTCCTCTTTCCAAACCCCTCATCTCTCAACCAAGCCACCATTCAAACTGCTTCCTCCTGATATCACCATAGCCACCGCCTTCAAGCTCCCCGTGCTCTCAACCGAGCCACCATTCAAGCTACTTCCTCTTGATATTGCCATAGCCACCGCCTTCAAGCTTCCTATGAAAGAGTTGCCATTACAGAAGCAACAATCGTGTTTTGGTAAGCATTTCCCTTTTACTTATGAATAATGAAACTGGAAAGTATATTCCTTTTTACCGATCATTACAACCCTAAGTTTATCACTGATTGATTCAGCTAGAAAATCCATCTTTTTGGATTTGTATATATAGTCATAGATATATCATAGCATTATATTTATGAAGAATTTTTCTAAATTTTTTTTCTTGTTAATTAAACAAAAAGGTAATTAAGGTTGTGTTTCCACTTTCATCAACGTTTTGCTTCGCTCATGAGATTATATTATACTCAAAAAATGAAAGAAAATCATAGGCTCCAACAATACTTAGGTGTCTGTCTTGTCTATGGGTCTTTAAGTAGTAAATATTCAGTTAGATTTTTGTGAAAGCATTCTCGTTAGCTTCTTTACCCTTTATTGAATAGAATATAAATATTCAATTAGATGTTTTTTTTCCTAATTTAAGGTGTGTAATTGGTTACAGGTGTGTATTGAAACTCGATTTCAGTTTTGCGTTTAGAGGACTGTTTTGACTGGGGGTGACCAGCAACATCCATCCTTTTAGAGGTCCTTTCTAATAACAATGGGTTTTATTTCTTCCACTTCAATTCCCAAGAGAGTATGCTAAAGGTTTTTTATGAAGGCCCATACCATTTCGCGGGTCGCCCGTTTATAATTAAATGTTGGGAACCAGGAATGAATTTAGCTAAGGATTCCCACTCCTCTATCCCTTTGTGGATTAAGATTCATAACCTGTCCTTAGAAGGCTGGTCATTAAAAGGAATCTCTATAATGGCAAGTCAAATAGGAAGACCTTTGTATGCTGACCCTATGACGGAGGATAGATCAAGGTTAGGTTATGCTAGGGTGTGTGTTGATGTCAATGTTTGCTCCAACTTTCCCAAGTTTATTGATATAGATCAGGGCTATGATGAAGCCATTGGTGAACGTCGAATATCTAGGCTCCCAATTGAATATCAGTGGATTCCCTCTATGTGTTCCCATTGTAAGGTTTTTGATCACTCAGATTCCCGGTGCCCAAAAAAACCTAAAGTAGACCCTAATAATGTTGAAGGAAGTAAGAAAGCCGATGAGGGAGATGGTTTCACAAAAGTGCAAAGGAAGAAAGGTAAGGCCCAAGATAAAGGAATGGAAGCAAGTCCATCAACTAGGCCGATTGCCCTTAATTATGCTACTATGACCATGGCAGAGTGTCTTGAGTATCACACTGTCACAGTCCCTTATGATCCTAAAGATGTTGATGCTCACATTAAAAATCAATTATCTGCCCTTGCAGAAGAAGACAAGGATGTTCCATCCCCTATGGAGTCAGATGGAGAGATTATAGAAGAAAATACTCGAGGAAAATTGAGAGACCGGGATGATAGTGAGGAACAGATCTTAGAGATTGAGAGGGCTGAGAGTGTTAGCTTAGATGGGCACCAATATAGGACTAAATCTCAAGCCAAAAGGGATAGGAAGAAGATGCGTGAGCAAGGTGAGAAGAAGCCTGGTTCGGCGAGTTCGCAACCGATTCCCCAAGAGTGTCAATGATGAATATTGCTGCATGGAATGTTAGGGGTCTGAATCAAACCCCTAAGCAATTTGAGGTGCGGTCTTTTATTTCTTCTCAAAAATTGACGTTTGTCGCTCTTTTAGAGACCAGAGTCCAGGAGATGAATGCTGCAGATATCTCTCATAATGTTATGCCCTTATGGAATTGGGACTTCAACTATGAAACCTGTAAGGGGGGTCATATCTGGATAGGTTATGACCCGAACGCCCTCAGTGTGCGAATCTTACTCAAGTCAGACCAAGCTATCCATGTCAAAGTGACGAGTCCTGAGATCCCAATCCCTTTCGTCCTGTCATGTATTTATGCTAGAAATGAAGAGGTGGACCAAGCCAGATTATGGAATTCCCTCACAACTAATGGGGTTGTAGCTCCTTCTGCCCCTTGGCTCCTTATGGGGGATTTCAATGTATGTCGCGATTGTTCTGAGATGAGAGGTGGCAACACCTCTTTCTCCCTGGGTATGCGTAGGTTTAACGATTTTCTTTTTTCTGCCTCGCTTCAGGATTTGGCTTATAGTGGCCCTAAGTTGACTTGGACCAATAAGAGGTTTGGTGAAGAGTGTATTCTTAGGAAGCTTGATAGAGCCCTGGTTAATGATGATTGGCTCGCCCACTATCCGGATAGTAAGACTCTCTTTCTTCAGCCAGGGATTTCTGACCATAGCCCTGTCATAGTGGCTTTGTTAGGAGATCTTCAGCATAAGGGCAGCCCATTTAGGTTCCTTAACCATCTTGTTGATCACCCTCTTTTCTTAGATAAGGTGGAAGCGAGTTGGATGAGGCAAATCCATGGAGTTCCCATGTTTCAAGTTGTTCAAAAACTCAAAACTGTCAGGAATGCTATGAAGACTCTTAATAGGTCTAGGGGTCATGTTTCTGACCTGGTTTCATCCCTTAGGAATCATCTTCTTAGTATCCAACATCGATTGCAGGACAATCCTCATGACCTTGTCCTTCACCAGTAGGAGCTTGAGTTGAACAGAGACCTTTTAGTGGCCCTTGCGCA
Organism: Diospyros kaki; assembly: GCA_036245055.1. Lineage (NCBI taxonomy): Eukaryota > Viridiplantae > Streptophyta > Magnoliopsida > Ericales > Ebenaceae > Diospyros > Diospyros kaki. The sequence goes on along the minus strand of BSEG01000006.1, from coordinate 7,213,458 downwards.
AGAGTCAGACCACTTTTGCCTTCGTGCTCGGATTAGGTGGTCAGCTGAGGGAGATAGATGCTCTCGATTCTTCTTCCAATCCATGCTCGCTAAGCGTAATAATCATCGAATTATGAACCTCCTACGAGAAGATGGCACCCTCACCGAGTCCAAAGATGAGGTTGCGGACGTTCTGGTCTCCTATTTCCAAAACCTTTATAGGTCAAATCCTCGAAACTCTCCCCTTAGCTCTATTGATGTGGCCCCCTTCATTGACAAGCATCTGAATCAAGACCAATGGGTTGGGCTTATCGCTGAGGTTTCGGCTGAAGAAGTTAAGACTGCCCTCTTTAGTATAGGCGATGATAAAGCCCCGGGGCCAGATGGTTTTACAGCTAAGTTCTTCAAGAAGTCCTGGGAGATTGTGGGGGCAGACGTGGTGAAGGCTGTTCAAAGATTTTTCACCTCCGGTCGCCTCTTGGGCCAGGTTAACGCAACTATTATTAGTCTCATCCCTAAGGTGCCTCACCCTGAGACCCCATCCCAATTTAGGCCTATTTCGTGTTGTAATGTCTTGTATAAAATCATAACCAAAATCTTGGCTAATAGGATTAAGCCGGTGCTCTCAGGATTGGTGGATGTGTCTCAAGCAGCCTTTGTTCCAAGGCGTTCAATTGGGGATAATGTTCTACTTGCCCAGGAGTTGGTTTTTCGATACCATCTTCACTAGGGGCCCCCCCGTTGTGCCATGAAAGTTGATCTTGCTAAGGCTTATGATACAGTGGAGTGGGACTTCCTCTTGATGACCCTTCATTTGATGAACTTCTCTTCCCGCTTTTGGGGATGGATTCGAGAGTGTATTACGACCCCCCGCTATTCGGTTAAGATCAATGGTCAGTTAAATGGTTTTTTCCTCGGGGGCAGGGGGTTGAGGCAAGGGGACCCCCTGTCCCCTTACCTCTTTGTTTTAGTTATGCAAGTCCTGCAAGATATTGTCAAGCACCACTCGAGGGCTTTAGACTTTCAATACCATTGGAAATGCGAGCAGACCAAGACAGTGATGCTCATGTTCGCTAATGATTTGCTCATGTTCTCTCATGGCGACCCCTCCTCGATTAGCATCTTGAAGTCATGCTTGGAGCGTTTTTCCTCTTTGTCGGGCCTTGTTGCCAATCCTTCCAAGAGTGATTGTTTCGTCTCTTGCAAAGACCCATCCCTTCGTGAAGCTATTTATTTTGCCTCTGGTTTTCGGAGAGGGAGTCTGCCTATGAGATATTTGGGGGTTCCTCTGCTCTCTTTGAAGCTCTCCTACGAAGATTGTCAAACCATCATTGATAGAGTGAGGAATAAGATTTGTGGTTGGCGCAACAGGGCTCTCTCATTTGGAGGTCGATTGCAGTTAGCGCAGTCGATCCTTTCTACTATCTATGTGTACTGGGCCTCGGTGTTTATCCTCCGAAAAAAGGTGATCAAAGAGATTGAGCAACTTATTCGTAACTTCCTCTGGAGTGGTAATGAGACGGACTCTCATAAAGCGAAAGTGGCTTAGCATGACATTTGTTGCCCAAAGAGGCAGGGTAGCCTTGGCCTTAAGTCTCTCTATGTTTGGAATCAATCCTTGGTAGCCAAGCTTATATGGCGCCTGCTGGTAGGGGATAGAAAATCCTTATGGGTGCAGTGGGTGCACACTTATCGGGTGAAAAGGGCTTGCTTTTGGCTTCTTAAGACTCCGTATGCTTGCCCTTGGTATTGGAGAAAGTTGCTCCTATTACGAGGAATCCTGAAACCTTTTCTTGGGTGGAGAATTGGGGACGGATGTAGCACATTTTTTTGGTATGATTAGTGGCACCCATTGGGCGTGCTCATTGATCACTTCCCTCGCCAATTACCTCGTCAATTGGGTATCCCTATTTTGGCTAAGGTTTCGGATTTTATTGAGGACGGTGCCTGGACTCGGATGGAAACCCTTAATTCTACATCCCCTGATTTCTGTGGGAGCCACCTCCCTAGTCTGCCTCACTCTGGCTGCCGTGATGAGCCTTATTGGCTCCCAGCTGCAAATGGGTTCTTCTCTGTTAGGATGGCCTTCTAGGCTATTCAAACTCAGCGCTCCCAGGTTCCCTGGTACCATTTAGTTTGGTCGTCTGTTAGTATCCCTGCCTACTCGTTTATCTTTTGGCTTGCTATTCGGGAACGTTTATTTACTCTTGATCACATTAACCTGTTTTTGTCTTTCCCGAATAGATGTTTCCTTTGCAAGGCGGATGCTGAGAGACATAGCCACCTTTTCTTCCAGTGTAGCTACTCGCGAGAGGTGCTGTCTTTTTTTCGTAGATCGAAGAAATTCAGCTGGCCTTGGCGGAGGTGGGGCATTGGTGTTCTTTGGGCTGCAGCCAAATGGAGTGGCAAGAGTCCCTGGCAGGTGGCGAACAAATTAGTGCTTCATGCTATGGTTTATTTCATCTGGAAGGAGGGCAACAACAGATGTTTTCGAGACCAGGAGAGATCAACTTCCCAGCTAGCTCATTCGATTCAGTGTGTTGTGTGGGCCCCGCTGACGACTATCAATTTCAGGCCTACCCTTCAGAGTCATGCGCTTTGTCACGTCTGGAGGCTCCTGAGAGACCAGACTCCTCCTCTCCGTTGAGATTCGTTGCTCTGGAGGCAGGATGCTATGTCTATCGCGCCTCATCTATGGTGCCAGCCCCCAGTGCTTTTGCTTTTCTCGTGCCCTACTCATATGGGCTTGTTTGCTTATCAGTTGTTGCACTGTCAGAGATCATTGTCGTTGCTTTATCATTTCGAGATGGCATTGTCTTTCTTCAGGCCAAACTATCTATACTGTACGTATGTTATGTTTTCTTCACCTTTTTTATATTTTTCTTTTTTTCCTTCTTCTGGCCCAAAGGGTGATTGTTGATGTGTTGTCGCCTCTGGTTTTTTGGTGGTCCGGGGTATGCCCTGGCCTTGTTTTGTAGCCTTTTGGCCTTTTTTTGTTTTATTCATATCTTCTTTATAGAAAAAAAGAACATCCAGCATTCAAAATAGTCAATAAATGTTAGAAATGTCATCTTAATGAACATGTAATTATCTTGTATGTGTAATTGATGTTTTTTTCTTTAAAAATTGGTTTGTTGATGAAGGAAATGAAATATTTGAAATTGAGGATGATGAACTTTTGGGAGAATCTGATAATGTGAAAATAATGGATGATGTGAACACATTGGATGATGAATTGTTAGGATAAGATGGTCCTATTGTGTCTAAGGTTGGGATGAAGTTCAAAGATGAAAATGTAGTATTGGGTTTTTACAAATCATATGCTTATGATATAGGCTTTCTAGTTAGGAAAAGGAATTCAAAAAAGGGTGACGTTGGGGTTGTAAAATATGTGACATTCACATGTAGTTGAAAGGGTAAAAAAAGTAGCACTACAAGCACTTCTTTGAAGTTTTAACCAACGACTCAAATAAGGTGTAAAACTAAGTTGTCATCATGTTTAGAGACTTGTGGGTTGTGGAGGATTAACTCTATCATTCTTGAACATAATCATCTAATAAGTTCTTCGAAGTCCAGGTTGTATCGATGCAATCGGGAACTTAGTACACATGTGAAACGCAGACTTGAAGTAAATGATGTTGCTGGGATTTCATTGTACAAAAGTTTTAATTCAGCAGTTGTTGAGGCAGGGGGATATGAGCATATGACTTGTGTGGAAAAAGATTGTAGAAAATTACGTTAAAAAAGTTAGGCGATTAAGACTCGGGAAAGGAGATGCTGTTGCAATACATGTATACTTCTCGGGAATGCAAATTCAATGCCCTGGTTTTTATTTCAGTATTGATTTGGATGATGAAACTCAATTGAAGAACGTGTTCTGAGTAGATAATAGATGTAGGGAAGCCTACAAGGAGTTCGGTGATGTTGTCACCTTTGATACCACATATCTCACGAATAAGTATGACATGCTGTTCACCCCTTTTGTTGGCATGAATCATCATGCCCAATTGACATTACTTGGATGTGGTTCAATGTCAAACGAGGATATCGAGACGTTTGTTTGACTTTTTAGGATATGGCTCTAGTGCATGCATGGTTAAGCTCCCACTAGCATAATAACCGACTAACATAGGGCAATACAGAATGCAATTCAGATAGTTTTTCCAAACACTAAGCATAAATGATGTTTGTGGTATAGTTTGAAAAAGTTACCAGAAAAATTTGGGAATCATGTTCATAAGGGTTCTATACATTCAACAATCCATGAAGTAGTATATGAATCCCAAACTCCTGAAGAATTTGAACAGGGCTGGACTTCAATGATTAATATCTACATATTGCATGAGAACGAATGGCTGTTAGGACTTTATACAGAAAGAAATCGTTGGGTTCCATGTTTCTTAAAGACAAGTTTTTGGGCAGGGATGTCGACAACGCAAAGGAGTGAAAGTATGAATGGGTTCTTTGATGGGTATGTTAATTCGAGGACTTCGTTGAACAGTATGAGTGAGCATTAAAGAGTCAAGTGGAGAAAGAGTTTCACGCAGATTTTAGGTCATTTTCTCAAATAGTCCTTTATGCATTAAGGTACGAAATAGAGAAACAACTTCAGTTTGTCTACATAATATCAAAATTCAGGGAATATCAAGAAGAGTTCACTTGAATGATGTATTGTCAATTTATTTGTAATACCTAGGAATGATTTGGGGTTATAAACAATATTTGATGAAGGGTACAAGTGGAATTATCAAAATAATAAGACTATAGGGTACACTAACGCAGTTTTAGACGATCGAATCAGTCGGAGGGAGTACCCCGAATCTTGGATAGCCAAAGAAAATGGTATAGTATTGACAAGAGATTTGAATTATGATTTTTAGTGATGAAAGAAGTGGGATCAGGAATAGTTTTCGGTACAACTGTCGACTGGGCTCAGAAAACTGAATTGACGTAGGAGACATCCGAAAAGTCAACGGAGCATGTCAAGAACCAATATTTTATGTATAGAACAACCCTTAAGTGATTTCAGGTTGAAACAAATGGATTTAAGGTCAAATTAACCAGTCGGACCTAAGTGTAATTTTCTAATTTTGCCTGAGAGAGGTTTAAACAGTAATTTTTTAAAAGTTTCAAGGATCAAATGAAGAGTACAAGCCTTGTGGGCCTTAGTGATGGTGTTGGAAAGATCAGGGGTGTCTTGGTAAGGACTAAAATGGAATTGGAAGAAGCAAGGGGGCTATAGTGCAATTTAGCAAAACTTAAACAGTGTGAACACAAAGCCAAAGTCTGTCGCCGCAAAATCCACGCACATGGAGGCCAATCTCGGTGATGGGATGGCCGGGGAGGACCTGGGGGAGGTCATATACGGCCAAGGGATCTTGGTGGCCAAGGATTGGTCGTTGATTGGCCGGACTTCGGCCGGAAATCGACTATAAATACCTAGGTTTTGGCCGAATCTTCAAAGAGAAATTGGCAGCATTTTGGTATGAATCGAGGGGAGTGGATAAAGGGATTTTGCTCTTTGGTGTGTGGGCTTTGTTTCTGGAGAATTTCAGATCGAAAAGAGAACGTTTGAGGCTGTTTTGGAGCTCGACTAGATGAGGGTGGCAAATCGCCACTAGCCGCCTGCAACTGCCCGTTAAGGGGCTTTTCCGGCGTCCTTTCGGCCAGAAAATGGCACCACTTGAATTGACTTTGAGAGGGCTTTCAGGGGGTACCCTCGGATCTGGAATAGGAATCGTCGACGGCAGTCGAAAAATTGAAGAAGATGATGGCTCGTGGCTGCACGCGCAGCCACGCGCTAGATGCGTGAGAGCACGTGCCAAAGGGTAATTCGGTAATTTCAACTCCAGTATTTTTATTTAATTATTTTAGGATTTATGGTGTTGAAATATTTTAGAAAATAGTTGAGGAAATAATTATTTTGGAATTATCGAGGTGAGAATTGGGAGAAAATAGAGAAAATTATGAGAAAAATTGAGGAAAATAGATTTTAATGTTTCCTTAATGAAATATGGTGTTTTAGAAGTATTGTGGCTCGAGGTTGAGTATAAGTTCAAAGGTTTGTGATTTGGCACACAAATCAAGGCAGTGCACAAGGATCGAGGCGATCCGAATATGTTCGAGGTGAGTGGTTTGATTCTAGTTTTACCTTATCTTGAAAATGTGTTGGAATATGTGTAGTGGGTTCAGGTGGGCGGTGTTACCCTCCCAAACCTAGGTTACACGTAATTGGACTAGTTCAAGTGAGCGATTTTACTCTCTAGAACTTGGGTTGTTTTGCAAAGACATTTTGTTTATGTATATATGGCATCATTTGCATATTGATCATGTGGTATATTGCATCAACTGTTTTTACTTACAAAAGAGTCGGTGCATGGCTTGTGATTTTCATATCATCGGGGTATTGATATTCATGTCGGTGTTGTGTCTGTGTGGGACGGGATGGAGTCTACTTGAGATTGGGACAATGTTAATCCAGGTGAACGGGTGTCACACTGGGGCACTCGAGGGAATAATGTTAATCCAGGTGAACGGGTGTCACGACGGTGCACTCAAGGGATTAATGTTAAAGCAGGTGAATGGGTGTCACAGTGGGGCATTCGAGGGATTAAGTATGTCGTGGCAAGGTCAACCCCAACGGTGTGTGGAATTGGTGTTTTTTCATGGGATGTTGAGTATGTCAAGGAGATTTCTCAAGTTAGACGTGTCTTGCATATTGTCGCTTGTCTGAGTATGCCATGCTCGTGTATCTCTCATGCATTGTATAAATTGTTTCATACCGTCACTTAGATGTTTTATCATCTAACCTGGGCTATGCCCCTAGAACGTTTAATGTTCCATCCAAGGACTGCTGCGAGGGCAAGGATATGGCCGGTTGAGGGCCAATGGTGCTTAGTTTGTTAGTCGTTGTAACGTTTGGAGACTTTAGTATGTATTTCAGGTTGTAAATGAACAGTTGTATATTAGCAATGCTATCATTTGATCTGTATTACTATTTTGCTATGGAAATACTATGTAAGAACTACGGTATTTTGATATTAATGTATCCACTACGTTGTATCATGTCTCGTTTAGTTTAAGATTATTGATTTTGATAGTTAAACGAGCAAGGCTGGGGTCCTCGGGGTTTGTATCTGCATGTGAAGATTGCTCTTGATACACCACGCGTGTTGAACTTGGAGGTAAAAAAAAAAAAAAAAAAAGAAATCCCGGGAATACCCTTATAGTGACACGCTTGGTGAGACGAGGTGTTACATTATCTATATTGATGAGGGTTTTATGGAGACGACATACGACGTTCAAGAGGTTATCATGTTTGACGGAGAGAGGAAGAAGAAAATATTTAGAGTTTCGTTTCAGAGAGATGACTATCATATAGTTTGCAGTTGTCACTTGTTTGAGTTCAAGGGAATACTATGCAGATATGCTATATCAATTTTGGTACGCAACGATGTCACTACGCTTCCTAAGATGTACATCTTGAGAAGATGGTGGAAAGATGTGAGAAGAGCCTATTCAAGGGTTACAGTCAACTGATTAGTGGTTAATTTTGTAAAATTTTTGTTATAATTATAACCCTTGTTTTGATTTTAAATTGGTTTAATTGAATAGTTATGTGTAATATATATCTATATATACTATATAATATATTATAATAAAAATGTAAATATAATACATATATATACTCAATGAAATGCATGAATGGATTATCTATATAATATATAAGCATATAATATCCCATATAATATATCATATAAATATATATATGATATATAATTTATTACTAATATTTAATTGCTTATTTATAGGTATGAAGAAGGTGGACTTGGAAGCCCAAAAAGAATTCAAGCCCATGAAGAATGAAGAATTCAAGCCCAAAAAGAATTCAAGCCCATGAAGAAAAAAGAATTCAAGCCCTCAAGCCCATGGAGAATTAAAGTCCATGAAAATAATTCAAGTCCATGAAGAATTAAGACCCAACTTGAGCATCCCATGAAAGATATCATTTGAAGAAGGCCCAAGGATTATTTTTAATCCTAATGAAGATTAAAAATTAATTTATAGAAATCTATTTTTATTTTTTATGTGAGTGTTTTATTAAGTGTGTCTTTTAGCTAAAATCCATTTAACTTTATGAGTGTTTTATTAGGTATGTATTTTAGCTAAAATCCATTTAGCTTTAATTATGTATTATAGCTAAAATCCATTTAACTTTAAGTGTGTGAGTGCCCATTAGATATAATTATGTCTAGTTGAATAATTGAAATTGTGTGGTTTGTATTGCATCTTGAGGCCTATAAATAGGTCACTTGATTGCATTTGTAAGTGTGATTATTATTCTTGAATAAAAGTTTAGTTGTTTCCTTAGAATTCTCTCTTTGAGAATTGTTCTTGTTCTTTCTCCTTTTCTTTATTATTTTCTCTTGTGATCTTACTTCATTTCTTTCTTCTTTTAAATTCTTATGTCATTTATTGTTACTTTATTAATCACCGCCTAAATGGCCGGTTAGTTTATGCTTTTAAATTTCTACAATTTTAATTCTTGTCTTTTAAATATTCACCGCCTAAATGGCCGGTTAGTTTCTGCTATTTTAATTCCTGTCATTTAAATTCTGTCATTTAAATTACGCCATTTAAATTCTTGTTAATTAATTTACAAATAAATATGAGTAGCTAAACCCAATCTTGGGTTAAGGCAAGGACAGTGTCCAACGCCAATGATTCCCAAAGAAAGCTACGCTTTAAAAGAGTAATATTAATTTAAATTTCACTATGAGTGTGTATTTTTAAATTAAGAAATCACTAGGTTTGGATTGAAGCGTAAGCCTAACTTAGAGCTTTCATGCCATGTATGAAAGTTACTAGAATTAGAAATGCTATCATACCCAAACCCGGATGATTAATTTAGTTGTTTTGTGTATTAATTGTAATTGGATTTATGGTAGTTGCTTAAATTAGAATCTCACATATCATGTATGGAGATTGCTTAAATTAGAACTATCATCATCTCTAATTGCATTTAATAACAAACCCTCATATCTGAAATTAAATTAATGTTACTAACCTTGTATATTAAAATTTGGGAATCAACGGGTTGGCACTGAAATTGTTTTAACCCAAGTACTATCCAATTTCATATTCTTACATTCAGTAATTATTTCAATTTCTGCTTTATTTTATTTCCTTGTATATGTTGTCTAAAAAAAAATCATAAAAAACCTTGTTGCCAATTTGTCAAAGTGTGTGTGTTTATGTGTGACATTCTTTTTATTTTGCCATAAATAAATCTCTCAGTGGACGACCTGGACTCATCCAGAAAATATAAATTTAAATTTGGACTACAACTGTACTCGTACACTGATGAGTATAAATCTCTCACCAATATAAAAGAAAAAAAATATAAAATTTTTATTGTGTTTTGTTTTGTGTTTTAATTGCAGGGTGAGAGTGCAGTCAAATTTTGGCGCCGTTGCCGGGGAGATTGAGGCAAAAAGAAAAAGAAAAAAATTATAAATTAAAAAAAATTAAAAAAATTAAAGAAAAAAAAATTATATATATATTAGTTACTAAACAGTGCAAGAGACTACGATCAGGTATGATTATTGAAGTATTAATTGATTCATTAGCATCATCATCTGTCGTTGAATTGTCATTTTCATATTCTATATGTCTCAATATTTTAGCATTTCTGTGCCTTCTAATACATTTGGCCATCTCGAGCCTAGTGAGGAGAGGTTCTCTTTTAACCTTAGTCAGAGGGAGAATTATTATTTGTCGGGCTACGACCCAGATCTTTACACTGATTTTCCCAATTCCTATGGCCATTGAAATTATCCTTGGAGTGATGACTCTTTGTTCCAATCTCATGAACCTTTCTCTCCAGTATCTCATCAATTCGAGTTAGAACAAGGGGTTAGATTTGATACTTATCCACCTCAGGATGAAAATTTTTTAGAGGACATCCTTCATGAGTTTATGCAAGGTCAAATGAGTTTTATTACACAAGTGGCCGAATTTCAAGACCAAACCTCTAAGGCCTTAGGTGATATTCTAGATCAGTTGACCTTGTTAACACAAACCTTGAGCGTAAGTGAGCTTGACGAATTTCCAACCCAACCCAATCAAAATTCCATAAGTCATGAGTCAGTCCAACCAACACCCATTCCTAAGAGTGATGACCCAATTGAGAGACCCGATGACCCAAGGATGGTGTACCCTGCCATAGAAGAAAAATTGGACCAAAAAGAAACAAGTTTAGAAGAAAAAACCTGAGAGGAAAAAGATGATAAAATTCGAGAGCCAAAATGTGAAGATGTCATAGGTCTATCTACATTTAAGCCTAAATTTCTACCTTTTAGGATAGTCTATATTATTGGGGATAAAATTAAACCAGACATGTGTGAGGTGTTTGTGCGAATTAATGTGTCGTGCTTTGATGTAATAAAACCAACACCTCCGGATAATATATTTTCAAAATATGTATGTGCATTCATGAGAACAATTAATTTACATAATTTTGAAAATAATTTTAAAAGTGGTGTAATGAATGAGAGTTATTATACGATTAGGTGGGCAACCACTCATTTGATCCTTAACTGGAAAAAAAAGAAAAAAATTCTAAAAAAAAAAGGGATAAAAAATATATATATATATATACATTATTCCTTTTTTGCATTATTTCATTAAGTTTGACTTAAATAGTATTTCTTTGTGTGCAGTTTAAACAAAATTTTTTGCATACGAGTTCATGCATTGAAGACCGCCAGGTATCCCTATCTTCTATCCTTTTATTGTTGATTGAGGACAATATGCAATTCAAGTTGGGGGGTAAGGTGTACTTAGGAATTGATTTATTAGAATTGATCCATTGTGCAAATAATTTTGTTTGACTCGATAATATTGATTTTTGTGGTATACATAATTTTATTGAACCCCTTAAAAAAATTGAAAACAAAATAAAATTTTAAAAAAAAATAAAAAAAATTAAAAAAAATAGGGAGACAAAAAAAAAATGGCCTTGGGGGTAGCCACTTTTCTTGAGCAGTGTAATCACACTGCTCTATAAAGAAAGAGACACACTGCCGAATGTTGAAAAATGAGACGCTAGACGACGCCAAGCGTGTCAGCGCAATTATGGCATGTCTTGACCCGAGTGTGGAATAGTGGCACCCATTGCTCTATAAGAGACTCCATATCTGTAAGAGGCATGCCACACTTCTGCAAGCAAGCTCAGTCTTCTCTCTTTCGTGTTGTTCTTCAATCAGGTACTTCCGTTCATTTTGTAAGATTTATAGTTTCTAACTTTATAGTTGTCTTTTAATTTATAAAAAAAAAAAAATGGATCCTTGACTCCCAAAAATTCGCAAGTGCTATCTATCTCTCCCAATGAATGATTTGAAAAAAATTTACGATGGTAGGTGTGAAAGACTTAAACTATTGATGCGTAATAACATCCCTGAAGATATTCGTTGGCTGATCGAAGCAAAAGTTCGATTAGCTGGCGAAACTTTACCTAGTTTTAAGCATTTTCCAGGTTTAGGAAAGAGTAGTTTTGCGAAGAAACGAAGAGCGAAAAGAGTGAATGGTTGTCACAAGTGTGCTCGTTGGACATGTAACACACGATGCAAATCTGTGGGGTTTACGTCCGTAAATCGAGAAGATAAAATTAGTTTCATAAAGGATGGACTGAGTAATGAGTCTTTGGATGATATCCGATTGACTCTTGAGACGCATCCGAGTGGAATAGTGCAAAGAGAACTTCTTGCTTTATGGACCCAGTTCATAAGTGACCACCAACGCTATAGTCTTGGGAATCTGACTAAAAACGACCCTGTTTGCCAATCTCTAAGAAAATTAGATGGGAAGCCTATCCCCACTTCATAGAAAGTGTTTAAGCCGTTTCTGGACGTAAAACCAAAGGAAGATGTGAGCCACAATCACAACTACTTGTACAAATGCATGATTTTTGTTTGTGTTTATTTATTGTTGAATTTTTGTATAACTGCTTTTGATCACCAAACCTCTTTTCAGGGCATACAGAAGGAACAAACATAAATGGAAGGTCAGTCAGTTCGTCGAATCAAGACCATATGTGTACTATGTGGCTCTCAACTTGGGAGCGATAGTTGTTACGCACTTGCAACAAGCGAACTTGGCCTAAAATTAGGAGAGAGAAAAATTAATTTGGTATATGGAGGGGGAAGTCGTGGATTGAATGGTTGTGTTTCACAAGCTGCACATCTTGGAAAATCATATGTGGTAGGTGTAATGCCAATTCCTTGGGCTGAACCACATATTTTCGAGATTACACGCGGTCAACTTATAGAAACGAATTCTATGTCTGAGCGCATGGCTTGTAAGATTTATCAGTCAGATGCCTTCATTGCTTTACCAGGAGGTTTTGGTACACTTGAAGAAATCTTTCGTATAATCTCTTGGGCCAAGAACGATCTACATACCAAACCCATTGGACTTTTAAATGTTAACCATTTTTTCAATGGGTTGCTCTCATTTCTTGATCAGGCTGTAGATCAAAAGTTCATTTCTCTTTCAGCAAGAAAGATTCTCGTTTCTGCATCTACCATTGAGGAGCTGTTAGAGAAATTACACACTTATGTTTCACAGCACGATCCTTATGAGCCTAAGATAGATTGGTCTAAGGCAATCAGATACAAACGTCAAAAATGTCCGATTAATTTAGATTTATCACTGTGAGGAGTGCTCTTTGATAAGATGGCTGAGTAAGGAGTACTTTTTGTACTCTTGAGACGCATCTAATTATTGTGCAACTTGTAGGATTTTTCTTGGTTGTGTTTCTTAAAAAAAAAAAAACTGTTGAATGTTATTAGATAAGTCTATGATAAAATAGCTGAGTAAGGAGTACTTTTTGTACTCTTGAGACGCATTTTGTTTATCTTATGACTTGCATGAAATTTTTATTTTGGTGTGAAAATATAAATATATAACTATATGGTATGCTCATTTGTTTGTTTGAGTTTTAGCAGTTCACAGTAAATCTATGGACTTGTGGAGTTACAGGTATTCCTAACAACCCTATTTTATTACTGCAATTCAGGTTGAGGGGTGTAAGGTCTAGTTATGAATTATCTGGTTCATGATTAACTATGAATTTTCTATTGCATGCTTGTAGTCTTGTGTGAATTGATTATCTTTATCTGCTTTTATTATAAAAAAAAATTTGTGTTTTAAATAATACTATTCCTAAAGCTTTGGAGTTATGCACTAATAGCTGGTTAAGTTTGCAATACGGAACATGAATGTATTGATTTCTTATTTGAAAACGTATATGCATTAGAACAAGTAATTTGCATTCATCAAGTATTCAAAATTTAAAATTGGTTATTGGTCATAATGTCAAAGGTAATAGTAATTAGCTGATTAATACATTATATGATCCCTCAATAGAAGTGGAGACTATTACCCAAGTGAGTGTTTGAGCCTAATAACCGTTAATTCTGAGTGAAATAACACTTACTCTAAATATGCTTAATTGTTTATCTCATCTTTTGAATGGATTCAAAACATCAATTTGCTTTGAATGCCTAGTATAATAGCTGATGAATTTGACTGGTTTCAAATTCTGAATTAGATGACTGAGTAGCATTATTTTGAAGCATGATAAGGAGATCAATTTCTTTCATTTTGGGCCAATTAACATTTTCTTTCTTTACATTAACCTCCCTTGCTAGCCCATTGAGCTAATTGTAGTATAATTTTTTTTCGTTACCCTCGTTTAACCCATAACCATATGAATTTTGTCTAACTTGGTGTGTTTATGGGAATTACTCTGTCTAGCTACTTTCATACTTAAAAAAAAGAAAAAAGAAAAAAAAAGAAGAAAAAAAAAGAAAAGAAAAAAAAGTGAAAAAGAAAAAAAAAGAATTATCTTAGCTATTCAACACAAGTGTTTCAAAAAAAAAAATGTCCAGTTTAATATTAGTGTTAAAAAAAAAAAAAATTCTCAACACACCATTTGCACACTTTACCTTTTTATTTGACAATTAGTATTAACCTCATAGCCCCATTACAACCTGGTCTGGTCCCTCTTGATGCTATAAATCATGTGATCTCAGAATTCGAGTTTGGAGTAGAGAATCATGTTTAAATTCAAAAGTTACTCATCTAGAACATTATTCCAGTCATGAAGCTATGTCATTTTCCCTGTTCTTTCATGAAAATACGTTCCTTGTATTTGGGATGACACCGAGTTTTGAACTAGTTCTACATTTACTCTTATAATGGTGCACCCTCTTGTGTGTACACCTGAGGAATCTTTTTTATTGGAGGGAAAATCCATAGTAAGGTTTGAAGTCAAAACTTCGAGGGAGTAAGTTTGTGTGTTAGTTATGCTAATTGCCATTCCTGAGATTGTATGACCTTTAATCAAAAATTTCATTTAGAATGCTAAATTACTTATTCAATTTTATGCATCTCGGTTTCGAATTTGAAATTTTTACATTCATACAGTTATTGCGAATAAAGCTTGGCAAGTGTATAGTCTGATTGCTAAGGGACTAGCAATGTTTAAGTTGGGGGTATGATTAGTGGTTAATTTTGTAAAATTTTTGTTATAATTATAACTCCTGTTTTGATTTTAAATTGGTTTAATTGAATAGTTATGTGTAATATATATCTATATATACTATATAATATATTATAATAAAAATGTAAATATAATACATATATATACTCAATGAAATGCATGCATGGATTATCTATATAATATATAAGCATATAATATCCCATATAATATATCATATAAATATATATATGATATATAATTTATTACTAATATTTAATTGCTTATTTATAGGTATGAAGAAGGTGGACTTGGAAGCCCAAAAAGAATTCAAGCCCATGAAGAATGAAGAATTCAAGCCCAAAAAGAATTCAAGCCCATGAAGAAAAAAGAATTCAAGCCCTCAAGCCCATGGAGAATTAAAGTCCACGAAAATAATTCAAGCCCATGAAGAATTAAGACCCAACTTGAGCATCCCATGAAAGATATCATTTGAAGAAGGCCCAAGGATTATTTTTAATCCTAATGAAGATTAAAAATCAATTTATAGAAATCTATTTTTATTTTTTATGTGAGTGCTTTATTAAGTGTGTCTTTTAGCTAAAATCCATTTAATTATTAGTTGTGTATTATAGCTAAAATCCATTTAACTTTGTGAGTGCTTTATTAGGTATGTATTTTAGCTAAAATCCATTTAGCTTTAATTATGTATTATAGCTAAAATTTATTTAACTTTAAATGTGTGAGTGCCCATTAGATATAATTATGTCTAGTTGAATAATTGAAATTGTGTGGTTTGTATTGCATCTTGCGGCCTATAAATAGGTCATTTGATTGCATTTGTAAGTGTGATTATTATTCTTGAATAAAAGTTTAGTTGTTTCCTTAGAATTCTCTCTTTGAGAATTGTTCTTGTTCTTTCTCCTTTTCTTTATTATTTTCTCTTGTGATCTTACTTCATTTCTTTCTTCTTTTAAATTCTTATGTCATTTATTGTTACTTTATTAATCACCGCCTAAATGGCCGGTTAGTTTATGCTTTTAAATTTCTACAATTTTAATTCTTGTCTTTTAAATATTCACCGCCTAAATGGCCGGTTAGTTTCTGCTATTTTAATTCCTGTCATTTAAATTCTGTCATTTAAATTACGTCATTTAAATTCTTGTTAATTAATTTACAAATAAATATGAGTAGCTAAACCCAATCTTGGGTTAAGGCAAGGACAGTGTCCAACGCCAATGATTCCCAAAGAAAGCTACGCTTTAAAAGAGTAATATTAATTTAAATTTCACTATGAGTGTGTATTTTTAAATTAAGAAATCACTAGGTTTGGATTGAAGCGTAAGCCTAACTTAGAGCTTTCATGCCATGTATGAAAGTTACTAGAATTGGAAATGCTATCATACCCAAACCCGGATGATTAATTTAGTTGTTTTGTGTATTAATTGTAATTGGATTTATGGTAGTTGTTTAAATTAGAATCTCACATATCATGTATGGAGATTGCTTAAATTAGAACTATCATCATCTCTAATTGCATTTAATAACAAACCTTCATATCTGAAATTAAATTAATGTTACTAACCTTGTATATTAAAATTTGGGAATCAACGGGTTGGCACTGAAATTGTTTTAACCCAAGTACTATCCAATTTCATATTCTTACATTCAGTAATTATTTCAATTTCTGCTTTATTTTATTTCCTCGTATATGTTGTCTAAAAATAAACCATAAAAAACCTTGTTGCCAATTTGTCAAAGTGTGTGTGTTTATGTGTGACATTCTTTTTATTTTGTCATAAATAAATCTCTCAGTGGACGACCTGAACTCATCCAGAAAATATAAATTTAAATTTAGACTACAACTGCACTCGTACACTGATAAGTATAAACCTCTTACCAATATAAAGAAAAAAAATATAAAATTTTTATTGTGTTTTGTTTTGTGTTTTAATTGCAGGGTGAGAGTGCAGTCATCAACTACGATGGTTGGGTCAGTACTCCCGAACAAAGACGATATGATGAAATGTGTAAAATATTTGACAAGGTCACAGACTTGACATCAAATAGTGAATCACGAACTCGAATGGTTATGGAGTGGATTGAATTTTAATTGAACGACTTATCAAAATCAGGAACAAGTTGTGGGAGTAATCTCACTTCCCAATAAAGTGTTGAAGTTACATCCGGAAGTGGAGTACAAGAAAATACTAGTAGTGTGAACATTCAAGGGAGCACCAAGGAAAAATCGAATAAAAGGTGCATTAGAACGTACTTCGAAGAAATCTAAGGTTCGTTTTGAAAACTATTCTTTTAAAATGTGGACTCAGTATCGCTGATTGTAGTTGTAGTCTACTTTTGCCAAATAGGGTTTTATTTATCATTTTTTGGAGTTCATATTATTCTATTTGAACTTTGTTATCAATATGTCGGTTTTATGTCTCATTGGGAATACTAAATGCATAATATGACTACATCTGGTGCATATGTTGCTGCATGTTTTATAAATGGCTATGTTTTATGAATGGATATTATCCCATGTTTAGTATTCCTATGTTTTATGAATGGCTATTATGCATCTTATTATTTTATTTACAATTTTATATTAAAACATCCAAATGATTTTTAGCTACAGAAACAGGCTTTATAAATCAAATTTACAATATGTTAAGTGTTGCTGCATTATCTGACTTTATCAACCTAATATGTTAATTTTGAAGAACAGTTGTTGATGCATGTTTTGAAGTAAAAGATGTTCATTTTGATAATATGTATATTTATTTATCTGACTTTATATTATTTGTATGATGCACAGGTTGCTTCAAAAACAACGAAACGCATAAACTTGAGTCAAACTGCATCACAGGAGGGACCGGTCATCATCCAACCATCACAACAGTCAAATTATACCATGATCACTCCGCTCACGTCTTCACAATAGTTAATGGTAAAAGTATTAGAAAGTTTTTCTCATGATATATAAGATCACATTTTAGTGGTTCATGTTACTCATTTATGTGCAGGGTGTTCAAATAACAAATTGGAGTAATGCTTACGGAATGAGTTTGACACCTACAACAGGGATGATTAGTTAACATTTGGTTCCAAATTTTACGCCACTACAACATCCTGTGATGGGAGAAGTTGCTGGATTAGTAGATAAGTCCAATAATGAACGAAATGTTACTTGGGATAATGTAGTGGAACTTACGAAGAATAAGTGACAAGTTCAAATTTTTCACCATTGCAACGTCTCTTTAATTATGTTTTCTATGTTCTTTTCATTCAAGAGCCTTATTATGGAATTGAAAGAGTTTTTAAACTTAGATACTGGCGTGAACGAAATGTGCCTTAGGATAATGTTACCATTTGAACGCCTTCTTGTGATCATATGTCAAATTCCAACACCTCTTTGTGCAAACAAAATTGAAACACTATAAGTAAAGAGAAATTATAGTTATCATGTATATAACTTCTTAGTATTGGTGCCTTGTGCCTTATATTCTTGGTGACTCAAGTGGAGGCTAATCTTCTGGTATGCCAGTGTAGCTTGGTATAAGGAGTGCACTAGAAACACTCTGTGGCCAAGCTTATGGTGCAGGGCAAGTTCACATGCTTGGGGTCTATATGCAGCGTTTATGGATAATTTTGTTTGTCACCTGCATTCCAGTATAACTAATTTACATATTTGCTACACTGGTCCTGAAGCTCTTCGGCCAAGAATTTGACCTCTTGAGCTGGATGCTTTCAATGGCTCAAATTGTTTATGCAGTAGGGTGGTGCAAGGATGCTTGGCATGGATCCTCAGCGAAGCAGGTGTCAAAATTGCTTGTGTTCTTGGCTGAAAAGCCATAATCAAATGATATATATAAATCAAAATGAGAACGTGTATAGTTTATCAATATTTATCAAAAGCCATAAATATACGAAATGTATAGTTTATGAAATATCTTTAGAAATAATTGTTCTAATTTTACCATTACAAACACATATCCAAGTACTCATAACATATAGTTTTACTCAATTACTATTGCATACACATATAAATATAGCTCTCAAATGTCAACCACAATCATGCCGACCTTTTTCCTTTACCATGGTCGTTCACACTTCTTTTTCTCTTGCACACTGTAATGTTCATTGAAATCTTCACGTCATCTTTTTCATATATTAGAGCTAGAGTTTGGAACATGCGAGATAACTCTTCTACGGGAAAATTAGTCGTACATTTAGCCGAAGCACTGCTACTTGATTCACTTTCTTCAACCCACTTCCAAAATCCACATTTAATACTGTAAATATTGAACAACTTCCCTTTATCTATGGACTCCTTTTCCACCTCGAAACATTTTACAATGCCTCGTCTACACGATGGGCATGGTCGCTTTGTTGGACATGGTCGCTTTGTTGGACATACTCCTGTGTTTCGTCCCATCATTGTAACATTGTGAATTGGAAATTGCAGTCCAATTAACAACACAAGAAAAAGAAGTTTTATAATAACAAGACTTCTATAAAAAGATAGAGTTACACATTTCCTATCTATAAAAGGAAAGAGTTACACAACACTTTTGTTATAGTAGCGTATGAGATAACACATGTTGGAAAGCGTACACCTTAGGCTTAATTATGAAGCTTGACATTTTTTAGAAATTAAAGAAGAAGATGAAAGAGCTTCTAACTTTGGATGTTTAATATAATTGAATTTGGATGTCCAAGCTTAGCATGCAAATTCTAAGAGAATTAAAAATAATTGTGGATGCTACACGAGGTTTCAAATCTAAGTACATTGGTAGAACAAACAATAGCTTGTGAAACAAAGTTTATAGTTGTAATAGAAGGAGATTGAGCTGAACATACTTGTTTTAAGAGTGAGATTTGGACTGAGTCTTTTAAGGGAGAGCCAACTTTGATTTGATAAGGTCCATCTCTAGTAGTTCCCTTGAGCAGGACTTCCTTCGAATTCTTATCAAGTCAAATAATATCACTTAAGCCATTTACCTTTTCTAATCCCACATCAGAGGGCTAGATGGTCTATAATTAAGCAAAGGATAATGACTCCTACAGTCCTTAAGCAAATGAGGACAGATAATAAATCCCGTATCAAGTTTTACCCTATCCTTTTTTTCACAATAAGTAGGAACAATATAGAAGAGGTTGACATGAACAAGCAAAGCATAGAGCAGTATGGAAATTTTAAGCTGACAGATGTATGTAACCACTTTTTGAGGTCTAGTCGAGGCCAACTGAATCCATAATTGGACTTAAAAGCTATGTTCAAACAAGTCAAGCAAATAGACAAAATTGAGAACAAATCTTTCTACCTGACTAACATATCATACCAAATTGTATGATAACAATAAAAACTCTCATAGTATCTACAAAACCCTTAAGTTCATTATGGATATAGAAATGAAAAATTACAAAAAGCACACCTCCATCTACCAAAGTAGCAGCAGTAACAAATCAAAAAAGCATATTGATCAAATATTAACAATCAACAAAAATAAATCTACATGACCGTTGGATTTGTCTATTCAATAACTTCAGCATATTTTCTATTAATTGACAGAGAATGCTATTCTGATGTATTTCTTAGCAACTTAAACTAGCCAACAGAGAATCATGAGAGGAGTTATGGATGATGTTAAAGCTAGGAACATGTAGTATATAATTAAGACATGAAAATTTAGGAGGACAAGTATGTGAGTGTTCCAACAACATTCCAACATGATGTATATTGAGTCTATAACCATTACCTATAGCAACCTATTCAAGACCATTGTAGACAGAAGAGATAGATATATTCTTATGATCTAGTGTAACATATTGACAAACACCACTGCCAATCTCCATCAAATCGAAAGTAGCATTGTAAAGTCGAATACATAGATAAATAACACGACAATGCATAACTCATTATGTGAATACATAGACAAATATATAAAACTCAAAAGTACTACATACCAAGAGTTTTGCCCGGTAGTGGTAGATGCAATGGGTGGGACATTGGGCATGACTACCGATGGGCGATGGGTGTTGTGGGTTTCGTTTTGGGGATTTAGGGATTTGTGGGTTTCTGGGTGGCGGGTGAAGACGAGAAAAAGAGAGAGGTGGTGGCCAGCCAGAGGTGGTGGGGCCGACAGTTGTGAGAGCGAGCGAGAGAGAAAAAGCGAAGGTGTTTGTGAGATGGAGAGAGAGAGATAGAGAAAGTCGGTCGCGTTAGAGGGGTGGCCGGAATGTGGGCCGACGATCGTGAAATGGGGTCGTGAAAGGGAGAGGCAGAGACAGATGGAGCCGACATCGTCTGTGATAGGGAGAGAGAGAGAGAGCGAAAGAGAGCGTCAAATGGATGGCCGGTGAGTGGACCGACAGTCGTGAAAGGGAGAGGCAGAGACAAATGGGGCCGACACCATCTATGATAGGGAGAGAGAGAGAGAGAGAGAGAGAGAGAGAGAGAGAGTGAAAAAGAGTGTTTTAGGATTTCATTGGGTCATTTATTAGATGGCCAATCTGGTCATTTCATATCATTCTGTAAAATTTCTGTAAAACTCCTTTTGTATAAATAGCACAACTCATATATATATATATATGAAAGTAGACATTCATACAAACATATATATTACGTATATATGTACATAATATATACAAAAATGATGTTTTTTTTACTTCAAAAATGTTATGGATCCTAATATTTTATATAGTAGAAGGAATTTATCATTTTTAAACAAAAAATCAAATAAGGGTAATTTTAGAAAAAAAAAACATGAATTTCTAATAATGTTACATTTAAACCAAACATAAGAATATAAGATGAAAAGAATATTCAACATTCCTGAGAATGTTTAAAACTAACCAAACATAGAATTATATAAATTCTGGAAATCAAAGATTTCAAAGAACATTTTCAAGAATTATGAATCTCAAGAATTTAAAAATTTCTCTCATACCAAATGCCCATTTGTGTATAAAGGGACTTGTAAAAGGAGTTTGTAAGGATTAGGCAATTAAGTATATATTAAGTATATTTATTTATCTATTTATTATACATCTTAATTTTTAGACTTAAGAATATATATTATTCTTTTAAGTTTTGAATTTCTTGTAATAAATACCATTATTTTAACACCAATTAATACACATTACTTAAAAAATAAATACACGAAATAATTAATCCTTCACGAGGGTTAAAAGACATTGATTAAAATAGAGGGGAGGAATTAGTGGGCTTTGACGAGATGAGCCCATCAACAAATCTACCCCTTATTATATATGTATATAGGTTAATTGAAAAGTTTTTAGTCCATAAATACATATTATTTCCCCTTTTCTTTTCCTCTTTATATTGTACCTGTCCTCATCTACAAGTTTTTATTTTTATATTAATTAAATATAAGCTAATTAGAGTTTAATACATTAAATTTAAAAATATTTTTACCATTGCACGAAAAACCTTTTCGTATTTAAATTTCATCTAAAAAATATAAAAACTAAAATATAATTATCAAGCAATACCAAATAAATATTTGTTTGGAATCTTTTAATTTTTTATTTGCATGTAAATAACACAAGTCACCCCCTAATTAAGACTTAAATAATGTAGTTCGTAATGAAATGGGTTTCTAGGTAAAAATAAATAAAATATAAATATTTTTAAAGTCATTTTTAAATAATTTAAGATCTCTATATGAATTATTTAGGTCATATTTGGTTAGATGGAATGATTTTAAATGAAAAAGGAAAGAGAATGGGAATAGAATAGAATGACTATCAATTCCATCATCAATTCGTTTGGTAGTCCTTTATTTTGATGGAATGAAAAATAATCAATTGATAAAAATGTCATTTAATTCCAAAAAATCATATAGTTTTTTAATATAATAAGATTTTGTCACAAAAAATGGACCATTCCATTTCTTCATATATAGTAACCAAATGTCATTTGGAGGAAATCTTATTTCCATTTCTATTCTTATTCCCATTCTCACTCAATTACTTCCCATTGAAACCAAACGTGATCTTAAATTATAAAAAAAAAATCTAAATACAATTTAATTATGATATTTAATGTTTGTCGTCCAGATTTGACGTAACAAAAAAAAAATGTAAACCCATGGATGGATAAAAAAAATGTTAGTAACCCTTTTGTAGAGTGACTACAGTATTCTTGGGGGGGGGGGGGGGGGATGAATGGGCCTCCATTGAGGTCTTTAATGTGTTGGGGTTTCTTTTGTTTGTCAGGTTTGGAGGCCTTTCATTGGGCCTAATGGGGGCGTTTGTGATGGGCTGAGGTTAAGTTTTGCTAGGCCCTTTGTTGATGTTCGGTTTTATTTTGTTTTTATTAGTATATTGCGTCTCCTCAGCTCCGGCAGCGGCGGCGCCTCCGGTCTCCCTCTCTCTTTTGGGCGACGAGTTCTCGAGCTTGGCCGGGAGTAATCGGAGAAGGAGGGGACTTGACGGAATCGGACCAGAGCTGGATGAGGCGCTGGAGAGTGTGGTTGGGGACCAAGTCTCTGGTTTGGAGGACCTGCATCGTCGCCGGACACGTGTTCTTGCCGCCATCGATCCACCGCTGGATGCTGGAACGATCGTAGGTGACGCCAGTGCAGAGGCTCACCGGCGACTTCCTCACGTCTAGGGAGATAGGGCACCTGAAGAAGATCGGAACTGTGAAGTAGAGGTCATCCCTCCCATGATCTTTCCCGGAGAGAAAACACGAGCACAGAAAAAAAAAAATATATATATATATATAGAGAGAGAGAGAGAGAGGGGGGGGGGGGAAAGAGGGAGGGGAAGAAGAGATGGAATGTAGGGGAGGGGAATTGGGCGGGTGGAGCCTTGAGACAGAGAGAGGGAGTTGAGGAGACGCCGCCGGACAGAGAGAGGGAGCTGAGCAGATGCAGCCGGAGCTGAGGAGGAGATAGAAAGGGTTTTTGAAATTTTTTTACAGCTTTTGCCACAGGTGACGTGGTGCCCTCCTATTGTTCCGGAAGGGCAAACTATTGGATTAGATTCTGGCATTGTAGCAGCTTTTGGTTGGGCTGCTCTGTTGAACAAATTGTTGTCAAACAAATGAAAAACCCGGACACGAGTAACAAAACCAAGCACTTAAAAAATCTAAATGTTGTGAGGTGAACCATTTAAAATATCTCACTAATCATGAAGATGCACCAATAAACACGGCGTGTGTTCCAAGTGATAAGTTACAACAACAGAGTTCTATCTCAACTGCCATTTGGATGAGCTAAAAAATCCACCCTCGAATATCTTTCTTGCCGACTGGGCTGTAATTATTCAGAAAATATATGGCGTGGATTAAGTGGAGGAGCAGTCAAATGTAGAACCCATTCCCTAAAATGTCACAGGTCTTGGATGTTGGCATCTTGCTAAGCCAAAAATATCACTGATTAAGCGAGAGGAGTCTGGCGTACCCTATAACCCTGCGCCATTCGGAATCGGCGTTGGCATCGACAAGCAGGGTGCGGATCTGCTTGGCAGCAGCCACCATGTTCTGCAGGGCTAGCTTCACTTCAGTATGCTTGCGAGTCTCAAGACCACAGCCTGGGTTCACCCACAACTCATTAGGCCCCAACACAAGCAGCATCTTGTTGATTCTGTCCGCAATCTCCTCGGTTGACGGTATTCCTGGACGCTGAATGTCAAAGACGCCGGGGCCGATTCCGGCACCGTACTTCACTCCCTGGTGGAAAACAGGGAAGAGCTTCTCGTGAGAGCGGGAGTTCTCGATGGTGATGACATCGGCATCCATGTCGACGATGGAGTGGATAATGTCATTGACGTTGGAATAGCATATGTGGGTGTGGATCTGCAGTTATTGGGAAATGACGGACATTGATATGAGCTTGTGGACAAATTAAATTCCACATAACTGACAAGGAAAGAATGAGAAAGTACAAGATTAGGATATAACCTGGGTAGTGTCCTGGACACCGCAGTTTGTGATTCTGAAGCAGTCAACTGCCCAGTGCAAGTAGGCAGTTTGCTCCAACTTCCTAAAAGGCAAACCCTCCCACAAACCGGGATCATCAATTTGGACGACATTGATGCCAGCTTTCTCAAGATCCTCTACTTCATCCTTAATGGCCAAAGCAATCTGATAGCAGGTTGTAAATCTGGGGAATAGCCATATAGGTCTCATGTTAGTAGTTAGTTTCACTAAGACTACCACCAAGATCAACTAATGAGATACCCTCTCGTTGGTTTCCAGTATCACCTGGGCTGGTCATTTCGGACAAAAGACAAGTTCAGAATGGTCATTGGGCCCGTAAGCATTCCCTTCACTGGGCGAGCAGTCATGCTCTGAGCCGCACTGGACCAGAAGACAGTCATCGGATTGGGGCGGCTCACATCACCGTAGATGATTGGTGGCTTCACGCAGCGAGATCCATATGATTGAACCCACCCATTAACGGTTAAGGCAAAACCAGACAATTGCTCTCCGAAGTACTCAACCATATCATTTCTCTGAAAAGAAAACAAGCCAGAACTAGTTTAGGATACGGAGATCTTCAATGCCTGACATAATCTCTCGATACTTCAGTTTAATCAGCTAGTCAAGTCAGATATTACCTCAGGCCCTCCGTGAACCAGGACATCAATATCAAGCTCTTCCTGGATCTTGACAACTTTGCTGATTTCCTCCTTGATAGCCTTAACGTAATCTTCCTCAGAGATCCTGTAGCAAAAGCATCATCAGAATATATGGGAGATAAATGGACAAGACATCAGGGAACACGAAAAGAAAAATTATCAGAATTCCATACTTATGAGCCTTATATTCACGGCGCACTCTTCCGAGTTCAATTCTTTGAGGGAAAAAACCAATAGTGGTGGTAGGCAAGACTGGCAGGTTAAGCTTCTTCTGTTGAGCATCCAGTCTGGCACTGACATTTGTAGGCCGGCTTGGGTAAGGACCCTTCTTCAAATCAGCAGTCTGTGAAAATAGAAACAAGTGCTTGGTAAGAACAAAATAGTTTATGCAGATCAGAACTTAAAAAGATTTTAAGGAATGAGCTCTTCACTTACGACTTTTTGAACGGCTTCATTGGTGACCATTGGGGAGGACTTCCTTGAAGCCTGAGCAGCAGCATTAGCAGAGAAGCATTCCTGAAATTGAGCCAATAACAGTGAGCAATAGATCATGGGTACGTAATCGCAAATTACCATGAAGCAAGCTCATAGATCAGGAAGGCCACCAGCCTCTAAAGCTTCTTTTTGACTTACAAACGCCAACAAAGAAATACATTCTATAACATGACGCAAATAGTATACCTCATCCTTCTGACCAGCCAATGCCTTCGCCAAGGCATTCACTTCAACAACTTTTTGAGTGGCAAATGCTAGCCATGATTTGAGTTCATCGTCCAGCTTGGTCTCATTAACAAGATCAACAGCGGTGTGGAGAAGTGAGCAAGATGTAGAGACAACAAGCTTATCTGCCCAACAGAATTACAATTAGAATGGACTACCTGCAAGGATTTGACATTTACAACCACGCAATGTTATGAGCAAAGAATGATACCTTTCCCCAAAGTACCGGCAAGAGACTCCAAGATGCTAAGAGATGTAGCGAGATCATTGGCCCAGATGTTTCTTCCATCAACCACACCAGCAAACAGGTACTTACCCTCTGGCAAACCACCCTTGATCAAGTCAAGAGTTTTTGTTCCACGAACCAAATCCAAACCAAAGGCAGTAACACCCCTCAGAGTAGTAAGGGTTTTAAATGCCTCAGGAGGAACATTGGCAAAGTAAGTTTCAACGAGAACATTCAGGCCCGAAAGGGATGATTCTAGCTGAGAGTAGGCAGTGGTGAATGCTTGCAATTGGTGAGATTCAAGATCCTTCACAAGCGTGGGCTCATCAAACTGAATCCATGATGCACCAGCTGCCTTCAACTCCGCTACAACTTCCCTGCATAGGAATTTTTGCAAGATTATATCAATATAGCATCGGGATATACAAAGAACTGATCAGAGGAACTCTATTCAGTCATTCGAGTCTCTTACTGGTAGATTGGAAGGATTTTGTCCAGGAGGGAGAGGAGATCAAATGATCTCTCTACTCCCTTTGCAGGTTTTGAGAGCAATAAGTAGGAAACGGGGCCAATAAGTACTGGAACAGTATCTACTCCATGCTGCACGAAACAAGAAAATATCTTATTTAATAAACTGAAGGTTGCTAACCAGAGTAATAAAGTCTATGACAGAATGCCCTTAGCACAGGATACCAACTCTTACGAAAATGCTGTAAGGACAAAATGACATAACCAGCGGTAATTTGCAATTCAAATGGGACTCATCCATAGCCGATCACCTTACTTCTGTCAACTGATTAGAATGGAGCAGCAGTTATCCAGAAAACTTGTAATTTTGAAATCAGTTCCCTTAACGGTATAGGCTTGTAAAATTTTGAATATTCAGAAGGATTCAATTTCAAAAGAAAATTTCATTTTTTTTATTCTAAATTGGACCTAGGCAAACATATGTGCCACATTATACCTACAGTCTTGCACCACAGACACAAAATACTCTTATGCTGTTGTGAATTATCAAAATATGTCAATTTCAAGTTACTGAGATCTCAATTATTAAACTCAAGAAAATGGACAAAGCAAAGGATGGAAGAATGCTCCAGTTCACATACCCCCTTGGCTTCCTTGTACTCGTCCACTGCCTTGTGAGAAGCATAAGAAAACTTGACATCAGGCCCCAACTCAGGGACAGTGAAGTGGCTGCATCAACACATCAAGAATAAATCATCAGCAGAGGTGTCAATTCTCAAAATTGAAGTATGTGATTAGGACTGATTACTTACTAGTTGGTGTCAAACCACTTGGTCATCTCCATAGCACGTACAGAGGCATTTCCTCTGGCCATGGAGAAGTAAGTGTCAAATCCGATCTCACCACCAGTCCAACCATATCTGGGGGGAACAGCTCCAAGCATCGCTGTTGTGTCAAGCACCTGATCATAGTAAGAGAATGTGTTGCTGGGAATGTACTTGATTCCAGCAGTAGCCATCTGCTTCCAGATGGATTCTCTTAGATCAGCTGCTACCTTTTCCAAGTCATCGGCACTGCTGTTCCCATCCCAGAAAGATTCCAAAGCAAATTTCAGCTCTCTGTTTGGGCCCATGCGAGGATATCCGACGATGTGGGAGGCCATTTTTTTCCGGACTCACCAACAACACTAGAAAAATCAATCGCATTATATATTTTACATAAACAATAATTGTTAATAAAAGTAAAAACACCTAATATGTGTACTCAGCAGAGCAGCCTGAAGCTCAATGATTTTTCAATCGATGAAGCATCAGAGAGCATATGGATTAGGGCACTCGTTTTTGTAGGCAACAGACAGGCCAAAACTCAAATGAAAAGAAAGTTAATTTCAAAATTGTTCAGAGGGAACAATTCACCACCAAGACAATGTGACTTGGGGAAAATGGGCATTGTTGAAAATATTAAGTTATTTCTTTTGAAGTGATGGGATTAAAAGCTCAATTTTATACGGAAGTTCGATTTCTATTCAATTCTATGGTATTACCAAACAACATAGTGACGGAAGAAGTGACTCAGTGTGTGATTTACGAATACCAAACACGTCAAAAGCAGAGCAACTGCCTGAACTAGGAACAAAACATCCAATCTTAAACGATGACAGAAATGAATTCACAGAATCCAAAACCACCAAAACAGCTACTTTATTGAAGGCGCAAGATCCAATACGATCTGTCAGTCTCAGCCAGTCCCGACAACATAAAATCCCTCAATGAGACTCGCAAATAAGAACAATAGTAAAATCCAAAAGGGAAAGCGAAATTCTGAGTTTGAAAGAGAACTTATCAGACGAGAATATGTGAGAAAGCATGGAAAAGAGATGCCTGCGAGTGAAGGAGAACCGAGGAAGTGTCTTACCTTCAAGAATAAGAAACCCACAGAGAGAGAGAGAGAGAGAGAGAAGCGAAGAAGGTGTGCAGCGAGTTGGATTGGATTCGTATTTGTTTATAGAGGAAGCTCGTGGCTTGGTGTGGCGGTATACCTCCGCCAGCGCTTGAAAATGACGGAAAAAATTTTAACAGCATGTGGAGCATGGGGCTTTTGGTAGCAAAATAGCGAATTAACCCTCCCCCCCTCCTCCCAGCTTTTTGGGTGTGGGGCAGTTTCAAAAGTAAAATATCCAAAGCAAAGCATTAGCTCTTTCCAAGAAGGAAGGGCGGGCGGGCGGGCTACCAATACCATGACTATTAATTTATATGGTTTTATTTAATTTATACTTGAAAAGAAATTATTTAATTTTGAAAACTGTTCTGTGGACTTCACAAACTATTTTATAGTAATAGAGCCACGTCATAAACCCAATAATTTAAACTGGGCCCTAACTCAAGGCAAATACGGTTAAACAAAGAAGGAAATAGAGGATCAGATAGGCTGAAAAAATATAGGCAAAAGCAAATTTCTATTCCATTCTGAAGTGTCATGGCCAATGATCACCTCTTTATTGCAAGGATGTTTTGGGCGAGCAGCTGGGATGGCGGGAGTTAGAGGTTTGGGGTTGGAAACAATTTGTTTGGTTCGGCGGGGCCCACCCTGCAGCCTCCACGTACGCACGTATGCCAAACCAAACGTAACCTTTAACCAGTAACGAATGCTTCCAAATGTAATTAATTGAAAATTCATTTATGATATTTTTATTAATAATAAAATATATTATGCCGCATTTAGAGTTTACATTTGATTTGATAATTTATCACTTTGCTAATTAGCTTTCCAAATCTTAAATTAATAATGCTAATTAAGTTCAACTATATGGTGAATTGATTTGGTCTTAATGCAACCCACACGTAGACGTTGTAAAACGTTTTTTTATTATTTTTTCTTTCTAAAGAGGAGTGAGTTTGGGTCTGTCCCCATCACGAGATGAGTTAGTAAGACTTTGACAGAGTTGTGTTGTATAAAAATGATAAAATTTATTCATTATAACTCTTAATGGTTGTATTAATTAATTAAATGCAGTTGATAGAATCTAAAATATTCTCTACCAAGTTAAAATAGCATTTCTAATTTCTTAAATTTTTTTTATATATATGCATATGAAATTTAATAAATAAAATTTATCATACTGAAAGACAAAAAACCAAACTTGGCCTCACCAATGTTTTCTTGCCTTATCGTTGTTCCCATAAATAGCGGCCATTGATTGAACTTACCACCCGGTCCCACGTGTAGCAGTAATAATTGTCTTAAAATCGTATGTACAAGTGGAGGCATTAGTATATATATAGAGGAGTGGAGCTCTTCTAATTTGTGGGTCAGGGACAAGCCGAGCTCAACATAAAATCTTATCGAATGAGACAGGTCATGGATAAAAAGAACTGGAAAATTTCTGGTCAATTTTTAGTGTTTTTAATTAATTTTAATATTTAATATTAACGCTTATTTAAATCAATTCTATATAAGTTGTCAAATTCAATTCCCCTATATATATAGCAAGATCTAAAAAAATATCCTTTTAATTACAAGTATTGAATATAATTAAATATAGAAAAAAAAAGTGTATTGATCAATCCAATCCAATCCATAATTAACTCACATAAATTAAACAATAACCAATTTAATTATTTCTACATAGTATATATATAGAAAAACTCTTCAAAATTCAAACCCTAATAATTAATAACTAGTAACCATTCCATGTGTTCATATATAGTAACCAAATGTCATGCGGAAGAAATCTTATTTCCATTCCCATTCTTATTCCCATTCTCATTCCATTACTCCCCATTAAAACCAAACGTGATCTTAAATTATAAAAAAAAAAAAAATCTAAATACAATTTAATTATT
Organism: Diospyros kaki; assembly: GCA_036245055.1. Taxonomy (NCBI): domain Eukaryota; kingdom Viridiplantae; phylum Streptophyta; class Magnoliopsida; order Ericales; family Ebenaceae; genus Diospyros; species Diospyros kaki. Next base: position 7,183,070 of record BSEG01000006.1, on the reverse strand, counting down.
TAATTTATACTTAAAAATAAATTATTTAATTTTGAAAACTGTTCTATAGACTTTACGAACTATTTTAAGTAATCGAGCCACGTCATAATTAAACTCAATAATTTAAACTGGGCCTAACCTAACAAAGGGCAAATATGATTAAAAAAAAGAACAGAAAAAGAGGATCAGGAACTGAAAGGTTGGAAAAATCTATACAAAGGCAAATGTCTGTTCCACCATGATGTGTCTGAAAGAAAAGAATTTTGCCGGTGCAGGGGGGCCCCACATCCCACCATTGCCCTACATCCATCCCACCACACCAGTAGATTAATAATTAAAAAATTATTAATCTACTGTCAGACTGAACCAATCAAGTCTGATAATAGATCAATTCGATCTTCTTAATTTCTTTACAAAAAAGAACTTTACAATTTTACTCTAGGAAGGTCAATTTAGAAGATCAGTTATTCACTCCTAAATGTATATTGTGAGTTAGTTTTTCTTTTAAATATATAAAACCAAGTGGATATTAATCATTGGGCCATTATTTACAGAAGTAGTAATTAATAGATGTTTTACCATGCATGCATGCATGGGATATTACTTTAACAACCTTTTTTTCTTTCAAGATGAGACTTTGATTATGATTTATTGATTTCAAACGTACGTCAAAAGATAATGCGGATAACGTACGTATTATAATTATGATGTACAACAGTACTACTACTACTACTACACACAGCGCGCGAATCATGAATGACCAAAAAAAACATATACAAGTTTTAATACCAAAAAACAATCCTATTAATTTAATTGGAATGATCAGAAAAAACAATTTTAATTAATTGTCGTAAAAGATAGAGAAAAACATTCATTCATGTAATTAATCATATATAATAATTTACATTAATGTAAATGTTTGCACTCTTTGTTTTTCCATTGTTTCTGCTACTCTCTAGTCTTTCTATATAATAAAGGGATTTGTAAGGATTAGGTATATTTATTTATTCATTTATTATGCATCTTAATTTTTAGACTTAAGAATATATTCTGTTAATTTTTGAATTTCTTGTATCAGAGACAATTATTTTAACACCAATAAAAAAAAAATAATCCTTAACATTGATTAAGAGGAGCACCATATATATAAAATCAAGGAGAGAAATTAGTCAGCTTCTTCGGACACGACGACATGAGCCCATTTGCAAATCTACCTTCAGCTTATTGTATATTCGTATAATAATTAGTCATTGATTTAATTTGAGGATAGCGCTGGTTTTTAATTGGGTAAAACTAAATTTTCTAAATTTCAATTTTGTTTAATAAGTTTTCTTAACAAATACGTGCATTTATTTTAAAGATAAATTAATTAAAAAATGCAACACTTACTTATTTTCAATGAAATAAATAAAATTATTACGTTGTGTGTGTGGGAAATAAGTAGATGTTATGAAGATAAGAAACCAAAAAAAATTAAAATATTTGTATGCCTTGGACGAAAAATTTTGGATCACAATATGTGTACCTTCCCCATCAAGCAAGAATATATATGGAATTATTCAAACAGAATAATTAAATATTGAAAAATTCTATTTGTAATCATAAATTTTACTCTTCGTAACCATTACATGTAAAAAATTAAATTTTATTATTCGCAACCACATTTATTACTTTGTACAACCATTTATATTCTAAATATACCCTCTAAACATTCATCCCTCAAAAAACACACCCCACGCGCATACAAGTTATTCTTCTTCGCATCAAACCTGGTCTTCTTTCTGTTCTCCTTCTTCGCGCATACCATGCTATTCTTCTTCTTCAAACCACTCTCATAGACCACCGCCGACCTCTTGTCATCGCCCACTTCGCTTGCCTCGCCCACCTTCTTCATTGAAGTTCATCGAAATCACAAAACTAGGTAATGCCCCTCCTTCGGGGGTGAGGGCTTCACCGAATAACAAGATTCAGGAAACACATACCTCCCGAATCTCGTTGTTCGGGGGGTTAGGGATTCCCCAAACCGTAGGGTTCGGGGAACCCCTCACCTTCTGAATCTCGCTATTCGGGGGGTAAAGGCTTCCCCGAAGGGCGAGATTCAGGGGGTATGGGGTTCCCCAAACCCTGCGGTTCGGCGAACCCCTAACTTTCCGAACAGTGAGATTCTGGGGGTATGGGGTTCCCCAAACCCCGTAGTTCGGGGAACCCCTAACCCCCCGAACAACGAGATTCGGGGGTATGGGGTTCCCCGAATCTCGCCCTTCGAGAGTAAGGGGTTTCTCAAAAACTATTAAAGTAATTATACCAATGATATAAAATATGAAAATAAATGATGTACAAAATTGAAACTGAACTTACCTAATTTCGTATAGTAAAATTTGGATCAGATTAAGTTGAGTTATTGCTATCAAAAATTAAAATTAACTCAAAAAAAATTAAGATTAAAGCAATATTAATTTTAAAAAAAATAAATATAATATTAATCTAAAGATTCAGAACAAAATAATTTAGAATAATTTATATATATTTGAAATAATTTATATACAAAATTATTATATATATAATTATAATATATATAATAATATAATATACATATAATATATAATAAACATATAATAGTCATTCTATATACATATTATATAGTATAGTATAATATTATATAATATATTATATTATTGATTTCAGGAGAATTGCATTCTCCCGAAATCTGAAATTCGGTAGAATCAATTCCCCCGAATTCCGGATTTCAAGAAAAATGATTTTTCTCGAATTCAAAGTTTGGGAGAATTGATTTTTCTCGAATTTATGGATTCGGGCTACTTATTGAATCTTGAGATTCGGGGTTCCTCGAACACTCAGAACGCTGGGGTTCGGGCGGTTAGGGGTTCCCCAAACCTTGAGGTTCAGAGAATGAATCGCTCGAATCTTGGGGTTCGGGGCATCCCCCAAGCCCCGAATCCCAGGATTCGGGGCATCCCTTAGCCTCAAACACAGTGTATTTTTTATTTTTTAATTAATCTTATTTTTTTAATTTATCCATCATGTATGTATATGTAAATTATGTGATTGAACTAGTGACACATGTTATAAATTGTGTTTTTTCTCACCAAAACAGGAATACTCATTATTTTTTTTGTCAAACACTGCGTAAATATTTGTAGATAATAATCATCCATCGCTGATAGTAATGGTTATGGCGAGAAGAACTCGACTGACTAATGTTTGGTGTTGAATAATAGTTGCTACTACTCGGTGTTGAATAATAATGGTTACGTGATGTTCAGTTGTGAGTGAAAAAGTAGTTATGACGATGGTGATCGAGAAAGTGAGTGTACGTGCTTGAAGAATAATGATAAGTGGTTGAGTATCAAATATTTAAATGAAGAATAAATATAAATTTTCATTTCAAAATATTTTAAGAATACTAAAAATGGGTTACAGATATCAAAACATATGATTTCAAATAGAATTTCCCTTCAATATTAGAATGATGCATTGCATTGCATGCTTCTAGAGGCACGTTCATGCACAAGCCCAGACCTGCAAGGCTTTGCCTACGCTACGAGAAACTGTTTTGCTTCTACGTACTTCGACTGCAGGTCCTTGTGCATACAAATATTTAATTATTTGTCAGAGGACAGACTGCAAAGCGTTACGCAGTCATAATGTGATGTGCCTTCATGCATAAAAAGATACTAGATAGATAATTACTTAATGACAAAGATTTTAAAAAGTATAATGTAATAGAAAAAATTAAAAATGAAAAATAAAGGGATCCTCTTTATCTTTAATGTAATGATGTAGGTAACGCGTACGTATCCCGCTTGGAGTGCCCCTTCGCAAGAATAAAATTCAAAGGGACGCAGAATAGGGGAAAAGATTTCCGCACTCCTTATCATTAGCCTGTATTTTCCAATGAACTGTTGAATAAGATGGTTATATTTATATATATATATATATGTCTCTGTGTGTGTGGGCCACAGGGGTGGATCCAGGGGAAATCCAAGGTAGGGCTGGAGGGGTGGATCCAGGGAGAATCCAAGGTAGGGTTGGATCTTCAATTTCAGGGGACATCCAAGAGAAGGACTAAGCTTCAATTAAAGAGTATGTCAGTGTATATATATATATCTATATAAGATAAGATAGTAAGAAGATTTTTGAAAATATATAGAGATAATCTATGTTTGTGTGGTTGAGATCAATTCTCAAATTAATTCAATGACTGGGATCCACGTCCCCAGCCCGCAGTCGCCCGCCCAAAACCATCCCATCACATTGCACGCCCAAATGTGTTTCCCTCTTTACCTATCTCTCTCCCTCTTTGTTTCCCGCCCGCCCAAAACTTTCCCTCTTTCACATTGCCTCTCTCTCTCTCCTTCTCTCTTTCTCTCTCTCACTCGCGGCCGACCCACCCACCCCATCGTCACCGCCCCTTACTCGCCCATTTCTCTCTGTCTCTCTCCCTCTCTCGCCGCCGCGTAGCCCACCCATGCCATCGTCGTCGCTTCTGCATCGCCGATCGCGTCCCTGCATCGCCGCCCCTATTGCGCACTGTCGTCGCCCCCCGCCACGCCGCCGTCGCCCACTTCCAGAAGGTCCTCTCTCTCTCTATATATATAGATATATATATAGATAGATTTACACGTGTATTTGGTGTTCAGTTCTAGAAGGTCTTCATTTCTGTATTTGGTGTTCATTTAATCTAGTGTTAATTTAATTTAGTTTAATTTATGTATACAGATATGTGTGTATCTAATTGTGTATTTGATTATTTATTATGCATTTGATTATGTGTATCCTATGATTTTTTGTATTTTTTATACTCTTTTATGTTTTGTGTACATTTGATATTTTAAAATTATTAAAGACATGCTTGGCTGCAGCCATAGAAGTTAGCTAGCACATTGATTCTCCTTTAACTTAAAAAAAAAAAAAAAACTCAACTAATGAAACTTAATTATAATGTTGATTGAGTAGCTGTGGTACTTGAAACACACAAAGTTGGCCCTATTTATAGATAGGGTTCTCCTATTTGATCTCCCTTGGTTGGAGACGTCAAAGTCCGTGTAAAACAACCAGATATATACTGAAACCCGCCGGCTCCGAATTGGCGAATTCAACTTCGTTTCTGAAAATGCTATTCTCTCGTAATTTTAATTAGCATATATAGAAAATAATGGCAATTAAATTGATGTGGCATTGTGACATAAATATTTTAGGACTACTGTTACCCTAATGCAAAAGTTCGAGGACATTTCACAGGTCTAGTGTGGACAACAGCTACTGTATAACTTGTTAGGTTTGTCAATATCCATCAAGTATTGTTGATTTTGTAGATGAAGAAGAAGAGAGAGATGAGATCAAATCATCAAATCATCAAATCATAAATCTCAACCCACAAAAGGGAGATCAATTAATGTCTCGTTCGGATACTTATTTTATGTTCAAGTGTTGTATATGTTCTAAATAGCCTTCAAAATTTCTCCAATCCATGTCATGCTCATGGTAAGATCAAGGGGATTGGATTGGGTTTTAATTTGTATAAATTTTAATTTAGACATTAATATATATATATATATACACGCATTTTTGTTTTTTACCTCTTTACCCTCTGTTTATCTCTCGCAATCTACTGTGCACCTGTTCTCTATATCCATCCTTAACTCATGCTGATAAAAATATAGATATATAAAGTGTTTTTATGTATATATAATATTCTCTATTATATATACATAAACATACACATAAAATACGAAGGACATTAAATAGTTACACATCGCATCCTAAAAAAAAAAACATACCAGAACGTTTTGTAAAACATTTTTGTCTACACAATACACAGATACACACACAATTTTAATAATTGTCTTCACAGGTCACAATATACAAGACGTTGCAAAAGTAGAGTTTTTCTTGATCAACACAATTAGAATCGTTGATTAATTAAGCTTTGGCCATTTGCCTGATTTCCCTCTACTTATATATATCCACTTAATCACTTCTCCATCAACTAAAAGACTGACAAACTCCAGCGCCAGCCTCTGAGGTGCGAAGCTTAAATATTGCATAAGCTCCAATAGCCAGCAGCATCAACACCGCCGCCGCCTTCACCAGCACCATTCTCTTCCCCGGCTTCCGTTCCGAAACTTCCATGCGGTGTTTGGCTCTGACTCTGTCATCAACCTTGGGCCTCTTAACGCCTTGCTCCAGCTGCTGCGGTCCTCTGGATCTTGGCTGTTCCTTTTCTTGAGCTTGTTTTGCTGATGGCGCCGGCAATTGCTGGCCGGTGGCCGGGAGAACTTTCTTTGGCAACCCAATGTGAAGAAGGCCGCGAGAAAATTTGGCATGAATTCGAGTTGGGTCGCAGTCATTGGAGATTTTGATTTCTTTGATGAAACGGCTTGTTCTCGTTTTATCAATTGGACGTTCTCCGGTAATTCTCATTAGCCCCGTACTGCTAATATGGACCTTCAGGTGTTCCTTCCGAAACTCTATCACAACAAAGGGAGATTGGTTAAAAAAAAAAAAAACTAAAACCCGAGAGTTTATCTGTGCACATATTCAGAAATTACAAAAAAAAAAAAAAAGAAAGAAAGAAAGAAAGGACAGACTATGATGTAAATTAAGTCAAAATTCTATTTTCCCAATACAAACTTAACAAAATGAAACATAATTTTCGGACCAAAATAATCAGTATCCTAACAAAAGACATGTTATATGCATACTAAAAATTTGATTTCATGGAACAAACAAATATAGAATCTTATTTACATAAACAAAGAGAAATAAAAATCATCGATGTCCATGAGTTAATAGCCAAGTTCAAAAATATTTAATCATCGATCTTAAGATGTCAATGGTATTTTTTTTGGTCCTGTAAGCTCAATTGTTTGCATAAATATAATCTTTAATTATGTTTGTATTTTAGGGTTTTTTTAAAAACTATATAGGGAAATGTTGTTATTTTCTAAATTTGTAATGTAATAAAACAAAACTATCCTATCTAGAATAGTTTTCGAAACCAATCTGTGTAGTAGCTGGCTATTGGCTAATGTTGTGATAATGCATGTAAGCATGTGGCACTTGATTTTGTCCTCTAGCTAATGTTAAGGTGTGAAATATATATTACACAAATTAAAATAATTAATCCTAATTCTTTTATCAAATTAATGTTGTTTATCTCAGATTCAATCATTTTGAAATAATTAAAAAAACATTCTAAAAAGTAAAAATAGAATTTTGCGACTATATATTAGAAACGGTACCAGGGAGATGGACAATGAGAGTCTCCTGGGCGTCCTCTCTTTGCCAAGTACAGAGAGGTTCAAAATCTTCATAAGTTTGCACCATGGCAGCGGCGTTGTTGGGCTGATCCATTGGAGGTTTTCTCTTGCTTTTCCAGAAGAAGTTGCGAACTCTTGAACCAGAAAACAGAGGCATATCGCTCTGTAATTCTAGGGCACTCTTTTATACAATGGCAATGGAGGTGTATGAATGGGTTTTGTTGGTGTTAGCTAAGAGGTTTCTTTTGGGTTTTCCTCTTGAAGAGGGAATAGTTGGTCTTTCCCAACTTTGGAGCCTTCTTTGGCTGTTTTGTGAGTCTTCGGAGATTCTTTGTCACTTCTAGGTGATGTTCCATTTGCACGGGCAATGCCCTGGATTCCTCTTTCTGGTTCTTACATTTTCATACAATTAATCTTCAGGCTTTGCAGCATCTCCTCTGCCAAACACCTTTCATCTTTCAATTCAATTTCTCAACGCCAAGAAAAGGCATCTTCTGTTTGGATCCAAGGAAAATCATGCATCTCACGAAAAGATGGTTTTTTTTTTTTCTAGGTAAACATGAAGCTCTTATGCTTCCTCAAACGCAGATTCATGGAGGAAAAAGTTTGAGAAATTTATTATTGGAATCTATTTAGACTTTTAGTCTTTTTTTTAGTTCTAATAAAAAAAAAAAAAAAACTTAAGGGATGAAAGACTCCTAGATACAATACTGAGTTATAAGAAATTCATAGAAAATAATAACAAAGACAATAATAATTTATGAACTAAAATTCATATAATCGACTATATAACGAGATTAAAACTTGATATATCATTATGGTTGGTAGCTAATTACTGTGTATGCACTCTCGGAAACACTAGAATGAATTAGGTTTAAAGTGCAGATGGCAATTAATTGATAAAACATTAACTGGCCAAGGCAACAAGAAAGTCCCTGCAATCCCCCGAAGGGAAGCTTTCAGAAATGGCGTCTCTCAGCTCCATCCCATATTTCTTCTTGAAGAAACTCTTGATTTCATTCATGTCAGGCCCTGCCCTGCTTATCATCACCCTTGCCAAACCACTTTTATCTCTCTGCCTGCCCTTAAGGCATTCATACAAGCTCTGCAACAAATCATGTTCCAAAAATTCAAAAAAATATATTTAAAAGAATCAATAAAAAAGAAGATCAAATAATTAATTACCTTGGAGTAATATTTCTGTGGGTTGTATATGCATTTGACAACCACTTTGAGAGCATCTTCGAACTCCCCATGGTTCTCAGTCTTGAGTGACTGTAATTAGAACAATCCATCATTCAAATCCCACACATTTTGTCCACCAAGTGGAAGAATCAACGGGAAATTGATTAAAATATGGGGCTTAATTAGTTATTACCTTAGTGTAATCATGGCCATAGATGCGCTTATAGGTGGAAAGTGTGAGCTTGAGCTGAGGAATGCTCCTTTTGCTGAGTATTTCCAGGACGACGGCTCCATCAATGGCGCCTGGCCTCCCCTCCCCTGTTTGGTACAGCCGCCTGGCGTCACACTGGGCAACGTGCTGGCTGAAGTCTGCTTGGTGGGCCTTGTGTGAGGCTCCCAGAGCCATCAAAATCTGTCAATTCCAACCCACACAATCATGTTAAATTCCCAAAAATCGACATCCTTCTCTCTCGGAAAAATGATGAAACTCTAGAAGCATGAAAATTTTGCGAGGTCCTTGTCAGTGTTTGAGAGGGAATAAATACATTGACTAGTAAATGGGTGTAGTTGTATGTCCGCTATTACGGGATTCAATTCGGACGCCTAACCATCCATTAATTCTAGTAAACTCCTAGCTAAAGCCTGGATAATAGCACCACTAGTTATCGGTATCGGCATGACCAAAACGCCAGACAGGAAGCTGCTAACAAAGAGCTCACCTTTTGGAATGGATGGGGAGGTTCAGCAGAGACAATATCCTGGTCCAGTTGCCGCCTGAATTTCTTCTGATAAGCTTGCTTGAGCAGAGCAATATGGATTGATTTTCGACCCACAAAAATCTCAACGAGGGCCCTGTAGTTGACGAAGCCCTGGCGATGATCAAGAGCCTCCATAGCCAAGGCCGCATCGAGCTCAACCGGATCAAGCATCCACAGGGACAAGACTGAGCAGAGACTGGGCGAAGCCGCAGGCTCATTTTGACGGGTTTTTTGGAGCCAATCAAGCAGGTCATTGCCGTACATTTGGCTGTAAGTTTCTCTGATTTGCCTCTTTTCTTCCTGGGTTCGGGACGCCAGGTGGCTCAGCCTGCCCCAGGAATCGTGAATCTGCTTGCAATCGTTCTCGCAGGTGGGGGTCTTGGCGGCCATGGCCGGGGTAAATTGGAGGGGAAAGTGACTTGGGTGCCAAGGAAAAAAGGGGTGGGTCTTAAGGTATAGGGCGGAGGAGGAGGAGGAGGGAAAAGGGAAGGGAATGTGAGGAATGATGTGGAAATGAGGGTGTGGTGAGGTCTTGTCCATTAGTGAGAACTTTATGGGTTTCCTAGTAGACTATGAGTCCCCAATCTGATTATTTTGGACACCTTTCTGATTATTTTGGATACCCTTCCTGGACCCATAACCTTTCCTCAAGGGGAGGGGAAAATATCGGCTTACCTGAATTAGTCTAATTGAATTTATGGAATTGATCAGTTCGATTGATTTTTTTGTTATATCAATTCGATTTAGTTATTTTTTTTAAAAAAAAATTAGTTTATAATTTTTTATTAAAAATAATCGAACTAATTGAACTGACCAAAATTATAAAACGACGCCGCTTTAAACATAATATAAAAGAAAAATAGAACGACGAAAGAGCTGAACCAATGCTTTAGTCTTTTTGCCTTAGCCTTTGCTTAGCCATTTCCCTTCCCTTTCATCTTTGACTCTCCAACAATTCTATTGCTCTTTTTGATGCAGATGTTGACGCTGATATTGACCCTTTTTCTCTACCTCCGACATCGACAACAACTAACTCTATTCCCATCGACCATTGGTGCCAACATTTATCTCTCCCTCCATTGGCTCAAACTACCTCTGTTTCCTTCATATATTCATAGCATATGGGCTTAGGTCCCCTCAATAAGTTTTTTGACAACTTTTTTATGGGTGGGTATTCTAAATTACAAGTTAGATCTACTAAAATCTAATAATTAGATTCTTTTGATTTTTGAGTACGTGAGTCACCAAACCAAGGTCAATCTGATGGTCAATTCCAATCGTCAAAATCTACCGTGGATGGTGTCAATGATATTTTTTCAAAAACGAGTTTTGAATATTTTGACAATAAAATTAATTTTTAAATTTATAAAAAATTAATTGTTAGATCAAACTCAATTTTGAATATATGAACCACTCTGGTTTGGAAAATTCAATGATCAATTTCAATCATTGGAATTACTAATCGATTAGGTTGCTAGTAACAACACTAAGGCTGGAAATTAATTCGGTCTGTTTGATTATTTTTAGGCTTGTTTAGTTTATTCGGTCAGTTCAGTTTTCATGAATTTTGTTTAATTTTTTTTTATTTTCAATTAGTTTAATTTTTGAGTTTATTCGGTAAATTCAATTTAATTTTGTACAATAATTTAAGTTTTTTAATTATTAAATTTTAATCAATTTAATAACAAACTGACCATTTGCAAGCCACCATATACACGCCCTACTTTAAATCCATCTTTCTGTCTGCCCCCTCCATACACGCACATATCAACCGTAATGCAGGTCAAAAAGGTGTTTCTTGTAAAGGAAAAAAAAAAAGGGGTTGGTTGAGCGGCGTGGCGCTGAGCAATTTACAAAGCAGAGGCGAAACTGTGTAGAAATTGTATTTGGGGGGGAGGAAACTGTGTAGAAATTGCATAAGAATATAAAGATCTTTATTTCTCTGTTTTCATTTCTACAAAAAAAATAAAAATACGTTCAATTTTATTAAATATTAAACTAATTTTATACTTTAAAAAATAAAAAAATATATATTCAAAATCATACAAAAGAAATGGGAGAGGTGAATGGTTAGGGTAGCCTGATGTCTACTATCTCCCTAGTTTAGTTGTCAAGTTCTTTTTAATTATTATTTTTGCCTTTCTTATTTTATTTTTAAATGCTAGAAAATAATAATAATAATAATAATAATAATAATAATAATAATAATAATTTGATATATTTAAAAGGAACGGATGTCTACTATTTGAATACTATTTATTATTTTGTTAATATCTAGATACTTTTTTATTTAATTTTTGATTTATAATTTAAATATTTGATAATGAGTTTTTTTTTATTTTCATCCTAAGTTCGTGTTAATATTGTTGTATAATTTTTTTCTAATTGTAAGATAATTAATACACTTTTAAATTATTAAAACTTATATGATAAATTTTATATCATAATTTTTAATCCTTATATATTTGTTTTATGTCATAATTTTAATTAATATATATGTATTTTATTTTATAAAAATATATTTCCAATTTAAGTATAGTCCAATTACTGAACCATAACATTGTGCATAATTATTTAAAATATCTCACAAATTATAATCTTTAATAGATGGGTAAAATTAAATGAATCTTTGTCAAAAAAAAAAAAAAAACAAGAGACAAAAAGTGAAAATGTAAACAGTCTGACAACTTTATTTTTCTTAAAATCTCCAAACTCTATTAAATGCAAACTCTTATTTTAAATTCTTTCTCCTTCCTAATAAAAGTTGCCTCCTCAAGCCATAACTTTGTTTCCGTCAACCATAATTTATATAAGACTTTATTTTCATGAATTATGATGACAAGCTTGAATTTGGCATTGAAGCCATAATTTTGACTTAAGTGAAATCGCATTGAAGGCCCAAAACGCAGACCCTGTTGGGTTGGGGGGTGGGGGGGCCTGGGTCTTGGTCTTGGTCTCTGTTGGAAAAGCAACTCAGGGACATAAAGGATTGTTTTTTGGAGGATTTGTATATAATTTCATTTCTTGACTTAAATTAGTCGGATTAGGCCATTGAGACTTGTCCACTAATACCATTTATTGACTTAAATTTTCCTTTTCTTCTTTTATCTCTGATTTTTAAATGATAGAACAACTATGGTATGGTGTAAGGTTTGGAATTATTATATATAAATATTGTTAATTAATACTATTGGTTATAATTATAAATAAAATTAAGAAATTGTTTTTATGAAGTAATTAAGAAATTATTTTCACTAATTATATGATCTTATTGTCATAATTTTAAGATATTTATGTTAGTGTGTGTGGAGCTTAATTATCATACATATATTTTTCATTGTTCTAATTTTTTTTTTTTATATAATAGTGTATTCTCTTATAATCTCCAATTGGATTATAGAAAAAAAACTTATAATGACGGTAAAATAAACGTAACTCTCACGTTGAAAGTAAATTATTATAAATCTCATGTGTTCATCTTACTTGTTTTGATTATTATTATTATTATTATTTTTTTGTTTAGGATTAGGACTTTAATCCTAACAATTATAATCAAAATTCAAATAAATTTAACCAAAAAAAAGAGTTCTTGGCACTTTTGGAATTTTAGAAATAATAAAAAACAATATACGTATATCCTTAGTCAAATGAACTTGGATTGTTGAGAGATCGTGCGGGACAAGTTTGTGTACAAGCAGTTGAAGCGTGTTGGAGTCCATGTGGCTGGCTGGAGACTTGTACGCAACCAAATTGGATTGGAAATGGTACCACATGTTTTGTGGTTAGGACAAATATCCACTTATAAAAAGAGGAGAGGGTATGGAGTATGTATGATAAAATATGGTTGAACGACTAGAAAGAAAGAAGGAATTGATCAATGGTAAACCAAATGGCATTGAACAAAGAACGCTGGTGGCTTCAATTCAAAGCAGATGCCAAGAAATATCAAATTGCCAATATATTTATATCACAAATTAATCCCTTCCCACAGATTGTCCCTACCTTTATGCATGCCTAACGTGACGGATTTCTATTGCCACCGCTTAATTTGTTCCACATCACATGCTGTGTCAAGCTGGAAGCCTGACCGCTAAAGATTTGTTTGGCAAAGAAGCTAAAACTGGGACTTTTGGCTGCCATCGAGGAATAATTGACTTTGGATGCATGTGAAGGGCCACCTACTCTCTCCACCTTTTTAACTTGGGACAAATATGGCCAAACGCGCCCCACGTTCTCCCTCCCTCCAGTTGCTTGCAATGTTCCTTGTATTAATGCTTATTGTTATCCCTTTTCTAAAAACCAAATATATATATTATGCATATTCAATAAGTTTATACAATGTACACTTAAAAGTAAATTGGTGGCTCTATGAAAATAGATTAGCAATGCCACTTAAAATAACAGGGAAAGTTCTCTAAAAAATATCCAATTAACTTTCACTTTACTTTTAATCTGATACCCAACTTTTAATTTTTTTAATTAAAATATTTAATTTCAATTTTAAATTGTATCGTTATATTCATCGTTAATGGTTCACATCACAACTCATGTTAGTTGGCTTCTTGTTCAATAAGTGACAAGAACTTATTGTCTAGGAGGTCAAAGCTTACATAGATGACAAATCAATCATAAAAACTTTTACCTATCATCTAAAATTATGTAGATTTTTTCATCTAGTCAATTAATTAAAACAAAATTAATTGTAACATATTATTATGTTATGAATTAATTATAATATAATTATTATATTATTTATACCAGACAATATATAATCATTGTCCGATGCGAACAATTTGAGAGGGGGTATGGCCCCATAAGGGTGGTAGGGTTCACACATTATCTCCTCTTATGAGTTCACCTCGGACATAGACAACATATTAACTCTGTTAATTATAAATGTAAGGATAACACAAATCAATTTATAGTTAAGATTATATAGTAAGTTAAAAATCATATTAAAGAGATTAAAGTTGACTTTAAAGTTTAAATATTTTTTTGATAATTTACCTAGAATAATATAAAATATATATATTTGATTTTGTCCAACTTGACATAATTAAATACAATTTTAGTCTTATTAGATACCTTATAGAATTCAAACTAAAGATAAATGTAAATGTTTAACCATCTGAGTCAATGTCTTGTTCAATTACAACTCTAATAAGATTTTTGTTGAATTAAGTTACATATGGGAAAAGGGTGAAGCACCCTCCCACTTAAGAAATTATGCTATTCAAGGTATTAGTAGCTTATATAATATAAAAGGTACGATGCAGAATATAAAATGTGTATTATATAATACACATTTAAATTGTGCATCGTATTGTTTATATTATATAAAACAGTAAGTGTTTTAAACATTATTATGGTATACTTAATTATATTTTTTCTTGTCTCTTACTAAGAATGGCCATGAGTTTAATGGGATCTTATCTATTCTATTATATAAAAGGGCCTAATTTAGTATTATGAAACTTTGAATTTTTAAAATATATTTTATATATTTTGTTTGTAAAAGGTAAAATAAACTCTATTAATAAAATTTAAACTCATAATTTTTAAATTATAATTAACATGCCCAAACTCGAAATGAGCGAGAGAAAATTAATTAATTAAAATAAAAGATTGTCTAAAGTCATCTTCGATCTTCATTTTTTATGGCCAAGCCAAATATAAGAAGCCAAACACAAATTGCTGCCTCCAATGCTGTTCATTATTGCCATATTGATTTGCCAAAGAATTGGCAAAGCTTAAAACCACCGCCACAAGTGGCCATCCAAATCTATTTAGCCATGTTCACCATTTCTCTCTATCACAATGACCATCAACATAGGAAGGAGGTTGATTTGGCTTGGCAAAGACAAAATTGGTTGTCCGCAAAAGTTGTAGATGTGACGAGAGCAAATTTAGAGAAGATATATCGACTGATGGAAGTAGTGGTAGCAATCAGCAAAAGAATGATTAGCAAAAGCCGTTGGCAACAATGTGGTGAATGATCGACATTCACCAACATAATTTTTGGTTTTAATCATCCTTTAGCATAAAAGTTTCAATAGAAAAGTCGTGTGATTTTTTTCATAATGTTTTATTTATTTGATTATTTTATATATTTGATTAATTATTGATTTGTGTATTTGATTATTAATTTTATATATGTGTGTATTTGATTATTTTTTATATTTGAGTATTGATTATATGTGTATCTAAGTATTTTGTATATTTAATTATTAATTTTGCATATACGTGTATTTGACTATTAATTATATGTAGTGAAAATTATAAATAAAGTAAAATAAATAGAATTAAAGTTTATTAATAAATAAATGAAATAGAAAATGAAATAGAAAAGAGAATATAGGACGTGGTTGGAGCACACATTGTTTTTGATATAAAATAAAAATATAGAGTAAATTATTTATAATATAATAGGGATTAAGATAGGAAAGTGCATTAAAGATGGCTTAACAACATAATAATATAAAAAGATTATTGTGTCTTAATTAAAAATAAAAAAGATTTTTTTTTGTGATTTTTAAAATACCGAGACTACAACCTATAATGAATGTTAAGGTGTGTTTGATAATATGAAAATTTCATAAAAAATGTCATTTTTAAAAAATTAAATTTTATTTTTATTATTTGACACACTATAATTTTTTATAAAATTGAATTCTATAATATAATCCTTTAAAGTATGTTTTACCTTATTTTTCACAAAAAAATTAATTCCAAGGGGATGGTGAATTTTGTTTTTTATGAAAATTAGAAAATATTTTTTTTCAACTAAATATAATCAAACACATCTTTATTGTAAATACCATTGATCAAATAAGTATGGATATTAGTGCAATATCCGAAACTTAAGTGCCGAATGCACAAATATATTAGGAGAACAGAGTGTAATTACACAAATATATTAACGTCTGAAACGTTCGAGGTTGACCGACAGTTCGCTCGCAACTATCAATGAGCACCTCCGCATAACCGCCAAAATGTCTTATTTTATTCACAATTTGTCTTTAGTCCTTATTTTTATCTTAAACGTAACTTGCACCCTTGCAAAACAAAAAATTATTTTGTAAGAAAAATAGGACACTCAAAATAGTATTTAATTTATACCAACAAAATCAATAATCAATAATAACGGACATATTCTTTATATTATCTATCTCGATATTTTAAAGTAATAATGAAATAAAATTTAAATATAATTATTTATATTTTTCTAAATATTTTTAATATAAGTTGTTAAGACATATAAAATTAATTAAAGGTAAATTTTCTTTTACAAGCATGTCATATTATATTTTTTAAGATTAAATTTCAAATTAGATATACTCTCACTTTTAAAGAGATTTTGTAATTTATTTTTGAAGTGTAAGATCTTTATGTTTTATTTATTTATTAAAGCACAAGTTTGAAAAGAATTTATCATTTTCAAGTAATTCCTGATAATATACGATGAATACACTCCTCTTATTATAACTGTTTTATTTATATTATTATTCGTTAAATAGAAAAGTAACGAGGAAAAAACAAATCAATAGAAAAGGGAAATTTTGCTTCATCCACGTGGCAGGCTATAAACATGCCACGTCTGAAAGAAATCGTGGCTGGAGAGACAAGTGGAGTTCCTTACCTCCGCCCGCATGTGAGGAACGGGAATTCCCACACAGCACCGTTATTTCCGCTCATAGTTACAAGGCCATAATCGTCAATTCACTTTCCATTCCCCATTTTGCCCTTTGCATAGTTCCAGTAGCCTCTGCTATGGTTTCGGGTCTCCCGAGCTCTCTCCCTCTCTCTCTCCCCATTTATGCGGTGCCGTGTGTTGGTATATTCCCTGGTTCGATCCTCTCCATTTAAAACGCCAATTGAAACTCTCCTCGTACGGATGACATACATAGACGACGAGAGAAAGGGAGGGAGGGAGGGAGGGAGAGAGAGAGAGAGAGAGAGAGAGAGAGAGAGAGACTCACACAAGCAACAGTTTCTCTAAACAACGCGAATCCGAGGTGATTTCTATGGTCTATTCGCATTCTTTTCTTTTCTTTTCGGTTCCATTGAGATTTCGTCCAATTTCTTCTCCATTTCGATGTCTTTCAAGTCTTTGGTAACTCAGTGTTTGATCCGGCGTCATTGGTAGCTGGTTAGGTGTGCTTTTAGACTCATTCGTAGGTGTATATCTGTTTACAAGTAATCAATTTGGTGAAATCCGTGGCTTTCGTATAGCGGTATGGTTCGATTTTTTGCCTCTGACAAAATTCCCGACGATTCTGATCTGGTTATTTTGATTCAATGCGTGACGCATCAAATTTTGGCGATTGGGTGAAATCAGGGTTAGGGTTTCAAATGCATATTTAGTATATTCATTGAGTGGCATTCACGTGAAGTCAAATGCAAGACGATTCGCCAATGTGCACGTATTGTCTTATCGGATCGATCGCGGAAATTGAATCTCGGATTGGAGTTAGTTGTTTTTCTAGTGTTGCGTGTATGTAGCGGCTAATGCATCTTCATCTCCCTTTTTGGGTAATTTGTTATTCCCTTCCGTAATCGTCAGTTATTGGATTCTGGTTCAACTTAATAAAAATATCATTTCTGTAATTTACTTTTTGGGTTAAGCGATGAGTAATGTTTCTTATGGCCGCAATTCGGTCAACTAGAAAAGTGCTCTAATCGGCAGATACTAAGAATCGTTGATGGTGTGCGAAGAATATAATTGCTTATGCGCTACCTGCACACATCCTGTCATGCCATCTTGATATAACACACCTGTTTTATTGTTCAAACGTTGTTATATATGTGTGTGTGTGTCATATTGAAGTTTGGTGGTAGAAATTTTACTCTTAAAGCCTAACATAGACCCATTCTGTTTCTCCTGAATTTCCCTTAATTTTGTGACTTCAGTTCTGTTTGAGTTTACGTGAAAGCGTAGACAAATATTCATCCTTCCCCTTTTATTATGTTTAATAGAGTGGTTCTTCCAGTTTTAGCTGTAATAAACTGGTAGGTTTTTGAGGATTGTATGCGATCATTGGATACATGATAACATCTCTCAATATAAATTGGCAAGATTATCAAATCTATGGAGAACTCAAGGTTGTCATCTTGGAAGGAGAGGAATAATTAACATGTTATAGAAGCTGAATATGGTGAATCCTAGAAGTGACCCACTGGAGGTTGCTGTAGGTAATCACAAATGTCAGTTATTTTTGATATCTATGTATCTCACATTCAATTATATATATGCATGGCTTACTGAAGCATGTAAGTAAAGAAAAATATCTTGAATTCATGTCACTCTAATTTTTTAGACGCCATAATGCACTAGAAACTTTAGTTATCTGTCTGTTCTTTGTGGTGGCACTCACAACATAGCTTTCACCTATTTTTTATAAATGTTTGTTTTTTTCAAAACTAGAAAAGAATAGAGGGTTCCAGAATTTGAGCTCTTGGGATGGTTTTTGGTTTGTACCTTAGCCATCCTCTATTTATCAAAAATTGGTTTTTGTTCTATTCAACAAGAAACGGATACAGGATGCTATCATCTGGGCCCTCTGGAGGTGGTGCTAGGTTCATGTCTTACTACCCTTACTCTGCCGTATTGAATTTTTGCATTTCCCTTGTATAAAAGGGAAAAACAGCAAAAATATGGCTGCTAGTAATAAAATATGACACTGGATACAAGCCGATAATACTTAAGTTTTATACTTATTCTTTTTGTGGGTTCCTGGGAGGCATAGATGGAAAGTTCCATCTCTTTTGGTTTCCAAAATGATAGTGCTCTTCCATGCATCTCTAATATGCTGTAATCTCACCAACCTGAATTATGCTGCCTTGCTAATGTTTTTTTCTTGTTTTATTTTCACGTTTTGCTTCTTTCAACATGCACAATTTACCAATGGAACATTGCAAATGCAGTGATATGCTTGCAGTGTTGATTTGAGATTCCTCTATGGCTCGTTACCTGTGATGGGGAGTTTGCGAATGGCTTCTTCAACTGGCTTGTGTCCATGATGAGGATGGTAATGATGATGTGGCATAGGGGGTTAAAAATCTTGTAATCTGCTTCTAAATGGCCGCCTTTTTGTTGCTCGGACAGCTAGAAAGCCTGCTGAATCAGAGTACAGCAACTAACTCTTTTCAAGCACCAGTGCACCATATCTCCTGATTGCCTTTTTCATTAGATTTTATAGAATCTGACATTACCTGGTGAAAGCACAACTGTGGTTGTCTGGAGTCATGAGTAATTGGTGATAGCATGTGTATGAGTGCGTGTTTACAAGAGAGATAAAAATGTTTGCGGAGGAAGTAGTTTCACCTCAAGGCCAAAAGCATAGTTCACAAACAGCTGCTCGGAGATCTTCACAAGGTGGCGCACAAAAAGATCTATGGCTTGTTGTTCGAGAGGGTTCTGTGGCTGATGTGGATTCAGCTTTGGCATTGCTGAAGAAGAATGGGGGGAATATCAATTCCAGAAACATGTTTGGTCTCACTCCTCTTCAGATTGCAACATGGAGAAATCATATTCCGATTGTTAAGAGACTACTTGCAGCTGGTGCAGACCCTAATGCAAGGGTATGTGTTTCTGTGCTTAACTTCAATGTATGATGCTGTCTGAGTTGTTATTTCCATTGAGGACAATTTTCATCACATAATGGGATAGGCCAAGGTAGTTAGAGGCGGAAGGCGTCCATAAGGACTAAGAATGTTCCATCACCTGAGGCGCTAGGCACCAAAAAAGCAATAAAAATATATTTAATATGAAAAGACAATCATATAATGCATACAATAATAAAACATCTAAAATATTGTCAAATTCAAATTCTTCTAATATTTTTCAAACAAGATGAACAACTTTGGCTTACCTAATAGTCATCATTGAGATTATAGCTCTAACTTCTAAGTTTTATACTTCTCTTGACTCATCATCTCTATCTCCATTTCCTTAAAATGAGAAAGTTAATCAAATAAATAATGCACGCAATACCATTAAAAACAAATTAAAACACACCCAAATATGAACAAGAACAACTTTTGCTTACCTAGAGCAAAAGGGCGTGTACATCTGACATTATAAATTATATTATATTAACACAAGCAAACAAAATATATTAATGGAAAAAATATCTAACATTAATAGAAAACAAGCAATTTTAATAGAATAATATAAAAAAAAACAAGCCAGTCGTATAGCACAGTCATGTAGTAGTATAATATGTAACATTATAGGCTATAGAAAAACAAGCAAACAAACTGTATAATAGTATAATATCTAACATTATAAATTATATTATATTAGCACACAAAATATAAGTTTTATTTTTATAATTATAACAAATCTTCAATATTATATAAAAAAAAAAGCAATTTTAAGTACTTATAGCAAAGCTAAGTAGCTAACAAATACAAGAGATATAGTTATTAAATCACAAAATATATAATTTAGTAAATATAGATTTAAATTTTATTATAAATTAAATATAAAATAATTAACCTAAAAATTTCAAACAAACAACAGCTGCAAATCCAGAGCTTTTGAACTTCGAATCTGAAAAGTAAATTTTGAAAAATAAAATAACTGTAAAAACCCTAGCCCCAATACATTATACACCATCTCAAAGACTCTTGACTCAAAACAATAAAATATAAAATAAAATAGTAAGTTAGTAACAATCAAAACAATAACCAAACCAAAGATTCAAAGAAAGAAAGCTGCAGAAGAAGAACACGGAAGGAAGGACACCAAACCAAACTGCAAAAGGCCACTAGAGTTCAAAGGAGGGATGCCCATCTGAAGGCCGCCTGTCATAGGCTAATCTCCAGTGGTGAGCAGTCGTCAGAAGGATTGGTGATGTGCCATCATGCTCCAAGGGTTTCTGGCTTGTGACGGCTTCGTTGGATCTCTGACGACTGCTGCTGAACTTGCCTCCCTGAAATCTATCGTATTATTACCCTATTAGGTTGATTAAACCTACTGGAAATCAACAAAATGGAGGAACTCACCTTGTGGGATTTGATGATCGGCTAGGCGAACAACAAAGAAGCCAGTCTATTTGTTGTTCTTTTGTTTTTTCATTTTCATCATTATTTCTCTTCTATAACCCTATTACATGGAGACCATTTGCATGCCTTAACCCTTCTGCATGTAACTCTTCAGTTTCCCTCATTCTTCTTTCAGATTTGCTTCTTTAGGGCCTTAGGTGAGTGCCTGTAGCAATTGCCTAGGTGGCGCCTGAGTGAAGGGGCCTCGCCTAGCAGTAGGCAAGGCGCTTTCCCAGCACCTTGCATTGCTCGAGTGCCTAGGCAAGCCAAGCCCTCTTGTCTTTGACTACAGTGGGATAAACAAGAAGTGCTCCTCATCATTTAATTTTCTTTCTAATCCATTCAGTCCAAGTTGTTGATGCCAGGTAGATTCGGTGCCAATTCTCCTGTAAATTTGATAACATCTAGTTATACCCTTTTTTGACAAATTTTTGATAATGAAGAGGACATACTCATTGTCTACGTTTTTGTTTTTATTTTTTTTTTCCTTTTGCAAAATGTAGTTAGATAATGTTGTCTAGGATCAACTTCAACTGGAACTGTCTGTTAGGGATGCAACAGCTGCTGATTTCATTCTTACTGCCAACTTTCCCAGTTTTTAACAACAACAACAATCACAAGCCTTTGTCTCACTAGGTGGGGTCAACTAGGTCTAGTTTTAATAATTTTGAAAATTACATACTGACTCAAATAATTTCTGTGTATTCAGAACAGCTAATACCTTTTAAGTTCTTGCTGCCTTTCTCTTTTATAGTAAACCAGAATTGTTCTTCAGAAGTCCTGCTCAGTAGAGAGAAATATGGCTTAGAATTTTAATTGGTTTAGTTGGAAGGCTACATAATCTTTAAAATCATGATAACTTGAGAGATATAGTTCTATTATGGTATGGTCATGATTGTTTCTATCTGGAGACTGAGTGTTTAGAACTTTGTTTTTTTTTTCAAAATAACACAATCTTTCAATTAGAAACAAAAACAAAAAAGAAAAACTCTTTTCTTTCATTTGCTATTCTTTTTTGGGTTTCAAATATACATTTTCCTTGAAATTCTTTGTGATATTCTGCATTTGCTCATGCCCCTTAGGGGCATCCCAGCAGTTAAGATTGCATTCCCCTAATAAATAGATCTGAATTTGGTGTCCTACGACTACCTTTAGAAGAAATTTAACAGTGTATTCACTCTACCGGTTTTCCTAATATGATGTATCTATTTCATAGGATCATACCCCACCTATAGAACTTCTTTAAGGTTATTTCACTACTCTTTGTGCTCCCACACTTGGTGAATTCTTGGGTCTCTCTAGTTGAAGGAAAATGACTTTTGGGTCCCTCATGTTTCGCTAATAATTTGAAATAAAAGCAGTAAGTTTTTGTGTGCTAATTTATTTTTTCAATTTTGTACATGCTTTCATGCATCTGTTATCTCACTATTCAAGGTAAATATAGGTTTGCTATTGGAAATTGTGGTTCTATGTGGATGAGAACTGGGAGTTTGTTCAAGCCACTATTAATCACACGCCGTAACTCATGTTTGTAAAGGTTTTAACCATAGGTTGTATTTGCTATTTGAGTCTACCTTCTATCCTCTAGGCTAGGGATTGACTCTTGGAGAGGATTGCACCTGGATCTTCTAGACTCCTGCAACCTCACAAGTAGTGCAGATGGGAAAGAGAAGTAGAGAGAAATACTTTTAAAGGGGAGCCAGTAATGGATAATGGACAAAAATTAGTTATGCAAATGCAAACTGACATTATGTATTCTTACCTTGGAGGTTAAGGTGATGACTGACTTATGATTGATTGTGGGATTTTGTCGAGGCTATTAAGTTGAAAATCGGTTAAATTCCTCTTCAAATGATCTTCATTTATTTATGTTAGGACGGGGAATCGGGGTGGAGTAGCCTTCACCGGGCTCTGCATTTTGGTCATCTTGCAGTGGCAAGTATCCTTCTGCATGCTGGTGCTTCAACTACATTGGAGGACTCTAAATTCCGAATACCTGTTGATCTCCTCTCAGGGCCTGTCTTGCAGGCTGTGGGCAAAGGCAATAATTCAGGTATACTCCACTGTTTTTGCCATGATAATGGCTATCAAAACTGCACATAACTATTTGTAGTTACCTGATTATTTTTTTGTTTATTTAGTAGCTACCGAGGTGTTTAGTTGGGGAAGTGGCGTGAACTATCAACTTGGAACTGGAAATGCACATATTCAGAAGTTACCTTGTCGAGTGGATTCACTCCAAGGTTCATTCATCAAATTAATTTCTGCAGCAAAATTCCATAGTGTAGCTGTTAGCGCTCATGGAGAAGTCTACACATGGGGGTTTGGACGGGGTGGACGCCTTGGGCACCCTGACTTTGATATCCATAGGTGAAGGATCTTTTCTAGCTTATATCTGTTTATTAAATTTAAGTTTCATTTACAACAGCACCACCGAGCCTTAATCTGATTAAGTGGGGAATTTTTAGTTTCATCTATGATTCTGAAATTACATTTCATTCACTTTGCAACTTCCAAGCAGTTATAAATTTGGGTAAACTCTGGTTGGGAATAATTTGAAGATCATAATCAAAAGCTCTTCATGGCATTTTGTTGCAGTGGTCAAGCTGCAGTTATCACTCCTCGATTGGTGACTTCTGGTTTAGGGGCTCGCCAAGTTAAGGCTATTGCAGCAGCTAAACATCACACCGTTGTTGCAACAGAGGGTGGTGAAGTATTCACTTGGGGTTCTAATAGAGGTAAAAGTATTTGATGATACATAATTGTGGCATATATATTTGAAGCATTGACTCAATTCTTTTGATAAAAAAAAATAATATTGTCTTCATATGTTGATATTGTACAGAGGGTCAACTAGGCTATACTTCTGTGGATACACAGCCCACACCTCGGAGAGTGAGTTCACTGAGGTCAAAAATAGTTTCAGTTGCTGCAGCAAACAAACATACTGCTGTAGTGTCAGAGTCTGGTGAGGTTTTCACATGGGGATGTAACAAAGAGGGTCAGCTTGGTTATGGCACCTCAAACTCTGCTTCCAATTATACTCCAAGAGTGGTCGAGTACTTGAAAGGCAAGGTTTTTGTTGGAGTAGCAGCAGCAAAATATCACACGATTGTCTTAGGAGCTGATGGAGAGGTACATGATAGTGGTTACTTGTAGTATTAGTGCTACTTTTGCCACTTCGTAATGCTAGTTATCTGTGACTAGCAGGTTTTTACTTGGGGTCACAAGCTTGTTACCCCAAGGCGCGTAATCATTTCCAGAAACTTGAAAAAATGTGGAAGCAATCTGTTGAAGTTTCATCGCAAGGAACGGCTTCATGTGGTTTCTGTAGCTGCAGGGATGGTACATAGCTTGGCTCTAACAGATGATGGTGCTTTGTTTTATTGGATGTCCGTTGATCCTGATCTACGATGCCAACAGGTTTTCTTTAAAGTGATATTGGTTCCTTTTGGAGTTGTATGCGCACCTAGAAACACTGAATATTCACAACTATGATTTACTTTTTTGTAGCTACATTCACTGTGTGGCAGAACAATAGTGAGTGTTTCTTCTGGGAAATACTGGACTGCTGCTGTTACAGCTACAGGTGATGTTTACACTTGGGATGGGAAGAAAGTAAAGGATGACCCACCTGTTGCTACTCGTTTGCATGGTGTAAAGAGGGCTACTTCTATATCCGTGGGAGAGACTCATCTTTTAATTATTGGTTCCCTCTATCATCCTGTCTACCCTAGTAATGTTAAAAATCCTCAGAAGGTCAAGGGTGAAGTGGATGAGTTAGATGAAGATTTTATGTTCAATGATACGGAGTCTGATAAAATCTTATTCACCACAGAAAAAGATGATACAGTAAACGGGCCCATACCAAGCTTAAAAAGCCTCTGTGAGAAAGTGGCAGCAGAGTCTTTGGTGGAGCCAAGGAATGCCATACAGGTTCTTGAAATTGCAGAATCACTTGGAGCCGATGATCTGAGGAAGCACTGTGAGGTATTTTCCCATTGCTGTTTCATTTCCTCCAATTATGCACACTTGCTTTAAGAAGTTCAATGCCTATTAATCAGAAAAATGTAAAGAAGACAAAGAAACAAGAAAAGAAGAAGAAATATTTAGAACATTATGCTATTACCTGCAGTAATTGGCAGACCAGTGAGCCTATTTTTCAAACTTTCAGATGCTCCAACCCTGCTCAACTCTTTAAATGCGAAATGTAAATGTATTTGCATTAATGCATGTGCATATATCTCTCTAATTAGCAGAATTGTGTATGTGATTGCACTCCATGGCCAGTATTCAAATTTTCTTTAAATCTGTGTTATTTAACATGCTGCCAGAAAAGTCATTTATGCATGCATGGGCGGTATGCAATTCTTTTCTGAATTAGTGAAATGTTGTTTGCAATTTTGGTACCATTGACGATCTAAACAGTTGAGCAGTGTTCCGGTGGCCCAGTTTCTTGAAAGGGACAGCACTCAGCACTCATTTTCAGTCAGACTACAAATGTAAGGCCTGGATGATGTTTGACTGGAAACTTATGCCATTAATAGTTGTTGGTCACTAGTGTGCAGTATATGTCTACACCACCATATTATTTGAGCTCATTTGTGTGTTAAAACGTATGTACAAAATTAATATCATGAATTACTTTGGCTATAGGGTATTAAAACTTAGTTTATGGAGTGCTAGTTCTGTCCCTCTGGATTTGTGCCAAATTGGACGGAAGGAAGGAAAAAAGAGCATAGTAATATGTTGAGAGGAGGAGCATAAATAAGATAATGCACCAAAACAAGCAAGAGTTCATCCACACTTCACTTGCAACACCAACAATTGTCATGTAATATAGCTATTTCTGGAGCGTGTCCTCAACAATTGCCTGTGATCTCTAGACAATTAGTTTGTAATTTTTTCTGTAGAAATTGAATGATTTGGTACATTTTTTCTTTTCATTTGCTTTTTAGTTAATTGTTTGATAATTTCCATATCTATTTCTTGATTCGAACATTATTTTCTGAACCTGTTATATTGTATAACCATATTGAAAACTGGCTGCAGGACATCGCCATTCGGAACATTGACTATATTCTTACACTCTCACCTCATGCTATTGCTGGTGCTTCACTTGATATTTTAACAAATCTTGAGAAATCATTGGATATTAGGTCATCTGAATCCTGGAGTTATCGTCAGCTTCCAACTCCAACGGCTACTTTTCCTGTTATTATTAATAGTGAGGAAGAGGATAGTGATGGTGAATTACTTCGAACTCGTGACAACCACATAACAAATATAACTTCAGAGAAAGTAGACCATAGGTTAGATTGCTTCCTACAAGGCAATGATACTAATCAAGTCATTAACAAACAAATCCGGGCATTGAAGAAAAAACTGCAGCAGATTGAGATGCTTGAACAAAAGCATTCAAAGGGACACATTCTTGATGACCAGCAGATTGCAAAGCTGCGGACAAAAGCAGTTCTGGAGAATTCCCTTGCTGAGTTTGGTGTTCCAGTTGAGACACAGCAGGCTAAAGTATCTGCTTCAATATTGGTAGATGGAAAAGGAAGTAAAAAGGCAGAGGTAGCAAAAAGACTGAGGAGAAAAAATAAGCAAACGACAGCACAAGCAGTAACTGAGTCTGATAATTCAGGTGTGAATATTGAACCAGATCCCGTAAAAGGTTTCTTGGATGTTGAAATATCCCAAGTCAAGCATAAGGTTAGATTCCACTAATTCATTTTGATCACTGATTTCTTAAATGATATCTTATTGTTCCTTATGTATCTGCAAAACCAATCTTTTTTTATTAAGTTTTACTAGAATATTTGTGGAAAGGGCTTTAGGGATGGTTATGGGTTGGTTTAGCATGGGAAACCCTTCCTGACCCTGATCTTAGATTTACGAATGCCTTGATCCTGAATTGGATCACGGATGATTTCAAAATTTTCCAGCTTCAAAAAATTGCATGGACATGTGGAACAGTACGTTGTGCAGGCATATGTTATTCCACGTGCATTTAGTTAGGCCTGGAAATGTATTTACTATGAAATGCTAAATGACATCCCTAAGGTGAATTTTTGAAAGGTGGTCTTATGCATAAACTAGTTGGTCATATGTTTGGGATAATGGGGGGTAACCTTTCGTTTTCTTAACTTCAGCCAGGTTGCACCTTATTGCTATACCTGTCATGACCCGTTTCCTATGATATGCTCTTCTTTTGATACTGAGACCCCCCAGTCTTTTGCTGGTATGAGGATCAAAAAGGTAGAAATTAAATTTCAGTTTCAAGTAGGAGTCAACTTTTCTCAAGGATTCTTATGCAGTAACAATTCAGTTCTTGAGAGTTATATGATGAAGTCATGTTGTGGCCAGAATTGAATTATTAGAAATTTTTAAGTTTTGAACTACCAAAGATTTCAAGTATGAAATAGCCTGGCAAATATGAGGATTTCTAAAATTTATGGTATGTTAACTGACTGCTTATATATCGTGGTTGTCTCATGCAATCTCTGCTATTGTCATGGGTAGACAGCCAATATCCCTTGTTTTGAGTTTTTAGGTATTGAATGGTGAACATTTTACTCGAGCCTAGTTTTTGTATTCGTTCTTCTTTTAAATCTGATATGATATGGTATGAATGGAAATATGGCCCCTTGATAGTGGTAAGGAGAAAAAAGATCTAGCCCACACCAATTAGTTGGGAAAAGACTTAGTTGAGTCATGATGTTGCAGTTACTATGTTTAAGGTTCTGCCTAGTCACATATAGAAGGTTGTGTCCTACCTCTAATTCATGATATTGTATGTCCTAGACATTTCAGTAATTTGTTTGTTGTATTTTTACTTGATGAATTGTGTATTTGATAGGAAGAAGAGGCAGAATTTGAAGTAGTTTCCAAACAAGCATCTGAAGCGGGTATGTTATGCATTAAAAAAGGAGTTGATGACATCCCAAGGAATAATGCATTGATGACAGCATCCAAGAAGAAGAAGAAGAAAGGTGGCCTTTCCATGTTCCTGAGTGGTGCTCTTGATGACATTCCCAAAAAGGATGCTGCACCACCACCAATGCCCAAGTGTGAGGGGCCTGCTTGGGGTGGTGCTAGAATTGCGAAGGGATGCAGCTCTCTCCGTGAGATCCAAGATGAGCAGAGCAAAACAAAGGAGACCCAACCCACCAGGAGCAAAGACCAGGTGGAAGATCTTTCTGATTGTAAAAGTGGTGGGAAGATTCGGTTGAGTTCATTTTTGCCTTCCAACCCAATACCTGTTATCTCAGCTCGGACAGCACAGGCATCTGATGGAGAGAGAAGTACTCCCCCTTGGACTGCTTCAGGGACTCCACCTCTTTCTCGTCCCTCACTCAGGGACATCCAAATGCAACAGGTATGGCAGGTCCTTTCCTCTCGCCTCTCCTCTCTTTTCTCAATCTGCTTGTCCTTGTACAACGCCCTATGTAATGTACTTGGTGTTGTATAATAAGTTAACTAACATGAAGTACAAGAATGAATATCAGAGTTTAGTAGACCCTCTAATACTTGAAAGATCTTAAGAAAATAAAAAATCAGTAATTTGATATACATTTATGCCATATTATTTTGCTTGGATTATCTTCTTTTGGGCATAGGTGGTAACGCAATGTATCAATCACTGGTTTATCGTATGCTGATATTTCAAATATCATAGTGCCTTACTGAAAGTTTAACTCAAACTGGAGCAGTTTCTGTGCCTTCAACTTAAATTAAATTGCACAATTTGAAGTATTTATCTTTTCATTTTCCTTTCATCCATCAGAACTCAGTTTCTCTTGCATGCTTCCTGTCTTATTTTGTCCCAAAGCAGGGAAAACACCACCACAGTCTCTCCCACAGTCCAAAGGCAAGGACAACTGGATTTTCTGTTGCTACTGGTCAAGGTTCTCCATCTGATTCAGCCGGTTTGAACCGCTGGTTCAAACCGGAGATTGAGTTACCCTCATCCATCCGCTCTATTCAGATTGAGGAAAGGGCCATGAAAGACCTTAAGCGTTTCTATAGCACTGTGAAGATTGTTAAAAACCAGTCATAGAAATGTAATCCGACATCATATGACTGGTATTAGTTGGGTCCGTTGTGTTTCGGGTTATTTTCCCCCTTCTTTTTTTTTTTTTCCTCTCTCTCTCTCTCTCTCTCTCCCCTTTAGTGTTTCTGTAAATTGGTTGTACAGCTTTATTGTACATTATGTTCCTTAGGATTTACAAGCTAGTAGATTCAGCTTCTTTGCCTTTTTTTCATGGAAGCTAATTACATGTTTATCTTCAACCAGGATTGATGGAATTAAAGGGTCTGTTTTCTTTCTTTCTTTCTTTCTTTTTTTTTTTTTTTTTTTGGGGGGGGGGGGGTGTTGTTCCCAGAACATATGCATTGAATTGATAATCTGTTATCCATTTTAGTGTCCTGTTTAGATGGTGAAAGCATTTTGCAGCTCTTCAATCTTGCTGATTTAGACCAAATATGGGGTAAGCATGGCTGTTTGCTTGTCCTGACCTGTGGGAAGATTGTGAAGACGCGTCCTTTGTGCATGTAGGGGTAGGTCTTTTATAGCTGAAAGAGGAGAGAACCAAACATGGTGGTCATTCAAATCACGAGAGTTTTTAAGTATCTGTAAAAATGCGTTTATGTTCCGAGTTTTTCTTTCTATGAGCGGCCTCTCCACCCTTACCTTTTAAGAGTTTAGTTGGTTGTCTTGCATTAGGTTATTTGAGTTTAAATATGAAGAAAATGTGTCGTGGATGGGACTCGAGTATAATAGGAGAAGTTTAACACGTAATTAGGTTTAGGGTTATAGAATTTAAGGTTTAGAGTTTTATTAAATTTAATTTAATGAGAAAGAAGAGGAATTAAGCATGTACACGACAGGTTTAGATTAACCTATTTTAATTTAAGAAACCCGCGGAGAAGTCAAGCCAATCATCCATCTCAGCCGTAAGCGTAAGCGTGTGGGACACGCCAGGAAAGGAAGGTTTGCAATCATGAACCATTTTGGTAGTTTTTTCTTTTCCAAGGTGACTTACAATTTATGTCTAGAAATCCAAAAGAGCAGTACAGGAAGAGGAAGATGATCTTAAAATTTAATTAGTGGAGAGGGGGACATAAATCGGTCAAAAGATGATATAACAATGATCTAAACTATAACCCCTAGCTAGCTCTTTTTCCAATTTCTATATCTATATGTCCGGGAGCAGGCACTCGGATCAGTTTGATGTATCATATGTATGCAAGGGGGAGAAGTGAAGGGAAAGCCACGGCGAAAGAAGGATAGGAGATGGAGTTGTTGGAGTGGTGGGGTCATGTGGGAAAGCTTCAGACAAGTAAAAGATGACAATCAACTTTGATTTGATGTGATCATCTATATGTGTGTGTGTAGTTTACATGACTCACATAGTGGAACCAACAATTATTTGAAGCTAATAAAATGTGATCAAATGCCTCAAGAGTCTAGCCTCCTAGATCATAAGGAATTGTTTAATTAATAATTTTTTTAATAGAATCTTCAGGTTTTTTTTTTTATAAAAAGTAAAAAATAAAATTATCTAAATATTGAAAATACAGCAAGTTAATTTTCAATATAGAAAATTAGAACATATGGTCCAAGAAAAGAAAAGAAAAATGTGTTTGTGTAAGAGAAGATGGAAATGATCTGAGAAAACTTTTATGAACATGGTATTTTCTCAAACTTACAAATTAGTAAGGAAAATGAGTTTTTTAAATTCAATATAATTTTGGATATTTTTATTTTTAAGTATTCATTTTCATTTAAAAAATTAATATTTACATAAAATTTATAATTTTCTAATTTTTATTAATTAATTTTTAGGAAACTAGAATTATTTTCCAAAAAATGTCTCAAAATTCTCCCACTCTCTATTCAAAAGACATTGCCAAGGGTTATGAAGTACGGAAACGACTTGGAGGCATTGTTTTTGCATTTCCGAATCATTTCCCATTTTGAAAATGCAAAGATGGCCCGAAATGATTTTCGGGTCGTTTCTGTGAATTATAAAACGTTTTGGGGGCAATTTTGTAATTTATAGAAAAATGTGAAAAACGCATTTCACAGTGACCACGGTCACCTGCAGCGGGTCATTTGCAGTGAGAAAGACAATGGTCACTGAGAGGCGAGGCGGCAGCGAGGCGAGATATGGAGTGTGCGGCGATGGTCGACAGTGAGGCGAGAGATGGTGTACGACGGTGGGCAGCGACGAGAATGAGAGGCAAACGATAGTAGCAGAGACGTGTCGACTGTGAGAGAGGCGAGATTGACGGCGAGGGCAAGGGCAACAAATGCGTCGACAGCAAGAGAGGCGGTGAGTTGACGACAGTGGCAGACGAAAGAAGCGACGACAGTCGGCTATTGACAATGAGCGACGTGGGTCTCTCTTAGGACAGAGAAAAGCAATTTTAAAGTTTACAAAATTATAACTTAATATTATTTATAGTTTATAAATTATATATTAATTTTACATACACCTCTATATTTTTTAAAATTATAATTTTCTTTACATTTTTATTTTTTAACTTTTTTAAAAAATATCATTTTTATATTTTTATTTTATATCGAAAACGTCTAGCATAGGTCAACGGGTCGTACCTCACCTCGGCTGGATTCTTGAGCTCGACCAAGCCCATACACAAGCTATGCTCATGAGATAGTGCATGATCATGATGTGCTGGGTGGCACTTTTTTCGTGATATATATATATATATAAGCGTGATATATATATATATATATATGAGAGAGAGAGAGAGAGAGAGAGATCTGCTCTTCTTTAATTTGTTTTGGTTGTCTCATTTTCTTGGTATTATATGGCATGGGACAACAACTTTAGGACAGTATTATTAAAATGGAAGTAGAGGCAGGCCTATGTCTCACCTGCTGCCATGCCCCACTTGGGTCACTACCCGGCCGTTGTTTTCAGTGCTCTTTAATTTCCATCCATGCCAGCCGTGGTGATACACACACACACACATATATACATAGTAATAGCATATATATATATATATAGCTGTAAAAGCTACCTATTTCACCACCAGTCACCTACTCTTCCTAATAATATAATATAAAGCCCCAGAACAAGACAACTCCATATCTCCAAATCCCACCCAGCTTTTCTTTCTTTGTTCCAAGAAAGAAAAGCTTTTCTTTCTTTTATTCACTATATGACCTGTCTCTCATCATGTGCATTTCCACATCTCTCTCTTCCCCCCCCCCCTCCTCCTCTCTCTCTCTCTCTCTCTCTTTATAATTAATGCAAGATTGGGAACTTGAGTACTTGCAGCCTTGTGGGTTTTTCTTTTGATTGCTGAATTATGAGAGAGAGGAGTTTTCTTGGAGAGATGGAAAAGAGGGTGTCTGGAATGAAGTTTGATCCAAGATCCTTCCAATTCTTTCACGTCTCCTTGTTCTCTTGTCCTCCTTTTTTGAATTGAATTGCTGTTTATTTCATGATGATGATGATGATGGTGATGATGAACTCGAGGACAGATCTCGGACCAGGCTTCATTCCTCACACCATCTTTTCCCGGAAATAAAAAAGTCCCAGACATATGTTTAAGAAAGGTAACTTCTCATCTTCATCAAGCTGATCACGCCATCTAATGATATATATACATATATATACTTGTTATCTATGTGTGTGCGTGTGATAATATAAGCATGAGAGACTAAAGAGATAATAGATTGCTTGGTCTTAATTATCAAATTGATTTGTGGTTTTGATTTTGTTTTGTTGCTTTCATTATCACATCGGTTTGAATAAACCCTAGCTAGCAGAAACCTTTTTATTTAAATGTTGATGAATCATAAGGCTGTTACTGTCGCATATATAATATAAATATAAATATACCCAAAACAGAAGAACTAGGGTTTCACATTCCTATGCATTAGTTTACCTTTGTTTTCGTTTTTCTTTTAAATTATTATTTTCAGCTCTGTATCATCTTCTACCTCGTGACTGTACAAGCAGTCCCATCACCAATCACATTGCGCCACGGAAGTATCTGTCAGTCATATCTCTTCCCAAAAAGCAATGGTCGCAACATGCACATGCAATTTCAGGGAAATAGTAAACTGCATGTACCGTTCATTTCATCGTTTTATGTGAACACAGTGAGTAACTGTTGAGAAGGAGATACTTTTGAAAAATTGTTAGCTTCCAGTTTGTTTTAATTATCTAATTCACTGTTTTTTGGCTACGTACATATCTTGATCTTCTTTGTATTCATGTATGCAATAACGTACCAAAGCAAAGCATGTTAGATGTGCAGAAAGCCAGTAATTAAGGTTTCCCTATTTTGTGCTTCTGAAGTAGCTGTCTCTTTCCTTGGAGTTTATCTTTGCTGTCTTTGTCATTTTTGTCATCAACACTAAGATAGGGGATAACAATGCATCTCTCTTTCTATATATATATATATATAGAGAGAGAGAGAGAGAGAGAGAGAGAGAGAGTAGAGAAGAATACTATATGTCAATCATTTGTCATTGTTCTATATATGTATGATGTTGATGAATCAGTAGCTTGGGAACATGAACATTTCATCGTTTTATCTCTGTAATTTGATTTTCTTTTGTGTATGGTTTCCCTTATTTGAGTATGATTCCTGTTAGTTTGCATATTTCTGAGCATTTTATATTGACAAATCTATGACATTGAAGATTGCTTTCTTTCTGGGTATGTCTAAAGGTAGGATGATTCATGAAGATAAAGTACTGGAGTTCGAGTGATGTTTTTTAAATTATACGTTTACAGTAATCAGTATTCACAGCATGAAGATACTTTTTACCATTTTCTGAGCATTAGACCAGATGCATCAATTGAAGTAGCTCAAAAAGCTTTTCAAATCCTACTTTTTAACTATATCTTAAGAGAAAATTCAAGAACCTTACCAGAAAACTGACTAGTCTGTTGTCAAATGAAAAGGAACTGAAGGACTACCCACTATTATCCTTAAAACTTCTTTTAAGAATATTGTTTGCATTGCAATGACTCGTAACCTTATACTTTGTAAAGAATTTTTTTTTACAATTCGAACCTGTATGACTTTTCAATCACGATTAAAAAAGCAATATTTACAGTTGCCCTCAGCCTCTTAAGATGAAAATTAATTACAATTTGCATCCAGGTGAAAATATAAATTGCGAGTTAATAATTTCTCCCCGCGCCCCCACCAATTAGACAAGCCAAAAAATACCAGAAAAGTAATAACATCCAATAGCTCATATTACAACGACAAATGTGTAGACAAAAAGGCAAAAATTAAAAAATAAAGTGAAACAAAGTTCCTTCATTTATGTCTGGGAAGAGAGAAGCCTGCTTAATCTGAAAAAAAAGGTTCCATTTGCTTGATCATTCAAAGAAAGTATAGCATTGCATACATTTCTTATTATCAGAACAAGTATAATGAACAAAATTGTCATGGCTTCTTCAACATATGCAACCACTGTCATAAACCGCTCGCTCGGCTGTACGTAGCTGTTTCCGCATCTTTTTCCTTCACCTATGTATTTGGGAGATATCATCTGAGAAATGGCTCTCATCCTGAAGTTCTTTCATAAGCATCACAGTGTCTACTGCCTTCTCTAAGAGGGTTGCCATTTTAGCATTGATCTTCTCCATCTTCCTCTTTAAATTGCCGAGGTCTTTGCTTTTACATTTCTCCATAACTTTGCTTTTCTTGCCCCCTTCTTGGTCATTCTCTTTTCCATCCTTGCCTTCCCCTCTCTTTTCTTCTTCCCTCCCTGTTTCCTCCTCCCCATTTTCCTCTATTTTGATCTCTCTCGGGGTAACTTCTTCACTCTCCACCTTGTCAAGTTCCTTGTGCTTCTTCTCTGTATCTTTTTTCCTTTCCTTTTCTTCTTGATTTTCTATCCCGTCATCATTCTCTTCTTTTGTTTCCTTACTCAACTCTCTCCCTACCTCCCCTTTGTCTTTAACCTTCTTTTCTTTACCCTTCTCTTTCTGGTCTTTTTCTTTTTCTTTCTCTTTATGTTCATTTCCCTTGTAGTTCTCTTTCTGCAGCTTTTCTTCCTTGAAACTCAAGTCCCTGTATTTCACTGCTTTTCCCTTATCTTCCTTTTGGTCCTCTTCCTTGTTACATTTATTACCTTTATTCTTTTCTGTTTTATCCTCTTCCTCTTCGGAATTCCAAAATTTGTCCCTCTTTCTCTTTCTGCTCTTTCTCCGACTCTCCAACACCATCTTTCTTCTTCTCTTCTTTACCCTTTTCTTTATTTTCCTTTTCCTCTTTCTGTTTCTCTTCTTTTTCATTTGGTTCTCCAGTTTCATCATGTTCCTTTGTCTTCTCGATTACACCATCCCGGTACACATTATCCCCTTCCTTCTCACCCTCTTTCTTTATCCCCTGGTGCTGTTCATTTTCAACTTTCTTCTTTTTATCCTCCTGCTCACCCTCCTTGGACTTATTTTCTTTTATTTTCCTCTTCTTATCCTTCCTCTCTTCTTTTTGTTTCTTTTCTCTCTCCTTAACTTTGGTCTCGAACTCAATCTTCGTCTCATTCTTCCGCTCCTCCGTTTCACTTTGTTCCATGATCTTGCTCTCAATTTTTAGATGAAGATTTGCCTTCTCTACCTTTTTTTGCTTCATTGATTTAGTCTTTAGTTCAAGCTCCATTACAGTTTTCTCCTCCTTTGCTTCACTACGTTCCTTCATCGTGCTCAGCACCCTGAAATAAATTTCTTCCTTCTCCACCTTTTCCTCTCTCTTCAGAAATGCTTTGGATTCGGCTTCCATTTCTAGATTTAATCACCTGAAAGGCAAAAATTGAAAAATATCGTAAATTCTGAACATAAGGGCTGTTTGAATATAGTTGGAAAGTTTGTAACAAGCTTAAAAAAAAGAGCTATTTTGAAATGCACTTAGCAAATGCATTTCAAAATTTTCAGATGTTAACCACTAAAAAGCAATGAACAACATTGGAAGCAGGAAGTTATTTACAATCGAGAAGTTCTCAAGAGAAACAGCAAATGATCAACAAGAATATAAGACACACAAGAAACATAACAAAAGAAGTCTTAAGAACACTAAAATTCTATGTCTCTTAACTTTGAATCTCCTATTTATATAACTCCAGATACTTGAAAAGAACTTCAGAAAATTCCTGTGCTACTTAAGGTTGTGAAAACTGTTCCTAAACTTTCCTTAAACAGCCTTTAGCATATTTATGTTAGGATATCTCTACCCTTTAAAAAAGAACCTCACGAGAAAAGAACAAGCACAGATTATTAGAACTCGAGATATTCCAATTCTGAGTTGATCCGACAAGGAAAAAAGGTAGAAAGATAGAATTGCTAATGCTTCTTAAAATATTTAATTCATCATCTTTTAGGAACTACCCCTTCGAGCATAAGGCCATGATGCTTCACAAACTGTAGTCTTAATTCATACATCAACCTCCAAAACCTGAAGTACGAAGTGCAATTGCCATTGTTATTTGTTTTTTTTCCTGCTTAACTGACGAATGCCAATTATTCTCCTTCCCGTATCTTTCATTTCCAATTATGCAACTCCTTTTGGAGACTTGTTCTCCTTGTTATGGAATGATGAAAGACAAATCTTTATGCATTCAGTTGTGCCCTGTTACTTTCAGAATCTAATGTCTTGACTCTTGACTTTCTCCCTCTAGTTCCCCGATTCCCCGTTCACTATAGCTTAATAGGGACGAAGGCGACTTGTCAAATTGATGAGCTCTAGTATAAATTGTTGAGTACAGTAAACAGAGCACTTGCCCCGCCCCTTTCTCTCTAAGTAAGTTTATGATGTCTTCACTCTTAACAAGGACCATTAAATAAAAACCTAAATTCTTTATGGAAAATGCCATATTTACAGAACTTTTGTATAGAAAATACCATTTAGAGTATAGCCAAATTCTTAGCTACTCAATAAAAAAATATTAGAAAAAATACCTGTCATTCTATTGTACTAAAAGAAATTAGGTTTGTATCGTACTGGCCATTATTTTATACATAATTTTTGGAGAACCCCTATAAATTACTATGAGTAATTCAAGATGAGCTAAACGCTTGAATCTAAACCAGTTGCCGAGGTATTAGTTCTACAGTGACCCAAACAATGGTTCAAGTTCAGTAAACAGTAACCAAAGCGTCCAAAGACAGACACCATTTCTAACTTCTCCAACGCCTGAGCAAGTATGAATTAATGTGAGCCACAGTAGCAACAAGAAAGAAGAGCAGAAAAGAAACAAAGCTCCACCAGAGAGAATCCGAGAAACATTCAGCCACAGATTTACCAGACATACACACACACACACACACACGCTTAATTAATCAAAGAGCGGAAAACATAAACAGGAACGCACATACATGAAGAGATTCATAAGAATATATAGCAAGAAGAAGGAGAGTTCAGTTCAGAGACGCTTACACCGTGCTTAGAATCAATGGTTCATCTTTGCTTCAGGATTACATTGGAATTTGCCTCCACAGTCAACGTGTATGTATATGTATATATATATATATAGTGGCGGTGGCAGCAGAGCACTGAT
The DNA here is from genome assembly GCA_036245055.1 of Diospyros kaki. Classification (NCBI taxonomy): domain Eukaryota; kingdom Viridiplantae; phylum Streptophyta; class Magnoliopsida; order Ericales; family Ebenaceae; genus Diospyros; species Diospyros kaki. Next base: position 7,145,262 of record BSEG01000006.1, on the reverse strand, counting down.
GCTTCTGGAGTCCACTCGGCAACGCCCGCAAACGCTAGAGACCCCATTTTCTATTGCATGGTTCAAATATTAGCACTTCTTCCAGTTTTATATAACCGAAAATTATCCAAATTAATATCACAAAAAATGTAAATTTTCATTCTGTAAGTAGCATTTACATTTATATAAATCTTGACATTACCAATATGATTAAGGGAAGGAATTTTCCATTCTCGGTAGGTTTTGATTTTAAAATTTAAATAATTTTATAATTAAAATTTTGTAACACACAAATATTACTAAAGAGGGTACGTAGTCATGCTATATATATATGGACAAATAAGAAATTAAAAAAAAATATTTAGATACTTCCTTAATGTTGTGACATTTTGAGTAACATTCACATATTAATATTGTTATATATTTGCATTTATGTGACACAATCTGTAGCACATCAGTACTTAAGTATTATTAAAAATATCATTCCTATGTGTCTAAATAGCATATTCTTGAATAAATTAAAATATAGAAAATCTCAAATAATGGCTTCACCTTAAAAGGTTGGTGTTTGGGATTAAGAATTTAGTTTTTTTTTTCTTGGAAAATCTTAAAATTCATTTGAAAATTTGAAATGATCTTCAGTTTTTTTTATTTTTTATAAAAATTTTAGAGATCATGTTTAATTAAATGTTAAAAAATTGTAAACATATGTTTAAAAAGGAGAGATATTTTAATTTTTCTTATTTAACTTGACTTTGAGAATGAGATGAAGATGATTTGTGGTAATTTTTTAAAAAATTGTATTTTCTAAATCTCTAAATTTTAATGAGAAAAATTTAGAAATTTTATTTTAGTAGTTTTCAAGTTTATTGCAATTTTGAAAAATCGCATTTTTCAAATCTCTAATTATTATTTGGAATATTTTTATGTTTGAACAAGTATTTTAATTTTTCATTCTCTATGGAGTAATTTTTTAGAAAACTAAGACAATTTTTCAGAACAACTCAAAACCTATATTATATGTATATATATATATATATATTTAAATATATAATTAAAAAATATAAGCCACCGCCTCTATGGCCACGACAGCAAATAATTCAAGTACTAAACTAGACGAACTTGATGCTAATAAACTCATAATTTAAAATAATTTTACTAGTGAATATATAATTTATATTAATGAAAAATTAAGTTGAATAGAAGATGAATTGCAAGGAAAATCCCTTAGAAATTCATCAACTCTTAATAATTCACCAATTCCTAATCTTAAACAAGAAAGTTATAAGTTGATACATGAAACTCCATTTTTATCAAAAATTTAAATACATGACCAAGTTAATATATTAAAACAAATAAATGATAAATTGAAAGATTCTCTCTCTCTCTCTCTCTCTCTCAAATTTTGTCAAAATTTTATCCTTCCTATTTTATTTCTCTCTCTCTTTCCCTCAAAACTTCATTTGTCAATAAAAGAATTCACCTATAATTATTTTATTATCATTGTTTTGTATTATGTTTACAATTTATTTTTCTTTCACGATCGATGAGTTGCTATCATTTAATACCTAGATTATTCTTGTTCAAAGGGAGTAACTCTTACTAATTTTGATAGTAATTATTATAAACCAATTTTGATAATTAATTTTTTGTAATAGATGAACATAAATACATATCTAGCTAGAATTTGATTGATTTATTCAGTTAAATTATTCTCGTTCTATTTTTCTTCTTCAGTATGTAAGAATAACCCAAGTACTAAATAACAACTCATGATGAAAGAGAATCAAACTGTAAAGACAACATAAAATAATAACAAGAAATTTACAAGAGAATTCTTTTATTGACAAAGGAAGTTTTGACAGAAAGAGATGGTTATATATACTACCTGCAGGATCCATTGATACAACAAGGATATCTATATGTTTTCTATAATTACATCGTGCCCTTCCAATGAGGATGCATGGGCCTTTTATAGACAAAGAATTTAACTGTATTCTATAATATTTTGAGGGAAATCTAGAGTTCGCTTGTCACTATGTATGCTTCTGACATCTCGTTGTGTTTTTCTTTTTTAACAAGTAGATTAGGTGTTTGTTCTGGACATTTTCATATGAACTTCTAACAAATAAGATAATAATTGAGCTTCTGATAGATAGGACAGTACGTAATTAATTAATTTGTTCTAGACAACTTCACACGAGCTTTTGGCAAATAAGGCAATAATTTTGGACATCTTCAGCTTTTATGACATTGTTTCAACTATAGATGGATTCATAATCCTCTAGAGAAACTTCATAGCAATCATCCTCATTCTGTGGCTGATGAAAGGAGGATGAAGAGCTACAACTATAAGCTGTTTATTATGACTGCTTCTCTAGATGTTGGAAAAAATTTTGACTAACTGTTTCTATACGTGGCTACCTCTTCCATGAGAAATTATTATTTAAATTTATATTTTTTAAAATCTAAATTGGCACCATGTTGAGCTAAGGATGATTTTTGTTTTTCTTTCTACTTGGAATTTTCAACTTTAAGCCCAACTAATTCTCAAGGGAGGTGACCTTCTCCCCTCACACACTTTCTAAATGAATTTGAATGTGAATTCAACATATACATACTTGGAGTGAATAGTCAGGAAGTGATTTTTCTCTCCATAGTTCTTATTTTCATGACATCTGAAGAGGACTCTTAGAGGGGTGACAAGACGCACCATAACCCTGTCTTTACAAGAGTGATTTGTCTTCCAACATTAAATATTGTCTCTCAAGACATCACTAAAATTTAAATTTCTGATACTCCTATTATTTTTTTTTTTTTTGGTACTTTATCACTAAACCATGGGTAAGGACAATTATTTTCAGTATTGAATGTGTTGTTTGAACCATTTTTGAAATGTTTCTTTTGCAATGAATTTTAAATCTACTTTTTTTCCACTGTTTAAATTTGACGTGTTGATCAAATTTAACTATATTCCAGCCACGAGGTTCAAATGCTCTCATGGTGGCCAAATTCATACATCATGATCCAAGGAACATGGAATATAGCTGCAAAACTAATTAAGGGTGAAAAGCGAGTGAACAAATTAGTCTGTCAATAAGATAAATTAATAAAACTGTTGGGTTTTCATTGTATCTTCTAGCCAAAAGGTCTTCTTAATTAGCACTGCAAACACAATATGCTAATACTAATATGGATTTTTCTAAAAATTTTCATGATTTAAGGGAGGTTGAGTGATTAACAAAGGGATGAAAATATTTGGTTTCTTGTACTATTGGGACGGATCTGTGGTTTGATTGAGTGAATCTTGGGATTTTGTCTTGGATTTAAAAGAAGAATGGGATGCGATGGCTTTAATACAAGTATGGGTAAGTGGGGTGGTGACTTTTTGGGGGTGGATGAGTCAAAGGATTGAGTGGATTAAAAACTTTAGGAATAAAGTTTAAAAGGGTTTCTGACTTGTAGAAGTAACATTAAAAGGTCGTAGAACTGTTAAAGAAGGTGATGGTTGTTTTGGATAGTATTTCAAGATGTTGACACATCCTATATAGGATGCATCAGTTTCAACAAATTTTTATGATGTTGAGCAACAAATGACTAGATAAGCTAACTATTTAACTTGTTATTTAATGTCCTAACAATAGGTTTCAAGACTACCCATCTAGAATTTAAAGATCTAACAATAGGAATGATAATTTTATTTTCAATGTTATGGCTAAGAAATTTAATTTTTGTTTGGAACAGTTGCATTTTTATGACTGAAATAACAAGACCATTCTTTTTATAATATGGAAAAATATATTTAGATGATTCTAATGTTTACAAATACATCATCAACATATACTATTGAAAAATTAGAATAAGAATTAGAAATATCATTCATGAATGATATTTTTAAATTTTGACTGTGTATTTTTAAGATCAAAAGGTATAGTAAATACAATTTTATAATAATCTGATTTGGTAATTTAAAATTTTCAAAAGTCAAATTTCATGTCGAATTTAGAAAATATTTATGCTTTATACAATTTTTTAAATAAATCTTGTTTATTAGGATTTGGATACTTAATCCATTTTAATTTTTTATTTAAAGATTTGTAATTTATGAAAAGTCTAGGGGCACCATGCTCTATTTCAGCATTTTTTTTTTTTTGTAAAAATAGAAAACTGAACAAGACCACGGTGGTTTGGACTTTTGAATTAGTTTTTATCTAACAAATATTGAATTTCCTTTTTACAATATTCTAATAATTCTTAGGACATCAGTTTCAGTCTAACTTTAGTGAGAATTATTTTCACTAAGGTCTGACTTATACAACAATATTATAATATGTTTTTGTCTAGTATTTAAGATTTAGAGAGAGATTGTCTTCAAGTTTATTGAGATTTAGAATTCATAAATTCATTATATGTTTTATTTTTCTAACTATTTTAAAGAAATGGCGTTTTTAAAAAATTTAGGAATTCAAACACCAAATTTAGTGTTTGCTTAATATAGTAAAATAGAAAATTAATAAAAAATTTTTTAAGATAAAATTAAAAAAATGCAAGTATAATAATAATAATAATAATAATAATAATAATAATAATACTAAGAACTAAGGAGGTATAGGGAAGGAATTTGATGCGAATAGGAGGGCAATACTGGAATTTGCAGCGACTGTGGTGTGGATGTCCTAAACTTTCCCCTCGTATGTTGCATCGTCTGTTGGGCATCATTGCTTTAGGCGCAACGCTGCAAATGGAGGTAGCGAGAGACGACGGGGCGAGGCCACTGGCCGAAGACGACGACGAAGGCATTCCAACTCTGAGCGCTCACGCTCTCGAAGCTCTCAAGGAGTTTCTGGCAGAGCAAAACCGGGCACTCGGCACTGATGACAGCGCCGCCATCGGTTCCGAAGCTCCGGCTGATGAGGAGAAGGTGGAATTGGTGTCGGAGGACTGGAGGCTGAGCCAGTTCTGGTACGACCAGGAAACTGCTGAGACAGTCGCCAATGAAGTTCTCACTCTCTGCGAGTCCCTCGAGTCTCCTTCTGTCGTTTGCATCGCTTGCCCTACCTTATATGCATATCTCAAGGTAGATCCATTGCTATCGCTTTTTTGATTATTGAATTTTGTCTGTGCATCGGTTTCTTATTGATGTATTTTTATACTCTTATTGTTACTGTCTTCTATGATTTATAACTATTCATTTGGTGGTTAAAGGAATTGTCTTATGGATTAGCACAACGATACGAACTGCAGGAAAAAGTAATGTCCGACTAAGATACCCTCACGCTTTTCATTTCTAGCTTTCGTGGCATGAACTAGAAAAGTTTCAAGGGGCTAGCACGATATATATACACTGTATGTAAAACACATATATTTCATATGCACATACATTCATAAATTGAAATTAAGCTACTTAATATAATGAACAAAATAGGATATTGAAGATTGACGGCTGAACTAAGTGTAAATTTTTCACTTCAAGTTTTCTTGAAAGAAGCATCCCAAATAGAACCTTGATTCTTGTTTAAAACAAGATTTTGAAGTTTTGTTCAGTTAGATTTGTCAAGATTATAAAATCTTAAAAGAAAATATTTAGTTTATAGAATAATGAGCCCTTTTACTGGGAATGTGTGCTGTTGTTAAAAAAAAAAAAAAACTCCGAATGTGCACCAGTTCAAACTTTCACTGATAGAAGGAGATCAGATCCTTAGGAATGAGAAAGCATAATTATGTGGCAATGGTATATTACTCAGAAGAGCAAAATTAATTTATTTATTCCAAGTGTTTGAATTATGTATGAGCTACTCTAGTTATTTTTTCGGTCTAAGGCCAAATATTTATAAGCAAGCAAATAAGTGGACCGGTTGATTTCATTGATGAGTCATGAATTTGTTAGGGGGAAAACAATAGTAATCTTGTGTCATGTAACCGGGTAAAAGCCGAGAAAGCTATTAGGCAGGAAGGGGTAATATGGATTGAATCAGGGGCCCTATTGTAATAAGGGAAAAAAAGAGACAGCTATGTAGTAGTGTGCAGAAGGTGTATGATTTGAATTTTGGGCGCCAATTCTTTCAGGATTGGTATATAAGCTGAATCCCTTGGTTAATTGAGGCATTGATGAATACAATTGAATCATTCCCGCCTCTCTCTTGTTCTCTTTCTCTCTCCCTCTCTCTATTCTCTCAGTTCTTCCTTCTCTATTTCTTCTCTTCTCTTTGATAATTCTCAATTCTCCATTGATTAAGGGAGAATTCCCCCTTGTCAGAATTAGATTCTGACATCTTGCTTCTTTTATGTACTGGTAACTGAGCTTGCTTTATTATAGGGATGGTCTTGTAAAGTTCTGAAATTATGTTCCCATGAAGGTTTTTGACCATAGTTTCTTTCATATGCTTAATTTGTGGTGGGATTAGGGGTAAGGGAAATATGGTAAAAATAATATGAGAGCCAAAGAGAAAATGAAGTTTCTCTACGTGATGAGTCTCCATATATAATTAATTTTTCTATTAAAAGATAGCTTCCTTGCTCAAATTTTTTTAATGCATCTGCCGATGAAGTATAAAAAGTCTATGAACTTTTCAAGGTGGTAAAGGAGTTGTCAATGCATAGTTTGGATATATGTTCCAATGTATGGTAGTAGTATCATCCCTCCATTTATCCAAACTGATTCACTTATCATACAATGTTGCATCATCCTTTTGCTGCCTCTCAGCAACTGTTAACTATCTTTTTGCTTCTCATCTGAATTTCAGAAATTCAATCCTAATGTGCCCTTGCAACTTCTTGAATATGATCGACGTTTTGAGCAATATGGTAGTGAGTTCACATTTTATGACTACAATCAACCAGAAGAGCTTCCTTCATCATTGAAGCATGCATATCAGATTGTTGTTGCTGATCCTCCTTACCTGGTGAGTTTTTTTTTTTTTTTTCTGGCTAAGTTACCTTGTGATAATGTCAGATGAAGAATCTGACAAGGTGTGCTTCCTCGCAATTCAGCGAACTTGCGCAGGAAACTCCAGTAATTTGGAAGAGAAAGGAAGTAAGGAGATAGAATGAGAGAGAGAATAGAGAAGCGAGAGAGAGAGAGAAGAGAGAATAGGAGAGGGAAACACAGAATTCAATTCAGTTTTCAAAAGATGCCTTCTCTGGACGCTAAGGCTGGTTATATACTGCCCTGCCTTGGCGCCACAAATTGGTTACACATCATACAGCCCATGTGCTGTAACGGCCAACTTTCTACAATTTATTCTATTGCCCCATGTTCTACCTTATTTACATATTGATTCGTATCTACCTATCGGTTACATGACAATCCCGCCCGCTAGAAACATTACTTGGCCTCAAGTAATTCATAGGAGACCAGCGACCTTAGGAAATTGTTGCAGCAGATTGGGAAGATATTCCCATGTGTTGTTTTCTGGGTGTAAATTGGACCAGCGAACCAGCACTTCGGTGATAGGGGCCTGTTGTTTATAGATGACGCGGCGGTCGACGATGGCTACCCGTTCGGCATCCAGGTGCGAGGGTTGAAGCACGGTAGGTAATGTAGAACTGGCCTGTTGATCGCCTGGAGAGGGTTTGAGGAGTGATACGTGAAACACCGGGTGTATGTGCGACCCTTCTGGTAGGTGTAGTTTGTACGCCACTTGTCCGATTTTGCCAATCACTTCAAAAGGACCATAAAATTTGGGACTAAGCTTCGAGATGGCCTTAGGCGCTAATGTCTTCAACTGGGCATGTCGCAGCTTGAGGTACACCTTGTCTCCCACACTGAATTCCCGTTCACTACGCTTTCGGTCTGCATACTGTTTCATGCGATTTTGGGCAGTAGCCAGCTCCTCACGTAAGGTTTGTAGCAACTGTTGTCGTTGAAGTAAGTAATCGTCTACTGCAGCCACTTGACTGTGGCTGCCCCGCAGGGGTAAGAGGGGGGGCTTGTAGCCATAGAGCGCTTCAAAGGGCGTCATTTTCAGAGAAGAGTGGGGGGTGGTGTTATACCACCATTGTGCGAGTGAAAGCCATTTGTGCCACCCCGTCGAGTGCATTAAACTGACGCACCTGAGGTAAGTCTCGAGGCACTGGTTGGTCCGTTCGGTTTGGCCATCCGTCTCGGGGTGATACGAGGATGACATGTGCAGCTGGGTACCGAGAGACTTCATCAATTCTTTCCAAAGGATACTGGTGAAGATTTTGTCTCTGTCGGAGACAATCACTTGAGGCAGCCCATGTAGCTTGCCAACGTGATCCAAGAAGACTCGTGCCACCTCTTGGGCGGTGAAGGGATGTGCCAATCCTAAGAAGTGAGCATATTTCGTCATCCGATCCACCACGACTAGCACACAATCCTTGCCTTCGGACTTCGGCAAGCCTTCGACAAAATCCATGCTGATGTGGGTCCATGCTTGCGCGGGAATGGGGAGTGGTTGTAGTAATCCGGGAGGGTGTATATTCTCATGCTTGCATCGGTTACAAGTGTCACAGCTTTTGACATACTCCATAACATCTTTCCGTAACCCTGGCCAGAAGAAGAGTTGCTTAACTTTGCTGTAGGTGTTTTGGATTCCCGAATGACCCCCCACCGGAGAGTCATGCAAAGTTTCCAGGATCTTGTGACGTAGAGCCTGGTCCTCCCCAATGATGATTCGATCTTTGTACCGTAACACCCCATTCTTCAACACATAGCCTGGCTTGCTATCTGGTGTCAGAATGAGCTGTTCCAATAATTCTTGGACCCATTCTCCTTTGTCGTAGCTGGACGCAACCTCTCGAAGCCAATTAGGGGTGACTGCGGTGATTGCCGCAGATGCTCCTTCTTCCACACAACGAGACAGAGCATCCGCTGCTTTGTTCTCCTTGCCCTTCCGATACTGTATGCTATAATCCAAGCCCATTAACTTCGACATGCCCTTCCGCTGAAGGTGTGTATGCAATTTTTGCTGTAGAAGAAACTTAAGGCTTTCGTGGTCCGTTTTGATAACGAACGAGCCTCCCTCCAAGTAATGGCGCCATTTTTCAACCGCAATAAGAACAGCCAGAAGTTCCTTATTGTAGACACTTAAGCCCAAATGCTTGGGCGCTAGGGCTTGACTGATGAAAGCCAGCGGCCTTCCCCCTTGCACCAGAACTGCCCCCACCCCTCCATCACTCGCATCGGTCTCCAATATGAAAGGTTGATTGAAATCGGGCAACCCGAGTGTGGGTACCGAACTCATGGCCTTTTTCAAACCCTTAAAAGCTTCCTCCGCCCTTTCATTCCAGCAGAACCCCTATTTTTTAAGTAACTCTGTCAATGGCTTGCTTATGATGCCGTAGTCTTTAACAAACCGGCGATAGTACCCTGTTAGGCCTAGGAACCCACGTAATGCTTTCACGTTAACTGGCCGAGGCCAAGCTGCCATTGCTGCCACCTTTTGTGGATCGGTGCTAACTCCCGCCCCTGAAATAATGTGGCCAAGGTACTCCACTTGGGAATGTGCAAAGGCACACTTTGATTTCTTAACAAACAACTTATTGAATCGGAGGATTTGTAGAGTAAGCCGTAAGTGCTCTAAGTGTTGGTTAAAGGAAGAACTGTAAACCAAAATATCGTCAAAAAAAACCAAGATAAATTGGCGGAGGTAGGGTTCGAAAATCTGGTTCATAAGGGATTGAAATGTGGTTGGAGCATTGGTTAAACCAAAGGGCATAACCAAGAATTCATAGTGGCCTTGATGGGTTCGGAAGGCTGTTTTGTGGATATCTTTGGGGTGCATCCGGATTTGGTGATACCCCGACCTTAGGTCGAGTTTGGAAAAGATGTTGGCGCCCTGCAGTTCGTCTAATAGATCTTCAATGATTGGTATCGGAAACTTGTTCTTTATGGTTTGTGAATTGAGTTGGCGATAATCAATACAGAATCGCCAACTCCCATCTTTCTTCTTTACTAACAGCAAAGGTGAGGCATAAGGGCTGGAACTAGGCTGTATTACGGACGAGCGGAGCATGCCTTTAATCATGCGTTCGATTTCCGCTTTCTGTTTTGGGGGGTATCTATATGAACGGATGTTAATGGCTTCAGCATTGGGTTTGAGGTTAATGGTATGATCTATTGGTCGTGGAGGTGGTAGCGACTTAGGTTCCTCAAACAAATCCACAAATTCTTCTAAGAGTAAGTTAAGAGAATCGGATTGAGTTACCTCCCAAGGAGTGGCCGTCGCAGAAACTAGATCCAGCTCGTAGTGCTCGTCATCATCTGGACATCCCTCCATTTCCATAGTCTGTACTGAAAATAACTGAGCTACTTGTGTCCATTTGCTTTTGAACAGCTTTTGCAACCTTCTTCCTGAAATCATTTTACATGCTCCGGTTTCCATGCCACCAGTCAGGGTCATTCTTTTTCCCCCCTTCTCGAATGTGACCTCCATCTTGTTAAAGTCGAAACAAATGGGGCTCACCTCTCTCATCCAATCTACACCTAATACCATATCACATCCCCCCAGCTTAAGCAAACGGAGGTCAGCTTCAAAATCCTCCCCCTGCATCTGCCAGCAAAATCCTACACAAGCTGATTTACACAAAACCTTTTGACCGTTAGCTACAGTCACCGATAGGGGTTGAGTCCCCGACAGTTTACATTTCAATGTCCTGGCTATTCCCTCGTCCAAGAAGCTGTGCGTGCTTCCACTATCAATTAGGATCATCAAGCGGCTATCTCTTGCTTTGCCTTCCACTTTGATAATCTTGTTAGTCACAACACCCCTTAATGCATGTAGGGAGATCTCGACCTTCTCCTCCTCCTCAACCTCTTCCACAATGTGGCTATCCTCCTCTTCCACTATTCCTCCGTCTTCTTCACCTTCTAACAACAGTAATTGCCTTCTGCACTGATGGCCAGGTGTGTACTTGTCCCCACACCTGAAGCATAAACCCGCTAACCTCCTCTGCTCAACCAACTGTCCTTGAGATGATTGGATTGGTGCGGGTAGAGCCGCCAATCCCCTGCTACCGGTTCCTACCTGTCCTCCACTCCTTCCCCATCCTTTGTTATTGGATGGTACAGGTGTGGTCTGCCAAACTCTAGCTACATTCTTTTGTTTTTTTACCAGGGCCTCCACTGTTAACTCCTGCAACTTAGCACATTCAACTGCTTGCTGGACCGTCTTGGGCTGGAACATCTTAACCGTGGGGCGAACTTCTTCGTTCAAGCCGCTAATGAAACTCGATACAAAGTAACCTTCCGTCAGTGTGGGATTTGACAGCAACATGAGGGCCTTCAGCTCTTCAAACCTCTGCTGGTACGCCTGCACCGAACCTCCTTGTTTCAATTTGTTAAACTCTTTGACCACGTCCAGCATCCCTTTCTCCCCAAATCTCTCACACAGTCCGGCCACAAATTCGTCCCACGAGCACTCCTCCTTCACTCCGATCCACCCCTGAAACCATGCATCCCCTTCATCATTGAGATACGCAGCAACTAACGTCACCCTCTGAGCATCACCTACATTATGCAAGCTAAATACCCTGCCACAGCGTCTCGCCCACCACCGTGGGTTCTGGCTATCAAAGAGCGGTATCTCCATCTTAGGCATAGGGAATCCGATCTGGTGTGATCCGACTCCATGGCCTGGTCGTCTAGTTCCCCCATTCTCCTCTCTGCCTGGGGGTTCAATCTCTAATTCCGTCGATCCATCCGATCGGGAATTTCCCCCGTGGTCATGCAAAATTGGCTCAGATCTATCCCTTGGAGGAAACTCAGGTGAAAGACGTACCTGAGTTTGGCGAGTGAGCATCAGAACAAATTGCTGCATCTGATCTCGTAGGGCCTGACCTTGTTCCCTCATTTGATCCTCCAACCTAGTTGCTTGCGTCCTACTTTCCTCCCGCCAAACTTGCATCACTCCATCGATTCGTCGTTCTACCGAATTTTCCAAGGCCTCCATCCGATTCTGCATCTCTCCCATAGTAGTCGACACTAGATGGAGCTGCGATTCCATCTGTTTCATCTGAGTTCCGTCCGCCATCTTCAGCGCCCAAGATAATGCTCTGATACCAAATTGTCAGATGAAGAATCTGACAAGGTGTGCTTCCTCGCAATTCAGCGAACTTGCGCAGGAAACTCCAGTAATTTGGAAGAGAAAGGAAGTAAGGAGATAGAATGAGAGAGAGAATAGAGAAGCGAGAGAGAGAGAGAAGAGAGAATAGGAGAGGGAAACACAGAATTCAATTCAGTTTTCAAAAGATGCCTTCTCTGGACGCTAAGGCTGGTTATATACTGCCCTGCCTTGGCGCCACAAATTGGTTACACATCATACAGCCCATGTGCTGTAACGGCCAACTTTCTACAATTTATTCTATTGCCCCATGTTCTACCTTATTTACATATTGATTCGTATCTACCTATCGGTTACATGACAGATAAGTGAGAACTTGATCTGTATTTCTAGGTGTTTGATACTTGATAGAGGTTCTTTCCTTCTCATCTAGCTTATGTTAAACACCATTTTTTTTGTTCAAAAGTAATTTGGGAAATAAAGCTTGTCAGATCATTTTCCTTATTCTTGGGTTGCCTTTCTTTATTTCCTTTATACTTTTATTATAATTATTTACAAGCAGGCAGAAACATTGTATGGAAAATTAATCTCCCTTCCTTCCTGTATGTGACTACCTGTGTTTTATATGAGGAACCTAGTCCTTCATATGCTTATAACATTCATTAACTGCTAGCAATCTAAGAATGTCTCTTTATATGTGTGAACAGAAACATCTGTTTGTACTGAGAGGGCAAGACTTTATATTCAATGGTTTTCTAATATATTCTTTGTTGAGACTCAACAACAAACCTTAGGGCTTTTATAGTATTTCAATCACTGAAGATTGGTGAGCAAAAATGAAAGCAGATAAAACATACACAAAAAACTGAAACAAGAACAAAAACGAGACACAGGAGATTTTACCGTGGTTCACCTCAAAATGAGGCTACGTCCACGTTGAGCTCTGGTGAGGAGAGCTCACTGAACTATGAAAAATAGAGATTACACCCACATATAAAGCCTCCCGATCACTCTGTACATACAATGGTTCGAGGAAACAAAACTTGCCCTAAAATCACTTAATACAGATTAAAAGGCAACCTAATCGAACCATATAAAACATGCTCTATACAAAGCATTTACAGAAGAAAAGAAACAGAGAGCAAACCAGAAAACCCTAGCCCTAGGGCGAGAGCCAACCACCGAACACCCAACTGATCCTTCTTCTTCTTCTTCTTCTCACCTTTTTCTCGATCTTTCGCCTTATCTTGAACACATCCCGAGGCAAGATTAAAAGCAGCAAAGAATGGCTGGGATTGATCCTCATAAAGCACTGAAGAGCGGCTCAGATTCAATCGTGCAAGCACGATTGATTATTCCAACAGAAATGGCAGAGGATGTGATCGGGCAGGAGAGAGATCAAGCGGGCGCCGATTGTAGCTGCTGATGGTTGCCACGTGCCGCCATCCAGCAGCTGCCAATTGGCCAGCTGCGGTTGCAGCACGTGGCCCTCCAACCAGCTAAGAGGGACGGCGTCGTTTGATGCTTCATAACTAGCATTCTTTAATTAATAAAACATGTGCTTAGGATTAACATTCTCCATCTTCCAGATTTGTGTTTTCCTTCCATTTTCCTCTTATAATTGGAATTTGAAAAATAAACTTTTTCAATATAGTTTTTCTGACTCTCATCAAATTTTTGGTTATTTTTTTTTTATCTATTTAGATCATATGCTACTATCTCATGCATTTGTTTCACATAATAAGTTTTACCACTCCTTTATTTATTTTTTTTCATTTTTAAGGGTCAGTGTTGGTTTAGGTTTATTAAAGTTATGACTACTGAAATCTTGTCTTAAAGTTGTTAAAGGTCTTAATTCATTCAAGTGCGTTATCTGATATGCTGTTTTCTTTAATTTCTTATCCATGTGACAATTGGTCAAGAAATGTTGCTTTGATCTTTGCTATCAGATCTTTTAAACTATTTTTTTTTGGTATGATATTTGTAAAGAACATAGTAAACTATGTTACTATGCAAAGAAGGAAGTTAATAATATATATATATATATATTTTTCTGGCAGATGGAAATGAGTTTTTAGTTGTCCCCTGCTAATTGTAAAATACTCTGCCTTCAAGTATTAGTTACTTGAGGGCCAAAAGAAGATCCTCTGACCAGAGCTTAATCTGTTTTAGAAGCCATTTGAAAACCTTTTTTCAATCCAGTTTGGGTGTCAGGAGGTTATTTGGTATCATCTACCTTTCTTTTATATATTCATTCAAACATATTGAAGTTTTGCTAGAATAGTGAGATGGATTGAATATTAAGTTTGAGCCTGTCCTAGTAACACCTTTTGTAATTGTTTCAGTTCTGGTTCACCCTAATGTAGCCTGTTTATGATGTGATAGTCCAGGATTTTATTGTGCATGGACTCATGAGATTGATGAACTAGGAATAAGTTCCATGATGGCCAGCCAAGACCCTTAGATGCATGGACCTGGGCCAGTAAGAGGTGGCCAGTAAGAGGTGGTTAGCTACATTAATTGACCCATGGACCATGTATCTAAGTGTGTGTTGATGAACTAGGAATAAGTTCCATGATGGCCAGCCAAGACCCTTAGATGCATGGACCTGGTCCAGTAAAAGGTGGTTAGCTACATTAATTGACCCATGGACCATGTATCTAAGTGTGTTGATGGGCACCCTCTTTTTTGGTCAACTAGTTTGATGGGAAATTTTAATTGGTATTATGGAAACAAAAGAGATGAGGAGAGAATAGTAACTGAGAAGCAAAAGATTGGAGAGAGAAATTGGAGGAAGGAGAGGAGAAGACGGATCAGTAGAGGAAAAGAGCAAAATGGATCAGTTCAGTGAAAGAGGTAGAAGGATAAAAACAGAAGGGGAAAAGAAAACAAGAAGAGAAACAAAGATGAAAGGTAGAGGAAGGAGAGAAATCAGGGGCAAGGAATCACCAATATTATCGATCAATACTCGACTTCCCTGATCTGTAGAATTTCTTATGCTATCAGGTATTTAAATCCCCAGAAAAGTTATCCAACTAGTGAACAAAATTAAGAAAGAACTAAATACAATATAATTACAAAAAATCTTTATCCTGAATCAAGTAAATATGTTCAAATATTTAAGCTCTAAGAACGAAATTTTTATTATCACTATCCTGGCTATGTTTTGGCTTTATTTTTTTTCTGATTGGTCACTTCTCTTTGAACATCAATTTCTTGCTACACTTACATTATGGTTTTATAGGTCACCATGATCCACCTGCTCAAAATTAATTTTTATATGACTGCATGTAATCATAAACTGTGTATTGCATTGCCTTATTTCAGACATTAAATGGCATCTCATTTTCTTAACTTTTTCAGCTGCAAATAGTAGATGACATCATGTTGCTAAGTTCAGAGATGATTTTATTGAACTGATTTTCTTGGTGGCAGAGCAAGGAGTGCTTGGAAAAGGTTACTCAAACAATTTCTTTTCTCAAACACCCAGGGAAATCTTTCTTGCTTCTACTCACAGGTATGCATTTTTTCCCTCCCATGAGAACTTTGAGGCCCTTTCGTCATGTAGTTTTCATCTATTTCAAGTCGCATGTATAAATTATATAAAGGGATACTTGAAAAATAATGACTGCTTACAACCTTTAGAATAGCAATTTTATTAGATCTTATTATTTACATCCTTAGGGGCAGTACAGAAGCATAGAGCAGCCGAGCTCCTTGGCCTGCATCCATGTGGCTTTCAGCCTCAGCATTCAAGCAAACTGGGAAATGAGTTTCACCTGTTCACAAACTATGATCCTGGGATGAGATTAGGAGGTTGGAAGCAGGACCCGTAGATGCCTTGGGTTCCTGCTAGATCTTAATCATGTAAGTTGGCACATTCCTTGCAATTTTTTGCTCTGGTTCGCAATATGCATTCCAACTTCTTTTCAGCATAAAACAACTCAATTTGAGTTGTGGAGTGGAGTGGAGACAACTGACAACCTCTTTGCAAAAAGAAGAAAGTGTACAAAATTACAAAAATGATCCTCCCTTACCCGGGCAAACTGGGGATCTTTCTGGCTTTTTCATGTCAAGTCAATTTGAGATAAGATGGAAGTCAAGTCTTTTTTTCTTTTCGGTGGTTTTTCAACTCTAACCATCCTCTAATGCTTTGTGCATTTAGTTTCTTCCATCATTTGGTTCATATATGTTTGCATATATTAGAAGTTGCTGTTAGTGGCATTAGTTTCAGCACAGATTAGCCATTAAACTATGCCACTGTTACGGGTTTCACAATTCTTTTCTTTAAAATTTTTGTTTTCCTCCTTTTCTGTCATTATCAAGCCCTGAATACAGATTTGGTTGACTGAAGATCATCCGAACAAGTTGAATATGGCCTACGGATCCAATCTTTAGCTGGCGGAAGCCTTGCCACTGTAAATTTCTCTCTCCACAACCAGCAGAATTTGATGGAGAGATGTTGGCGTGCGGAACAAATGACGTTTAAAGGCCCAACTTTTATTCTTCTCTGCTAAGCTAAGTTTAATGATATTTTTGTTTTGGGTGACAATTTTATTTACCGTATATTTTTGTTTTGGGTGACAATTTGTGACATCACAGCCTTCAAAAGCGATTCCATCAATTATAATTCAAAATACATCTGCAAGTGATTCCATCAAACCTAATTGAAAATATATTAACTGCATAATGGCAAATACATACATTACACATACAAGCGGTGGCTTAGTGGTGATGGAAAGTTTTTTTTTTAAACCGGAACAGGTTGTTTCCTGTCAATGATGAATTTTTAGGTAATATCTCATTTAAGAAGTTGGTAACTATCATTTAAGAATTTAAAAGTCGGTAGCTACAGTGTTGGTTTTATTTTTTATATTATTATTTTTTACTCTTAATATGTCTATTAAGGTGTGGTCAGGTTTTATTACATAATTAGTTTAAATGTGTACAATAATTTAAATATTAAATTAATGACGAGATTTAAATTTAATATTTTTTACTTGTTTTGAAGCTACATTGAATTATTAATCACTATTTTACTTAAAAATTTAAGTTAATAGATGAGATGTTAAATTAATTTTATTTTTTATATTATCATTTCTACTCCCAATTTGATAATGATATTTGATATCAAAAGTTCATGTCATATCATAAGTTTTAGAAATGGGAAATGAAAATGATATTTGATTTCTATTCTGCCGGTCAAAAATCTGAATTGAATTTTGGAAAATTTTGGAAGCCGTTGAGAGTGAATTTCAGGCATTCCATTTATTTCTCCCTCATCGTCTTCAAATTTGTAGATACATAATAAATATAATATATATAATATTTTATTGGGCAAATGGGACTTAGATTCCTTTTTGTTTGAACTATTTGCATAAATAACTGGTTTATATATTTCAATCAGACATCTCTTTTATTATCAATAGTATTAATTAAATTTTAATTAATTTAAATTAAGGTAAGTTAAATTTAATAAAAAAAAAAAAAAGAGCTGCCAGTCAACCTATTGGCAGTGGGATGGGATTCTCCCGCAATTGGTACCCATCGTACCGATAGGTTCTAGCTAGTAATTGAAAACCTGAGAGAGCGAGAGAGAGAGAGAGAGAGAGAGAGAGAGAGAGAGAGCAAATGCTTCAGCAAAGCATGGAATGAGTGAGTGTTTAATCTTTTGGGATAACAGACTGATTATTTCTACATCTCGTTATCTTCACCAATTGCGTTAATTTTAGGCATCATCTTACCAGACACCTTTCAGTGAATAAGGAACCTATGACCAAATACAATCACAAACTAGTTTCAGATTTCACGCCTAGCTTGAGCTTGGGTCACTCATTGCTACTTCTCACTGCCATTGCCTTTAGATTTGCTCCTCCAAAGTCACTAGTTGCCATTATTATATCCAAGATTACTAGAATGTAACCCACACACACCAAAAACCTCTTCCTTCTTCCTCCCACTCTTTCTTTGTTCCATTTGCCAACGGATTCCAATCCCAAAGCCCATCCTCCATAGGTTCATCCGCAATAGGAACATCACTAACTAATTGGTGATGATTATTTAGCCATCTGTATAACAAATAAATTATATTTTATACTTTGTAACATTACTATATGTTAAGTTAATGGGTAATGATAATAATTATTGTCCTAAAAGACAATCTAACATTACCCAATGTTAATATATTATATCATATAAATATGTTAAATACATTAAAAATGTAAATTGTAGATAAATAAGTAATTTTATGCTTAATTCCATGTTGTTGCATCGTTAATTTAAACTTTAAATAACAATTATAATGGACTATAAAATTTTTAATATTTATAATTCAAAATAGTATTTAATCTCAAAATACCTTTATAGGAATATTAATAACTACAAAAAGACTTCTATCAATATCTTGATTACTAATCGAACATTTATAACAATCAATATCAAAATTATTTTACTTCTTTTTAAAATTCAACAATAAATTTTTTTAATTATTACAGTGAAAAACAATCTAGTAAAATAATAGCACAGGAAGCAAAGCAGAGTTGGAAAGACGAACGGCAGGAAATGTTCTGAATTCGGGTTTTGCAAACCCATGGCCTTTAACGCCAATAATTATAAGATCGGGTTTTTTCTGGAAAATAATGTCATTTAACGGACCCGGCAGCTCGATCATACACCCAATTCAAGATCCAGAACCGTCTCGAACAGACCCAGAAAGAAGTGTTACAAGATTTTCCAGGATACCCAAGTCCGAAAAAAGTTCGAACTTTCAAGCAAATAAGGAAGTAAAAGCAGCGGAAAATGAGACCCAATATAGTTTCTGAGGTAACATCTTCAAAGATTTGTTTATTATTTGGCATTGTTTTCGAATGCCTGCAATTATACTTGCGTATTCATATGTGTGCACATGTAACAAGAAGAACTGGGGTTCTTGATCTGAACTCCAATTTGAACTGCATATTTGTGAAGATCCGAACTTCCGCTAGTGGGTTTTACTTAGTTTGATGTGGGTTTTTGATCCGCTGTTTCTTTTTGGTGAAAGTGGTTGAAGAGATTCAGAGTTGCGAGGGAAGGAGAAACCCTAGATTCTCACTTCTGATGAGCGGAGTTGTGGGATCTTGACTGGCGTGCGTATGTCATTGTAAAGACTTTGATGTCAAAGCTATTACTTCTTACGTTAGGATGATATTTGATGGATAATGGTGATACAAATCTAAGTGTAAGGAAAATTTTCATATGGATCTGGCTTTGTATGTTTGTTTGAACTTCGTAGTGGTTGTTAACTCGTTATATGATTGCATTCTTCTTATTTGCCCTGAGTTGCAGAAAAATGTAGTTACAGTTAATGCACAGGAGGTAGTACAGTTACTTTCCAACTATAGTTTAGCTTTCCCATGAAGTGGAGACGAATGAGATATATGATCTCCTTCATACATGATATATGGTTGCTGAATCACTGCTCAGAAGAGGGCGGGGGGAGAGAGAGAGAGAGAGAGGGAGGAAGGGGGGGCTCTATTCTTATTGTTTTTGAATATATAGTGGTAATGAACTTTGGATTGGAATCTGTCCTTTGAATTTAAAACGATTATGCCATAACAATATGATAGATACAATTTCATTTCCACTGATTATCTTCTCCATTTGTGTAGGCAGGAGTGTCTACTAGGCTGGGCCAATGGTGGGAAGGCATTCCATTCCTTACTTCATCAGTGGTCATTGTATGTGGAATTATATACTTGGTTTGTCTTTTGGTTGGATATGATTCCTTTGCTGAAGTATGCTTCTGGCCGTCTGCTGTTATTTCACGATTTCAAGGTACATATCTCAAATGCATTAAATTTTTGTCTTTTCTTTACCACATCTATTGTCAAATTCAGCTTAAAATTTTATATTCAGTACTAAATACAGTTCTTGCTCTTAACAAATTGAACTTGTAGTTACTTTGGCCATTACTCACAAATTGAATGTCAGTTGCACTTATAAAATATGAATCTATATTCTTTGGATTCTATCTCATGTGATGTTTACTGATTTTATTTGTTTCATTTAGTCAAAAAATTTTATGATGTTGAAGATACTTAAAATAAAATAAGACTTGTGAAGTTCTTTAGGTACAAAACAAAAAACACAATGGCTAGTGTTGACTTATTTTGTTTAACATATGTTAGCTGCCTTATATTTGAGACTTTAGAAAGTTTCTAGATCAGTCAAATACCAGGATGTCATCATGCTTTGCAGTTGTCTCAATGTGTTTAACTGCCCAACAAGAGCATTTGAGTCCTAGTGATCGTGATTTACTTAAAAGGAATAGTTTTTGAACTTTGTTCCATTAAAGTCCAAGTTTTACTTCTAAGCCTTAAATACATTTGTCACTGTGCTAGACAGAAACAATGGGCTTCCCTTGACTCGATGAGATTCAAGGGAAACTAACAGGAAGAATTTGGGTAGGAAGGATAGAGAGAAAGTAGAGAGAATTGAGTGAGACGAGAGAGAGATAGAGAGGATTAGAATAATTTCTGTATTCAATCTTTTCATAGCTTCTCCCGTGGAATGGGATGAATACATATAGGCGCTTGGTGTGGAAGTAGATGCAGCAGATCTTCCCCCCTCCAGCAGTTGTAACAAACTATTTTGTCCTTTTCCTGAGGCCTTACACATGGCCTTCTACCCCTAACAGAATTTGACAGCTAGAATATAAATGCAACAATCAAATAAAAGAAATACAGCAGTGCATATTGAGTAAACAAGAATAAGACTGAAATTAAATGCAAAAAATAGCCATAGCCGTGACAACATTCAAAATAGACAGTGATATAGCCAATTTGTATCCTCCTCTATCAAGCAATAGCCCGAAACATTTTGGTGCGGCAACAACAGATGAGGTATTTTCTGGTTCGGATATGATCTACAGTGGATGATTTTGGATGTTCATTTTCTAGAGATGGGAACCATTCAGTTTTAGTGTGTCCTAAATGTTGCCAAATACTGATGGATACAATTCAGCAGCTCCTGTGCAGTGTTTTGAAAAGCACTTAAGTGCAGAAGGCCTACGGAGCTTAAGCTTAAGTGCAAAGAACAAAGTGAATTACATGCTTAAGCAAAGTGATCGCATATAAATAAGATAAGGAGTATTGTCAGGTCCCGAGGGACTGACTTAGGAATTTAGAGAGTGGGAGGAAGAAAACAGAAAGAATAAGGGAGGAGTAAGGAAGTAGAGAGGGAGAGAATTCAATGGAACAATAATGTTAATTCCGAATGCCAATAACGAAAGAGAGAGAACCCTTATATAGATGGGATTCTCTCTTACAAGCTGTAACAGATTACAGCTATAGGGAATGTACAAGTTTGAATAGCAGCAACAAACTTTGTACTACTCCCTCAGCAGCTAACTAATTCTTGCCTAACTCGTCCCTCACTTACATTTTATTACAAAATCACCCTTATACCCCCACGGTAATGACGGTACATGACATTTACCCCACCCATCAAAACATTTCTTGTCCACAAGAAATATGGAGAAGGCTGGCCACTCGCGGAAACTGATTCAGCATGTCCGGCAGATACTCCCATGTGTTATCTTCGAAGTGATGATCAGTCCATTTGATGAGGACTTGAGTAATTGGCGCACCTTGTCTGTAAATTACTCTTTTATCCAGTATAGCTATAGGTTCCCGGAGAGGAGCTTCAATGTGGGGAAGATTTGGCAGGATTGAGCTTGCTGGTTGTGCCCCTACTGCTTTCTTGAGAAGGGAGACATGAAAAACTGGGTGTATATTGGATCCCTCTGGTAATTGCAAACGGTAAGCTACTGATCCTATCTTTGCAATCACTGGAAAAGGTCCATAGAACTTTGGGTGCAATTTAGAGCTGGGATTTGGGAGTAGTGACCTCAGGTGTCCTGGTTTCAGCTTAAGATACACAACATCACCAACCTGGAATTCTCTTTCACTCCTCCTCTTGTCAGCAAATTGTTTCATCCGATTTTGAGAAGTAGCCAACTCTTCCTTAATCTCCTGCAAAGCTTGCTGCCGTTGCTGTAAGTATACGTCTAGGGATGCCACTGTGGAGTGATCAGCCAATGCGGGTAGAAGTGGGGGTTTGTAACCATAAAGGGCTTCAAATGGGGAACGTTTGATGGCTGAATGGTGGCTGGAATTATACCACCATTGGGCCATTGGAAGCCATTTGTGCCAGGTCTTGGGTTGAAGGAAACAAACACACCGTAGATACATTTCTAAACACTGATTAACCCTTTCGGTTTGTCCATCAGATTCTGGGTGGTATGCACTAGACATCTTCAATTTTACTCCCAGCAACCCCATCAATTCCTTCCACAGCCGACTAGTAAAGATTTTATCCCGGTCAGAAACTATGGCTTTGGGTGTTCCATGCAGTTTCAGTACTTGGTCGAGGAATATTTTGGCAACCTCCTGGGCAGTATATGGATGAATCAGTCCCATAAAGTGCCCATATTTGGTAAAACGATCCACAACTACCATGATGCAGTCTCGGCCTTCTGATTTTGGCAATCCTTCTATAAAATCCATTGAAATATCTTCCCATGGCCCTCCAGGAATACTTAGGGGTTGAAGTAATCCAGGTGGCGCTACATTTTCTGGTTTGCACCGCCTACAAGTGTCACATCTAATCACAAACTCCATAACATCCTTCTTGAGTCCTGGCCACCGAAAGAGTTGCTTAACTCGATGATAGGTGTTCACAATACCCGAGTGTCCCCCTAGAGGAGAGGCGTGGAGTGCTTCTATAATTCTCTTTTTTAGAGCTTCCTCTTCCCCAATCACCAACTTCCCTTGGTGTCTAATCATCCCATTACTCAAAGTGTAGCCAGGTTTAGATAAAGGATCCACGGCCAGTTGCTGTAAAAGATCTCTGGTCTTATCACTTGAGAGGTAACTAGCAGCGATTTCTTGGCACCATTCTGGAACAATGGTTGAAATGGCTGCTGTACTTCCCTCTTCAGGACATCTGGATAGGGCATCGGCTGCAAGATTTTCTTTCCCTTTCCTATATTGGATTACATAATTCAAACCCATGAGCTTAGTCATCCCTTTGCGTTGTAGTTGAGTATGCAGCTTTTGTTGTAACAAGAATTTGAGGCTCTCATGGTCAGTCTTGATTACAAAGCTTCCTCCCTCAAGATAATGTCGCCATCTTTCCACCGCCAGTAGCACTGCCAACAGTTCTTTCTCATAGATGCTCAATCCGAGATGTCTTGGAGCAAGGGCTTGACTGAGGAAGGCTATGGGTCTGCTGTCCAGAACCAGGACTGCTCCAATCCCATTGTTGCTGGCGTCAGTTTCTAAAATGAATGGTTTGTTAAAATCAGGTAATCCTAGAGTGGGTACTTCACCCATAGCCTGTTTAAGTTTGCAGAAAGCCTCCTCAGCCGTATCATCCCACTTGAATCCATCTTTCTTCAGTAGGTTAGTGAGAGGCCGACTGATTATACCATAACCTTTAACGAACCGGCGATAGTATCCGGTTAACCCTAGGAATCCTCTCAACCCCTTCACATTTTGAGGTCGAGGCCAATTTACCATGGCAGCGACCTTACTTGGATCTGTGCTTACCCCTGAACCGGAAATAATATGCCCAAGATACTCAACCTGTTGCTTGGCAAAAGTACACTTTGACTCCTTAACATATAGCTTATTGATTCTAAGGACTTCAAAAGTGATTTTCAGGTGGCTTAAGTGTTGTGCAAAGGAGGGACTGTAAATTAGAATGTCATCAAAGAATACTAGGATGAATTTGCGCAGATATGGTTCGAAAATTTTGTTCATTAATGCTTGAAAGGTTGCGGGAGCGTTAGTTAGGCCAAAGGGCATTACAAGGAATTCATAATGCCCTTGATGAGTGGTAAAAGCTGTTTTAGGAATGTCTGTAGGCCGCATCCTAATTTGGTGGTAACCTGATCGGAGATCTAACTTGGTAAAAACTGAAGCATTGGTTAGTTCATCAAGGAGATCTTCCACAATTGGGATGGGAAACTTGTTCTTGATGGTCATAGCATTAAGTTGACGGTAGTCAACACAAAACCTCCATGACCCATCTTTTTTTTTAACAAGCAATACAGGTGATGCAAATGGGCTATGGCTGGTTTGGATAATGGACTTCTTCAGCATATCTGTTATGAGTTTTTCTATCTCAGTCTTTTGTCTGGGTGGGTAACGATATGCTCTTAGGTTTACTGGTTCAATATTTGGCTTCAGATTAATGGCATGGTCATAGGGTCGCTCGGGAGGTAAGGAACTTGGTTCAGAAAAGAGGTCCTTATAATCAATTAGCAGTATGTTAAGGGAGTCAAGTTCATGTACCTGCCACGGACTATGGGTGTTGCTGCTCAATGTGCGCACTTGCTGA
The DNA here is from genome assembly GCA_036245055.1 of Diospyros kaki. Taxonomy (NCBI): domain Eukaryota; kingdom Viridiplantae; phylum Streptophyta; class Magnoliopsida; order Ericales; family Ebenaceae; genus Diospyros; species Diospyros kaki. The sequence goes on along the minus strand of BSEG01000006.1, from coordinate 7,120,879 downwards.
AGTTCCTCTCCTTCCTCCCCGAGGGTAACACCCATGGTATGGATAGCAAATAGATGGGCCACCTGTGATAACTTGCTCTTGAGTATCCTTTGTAACCTCTTACCCGAAATAATTTTGCATACTCCCACCTCTGGTTTACTCGTTAGAATCTTCTTGCTGCCATCTTTCTCGAAAGTCACTTCCATTTTATTGAAATCGAAACTGATTGGACTGACTCCCTTCATCCAATCCACCCCCAGCACTACATCACAGCCTCCTAGCTTGAGCAACCTCAAATCAGTTGAAAATTTTTCTCCATTCATCTCCCAATGGAAGTCCCTACAGGCTGACTGACTCAACACTTTGCTGCCGTTTGCTACTGTGACTGACAACGGCAGGGAAGGACTGACCTCACATCCCAATTTTCTTGCCACAGCTTCATCCAAGAAGCTGTGAGTACTCCCACTATCGATGAGGACCATAATTGGATTGCTATTGACCTTTCCTTCAACCTTGATAACCTTACTATGGTTAACCCCCTTCAAGGCATGCAGCGAGATCTCTCCTTGGTCCTCCTTCTCATTTTCCGAAAGTTCTTCTTCCTCCTCCTTATCCTCGTCTTCCCCTTCCAACAATGGTAGTTGCCTCCTGCACTTGTGGCCTATGAAATATTTGTCTCCACATTTGTAGCATAGGCCAGCTACGCGCCTCTGCTCCATCAGACTTCCTCCTTGGACGGAAGCGGAGTTATTGGCCGGTAGGGCCAATACACCTCTTCCTTGGAACCCACCTTCTCTGGGTGGCAACCTATTTCCAGCTTGCCAACCTCCCGTGATCACCCCTTTCGCTGAATTCCTTTGTTTCTTGGTCATGGCATCAACGATCATCTCTTGTAACCCTGCACTTTCGGCAGCCTGTTTTACCGAGTGCGGTCGCATCATCTTCACCATGGGTCTAACTTCATCCCCCAGACCACTGATGAAGCTCGAGACGTAATACTCCTCGGAAAGCTGAGGATTATGTATCATCATCAACGATCTAAGCTCCTCAAATTTTTGCTGATATACCCGTATCGTTCCTTCTTGTTTGAGTTTGTTAAACTCTTCAATAATGTCCCGCATGCACTTATCTCCGAACCTTACACACAAATCTTCTACGAACACACTCCAAGGGCTCCCTTCCTTGACCGCGAGCCACCCTTGATACCAAGCATCTCCCGTATCATTCAGGTAAGCTGAAGCCATGGTGACTTTCTGCTGTTCTGGAATTTGATATAGGGAGAATACTCGTTCGCACCTTCTCGACCACCATCTCGGGTTCTCTCCTTCAAACAAAGGAATCTCAAGCTTCAGCGTGGGATAGTTCGGATGGTGTCGATGGGCCGTTACTCCCGGTCTCCGTTCCCTTACATTTTCTCCCATTGTGTCCGTATCGAACTCGAACTCCGACGCTCCTCCTGGTCGAGGTTCTACCCCTACTCCTGGAAATATGGGTTCCATCCGGTCTCGCGGAGAAAATTCAGGAGATAGCCTCAATGGCTGCTGTTGAGTGAACATTCGCACGATCATTTGCATTTGCTCCATCATTTGTTCCCGAAAGAGAGTGTTCTGCTCACGACTCTCCATCCTCCAACGTTCCATTGCCTGGTCGATTCTGGAATCGACTCCCGCTCCAATCGATAGTTCCAGTGATGCCACTCGGTTCTGTACCTCCGCTATGGCTGTCGTCGTCTGTTGTAGCTGCGTTTCCATCTGCTTCATTCTTGTCCCGTCGGCCATGGTGGTTGCGCGACGCCCAAGAAGGATGCTCTGATACCAGAATGTCAGGTCCCGAGGGACTGACTTAGGAATTTAGAGAGTGGGAGGAAGAAAACAGAAAGAATAAGGGAGGAGTAAGGAAGTAGAGAGGGAGAGAATTCAATGGAACAGTAATGTTAATTCCGAATGCCAATAACGAAAGAGAGAGAATCCTTATATAGATGGGATTCTCTCTTACAAGCTGTAACAGATTACAGCTATAGGGAATGTACAAGTTTGAATAGCAGCAACAAACTTTGTACTACTCCCTCAGCAGCTAACTAATTCTTGCCTAACTCGTCCCTCACTTACATTTTATTACAAAATCACCCTTATACCCCCACGGTAATGACGGTACATGACAAGTATAAACTTTTATAAGCATAAAAAATATAAACTATTAAAAAAACAATCATTAAAAAAAACTAAATAAGAATAAGGGTTGCAAATTTAACAAAAGATGAGATACAATTTTTTCATTTTTATTTTATACTAGTTTACAAGTTTTTCATTATACTAGCAAAAACACATAGGAGAACATAAAAGAGAATACAATCTGTTCAGTTACTGGTCTTGATGAATTTTGGAAGACAAACTAGTCCAAACTCTCCTTTGAAATGATCTAAATATGTTAAGGCTTATTTTTTATTTTTTAATTTTTTTTATTTTGTTGAGTCTTCTTTTGTTTTTTGTAAAAGTTTGCCCCCCCCAAAAAAAAAACCACTCTATTTCATTAACACAATTTATAGCGATCCCCAATTAATCAATTCCTAATTTACGGCAATCCCCGATCAATCAATCCCTAATTTGCAATCAATCAACAATCCCTCATTTACAACAATTAGGAATAATTTAGCAACCCCATATTTACACCTAATTACATGTTTCTTTCAAATATTTTTTGTTTGATAAATGCAGATGAGTCTTTTTTTTTTCAAACAAATGTGTGTGATTTATTTAGATCTTTCTAAGATCTGGTAATAGTTTTTTTTTTGAGTAAGGATTCCATAGAAGCAGCCACATTATTGAAAAAATTTAAATAAATTCAACCATTCATATTGTTTTTAAAAAAAAAAAAAACTCAAGTGTATTTTTGAAGCGCACTTTTTTGCACTTTGGAGCTTTGCTAAAAGCGCAACCAAACGCCATCGCACTCAGCTAAATTTGCTTAGCTTCACACGAAAAAAGCCTCAAGCATGCTGCGCTTTGCGCTTAAAGTGTGCTTTTTTAAACACTGCTGCTGTGTACATTGAAAGGTGGAAGTGGGAAAATAGTTTTACTGCCCAACAATAGCTTGTGGGTTGCCTTTCCTCCGCAAAGATGATTTTTACCAACTGATTAAGAATTTTAATACTAGATGAACTGAAGGCATGATGAATTTGAAGGTACCAAAAGGACATTGCGCCGTGACTAAGCAGTGATATATATGACTCTCATGCTAGATAGTAAAAAACTACGTGTAAGAAATTACTAGCATCATTAGCTAGAAATGCCTTGTAAAAAAGTGAATGGAATACCTTAAAAAGAAAAACAATAGTAGTAGAATTATTCTTTTGTTGTAAAAGCCTACATTGCTAGCTGTTAAGGTCTACATTTGGAGATTAGGACTTCTGTCTAACTACCAATCACTACCTTTTTGAACAGCTTGTTCCAAATATATGCACTCCTGGTGACTGCCTTTTGAAGTGTCTAGGCCTACTTTAAAATTTTCTCCATCAATTGATGATGGACAAACTAATATCAGTTGTAGTTTGAGTGATTTACTTTGGTGTATTTTGATGATAGACCAATAAACTGGGGTTTGGTCTTGTTGACAGCAATTTTGTTTATAACAGCTTGGTTAATAGGTCTGTTGGTGAGAGTTTAATTGTTTTTCCTCTTGCTAGCTCATTTACCTTATTCCTTTGTGTGGGGAGTCTTGGGGACCTCTTCCCACATTATAGTTAATCAATTTCCTATCTAAAATATGAGGTTAATTTTTTTTCCCTACATTATTGACTCCTCACATCCTGTATCTTACAATTTTGTTTGGGCCAAATACCATCCCCATGGATAATGGCACCATGATTGGCTGAGTAATTACCAGCCGCATTATACAATATTTGCTGATTGCTTATAAGCTGTTTGGTTTTACAGACCAATTTGTTGATGGGTGGGTAATAGGACCAATTTACTCCTCATTTAATGCCCAACATGCCTTCGCCATTATCTTAGTACACTGTCACTACAGACCACTACTCTCCTCTTATGTTAACATCAATTCAATCTCTAATTCCCTTACATTCCCTCTTTAGGAGCCAGTGTTTATCTGGGGGCATTTCCCACCTCCTCAGGACGTGTTCCTTAATTGCTGTGTGCATGTACTCTCTCTCTCTCTCTCTATATATATATATATATATATATCTTTCGTATTGCAAGCCTCACTCTATTTGTCACCCCATGCAGCCATGCATGCTACCTTGTCCTTAGCTTCTACATGTCATTGACCCATATAGCATGTATTACTCTCTTCTCTTTCACACACATCACGCACATATTCCTGCACATGGATCAAGAACCAAAATGTTCCACCTACGTTCAACCTACCCCTCATTTTGTTCATACTATTTTCTGTAACTTGGACAAATTTTCCATCTCCTAGACCATTATGATTAATTTCCCTCTTAATCATGATGGCACATCATCATTAATTTTCATTAATTAAGGACTAAATTAGGGTAATTGACGCGAGTTGTTACACTTTGCCACTTGATGCTCACCCTTTTGAATCTGCTAAATCACATGCCCAACAATACTTTCCTACATGGCAATAATAGGATGGAAATTGCAGTGAATGATATATCAGTGGGAAGAAAGATTTCAACCAAGGGACTATGTTATTATCTGTAATTTTTGTTAGCATTATAAAACTAAAAGAAATTTGGTTAAGAAACTTCATCTGATTTTTCTGCATGATTTGTGAGCTTGAACATAATGCATACTCGCAAGATATAGCGGAAGGAAGAAAATTGCCTACACCACGTGCTGATTGCTTATAAGCTGTTTGGTTACATAGAATTTGATTTACTCTTTGTTGGAAGTGTAGTCATTTTAGAAAAGAGGCAATCTAGTGCTCAAGTTCCCAACAGTATGTAAAGATGATCAAATGTATGCAATCTTAACCTACATGTCAAGAGGCTTTTTATGTGGTTTGAACTAGTGACTTAGTGTGGCAATGGAATTGTTTGTCTTGTAATATATTATTTGAGCGGGAGAGAGGATATTGTGTTGGAAGAACTTACATCATGGAAGTTCCTTTCCAGTATCTGTGATCCCTGATTATTAATTAACAAATACAACTATCCTTGAATCTATGGTAAAGATCTCTCTTGACCTTTGCATAAGCCTCTTTTTGTCTGGCTAAAGTAGCCTGGCTATTAGGAAGCACAGACTCTTCATTTTGGGTGCTGTCTTGTGCCTACATGTATCTGATACATATATGTGTTATGACATTCTAAGATATTTATCTAGATTTTTTATTACTACTTTTGTTTTTGGACACTTGTACAATGCACGTGTTGATAGGTTGGATATGAATATGATGTAATTTTTAGTAGGGTTTTTTGGAACTTCTTTTTTAGTTTAAAATTTACAAATACAATTAGTTTTTTGAGTACAGAAAAAAGCACAAAAATAAGCATTTATTATCATTATTATGGATTTAATGGTATTTTAAAGTTGGATCGGTGCTATTTTTTCAACATTTTTACATATTTTATCACCTTTTATATATTAAATGATATCATCATGTTGTATGAGTGGTACTTTTTCAATATTTTTTTAGCTTTTCCCTATTATGTTCATAAACTTTACTAAACAAAAATATATATTAAAAAAAACTACTTTTTGACTGTATGCTTGCCATCACTATACCCTTATTTTTTCTATATCACCGTACATTCTGCCCATGTTTGCACATCTATTTCTAGGTCCATATGTTTCTTAGCCTGGCAAGTCCTTCGTAGTTCAGTTCCAGGCATATGTAGTCTGCTCTATACTATTTTTGTCCACATTTCTTAGTCAGAATATACAGCTGCTGGCCGGTCACTCTTTCTGGAAAAGTATTTTAAAATATCCTATGATCGAGGTGCCAATGATTCTGATTTTGTTTGAATTCTATTTCATAGTAAGGAGTTATAACATCTCATGTTTATCTGCCTGAATCATGCTATTTTTAGCTTCAGTCCAGCACTCGTGTCAATTGTATAAACTCCAATGGCATTTGTTGGTACTAACCTTGATTTTATTTCATTTTGCAGTTTATAGGATTTATACCTCCATCCTTTTTCATGGTTCTCTGCTACATGTTCTATTCAACATGATGGCTTTGGTTCCTCTGGGCTCGGAGCTGGAGAGAGTTATGGGGTCTGTCCGCCTGCTGTACATGATAATTCTATTGGCTACTAGCAATGCTGTATTTCATCTTCTTATAGCAGTATTGGTAGCCCACAACCCCTTTCGTCCTCACCCGTATCTGATGAATGAATGTGCTATAGGCTTCTCAGGGATCTTATTTTCTATGATAGTTATAGAGACGAGTTTAAGTGGAGCCCAATACAGAAGGTGTGTTTTTTCTACCTCTTGACTCTTGAATAATGTTAATCGATATAATTACTGTTTACTCTGTCTTGTTTCTTCCTGTTTTTCTTTCTCTGTTGATAAGGTTTTGTGTGAAACCTGTGAAAATCTGTAAACCTATTCGGTAGATGAACAGCAAATACCTGTTTGAGCAATGCATGTACGCAGTAGCTCCTTGAGTGATTGAACCCTTGGTGCATTGCAGCCTATGTATTTTTGCTTCAAAGTTCTGAATGAACTTTCTTAATTCTCTATTTTCAACTAAGATTCTGAAATTTACTAATTGACACCTTATTTTCTTGCAGCATGTTTGGACTATTTAATGTGCCTGCTAAATGGTAAATGATGTGACAATTTTTCTGACGCAACTTGATTTTTCATTTCTTTGATCTTTTTACTTTATCTTCACTACCTCTAATGGAACTTTGGATCTTGTGTATCAGGTATGCATGGATCTTATTGGTAGTCTTCCAGCTTCTCATGACAAATGTCTCTTTACTTGGTCACCTCTGTGGCATTTTGTCTGGATTTGCCTGTATGTTTCTGCAACTGTTTACAAGATCTACTGCTCTTCCCAACTGCATATACATGTATTTCCTTGACTACCATGTTATAATTTTCTTAAGTTTTGTATGATAATACATTTTTTGCTATCAGATACATATGGGCTATTCAATTTCCTACTGCCTGGAGCATCTTTCTATTCCGCCATTGAATCCTCCTCCTGGCTTGTAAGTAATCTCCAAAGAGTTTCCAATTGTTGATTAATGCCTTCTTCTTTTGTCAAAGATCATATGCATTTCTTCTGATTGAAATATTATGTGGGATATGCCTGGCTATTAATCTGTATTTTTATGATTGTTATGACATGTATGTGCATATTCACAAGTTGCTATACTTTTCAGTCATGAGATTTCGGAATTTAATTTTACAGTCTTTTCCATGCCATGCGGAAATTGAACTGCTTTATTTTATGTAACATTGCATTTGAAGGTTGCCTCTTGTGTCTTTGTGTTAGTCATCAATGAAGCTATTGGAAAATCCAAAATTAACAATTCTAGACCGACCTATTATTGTGATTTATGTTTTGGTACCTGTGAATATGATAGATATTGTAGCAATTGGGCTCATTCAAATGCTACACTAATTGTGTGTGATCTTGTATAAAGCACCTAAAGATATGAACTTCTGGATGTGCCCAATTTTGTTCAAGACTTCAGTGGTAATTGAAATATCTATAACAATGTATAATTAGTAATAACCTCACAAGTTTCATTCTTTAGCTTGGTTGATTATTAAGAAACATGGATATGGACACAACCAGATATGTGATAGGAACCCAATTAAACAAATTCAAACCACAAGCAAATATCAATAACTATCTAGATTTCCAGCAACAAGAACAAGAACAATAGGGCATTCGAGAGGCCCTTAACTCTCCCCAAAGACTCAATACCAAAATCATCCTCTTCCTCATATTCTCCTAGCTCTTATTTATAGTTTGTTATCAGCGACACTCCTCTCCAACGGCCTCAGCTATCAGACGTGCTCCCTTGGTTGCTCCTCCCCTTTTTGCCCTTCAACTGTTTTTGTCACTTTCCCCCTCTCCCAATATCCTATTCTGCCCCTTGCTTCTTCCCTCCTATTCCTCTGCTGGTTCACGTGACTAACAAGGGTCCTATCATTACTCCCGCCCAAGAAACTCACCTTGTCCTCAAGGTGAGACTCCACCAAATTACCAGTTTTTTCATATTTTTGCTGGCCCAGATTTTTAAGATCAGAAGCAAAAGGCGCCCCAATCATCGGTAAAATGCCCTCCTTGGACGTTACCAGATCCGCCGTCCTTGACTTCAGATTCCCGATCTTCTTCCTCGGCTGCTTCAATGCCTTGGCCGCTTCCCATCTTGTCTTGAACTGGACGAAGCTGTAGCCCTTGGTCTTGCCCATGACCCGGTCGAAGATGGTCTTCTTCTTCTTCGCCTTCCCCTTCTTCGCCATTGCTTGAGCAGAGGCGCGATGGCTGCGCCCTATGGCTTTGTCTTTCAGGTTTGCTTTCTTACCCACACGAATCTCTCTTCGTCTCCTTAGCTCCCACCAGGCCCATGGAAGTGTAGCACCCTCCAAACACAGCGTTGCTGTGTCTGTCTTCTCGTCAGCCAACACCGCGACTCCCAACTCCTTACCCGTCGCCTTAAGCTCCCCCCAACTCCTCACCCGTCGCCATCGCTGCTCCCTCTGGAACCAAGCCAGAGCAGCTCCTTCGAAGTCGAAAGCAGCGGCGTCCAACTTCTCCGCCTCCGACAACTGATTCACGGAGAAGTATCGCTCAGCCCAAAACTCCCAACCATCCGGGTCGTCTTCTTCAATCACCGACATCTCCAAGCGTCGGCCCCTTCCGTTCGACCTCCCATAGACGTCGCACTCACCGCCAGCTTCCTTGTGCCGATTCCCCACTTCCGACGTGGCCTCCCCAGTGAGGGACGAACCCACAGGTAGGTTCTCCTCACTCTGTTTTCCCTTCCTCTCTCGCTGTTGGTCTTCCTGTCTCTCGTCGTTCTTCCTCTCCCGTTCCTGCTCTTCCCACCTTGCTCTCATCCAAGCGAACTGTTCCAGCAAGCTCGCTACCTTCTTCCCCACCGATTGGACCTTACTCCTCATGGCATCCATTCCCCGTTGCAGGCTGTCCATCCTTCCTTCCAATTCCCCTACTCGATCCGTCAAGTTGACCATTAGGATCGATGATGCTCTGATACCAATTGATAGGAACCTAATTAAACAAATTCAAACCACAAGCAAATATCAATAACTATCTAGATTTCCAGCAACAAGAACAAGAACAATAGGGCATTCGAGAGGCCCTTAACTCTCCCCAAAGACTCAATACCAAAATCATCCTCTTCCTCATATTCTCCTAGCTCTTATTTATAGTTTGTTATCAGCGACACTCCTCTCCAACGGCCTCAGCTATCAGACGTGCTCCCTTGGTTGCTCCTCCCCTTTTTGCCCTTCAACTGTTTTTGTCACTTTCCCCCTCTCCCAATATCCTATTCTGCCCCTTGCTTCTTCCCTCCTATTCCTCTGCTGGTTCACGTGACTAACAAGGGTCCTATCAATATGTTAACGGCATACCAACATGGTAGCTTTCAAAATGATTAGGACATGACCATGACAGGGGCATCTCAAATCATAAATACATATGTATATATGTATATGTCTTTACATGGAAATAAGTCACATTTTTCAGATTAGGAAATAATTAAGGAGATGCCTTAATATACATTTTAAAAAAAAAAAAACTCTATTTACAAAACAAATTGAAAGTTATGGATTTCAAACTTCCTGAAATAAAGAGTTTAGACAAGGGAGGACTGGTAATTGTAGACATACATTGGTTTAGTTTATAATTGGTTTTCAATATATTTTTGAACTTAGAAATGGAGTTCTAGTTCATTAAGTAATAGACATGCAAGGTGTTTTATGGATATGGTTCCTTTCAAGTGTTTGGGTTCTGAAAAAGTTATAAAAAGGTTAAGAACCACTAATATGGATACAAGTATGGATAGTGATAAAAAATGGACGCATGGTATGGTAAGTACAAAAAAAAAAAAAAAAAGATGCAGATATGGTTGGAATGCAACAAAATAAATATATTTTGATTTATTTTTTAATAGTGGTCGTGAACATAATAACCAAAAAGCATTGAACATATTAAAGATTACTGCTAATCCTATATGAAAATGCCTCTCCTTATCTACCCAGAAAGGGAAAAAGAAAAAAGAAAAAAAGAAAATGCCTCTTCTTTATGATAACACAAAACTGTTGGAAAACCCACTAGTTGTCTATCATAAAGATACCATGACATTCGTAATTGTGACATAAAATTATTGAACATAAAAAAAATTACCTATTTTTGTTGCAGTTGTGATTAGGAAATTTAGGCTCTGGTATGTTTTTATTCTTTACTCAAAAAAATATTGTAATTATAGGTTTTACCTCCAAAAAAATTCTAAAAACTCTATTAAAGACCCCCTTGTATGTTCAGACATGTCTGTCATATCTACCCAAACCCGTGGGTGCATGTATCCATTTGCATCCTAGACATATCCAAACATGAGATTACAATAACCACATACAACATACCAAGCCTTAATCCCATTATGTGGGGTTAGACACCATTTGGTGGGTATGACGTGCATCTTGAAGTGTCTGACATTTATCCATGACTTGTGCTATGTAAGGCATGGGTGCCACACCCAAAATACTGGAATGTGCAGCCATCTAATATTTTGATAACCTTGCTGAAACAAATGAAAGTAGGGCAAAGAAGCTAGGGCACAATTGAGATAAAAGAATACAAAGATCTTTTCTTAGAGAAAATAAAATGAACAAAATGAGAACAAAGATACATAAAATGAAGGCATTGTTGATTATATATACTCAGCAAGCCTAAGCCACCGCCTAACTAAGATTGAACAATGACAACATAAGTGCATATCAAAGCAACCTACTATATAGCAAATTACAACAATAGCACAACTAATTAAATAATCATCAGCATAAATACAGTAACAACAACTCAGGTAATATGCTCTTTCACATTCCCCCTCAAACTAGACTCCCTCTTGACCTCTGAAGGGCAACTTTAGACTGAGTTTATCACACAAACACTGAAATCTGCTCCTTGGTAAACCCTTAGTGAAGATATCAGTTAGTTGATGGGAAGTAGGAACATAACAAATCTCCACCTCACCATTTTCCACCTTTTCTCACATAAAGTGCACATCAATCTCAATGTGTTTTGTGCAATAATGAAACACAGGATTTTCAGCAATATTCTTAGCAGCCATATTGTCACTCCATACAATCAGTGTATGAACACACTGATATCCCAACTTTGCAAACAGTGACTTCAGCCACAATATCTCAATTACCCCTTGAGCAATGAGCAATAGCCCTACTGACTAGTTCTGAGAACTCCACACTATTAGATTATTTCCAAGAAACACACAAACATCACTAGTTGACCGCCTGGTAATCGTATAACCAGCATGATCCGCATCAGTGTAGACAACTAAGGGTAAATCAGTAGGTGTTGGTGAGAACAATAAACCCAAACCAAGGGTACCCTTGAGATATTTAAGCAATCTCTTATAGGCCATCCAATGCTGCTGTTTAGGAGATGACAAAAATTGACTTAGTATGTTGACTGCAAATGAGATATCTGGTCTAATGTAGATCAAATATTGCAAGGACCCGATAATGGTTTGATATAGAGATGGATTTGAGAAAGAATCACCCTCATCAGTTAAGGAGATAGTTGAATTCATGGCAGTATCACATGGTTTACAGTCTTGCATAGCTGCCTTTTGCAATAAATCCAAGGTATATTTAGACTGTGTGAGGTAAATCTCATTGTGATCTCTGTAAGCTTCAAACCCTAGGAAGTAATGAACATATCCTAGAGTTTTTAGAGAAAAATTAGTGTCCAAATCTTGAATAAATGATCTAAGGGCTGCAGTATTAGATCCTATGACTATGATATCATCTACATACATCAATACAAACAACACAAATTGAGGAGTGTGCTTAATGAACAATGAAGCATCAAACACAACCCCGTACAAACCCCCATGACTATAGAGCAACTCTCAGCTTTGTGTACCAAGCTCGAGAAGCTTGCATAAAGCCATAGAGAGACTTCCTTAGCTTACACACATGTGAAGAATATTGAGCATCAACAAACTCCTCTGGATGAGACATAAACACATCCTCAGTAAGGTCACCATTCGAAAAAGCATTGTTTACATCTACCTGTTGAATGTCCCAATCATAGGTAACAACTAAGGTGAATAAAACTCGAATAGTAGGGGCCTTAACAACATAGCTAAAAGTCTCAGCATAATCAACTCCTGGTGTTTGAAGAAATCCCTTGGCTACCAATCGAGCCTTGTGCTTAAGCACTGTCCCATTAGGATTATATTTAACTCTAAAACCCATTTGTAGCAAATGAGGTTCATATCCTCAGAAAATGGAACTAAATCCCAAGTATGATTGCGTTGCAAGGCTACAAACTCTTCCTCTACAACTTTAACCCACTGTGAGTCTAAAAAAACCTCATGAATAGAACTAGGCTCTAAGAAACCCACTAGGGCATGAAGAGAGGTAAGATGAAGTTGTTTGGCCTTGGACCTAGTAAGCATAGGATGAGTGGAAGAGGCTGGTGCAGCTGTGTGCTTAGTGGCATGAGCAGGTCTAGAATGAGGCTTGAAACGACAGTAGTAGGAGGTGAACCAATGGATGAGGAAGCTAAGGAATCAATGTTTGACAAGGAAGAATGTAAGGGTTGTGCTACTTTAGAGGAAGTAGAAGAAGGAAGAGACTGGAAAAATAGAGTGGAAAACCCATTAGAACAAGACTGAGATATAGTAGAAGAGAGGAAAACAAATGAGGAAAGGGAGGAAATTCATCCGTATTAAATTGCACATGACGTGAAATATAAACCTGACCAGAAGGATGCAAGCACTTATAACCTGCTTGTACATGACTATACCCAATAAAAACACACTTGGTTAAATGAAAATCGAACTTGTGCTTGTTATAAGGCCGGAGATAAGGAAAACAAGCACATCCAAAAGGCTGCAGCATTAGGTAATTAGGCTACCTGTGATATAGAAGCTCAAATGGTGTCTTGAATTTGAGAGGAGAGGAAGGAAGCAAATTGATAGTATGAACCGCTATTGGGAAAGCTTCAACCTAAAACTTGAGTGGTATGTTAACATGAGATAATAAAGTGAGCCCCGTCTCTGTTATGTGTCTATGTTTTCTTTCGGTTACACTATTTTTTTGATGGGTATAGGGACAAGTAAATCGAGGTTGTATGCCACTACTATGAAGATAAGGCAAGAATACCTTGAACTCCCCCCCGTTATCTATTTGTAAGGCCTGAATTTTGGTTTGAAATTGGGTTTCAACAAGTTTATGAAAAGTTACAAATGTAGATAGGGCATCGGATTTGAGCTTCAAAGGGTATAGCCATGTATATCTTGTATAGGCATCCAAAAAATAATATAATACTGATAACCTTCAACAGACAAAGTAGGAGAGGGACCCCACAAATCTGAGTAAACCAATTCAAGTGGTTTCTTTGCTGTAATTGGACAATCAAACAAATGGAAGTTGATGGAGTTTTCCAATTTTACATGAATCACAAAAAGAAAGAATCGAATGAGAACAAGTACATTGAACCAAACACAATACATGGAACGATGGATGCCCTAACTTTGCATGCCATTGTTGACACACCTTATCATTGTGAGCTACATGAACACTAGGTGGTAGTCCATGACAAAATTGATGCTGTCTTTTACATTTGTTTAAAGGAAAAACATTACACTTTGACAAAAATGTACCGCCAACAATCGAATTAGACTCAACAGGTTGGGTTGGAGTGTTGGAAGCAGCATGATCAAGTGTTGAACTCAGCTGGTAAAACCCATCCTTAAGGCATCCTTTGAGTAGCACCTACCCGGAATTCTTGTCCTTAATCAAACAAGAATGAGAGTTAAATTCAACAATAAGATTATGGTCTCTTGTAAGTTGTGAGACACTAATCAGATTCTTTTTTATGTTAGGAATATATAGGACATTTGACAATGAAATAGTAGAGATAGGTTTAGTTTGAGTATGCAATTGTCCAAGACCAATGTTAGAGATAGAAAGTTGCTTACCATTACCAATGGAGACTTTATCTCTACCGCTGTAAGGAGCATGCAAAGAAAGATTGTTGAGATTTGAGGTTATGTGATTTTTGGCTTCGGAGTCAACAAACCAAAAAGGATTTGACAAAGAAGACTGTGGAGTATTATCAAGAGGTTGAGAAAAATGGCTATAATGAGTCCCTTGAATAGAACCTAGATCACTCATGTAGGCCTCGTTAGAATCACTAAGGGAGGCTAAAAATGCTCTCAAATTTGACTGAGGAACCACTGAAGATCTTCCAAAATTCTGACCAAAACTCTAACCAGACATAGGAGTAAAATTTCTCTGAAAATTTCTATTAAAACGATGATAACATCTATCAACAAAGTGCCCTGGCTTGCCACATAGTTGACAGTAAATTCTTCTACCAGATTGTCTACCTTGACCTCTTCCCTCTCGGTTTACATAACCACCTCTATTTTGTGCAAAACCACCTCTATTATTCATAAAATTTCCAGTACCTCTCGGTGTATATGCAATCATATTAACATGCATAGAGGATGGCATGATCGACTCAACATTAATAGAGGAATGCGATTCTTAGAAGTTAATCTTTGCTCATGCATCAGCAACAAATATTAGACTTTTTCAAGACCAATATCATTCATTTGATAAGTAATGAGACTAATGACTGTCTCATACTCGTGGTCTAGTCCATTGAGGATTGGAAGAAGCAAATCCTTGTCACTTAGAAGCTCTCCTATAGCAGCAAGTGAATGGCCAATCGTTTTAATCTTAAGAACATAGTCATTTATTGACAGAGAATCCTTCTTAATCGATCTAAGCTGCTGCTTTAATTGAAATGATTTGGCAATAGTTTGGCGAGAATATATATTTTCAAGAGATGACCATACCTCGGCAAACGATTCATAATGAATCACCTACGCCAAGACTTGCTTGTCAATTGTGGAGAAAAGCCAGCCTGGCAGCAGCTGATCTGATCGCATCCAACTCAAATATTCTGGATTCATCATAGGAGATCTGTCTTCACCAGCATTTGGATCCGTCAGATATTTTACTGGAGGTGGTGCCTTGTTGAGGAATGACTGGAGATCCTAGGCTCTGATTGTAGCTGGATTTGCGCCTTCCAAAGGATGTAGTTATTTGGATCCAGCCTAGTTGGTATATAACTAAAGGCTTTTGCCATCGCAGCAAAGTCTGACTGCGAGGCAGAGGATAACGATGAAGAAGAATGCGGTGGAAGGGAAGAGGAGGCACTGTGATCGGAGTTAGACACCATAGACTTTGTTCAAAGGCTGCTCTAATACTATGAAACGAATGAAACTAAGGCAAAGAAGCTAGGACACAATCGAGAGAAAAGAATACTCGGGTCTTTACTTAGAGAAAATAAAATGAACAAAATGAGAACAAAGATACATAAAATGAAGGCATTGCTGATTATATATACTCAGCAAGCCTAAGCCACCGCCTAAGATTGAACAACGACAACACAAGTGCATATCAAAGAAACCTACTATATAGCAAATTACAACAACAGGACAACTAATTAAATAATCATCAGAATAAATACAGTAACACCAACTCAGGTAATATGCTCTTTCACACTTGCTAGACTTCTTTTCTTATACATTTTTCTTTCCATTTCTTCAGTTCCTCTCTTGGAGTAATTACAGAAGCCTATAGAAACTCAATTCATAGAAAAACTGACTAAAATGGGTATAGCTTTGTCTGCAAAGGTATTTTTGATATCCAGACTACCAATATATCAGCTTCTTCATAGAAGTTATACATTAATGATATTGTAGTAATTTGAGCTTTGCTTGTAGTTTGGGTGATGTTTATTTTAGTCTTATTTTATTTTTTTCCAGACAATAATTTAGTAATCTTAGGCCTTTTTGCATTATGGTTCCAAAATAAGATCAACTTGCGAGAAAGCATTTGGCAAATTGGTGTCAGAATAGTTTTGACTGTATTTATCTTGGAACAACTCAGCTGTAACAAATAGAA
This sequence comes from Diospyros kaki, assembly GCA_036245055.1. Lineage (NCBI taxonomy): Eukaryota > Viridiplantae > Streptophyta > Magnoliopsida > Ericales > Ebenaceae > Diospyros > Diospyros kaki. The sequence goes on along the minus strand of BSEG01000006.1, from coordinate 7,104,761 downwards.
AGAAGCTGTTTCTGCAGATTTGGATATTTACTCTCTCTTTTTTTTTTTTTTCTTTTCTGTCAAAAATATTGAGTATGCATAAGAAAAGGAATCTATATACAAAACTTGACTAACTTACACAAGAAGAAAGCTAAGCCTTACATCTTACGAGCTTTTAAACTTTGATTTTTAGTCAGCTTGCGTGAGGAGACCGAAGTTTATATTATGCACTGGTGGCAACCCTTCAGGCTACATCCCTACTTATTCAAGTCAAAATACAACATCCAGGTATGTTACATTTCTCTTCACTCCCTTCATCCCCTTTCATGAGGCCTTCGTGACATTTCTTGGCAAAACAGTGGTTTGCTATCTGGGAATATATGGAGGAACCTTTCTTCATGGATGCCTCAAAGACAAACATCTGCGCAGGTACTGGACCAGTCTTCATGGCTATTTTAGATGCATGTTCTTTCTGTCTAGATTTTTATGCACGTTAAAAACATTAAAACAAATAGTTGTATTTGCTAGAATTGCTGCATTCTCTGTTACTATTGCTATTGAACCTTCTCATAGTTTATCTTAGTTTTTGCCTTTGTTCTATTGGTTCCTCCATAAGCTTCTTAACAGGGGGAAAATTTCCTATTTCTGCATGTCTATATTGATTGGTCAAAGTTGCTGCCATTGACAATTTACAAATTATTGTCCTGTTGTAAATTCAATACAACTTGTGATGTTGGACCATGTGGCAGGAAAATAGTGGAGGGCAATGAGTTGACTGTATGGTCCCTTTTTTGAATGGATTGTTCTTATTTCGTTATTTTTGTGATTGAGAAAAGACATTTGTTTTTCCCATCGTCATTTTGTGCTGCTTTCTGATGAAATATGTATGGACGTTCATATGTTCTGAATGGAAGTTTCACTCTTTCTGGATGTTACATTCAATGATATTTTTTTCCACCGAGTACATTCAACGATACTTTGTATCACCAAATTATGTACATATAGATATCGTAATCTTTGCTGCTTGTATTTGTTTACGCTGCACCTATATCCTTGCTAGAATGTATGAAAACATCCCATGGTTGTCAATATTATGATTCTATATTTTATCTATGCTCTTTTGGCATTAACAAAAAGCAGTAAATGTAACTTATCAATCAATAAATAAATATTAAAAGCAACACTAGTATGCTTCACAGGAGCCACCATTTGATACTGTTCTGGAGTTCTAATATAGATCATATTTGACAGCAATTCTGGTTGCTTTTGAAGATCAATCTTTATGTTATCCCCCTCATGTTTGTAGATTAATGAAATTCACCTTTCATATGACTTCTACTTTTATGAATCTATCGGGAAGTTTACTAATTTCAATTACAATGCACAGTCAACAGAAGATAGTAGCAGGTTTCCTGGGACAGGGAGAACACTTGCTTCTGCTCGAAGTCAAACAGCTTCCACTGTGACTCCTGATTCGAGCCTACAGGCTAGGCTCTTGGATAATAGTAGCATCACCAGCCATCCATTAGAGCGAACAGCAAGTGGTGCCAACCAGCAGATTGTCAATGGAAGGTATTAGAAAGAGTTAACTGGTGTATATTTATTAATTGATTTCCATATTGCAACAGCACTTTAATCTTTGATTGAATGCTTTGCTGATTTGGTATGATCGGGGCTCCATTCTGCCTTTAAGACCCAAACTTCATTTTCTGTTGCTTTAGTAGTCTTTTTAATTATTTCAGGAATTTCAATAATTGGAAAACTTAAATTCTGTTTAGTTTTCTAGACTAATATAAGGAATGGACCCATCAGATGTTTTCTGCACTTATGATAACAAAAAGGGTATATTGGAAGGGGATTTCCCTCTAAGGCCCCTTCCACCTCTCAGTTTTGTGCAAAATGGAATGCAGTAGTGAGTACAGAGTTTTTGGAAACTGTGCTTTATTTGGAGAGTTGAGTTCCTTTGCTATTTCCAAACAGTTTGTTGTATTTCACAGTAGAATGGAATTAACACCTCTTCCTGTCTCAGCTGTGGTTTATAGTTGTGCTTGTGATATAAAAATGGATTAAAAATGGGATCACCAGTACCTCTGCATCTCACTAAGGTTAGTTGAATAGGTGTAGATTTACCTTGTCGCGGGGAACAAGTGAGTGGCCTTGTTGAATGCATGCTAAGCTTATTAGTTAGACATGCCATTTTACTTCAGAAGATCTCTATTCTAATTCATGTTTCTCTGACACCCCATGTTTTATCATGGATAGCTTATTCATCTGTTAATTATTTTGATCGGTCAGGCAGTCACCAGTAAGTGGTCCAACAGCAACTACCGGAGGCATTGCACGCCAGCAGGTTTCTGTTTGCAACATATTTGTTGAACCCTTTTATTCTTCTTATCCTTTCAGCTAGCCTGGTTCTTAGCTTGTTTTTGTTATATTGACCTGTGCCTGCGGAATGCAGGGATATGTTGTCTCTGAAGAAGAAATCCAAACGCTTGTAGCAATGGGTTTTGAGAGGGTAAAGTTACTACCTCTATCTTACATTCTTTAAGATGGTTTTGTCATAAAACTACTTGGTTTCTATTCTGCCGCTGAGTTTGAATGACCTAAATGGGTTTGTTTAAGAAACCTGCACACCTATATTACTGCTTCATTTTGAGTAACATCATAAAAATCCATGCGATCAATTCCTGATGCATGAAAGTGAACTGTGTGGATTTTGAAAGCAATTGCATCGGATTATTTCAGACGCAGGTAGAAGTTGCTGTGGCAGCTGCTGATGGGGATTTAGATGTAGCAGTGGAGATCCTTATGACCCAACAAGTAAGGACTTGACACCTCTTTTTTTTTTTTTTTTTTCTGTTAGTATAAGTAAGCCGTTCATCCTTGAGGTTTAGTGTAAATACATGTAGTACTAATCACATTTCAGAAATTACATTTACCGCTTCTATTCAAAAGTTGTGTTATATTTCCTCCTGCCATTAGATTTAGCCTTATATGATATACCTTTGATGTTTTATATACTTACATGGATTTCTTAATGCCCATTTAACAGAGGGGAGGTCAGTGTAATTTCTAGAACATGGGATTAGATGCTATAATGTAGTGAAATTTCAACGTTTCCAAGTATAATTTAGTTTTTTAAACTTTATATTCATGGTGACAGGTTATGATTGATAAATACATTGTCCATGCATGCAGGGGTGAATCTGAAAGCTGCCTTCCATTTGCAAAGGTCTAACATGGGCTGAGTTATATTGTACGTCCCAATATCAGGGCACTGTATATGGTTTATAGCCAGCCAGTCTCAACAATCTTTTAATAGCTAGCCAGGGAATTGCTGGTGTTTATATGCATTTGAATTAATTTCTATCATGAGAAAAACAGCAGTGTTGTCAGCATATATACATTTAACCCCCCTCCCTCTCCTCACCTGGAAATGATGAAATAGAAACAAAGTATTTTCAACAAATTAAGTTCAATTTTGTCAGTGGTAACAGAAACCTCATGATATATGAACATGAGCGGCGGGAGCGGCGGCGGGTCCTGTGCTTGAATATTGGGTTGGCAATTCAAAACCTCCTCATGTCGATAGGCATTTAGTGATTTCTCTAGGATATTGCTGGCTGACCCAATTCTGATTTATTATGCATTTAGTGATGAGGACTGGAATATTTCCTACTTCACAGTTTTGCCCACTCCTTGATAGTTCTTTCGCTGTGTTTATCTAAACATCTTAATCTTCCCATTGCTGCCAAGCCAAGACTATGTATGAAAGAGTGGACTCCCAAATTTCAAGTTGGAGGCCACCACAATCATGTGTGGGGATGTTCGTCGTGATGACAAATTTGAGATGTCAAGATATATATATATATAGCAATTGTAACTTCAGAGTTATAATTGCTTAGAAAAGAGTTCAGCTTGCCTTAAAATATTAGAAGGAACCGCTTAAGTTTTTACAAAATCACTGATCCATACTTTGAGCTGACAGCAACAACCGTTGGCATTGGCGGCTTCACTACTTCGGTGGCTTGACAATGAGAATGGGGCACCTCACATGATGCGCACAGTAATCGCTTACACTCCCCAGAAAGGCTCTGCACAAAAAAAATGTGTAAGATCAGCACTGTTATGTCAATGGACTGGCTTCTTAGTTTGTATCTCAACCCCATCTGTTGAAGAGATTTAGTAATGGAATGAAGGGGAAAAAAAAGATAATTTTTCATTCATTCTCCCTCAATTTAGGGGATGACAAGTAGGCTTTTTGGATGGAAGTGAATGGAAAGTATTCCCATCGGCCCAATTTCATTTCATGTGTCGCAAACAAGGAGAATCCTTTCCGATGCATTAATTTCATTCCATCTCCTCTCTCAAATGCAATATATTAAGGCATAAATATCTCTCACCTCCATCAATATAAAGCTGAGAGAAGAAATCAATCAGATTTGACAGGGTTCAAAAATGCATACCTCTTCACCCTGCCAAGTCCACGGCTTCCTACAACTACAAGATCAACATGCATTTGTTCGGCAGCCTGGCAAATCATCTCCTTGGCATCCCCTTCAAGAATCAAAGTTTCTGCTTTAATCTGCACAAGCACGCGCGCGCACACACATACAGAGCTCAACAAGCGTTATATATTGCCCTTGGTAACATATTTATTTATGCCACAAGGAGTTCGAAAAGGACAAACTAATTAAATCACTAATCTTAAGTTTTTTCTTCCGATTAACATTAAACTGTTTCAAGTATTGTATATCAGAACAGGAATTGTTGCGAAGTTAACAGAGAAACTTAACCAACCATCTTTTGTTGGCACATCTGCAATGCACGAGACAGTAACGCGGCTGCATTCTCTTCTTGGGCTGTCCTAACGGATTGCACCACTGTTGATGACGCGATCACCGCTGTACAAAACATAAAAAATTATCTAAATTTGTTGTTGTTTTTGTTGTAACTGAGCTTTCTGAATAAAAGAAAAAAAAATCCCACTGAAAAATTAAAAATAGTTTTCCTTAAATCAAAATAGGGCGGATCCAAAGGTTGGCCTGACAAGCGGTCCCACCATTAGGATTCAAAATAGGTCCACGGAGGCGAAGGATACCAGAACTTACCAGGTCCAGCCGGAAGGACGCGTAGGTCTGGAAAGGGTACAGAACATGAGTAACGGTGACCATTCCGAGCTCCTGGTTGGGCTCCGCAACCGCAACGCCGGCGGCAACCGCCGGGGACGGGAAAAGGTGGTCGAGAGCCCACTGGAGAGCGTAGAAGCTCTCGTCGCTCTCGTCCACGGCCACCAACACCTTCATCTGCTTCTTCTCCTCCAGCACCGGCGGCATTTGCTCCTGCTCCTGCACCTGCACGGGCGCCGCCTCGTCTCCGGCGCCGACCGCAGTACTCGTCTCAACCGCTTGGCTCTCCATTTTGCGCACTCAGGCAACCGACACTTTCTTTGTGTAGTTATGCGTGGCGGACCTGTAGGAATTTGTTGGCGCCTAATTACGGCATGCATTGTGACGGGACACGCGGCATCCATGCAGAATGCCACCTCGCGCACTCGCAAATCCCCTTTCGTTTCTTGCCACCTATGTTGTGAAACATTATGTCTCTTTCTACAATTAATAATTAGAATCATACCACCAAACTAAAAGTTAATTAGAAACAATACTACGAGTTCGAGTCATGTTACGTCTTTTATTAAAAGAGATTAAAAAAATTATGTATTATTATTTTTTATATTTAGTATTTTTTTTGATAAAAATATGATACATGACTAATACAAGTATTATTCAAAAATTAAAGTAGCCAAAATCAAAAATTAAAAAAAATACCATTTGAATCAATACATTCTTGGGATGATCATTGTTGTACGATCTCCAGTATTCTTATTTTCGATTACGTCAGAAGAGATAAATCATAGATTTATGCAGAGCGATGATCGAACTCGCAACTCACCAAATTGACACCAATACATTATTCATCCGATCACTTGATCTATGTTTTACGAATAATAAATACTTAATACTTACAATGTATCACTTGGATAAAAGAATCAATATTCCTTTATATGATATTAGGCTTAAAAATCAAGTAGCATTATACCACAAAACAATAATTACCACCAAAAAAAAACAAAAAAATGATTGTCTATGAACAGTATCTAAATTACCTATCAATATAAATATTTATTATATCATCCTTTTCTATTTTGAATTTGATTTATAGATACTTTTATTCTAATATAAAAAATAATCAGATTTTTTTATTCTACAAAGTATGCATATATATTAGATTTCAAAATTGATTCTCGAATTAAGAATTACATAAATATGTTATATTCAATAATTCAAATAAATAAAAGAAATAGTTAAAATGAAATTATATTAAAAAAAACATGGCTTGCAATCCCGACTGTGACATCAGAATGGTAAGGGCCAATGTGAGTGTAAACGTCATGCATCGACAATTAAGATAAAGATCTGGTAGTGAAGATGGAGCATTTTTATTCAGAGACAAATTTTCTGCTCAAGTTTAAAATTCATTTTCAAATTCCACCTATTTTGGTGGAATTTAATTAGTTTAGTGTAATTGAATTCCATAACCTTTTTTATTCCAAACATAAAAAATTACAATTGGAAATGAATTTCAAATTTTTTTATAAAATTCATTCATTCTAAACGGGAGATAATTTTCAGGTGATTAAAAAATGAATTTAAAAAAAGAAATCAAAACTAATTGGCTAAAATAAAAAAAAAAATCAACTATCCAATTTGGCCTTTTCTTCTAATTAATACAAAGAGCTAATATATAGAAATTCTTTTATATCTTTTAAATTATTTTCATCTTTCAATATTTAAATATAAAATAAAAAAGATGAAAAAGAACCCATTAATACATGATTTAACCCCCACCAATTTTTGCTTCTAAAGGAACCAATTCATTGACAGGTTCCTAGTTTTCGTGCTTCAATTGCCTAATTTGGTTTAATTCTCTTAACATGGGTGAAAAACTAATATCACTATTCCTTTTAATTTAATATTATTTTGGTAAATAATTAATATTTTGGTATACATTTATATGGGTTATCTTTGGGGGCATGATTCTTTTGATAGTGAAAAACTATATCAAAACATTGTACTGAAACTGGAATGGAGGGGGGACAAAACTAAGGATGAATTGAAAGGGGCAAAGGGCATGGCTAGCTGTAACTACCATCAGTATTAATGACTAGACTTCTTCAAATGTAAAGCAAAATTGTGTATAGAATCGAGTACTGCGTGCTGCAAAGCTTGACTACCATAGTTTTTGTTTTTTTTTTTTTTGGGCAGCTGATATATATATCTTACTAGATGCAATTAGATAAAAAGAAATTGTTCTCTGAATGTAGCATTAAATTGTTCTCTAAATTTTTTTGGAATGGGATGTGAAACTAGACACTGATTACTGGTTGACTGTTGAAAGTGATTGAGAAAAATGAAGAAGTAAGAAGGAGAGCAAGATAAGGAATCTTCAAAGATGCAAACAGTGCCTTACAATGTTCCACCACTAGTTGAAGCCGAGATAAGTAATCCCACACTTCTAGAAATTCGAAAAATGTTTAGAACTTGACTATTTGGTATTTGAAAATTATACAGATAGATGTAGTTGAAGAACCATTGATATAATCTATATAACAAGAATCTTCCAGATATCTAACATGTCACCTGCCCCATGAAAATCTGTAAGCTGATGATATAATAGCTATTCTAAAGGCCATTCCAGGTACCATATCAAACCAAATTTGGTGATGTTCACGTTGAGCGAACGTTATTGTTTCTCAAACAACGGACTTTTGCTGGTCGAGTCTTGATTTTTCATCATTCTGGGATGAATTCGTTATGGAAATGGACTTGCACACAGTTGTCTGCTTAAGCCAGATTTAATCTGCTGCGATTTGAATGGGAAAATACAGAAACCATGTTAAGATATCATACATCTACTAGTTTGATCTTTGATAAATTCCGGAAGCATTAGTTAAGAGAAAGATTACCCCAGATCAATTGCTGTTTCTGGTGTTTCATTGTCATTTTGCTGTGATTGCCTTGGCTGGAGATGCAAAGACCCATACGAGTCATATTTTTCACCAAAATGTTGTGGATGGTGGGAACTACTATTCACTTCATTAGCATAAACCTGAGACCAAGTTTTGGAGTCTTAATAGAGAACAATCCCATTGAAATTGATATTTGATCAAGTGAATCTCTATGAGCTTCTCCCCCCCCCCCCCCCCCCCAAAAAAAAAAGAAACACACGCACACGCACAAATTGATACTGAAAGGCAATTGGTAAGCACCTTCTTACGTAGTTCTGCATTTTCCTTCCTCAGGACACTCAACTCCTTAAACAGATTCATATTTTCTTGATGAATGATAATTGCCTGTAGTTAAACCAATTGAATTTTAACTACTTCAAAATGAATTCAACCTTAAAAAGGATATGAGACCTGGTCATTAAGTTTTTTCATTTCATCGGCAAAACCTTGTTCCTGCAAAATGAAAAATCCACATCCTGAATAATGTAGAACACTTCATATGGTTATAAGAATAGTATTTAGAGTAAAAATTACTCTGTTGTTTTCTTTTTTGTACCTTCTTTTCCTGGACTTCTTGTAAGCTCATCTTTATTTGGCATTCTAGATTTTGTAGATCTTTGACACTCAAACCTGAAATTTCCTCTCCCTTTAAATGCCTGCGATTGTTATCAGGAAGAGGATTAAGTGCATCTATATGCTTGTCAACTTGTATTTTCATTAGATTCTTTATTTTGTGATGCACAGGGACCCATCCATGAACTTTTTTTCACCTTTTTATTGGATTGTGCATCATTGATTCAGTCTTAAGCGGATCAACAAGAGCTATTAGCCCACATTTGAAGCCTACAACTTAACAGTAAGATGCCTTTTATGTTTATTGCATTGTTTGCTCAGCCTAAAAAAGCCTTTTTTTTCCCCATCCATTTAAGATTGTAAAGAAGTAAAGATATAGAATCACTGTGCTGATGGGAGAGTCCAGTGTAATCAGTTCTTACTCTTGTTTTTTGACTGGAAAGTTGCGCTTGCAAATTTGGCTTAGTTGCACACAGTTATTCATTGTTCCTCTCTGTTGGCTCAAGTGGTCAGCCATTTGTCCATTCCAATTCTTGCAAAGATAGGTTGTGTAACTTATCTTTCCCTCAGCTTTAAAATCTCATCGTCTGAAGATCCACGTAGTGTGGTCTATTTTTTGTTGAATTCATCTTTGGACATTTTGTAGCATGCCAGTTATCTTAGTGAAAAGGACCGTGATTTCTAATTTTCTTATCAAATACTTCCATTGGGTTTAGTTTCCAAATTTATGGACAAGAAGTTTCTATTGTGAAGGAGTAGTCATTTATTTATAGTTATTAATTGGAAAAAGAAAAAATGTGCAGCCTCCTAACATTGCTAATTCTTATTTGACTAGGGCTTCAAATTAGAAAACAAGTGAAGTCCACTATTCAAAAGAATCTAAATCTCTTTCAGGGCAGATATATTGCGTTGAAACATAACCTGACACATGTAGTGTGAGATTGGTTTATTCAAATTAGAAATTAAGAAGACAGCAGTGGAATGAATCTAATTGGACTCTAAACAATTACCATGAACAAGTCCTTTACATAGCTTAGGGCCCATAAACTTAGTCCTAAGTGTTAGCTGCTGTGTTTAGAACTGCTGCCAAGTTGTCATGTTTTGAATATTTCAAAATATTGTTTCCTAGTGTTTAGGAGTTTGTTATTTATTCTTTCCTAGTGTTTGGGAGTTTGTTATTTTCTGATTAATCATATGTGATGAGGGCTTATTTTTAGGACCAAGATCTTAGTGATTAGTTATTAATTTTTAAGTCTTTTTAATGTAAGTTTCAGAGTTTATTAAAATATCTCCTCATTTGACATAATCTCGTGTATTCTTTTCTTTAATCTTCATCTTTCTTTCCTTTAAAATTGTCTTTGTTTTTGTTGCAACCTCAAAACAACAACACTAAGCTTTCAAAATGAACATGTTTAATCTAATCAATCTGCTCACACGTGATACTTGATTGTCACTTAAAATAGAACCCAAAAAAAAAAAAAAATGATAAACATACCTGTGGCTTTCTTGCAAGTCATTCAACTGTTGCTTTAAGCTTTCTGCCTCTCGTTGCCAAAACTAGAATTCAGAACTCAATATTAAATCCATGCTACATAGTCAACTATATGCTTGAGAGTGAGATTCAATTGATTGAATTTTCAGTTGTAGACATTTTCTATAAAGGATGTGGAGATAAGAATCTTTAGGATATTGCAATAAATATTCTTTTATAGATATTTTGTGATATTGTGACCATTTTGTGTTTTATAGACATTCTACTTTTGGATACTCTTGGTTGTTTATGTTGATGACATTGTTATCATATATAGGGAATGAGAACATAGGCAGTGATAAGTTAAAGGTATTTTTTCAATCCAAATTTCAGACCAAAGACCTTGGAAGCTAAACCGACTAACACTCCTATGGATCCAAGTGTGAAGCTCATTTTTTATGGTGGTGATATATTGGATCATTCAGACATATACTATCAGTTATGTAGTGGTCATATCGAATTATTTGGCTATATGATGACCAAATATTGCTTTCCCAATCAATGTGGTTAGTTAGTTTATGGAAAAACCACATTGAAAAGTAGTTAATAAAGATTTTGGGTTACCTCAGTAGGACTCTTGATTGTGTTATATATTCTCTATATATATTGTGATTGTGGCCATGTTAGAATAGAGAGTCTCTCAGATGTTGATTAAGCAGGATCTCTATTAGACGAAAGTTCACCATTGGTTTTTGTGTGATTGACAGGTTGCTAGGGGAAACCTAGTGTCATGGAAGAGCAAAAAGCAATTTATGGTTGCTAAGTCTAGTGCAGAAACAGAATATACGCTAATGGCTCAATCCATTTTTCAATTAATGTGGATTTGTAAATTACTTGAAGAGTTGGGATTTAGCAGTTGCTATTCACATTGCATCTAATCAATTATTTGATGAACATACCAAGTTATTGAGGTAAATTGTCACTTTATTCGAGAAAGACTAACAAAATGTTTTTTGGACATGCGACATAAGAACGATAGATCACTAAGTCAATGAGTGAAACTAAAATGAGTATATTTATAAAAAGTCGCACATGCATGATATTTTTGCTCCAACTTGAGAAGAAGTGTTTAGAAAATTAGGAGTCTATAATTCTATATTTGGAAACTATTCCATCGTAATGTACATATATAAATAGTTTGATTACCCCTAACTAGGGAAAATGCTTTGCTTCTCCATCATTAATCTTCTCCTTAACTTACATGGATGATAGTTTCAGAGAAATTGCCAACAATATACAATTCAGGGATAAGAAAGTTAGGGGAGTGATTTTTCCAGTCGAGAGTCTATAGGGGATTGTTGACAGGTTGCTTAAAGTGAGTAAAACTGTGGACAGTTTGTGAAATTGGAGACAAATTCCTAGGCTCGAGGTTCCTTTTACATAGGGCTTGAGAAGGTATTTATAAAATGTCAAGAACGATCATCAAGGTAGGATTTAGTTTGATTAGTTTACGAAATAAATGTACATATAGAAATGGAGATAAATCATAAACAATTATGTTTTCTGAAGTTAAAAACAAAGTCAGGATCATATACTGAAATATGAAACTTAAATACTATATCAGCAATATGTATGGTATACAAATTGGCTTTTAAATCCCTTTATTTGTTCATATTGGTGGCTGATATTGTATCCTCAAGTAAGTCTATTACGACTTCAATATTGTACCCTCAACTGAGTCTATTATGACTTTGATATCGTACAAGTGTAGCAGTGGATTAGCTTATAGGAACCTGATCAGGGAGCCATCTGCAAGTCATCAAATTAGTACTTTTAATCAAGATATATTGGGAAGTAACTGTGTGCTTCCTATTGCAGGAGATGATGGTCATGCAGGGTACTAGATGAGTTAGCTGTTCATGAAAGATTACCTTGGCTTCAGCAGTAGGACTCAACAGTTGATGATACTCTTCTTCTCCCTTATATTTTTCAATTATCGAGCCCATGCTGAAAAGGCATAACAACAATGTCAACAATTGGGAGATCACATAATTTCATGTCATGGCATCTCTAGCGAACAATTAGTTTGTCACAGCATACTGATATGTTAAGAAATTCATCTTTAAACTTGTTCTATAATTCCTTATTTCTAGATCATATTTATGTGGTATTTATGCATGAAAATTAAAGAAAAACTAATAAAGAACTTATGTTGAAATCGTAGTTTTCTAGTATTTATGCATGAAACTGAAAGAAGAACTACTAAACAATAGGACTGATTTCTTTCCCCAGCAAATAAAATTTGTTAGACGTTTAACTTGCTCAATCAAACAATATTCTGTTCATCTGCACTATACAAAATATAGAAGGTATTATTTCATTGCTCAGTGTACATGTTTCTGATTGTAAATGCCTACTTGTTTGATTTCTGTTCTATAATTAACAGAAACTTCGGTAAGAGCTTCTAATACCAAAATGTCACAAGGAACTAAATCTCATGGCTATGGACTTGAGCCTATCTGACGTAGCGGAAGCCTTCTAATAACCCGTTGATTCACCCACGAATGCCGGATTATAGGACTCAATCAATGATTTGTTGATTGTAAAGAATATCGAAAAAATTGAAGAGAATTATGGCGAAAATTCAACAGAAATTTTATTAGAAATCTGAAATTAACTCTCCCTAAAACAACCTATAAACATAGTATTTATAGGCTACAACGATTAGGAAATTGAAAAATATGCCAAAAGCCTAAAACCCAAATCTTACCAAAAAATGCAAGATTGAGATTTCATTACAGTATCAAACTTAGATGAAAATAAATAAAATCCCCCAAAATGGCATGTTAAAATTCACTCCCTAATAAAAGTTATTTCCAAATTAAATATTTCTTAAAATAGTAAAAACGCTAATTTTGAGGCTTAAACGAAAGAATTTGCCCGAAAAAGCATGGACCTCACTAGCATAGCTTGTGACTTTGAATCATTAGCCCGATTCCCTTGAAATTAGCCTTTAAAATCGCCCAAATCACATCTTTCATAAAATGCTAAAGCCATCTCATCCAAATCATTCCCCCCAGGGTAGAAGAAATTCGGCCCCGAATTCGCAGCATCATCATCAGAAGAATCCCTCTAATAAGGAAGCAAATGCTTGACATTAAAAACATCCGTAGTACAAATATGGCTAGGCAGCTTCAAACGATAGGCATTGGGGTTTATTTTTTCCACAATCTCCACGGGTCCTATCTTCTTGGCAACAAGCTTATTGTAGTCTCTAATAGAAAATTTGTCTTTAGTCAAGATAGCCCATACAAAATCCCCAACTTCAAATTCCACACATGCCTTCGTTTGCGATTAACAGCTTGCTTATACCGTGCATTGGAATTTTCTAGATTCTCCCAAATAACTTTGTGAATGTCCTACAAACTATCCACAAAATCTACAGCTTTGCCATGAAGTTTGGTAAATTGGGGCACGGGTAATAAATCCAAAGAACCCTTAGGAAGGACAGAAAACACAACACGAAATGGACTAAAACCTGTACTCTTGTTAACAGCATGGTTGTGTGCAAATTCTGCTTGGCATAATTTATGATCCTAGCTCTTCATATGTTCACCCACCAAACACCGCAATAGATTACCCAAAGATCGATATACCACCTCCGTTTGCCCATCCATTTGAGGATGATAGGCAGTGCTATAATTCAACTGAGTATTGGCCATCTTCTACAAACTGCGCCAAAAATGACTAAGGAACCTGGTGTCCCTATTAGAAACAATAGACTCTGGCAATCCATACAATCGATAAATTTCTCTAAAGAACAATTGGGCGACATGCACAGCATTTGTTGTCTTCTTACAAGGAAGAAAATGAACCATCTTAGAAAAGCGATCAACTACAACAAAGATGGAATCATTACCTCGTTGAGTCCTTGGCAACCCCAACACAAAATCCATACTAAGATCAACCCATGACTGCGTAGGAACTGGTAAAGGCCTATAAAGACCCGCATTAGTGGCTGCCCCCTTGGAAACTTGACAAATCCGACACTTTTGGACATATTTCTCCACCTCTTTGCGAATGGTAGGCCTAAAGTAGGAAGCCTGAACCAATTGCAAAGTCTTATCACGCCCTACATGACCTTCTCTATGCAATTCTTGAATGATCTTCAACCTCAAGCTACAATATGGAATACACAGCTGATTGCCCTTGAATAAAAATCCATCATGCAGAAGAAAAACTAATTTTTCTCCTGCTTGAATAGCATGCAAAATAGGAGAAAAATATGCGTCAGTGGCAAACAATTCACGAAAATCATCAAAACCAGGTACCTTAACTCTCATGTTGGTCAACAAACTCAGTCCGCGACTCAAAGCATCTACCACCCTGTTTGTCAGCCCTGCCGTATGTTTGATCACAAAAGTAAACAGTTGTAAATAAGCCACCTAGGAAGCATGTCTACAAGATACTTTATCTTGTTTATGTAGGTGCTTCAATGTTTCAGGATCTGTATATAAGATGAACTCTCTATGGAGAAGGTAGTGTTTTCAATGCTTGACTGCTTGAACCACAACAAAGAATTCCACATCATAGGTACTGTAGTTAAGCTTGGAACCCGATAATTTTTCATTAAAATAAGCCACAGGCTTGCTGTTTTGGCTCAACACAGCTCGAATGCTCACCTTGGAAGCATCACAATGCAGCTTGAATGGTTGGGAAAAATCTGGCAGCATCAAAATTGGGGCTGTTGTAAGGCATTGTTTAATTTGCTTGAACACCCCTTTAGTCACATCTATCCATTCAAACTTGCCACCCTTCATGCAATCTGTAACTGGAGCCATTATACTACTGAAGTGGGGAATGAAACGCCTATAAAAAGACTCTAATCCATGGAAGTTTCGAACTTCAGTAAGTGTTTTAGGTCGAGGCCAATGTCAGACCACCTTTATCATGGACTCATCAACTTATAATCCATCTCCAGAAACCACATAATCCAAAAACAACACCTTGGGTGTCATAAAAACACACTTTTTAAGAGCAGCATAAAATTTCTTCCTACGAAGAACACACAACACTTCCTGCAAGTGCTAAAGACACTTCTACATTAGCACTATAAATCAGGATATCAACAAAATATATGACAACAAATTCCCCAATAAAAGGCATTAAATTTTGGTTCATCACACGCATAAAGGTATTAGGGGCATTAGACAATCCAAATGGCATGACCAACCATTCATACAAACCCTCACGAGTCTTGAAGGCTATTTTCCACTCATCACCAGGCCTAATACGAATTTGGTGATATCCATTCTTCAAATCTAGTTTAGTAAAAATTGTGGCACTACTAATTTTGTAACGCCCCACTTTTCCCAAGCGCACGTTACCTCGAGATTTCGAAAACATTCTTTTTTTTTCGAATACACAACATAAATCTCTCGATATACATACTCTCATTATAATCATTTCCTGATAATCCCGATTATACCTTCTCAGCATATCAAAATTTAAAACAATTAATAGACTAAGACAGGTATTATAAAACACATCAGCGGAAGTAAGATCGAAACCTCAATGATATATAACTGGAAATTTCCTTTTACAGATAATAACCAAATCGATGTTTCACATGAAAATATCAAAATATTACATAACCTCTGAACATTGCTATAAAAACTAAACATAGCAGCTACATCTTGATGACATTTTTTCTCTTGGCACAACTGCTTTCACCTGGAACGTTTGAATATTCTAAGGACATAGTCCAAATTAGATGTTGAATCATCTAGGTGAGAGTTAAAAACATTTTCATGAATATATGCAAAATCATATATAAAAACGACAAATCTCGACATGCATCAGCCTAAGAGAATCCCTCGTAGCACTTAGCCCTAACTGGGGAAAATGCAATTTCTCTAAAGACGACATGACCATATCGACCCATGGCAAACACAATCCTGCTTAAGAGGGATAACCTCGATATATGAGCACGGGAATCACCCCATTGTCATTGTTAGGCATTACGCTCCTGCTCAAAAGCATTCCAAACCCAACGCAACCCTAGCCCCAAGAGTATCACATCAGCACTATCCTCGGAATCAACGACACCTCGGTATTAATGCTATTGCTCAAAGGAACCTATGGTAGTGTCCACTTTCAACCCCGCCACTTGAACCAACAACCGGGGTGGTGTCCACTCCCAGCCTCGCCACTTGAGTACCGTAAGGTGAAATCCGTTTCAGCCCTGTCCCAAGTGGGTCACCTAGCATTAATCCTTGGTACGCATCTCGAGTGCTGTCACTCAGGGCTACGTCACAGGTTAACAACCCACATCCCTCATGGACAACACACAACACGCCAACGCCAAAAATCATAACATGCATAACTTAAAATCAACATTTCGATGTATGCAATTTATCGTACAAAATTTAATGCATGTGTAAATAACTGTTTGGACAAACCATCAAAATAAACCAAGCCATAGGATGAACACTTACAGTAAACCATTCACATGCTACTATAAGTCTTTTTGGGTAGGACCACTCACTTTAGGTTAAATTCAAGATTCCTCGAAATGCGTGCCCGACCTCGATTCTCGTGCCAAGCGTACTATAGTTCAATCTCGAGCCTCAATGATTCCCTCCGGTCATCTTCTCCGATGACGACACACTAAAAAATTTAAGTAACGACACCAGGCTGTTCCTCTCCCTTAGTCGATCCCAATGGTACCTCTCTTGGTTGGAAAAAACCAACGAAAGCCTTCCGATTTGGCCGAAAACAACCCGCCCTAGCCTCCTGCCGCCTAACTTTGGCGAACCAAATTGACCTTCGACTCGAACTCCGATTGACACGAAACTTTCTAGATTAGTTGCCCATAGCCTCGCGACTAAAAGCCCCTTATTAGATCCTTCGATTGTTCACTCTACAAGCTGATTTAACCATTCCCGCAATATGTATATATATAGGCAGCCGAATATATATATGTGAAAACACCCTCTATATTACTCCAAAAACTCTCAAAATTTCCAGAATTGCTTCTCACAACCTGGAGAACAAAAGCCCCTTATCCCCGACCTTTAATTCGCTCCCAAATGTGAGAAATCCGAAGTAAAACTTTTGATTCAAACCCTCACTAAAACTCGGCTATTTATAGCAAAATTCGTCTGTTTTTTCGACCAATTAGAGGCCGTTGCTTCGCCCTTACACGACCTTGGCCATGCCCTCTCGAAGAACAACTGCAAATCTCTAGATGTTTTGGCCACAAATCGTGGTCAGATCTACCATTTCTGAGCAGATTTTTTGAAAATTACAGTTTGGCCCTCATGAAATTTTCTTTTACATTTTGGTCCTTATCCTCAAGCCCCTGATCTTCCTAGCACCATCACTAAGACCCTCAAGATTAGTACTTCTCATTCCTCCTTGGAAACTTTCAAAAAATTATCGTTTTGACCTCCCTCGGGCAAATTTAGAAAATTATACTTAAGCCCGATTGATTGTTTTGACCCTAAATCCACTCGATTCAACCCGAAATCAGTTAAGGGTTGTTCTATACATAAAATATTAGTCCTTGACATGCTTCGTTGACTTTTTGGATGTCTCTTACGTCGATTCAATTTTCTTAGCCCGGTCGACAGCTGTACCGAAAACTGTTCCCAATTCAATTTCTTTCATCACCAAAAATCATAACTTATATTACTTGATGATGCTATACCATTTTTTTTAATTATCTAGGGTCTGAGGTACTCCCTTCGGTCGATTCGACAATTTATTTTACTTTTAAACCCACTTTTCGATATTTTAAATTCATCTAAATTACGTGGCAACCATATACTAATATGAGGTATTACAAAATTGATCCAACAAGTCATCCAAATGAGGAATAGGAAAACGATACCTTACTGTGATCTTATTAATGGCTCTGTTGTCTACACATAGCGCCACGAGCCATCCTTCTTGGGAGTCAACAATGCTGGAACCGTACAAGGACTAATACTTTCCCTCACATGCCCTTTGGCTAGTAACTCCTCCATTTGTTTGCGCAATTCTTCCTGCTCTTTTGGACTCATTCTATAATGGGGTTTATTTGGCAAAGTAACCCCAGGTTCAAGATCAATTTGATGTTGTATATCCCACAATGGTGGCAACCCTTTAGGCAACTCCTCAAGAAAGACATCATGAAATTCAGAAATTAATGTAGTTGCTTTCGTAGGAACCGACAACTCAAGTCCCATGTCTTTTCCAATCAACACATATAACACATCCGACTCCTGTAATTCCTCACTGAATCTTGCCAAGGATAGCAGATTAGTACCCTCTACAACAAGTTTAATTTTTTTTGGGAACTTGTTAGGTAATAATACAATTTTTGACCCCTCAAATACAAAGCTATAGGTGTTTGCCCTGCCATCATGAACTACCCTCCTATCAAACTGCCAAGGTCTCCCCAATAATAAATGGCATGCATCTATTGCAATTACATCACACCATACAGAGTCTTTATATTTTTAAACTATTGAAAATGACACTAAAGCAGGAAAAGACACTGTAACCTCCATACCCTTCTTAAGCCAATCCATCTTATAAGGAGATAGATGTTTTTCATTTTTCAAATTCAACTTCTAGACAGCCACAACGGATATTATATTCTCACAACTACCAGCATCAATAACAAAACGACATACCTTGCCTAGGATGGTACATGTAGACTGAAAAATATTATTTCTCAGCCAGTTGTCTTTGTTAGCAACTTTAGGAGTTAGGCAGGATCTCCGAACCACTAGGGCAGTCCCTATGTCACTAACCACCTCTTTTTCTTCCTCATAGATTTCTGTATCAAATGATGGTTTTTGCTCCATATCCGTTAGCTTATCATCTTCATCTCCTGTCTCAACCATCAGTGCCTTTCTCCCAGCTTTTTTCTTGCACTCTGATTGTTAATGGCCTGTTTCACCACAACCGAAACACCTAATTCCACTATTTCCACCAGCTTTGTTAGGTTGATTTCCATTAGGGCTGTTTCTATTTGGTTGGCCTGTGCTAATCCCTCATCCAGTACCCTGATTCGCGTTCTGAGCACTACCATTACCTCCTATTCGACTACTACTAGTAGCCATGTTGCTACTGTTTATGAAATTTCCTGCATGCCAAGCTTGTTTCTCCACTTGCAATGCTCTCTGATGTGCTGTGAAATAGACACAAGATCAAACATGTTAACTACATCTTGAATCTGTAATCTCAACCCTCCAACATACCTTGACAACAACTGATCTTCTGTCTCTTGTAGCTCATTCCTTGCAACCAACTGGTAAAAGTCTGTGGTATATTCATCCACAGTCCTAGTTCCCTGCCTCAAATTTCGCAACTTCTGGTACATCAACCTCTGGAAATTATAAAGTAGAAACTCCTCACTCATCTTCTTCTTCAGCTTTTCCCATGTGGAAATTTTAGGTTTTCCCATCCTGGCCCTGATTAATTTCACCTATTTCCACAACGCTATTGCTCTACCTCTGAATTGCGTTATGACTAATGGCACACGTTTATTCCCTAGCACCTCCTTAAATTCCAAAATCTCTTCCATTGTTTTCAACTAATCTAAGAATTCTTTGGCTTTAATTTCACCATAGAATTCTGGAATTTCAGTCCTCATTCCAGATTCCCAACATCTATTCTCTTCGCCCATGCCACCTCTACGACGCCTGCATGGTTCTTCTTCGAAATCTTCCTTACTATCATCGTCGTTTTCATCACCCTCTCCCTGGTTAAGAGGACCAAACGGATTGACATCCTCTTGCCTCCTTCGTTCACCTCCTTGTCCAATCATGAACTCTTGCATAGTCTGATTCATCTGCGTGATCTGCTCCATCATAGTATTCACGAGCCCATTCAAACGTTGGATTTCTTTTGCGTTTTCTTAGGCATATGCTTCTTCTACGGTTTGGTTGCGAGCTGCTTGTCTTGGCGGCATGGTGATTGTCAAGGAAAGGACCAGTCTATGATATTAACTGATGTAGCAAACGCCTTCTACTAACCCGTTGATTCACCCACGAATGTCGGGTTATAGGACTCAATCAATGATTCGTTGATTCTAAAGAATACCGAAAAAATTGAAGAGAATTATGGCGAAAATTTCAACAAAATTTTTATTAGAAATCTAAAATCAACTCCCCCTAAAACAACCTATAAACATGGTATTTATAGGCTACAATGATTAGGAAATTGAAAAACATGCCAAAAGCCTAAAACCCAAATCTTACCTAAAAAGGCAAGATTGAGATTTCATTACAGTATCAAACTTAGATGGAAATAAATAAAATCCCCCAAAACGACATGTCAAAATTCACTCTCTAATGAAAGTTATTTCCAAATTAAATATTTCCTAAAATAGTAAAAACGCTAATTTCGAGGCCTAAACGAAGGAATTTGCCCGAAAAGCATGGACCTCACCGGTATAACTTGTGACTTTGAATCATCAGCCCGATTCCCTTAAAATTAGCCTTTAAAATCGCCCAAATAGCATCTTTTATAAAATGCTAAAGGTGTCTCATCCACATCACTATCAACCAATCAAACTTCTTTTATTTTTCTGACTTAAACCTATGACCTCCAGGTCACAATGGGCCAACCTTACCACTGTGCCAAGGCTCACCTTTCCCCAAAGCCTGCAATTGCAGGAGCCTCATCCACTGGGTTCACCTTACTAGCAAAAGAGGAAAAAAAAATTTAGTTCATATAATTGATCTACTTGACAAGAACATTTTATGTTCATTCTCAATGCGAAAACTAAATGCGCAAAATCTGTTGGGTAATATGTTATGTCTTTTTATGCACAACTGAAGTAGTATGGTATAGCCCAATGTTTTAATAATCATTTTCTCTTCATTTTCATCCTTGATCACCAGATCTACAGAAAAAGGTTACTCTAACTAGGCTCTTTTGCCTTACCTAGCTTTATTGTTTTAGTATCAAGTCCTTAAGTTCACCAACTTCCTTAATCTTGTTAGGACAAAGATCCTTGTGGATTTATGGCCTTGAAAAATGTTTGCTGCCATGCTCAGATAACACTTGAGAATTGGTTCATTCAATAACTTGGCATTATTGATTATGATCCTATAGAATTAAGGGCAAAACAAACAATCAATAAAAACAGTATAAGACTTTTATTACTGCAGTCATTCTCATATTGTTAGAAGTCAATCCCACATTGGTAATCTACCTGGTAAGTCTTAGGTATATTATATGTTGGTGTAAAACGTGTATAGAATAGAGGAAAGAAGCTAATTCTTGGAGGATTATTTTATTCACTGTATAGTTCTTGTTAAATAGAGCTTGAGTTTAACAGAAAAAGAAAAATTTGCTGATTACAAGGCATAAATATCAACTTCCTAAGAAAAAGTCAAAAGTTCAAAAATAATATCTTATCTCCTAAATACTTGGTCTTTAGCCACATGTTGTTGTTGACCCATTCCTCAACAACTGACCGGCCTAATCATTATGCTATATGCAGCTACTTCAAGCAATCTTTCAACACTCCTCCATG
The DNA here is from genome assembly GCA_036245055.1 of Diospyros kaki. Lineage (NCBI taxonomy): Eukaryota > Viridiplantae > Streptophyta > Magnoliopsida > Ericales > Ebenaceae > Diospyros > Diospyros kaki. Next base: position 7,083,134 of record BSEG01000006.1, on the reverse strand, counting down.
CCTTAATAGCTGCAGAGACCTAATTTTTAATTTTGGCATGTCTTGGATATAGGCATATGGGCATTTTATGGTTTATGGTTATAAGGCATAGGTATGGTTATGGGGCATAGGCATGGATATGATTTTGAGTAGAGTTAAAATAACTCCTCTTCCGATTGGCTATTCATTGCTGCTTTGGCTTCATTTTGTTGTTGATTTTTGCGTACTCTCTCCACATGACCTAGTTGATCACATTTATTGCATTTGACTTCTAGTCTCCACCAACACTTGTTCTTTGGATGATTTATCTTTTTACAATGAGGGAAAATATGATGATTTCCCTGATTGTTCTTCATTAACTTTGCTTGAAAAGCCCCTTCCACAGAGCCTTCTGTCCTCATCAATTTTCTTTGTTCTTGTGCCTGCAAGGCACTCAACTTCTGCCAAGGTAATCTTGGACAGATCCTTTGTGTTTTTCAAGGAGGTTATTAAAGCTTTATAATTTTTTAGAACATTAACAAGAATCTTTTGTACTATTCTTGAATCAGTAAACTCCGAACCTAACAACCTGACCTTGTTGGCAATACTCAGATGTTTGTCTGAATACTCTTTTATAGTTTCAAACTCCTTCATCTTTTGTATTTCAAATTCCTTTATTAAGTTTAAGACCTGCATGCCTTTTATTCTTTCATTCCCAGCATACTCACTTTTAAGGAAGTTCCATACCTCAAAAGCTGATTTCAAAGTCACTATCCTTGTAAAGATGGATGATGAAACTGCAGCAAAAAGAGTAGCTCTGGCCTTGGACTTTTTTGACTTTCTCTCCTTGTGGTTCCTCATTTGTGCCACCGTGGGATTCTCAGGTAATGGAGGAACTACATACTCCTCTTCAACAACCTTTCATAGATCATTAGCCTCTAGGTGTGCTACCATTCTTGTAGACGAAACATGGCAGTTTTTGCCACAGAAAACTGGTAATGGTGCAAGGGCTGTAAATGGTACTTCTGAATCCATTGATGCAGAGACGCAAGTGTTTTGTGGAATTTGTGTGTGGTTGATGTTCTTAATGTTCGCTATGAATCACAAGTCCCTTAAGAATGAAGGCTCTAATACCATTTGTTGGTGTAAAACGTGTATAGAATGGAGGGAAGAAGCTGATTCTTGTAGGATTATTTTATTCTCTGCATAGTTCTTGTTAAATAGAGCTTGAGTTTAATAGAAAATAGAAAAATCTGCTGATTACAAGGCATAAATATCAACTTCCTAATAACAAGTCAAAAATTCAAAAATAATATCTTATCTCCTAAATACTTGGGCTTCAGCCACATGTTGTTGTTGACCCATTCCTCAACAACTGATTAGCCTAATCTTTAGGCTATATGCAGCTACTTTAGGCAATCTTTCAACATTACCATTTCATGAGCCCATCACCTTCAACTAACACTTTGGGGGTAAGGATCCATGGTGTTACAAGGTAGTATTAGAGCTAACCTAAGATTGGTATCATGTGAGTATGGGACTAGGAAAGTGTTCTAAAATTGACTTAGGTCAGATTGATTAATATGAGATTTTTGATTTGATAAGGACGTTGGGTATTAAAAGAGGGGAGTTTATCACTATCCAATCTCATATCCGTACATAGTCTATATATTGGGAGAGGCATTAAGTATATTACTTGGTTCAGTCCATAAGTCATCTTTGACTATAGCACTTTTAGGTAAGGACCTGTGGTGTTATACATATAGTGCCATTCACTTTGTGGGATCCTTAACTCATATCATAAAGAATGATAATTTTTGTTACTCTAGTTTTCCCTCTGATGTAAGGTTTTGTACACCAATATGACTATGATATGTTCACTTTAAATATATGCAATAGACAAGTGGTTTGTTATATTTATGTGAAGCTTCAAAATAATGCGTTTAACGAAGGGGCAGGATGGTCATTTTGGCAACCCTCATGGTTGCCCAAAATGACAGCATTTTGGGCCCTGGGTGGATGGCCAAAACGACAACCCCCTTGCCTTTTCACTTGGCTTGCTTACCTTTTCATTTTGCCTGTTGCTTACCCGATTGTCGATGTTGCTTGTTGTGCCTTTATACCACTCAATCTCCACCGATGGTGTCTCCTTTATATCCTCTACAGTGGCCTCAAGATCAGCACAATGCACAAGCTCTGATTATTAGCTTCGTTTAAGGTTTGTTCTGCTCATTTCTCTGATTTCATTCTCTCTGTATAATCCTTAAGATTGTTTATTTTCTCTCCCTAGGGTTTGTGCCTTTAACTTGTAGTTTTGTGGTTATGGGGCCGATTTGAGTTGAGAGTTGTTTTGTACAGTGAGATTTGAGAGTGAGTGTTTGTATATTGTGGCTGTAATCGATTTTTGTCCCGATAGTGCTGTGAGCTCTCTTTGTCGAATCTCAACGTGGATGTAGCCCTCATTAACGGGTGAACCAAGGTAAAAATTGCTTGCGTCTTGTGTATGGTTTGTTTCTGTTCTTGTCTATTTACATGCTTTAATATTTTGTATGCATTGTGAATGCTTAGGCTCTATTTTGGTTACTATTTTTGAGTAAGTGGTTGAGGGTTATCTCGACCTAACAGTGGTATCAAAGCCATTTGTCTGGTATTCACGGTTAGGATTTTCGGAGCTTGTGCGATTTCAACTTCTAAGTCATATTTTTTCTTTGCTTGTGTTGGTCTGAGACGTTAGGGTTTGTTGTGAGTCTCTGTCAGTCGAGTGTTTACTAAGTGAGTGTTTGTTAGTGTTTAGGGTTTTAGGGTTCCTTCATGCAAAGCGAAGATGACATTAACCTGATTTGAAATTGGTACATTTGACGGGAAAAGTGACTTCAGTAGTTGAAAAAAGAAGATAAGAGTCCTACTCTCTCATCACAAAGTGCTTATCGCACTTGAGGCTAACGACAGAAAGTGGTCGGCAGATCAGTTTGCAAGAACTGAAGAGGTAAGGGAAGAGGCATTTAATCTTATTTTCTTACACCTTGGTGATAGTGTTATTCGTAAAGTTGATGGCATGAATACCCTTATTAAATTGTGGAACAAACTTGAATCATTATATTATGTACTGTCTGCTCCTAACTTAGTTTATTTAAAGGGTATGTTATTCAACTTTAAAATGAATGTTTCTAAATCTATGGATGAAAACATAGATGAGTTTACCAATCTTGTTTTACTGTTAAGAGGAACAGATCAAACCCTAGGTGATACCAGTGAGGCTATGATCCTTTTAAACTCTCTACCTGATGAATATAATGTAGTTAAGCATGCTCTTTAATATACTGGAATTGTTCCTAGTCTAGATTTAGTTATATCTGGAATTAAAGCTAGGGAACTTGAATTAAACTCATCTAAGAAGCCTGCTAATAACTTGTTTGTGAAAGGTAAGTTTGAAAAGAAAAACAATACGGGTAATGGAGATCAAACTCGGAGTTTTGGGAACAAGAGTAAAAACAAAGAAAAGAAGGACAAACAAAAACCTAAGTGGAAGTGCTATCATTGTGGGAAAGAGGGACATATTAAAAAATATTATTATGATCTTTTAAGAAAACAGAAACAAAGGGGGTAATGCAACCATAACTGCTAGTAATTCTAACACGTTAGCTGAAGTTCTTACTGTTTTCTAATGAAATTGTGACTAATGAGTGGATTATAGACTCTGGATGTTATTTCCATACGTGTCCTAATATTGCATGGTTTCAAGACTTTAGTAACAAAGAATCTGGCACTGTTTATATGGGCAATAATCAATCATGTAGTGTAAAAGGGATAGGTGACATAACCATTAAAATGCATGATAATAAAGTCAGAATGCTCACTAAGGTTAGATACGTGCCTGGACTAAAACAAAATTTAATTTCACTTGGTACTCTTGATGAATTAGGCTATTCTTATACTATTGAAAATGGTTTCATGCATGTGTTTACAAACAATGACCTAATTCTAATTGGTACTAAAAGGCATGGCTTATATGTGTTAGATGGTTGTTCTCTTTCCCATGTTTCTACTGCATGCATAGTTAAAACTGATAAGACAGATGTTTGGCATTTGAGACTTGGTCACATAAGCCAGAAAGGTCTGTAGACACTGTCAACTTAAGGTTATCTTGATTCAGTGACTGCAGAGTCCCCAAACTTTTGTGAGCCTTGTACTCTGGGCAAGCAACACAGGTAGAGTTTTCATAAAGGAACTCACTTGGCGAAGGCATGGCTGGAGTACTTGCATGCAGACCTCTGGAGTCCCTCTCAAACACCAACTCTTGGTGGCAACAGGTATTTCTTATCCATTGTTGATGATTTTACTAGGAAAGTGTGGGTGTTCCCTCTTAGGACTAAAGACTAAACATTAGAAAAGTTTAAAATATGGAAGTCCTTAGTCAAAAATCAAACTGATAAGAGGGTTAAAACTTTAAGAACAGACAATGGATTAGAATTTTGTAATAGAGATTTTGATGAATTCTGTAATGGAGATTTTGATGCATTACTAAGCACAACACTGTTCGGAACACACCCCAACAAAATGGGGTTGCTAAAAGAATAAACAGGACTCTCTTAGAAAAGGTTAGATGTTTACTATTCACAGCCTGTATGCCTAAAATATTCTGGGGAAAAGCCCTCTCTATTGCTGCCTACCTGATCAATAGAAGCCCCTCCACTGTTTTAAATCTAATGTGCCTTGAAGAAAAATGGTTAGGAAGAAAAATAAACCTAAACCATTTAAAAGTTTTTTGATGTCAAGCCTATGTCCACCAATCTATGGGAAAATTAAACCCTAGGTCCTCAAAGTGTGTTTGTGTAGGGTACCAAGATAGAACTAAAGGCTACAGGTAATGGGATAAGAGTTCTGGAGGTGTTAAAATAATCATAAGCAGGGATGTTATATTTAATGAAAATGTTTTCCCTTGTAGATTAGAAAACTTAGAAATAGACCCTAACTCTAGTGTCCTAGAAGACTTTGTGATAACAGGTAATACCCGATTTCAGGTGGAGCAGCCATCAAGAATGCTTAATTTGCTCGCTGTCCCAGCCACTGTTAATCCCAACCTTGGAAGTGACTCATCCTCTAATTATGAAAGTGATCAGGAGGAATCAACTGAAGTCCCTGAGGCTAAGGTGGAGCATCATAACTCACCTCAACAAAACTTAATGGATTATCAATTAGCTTGAGATAGGAGCAGGAGGTCAGTAAGACCTCCTGCTAGATATGCATATTCAGACCTTATCTATTGTGCCTTAGTGGTAGGAATGGAATTGAGAGGCAGTGAGCCTACCTCTTATGAGGAGGCTGTCAGCTTTCAAGACAGCCCAAAGTGGTAGTGCCCTATGGAGGAAGAAATGGCCTTCTTGATAACCAACAACAACTGGGATTTGGTCCCAAGACCTCAAAAACAAAAGTTGGTGAAGTATAAGTGGCTATTCAAAATCAAAGAAGGCATGTTACCCACTGATCCCTTAAGATTTAAAGCTAGATTAATTGCTAAAGGGTTTACTCAGAAAGAGGGCATTGATTATACTAAAATATTTTCACCTATTGTTAAGTTTAAAACCATTCGTATGATGCTTGCTATAGTTGTTCAGTATGATTTAGAACTAGAATAGCTAGATGTTAAAACTGCCTTCTTGCATGGAGATTTAGAAGAACTCATTTATATGGAATAATCTGTTAGATATGTTAACAAAAAACATTCTGATCATGTTTGTTTGTTGAAAAAGTCTCTGTATGGTTTAAAGCAATCCCCACGCCAATGGTATAAGAAATTTGATAATTTTATAACTGAGATTGGTTTCATTAGGAGTGAATATGACAATTGTCTTTACTTTATTCTCTCTGATATCCCTGTATATTTGTTGTTGTACGTTGATGACATTTTGTTGATTAGCAAATCTAAGTCTAAGATAAATGAATTAAAATCAATGTTGAACACAAACTTTGATATGAAAGACTTAGGTTCAGCTAGGAAAGTTTTAGGGATGGTAATTGAAAGAAATAGAAATAAAAATTGTTTAAAAATTCACCAGCATGATTATTTACTAAAGGCTGTACAAAAATTTGGTATGCTAAATTGCAAACCAGTGAATACACATTTAGGAGGTCACTTTATTTTATCTAAAGCTTAATGCCCAACATTAGATTTTGAAAAAATGAAAATGGAATCTATTCCTTATGCTAATGTAATTGGAACCATCATGTATTCCATGATTAGTACCAGGCCAGACCTTACATTTTCAATTTCTTTACTTAGTCGGTTTATGTCTAACCTTGGGAAACCTTACTAGAAAGCCTTAAAATTTTTGTTAATATATATTAATGGCTCTTTGAATGTTGGTTTAAATTACACGAAAAGATCTGATGCACTTGATTTGGTAGGATTTGTAGACTTTGACTTTTCAGGAGACCAAGATTCAAGGAAGTCTACTACAGCTTATTACTTTACCCTAAGTGGTAATTGTATCAGTTGGAAGTCTCAGTTGCAGCCTCTAGTTGCACTGTCTTCCATTGAGGCTGAGTATGTCGCTGTAACAGATGCTTTTAAGGAAGCCATTTGGCTTCAAGGGCTTATGACAGAAATTCAGATGTTACAAGATAAGGTGGTAGTTTTTTCTAATAGCCAAAGTGTTATCCATTTGTGTAAGAACCCTGTTTACCATGAAAGAACAAAATATGTAGATGTCAAATACCATTATGTAAGGGACTAAGTGGCCAAAGGAAAGGTAATTATACAAAAGGTCCTTATAGAAAACAACCCAGTTGATATGAGAATAAAAATTGTGACTGCAACCAAGTTCAAACACTGTTTGGGCTTGCTGCATGTCACGATTGGTTGAAGGAACAACCAACATGAGTAATGAAGGCAAAGATTGTAGCATGTTGCACTGTTGGAGTCTTGTCCCTTAAAATTTGAAGCTTCAAGGTGGAGATTGTTATATTTATGTGAAGCTTCAAAACACTACATGTAATGGAGGGGAATGATGGTCATTTTGGAAACCCTCATGGCTACCCAAAACGGCAGCGTTTTGGGCCTTGGGTGGATGGCCAAAACAGTAATCCCCTTGTCGTTTCACTTGGCATGCTTACCTTGTCATTTTGCCTGCTACTTACTCGATCGTCGATGTTGCCTGTTGTGCCTTTATATGACTCGATCTCAATTGTTGGTGTCTCCTTTATATCCTCTACAGTGGCATCGAGATCAGCACAACGCACAACCTCCGATTATTAGTTTCGTTTAGGGTTTGTTCTGCTTATTTCTCTAATTTCATTATCTTCATATAGTCCTTAAGATTGTTTATTTCTCTCCCTAGGGTTTGTGCCTCTAACTTGTAGCTTTGTGGTTATGGGGCCGATTTGAGTTGAGAGTTGTTTTGTACAGTAAGATTTGAGAGTGAGTGTTTGTATATTGTGGCTGTAATCGATTTTTTTCCCGATAGTACAGTGAGCTCTCTTTGTCGAAACTTAACATGGATGTAGCCCTCATTAACAGGTGAACCGCGATAAAAATTGCTTGCGTCTTGTGTATGGTTTGTTTCTGTTCTTGTCTATTTGCATGCTTTAATATTTTATATGCACTATAAATGCTTAGGCTTTGTTTTGGTTACTATTTTTGAGTAAGTGGTGGAGAGTTGTCTCGACCTAACATGGTTATTATATGCCAACAGTAAACAGTATATGAGGTATGGAATTTGAGTCATTGGTATCATTTCTGAATTCAGTTGCCAAAAGTAAAATGTTAATAGTGGCATTTTGCCAAAGGTAAAATGTTATACTGGCATTTCTTGGAGCTTACGCCATCACTGATTGCATTTTTGCATCTTCATTTAAAGAACTGCACAGCTACTTCATAAACCATATTTTTGCAAGTTCAACACGTGTCTATATAAAACTGTGGCCCCGCATCCACATCTGAGTTTGTTTGCAGATATACAAATCAAATAACTTTATGTCACCACATGTTTTTTTATGTGGTGCGTAGTCTATGCGGGCATCCTCAACTATGTTCAAGTACAATCTAATGTATTTGCATCTAGTAGAAATTCAATAAAAAGTTGAATGAAAGAGTCATGTATCATAATAATGACCCCATACGAAAATTGAACTATCAATTATTGACGAAATTTGATCTTTATAATTTTATGAGATTACTATGGATCACTGGAAATAAGGTGAAGCCTAGAACTTGCTATATGGATCGAACACAATTATGATATTGTTGTAGTTGAATTTAGAATTTTATTATAATCTTGAAGCTCTTGTTTTCTTGTTCTTTTTTTATTCCGTTCATCTTTTTGTTTTTTTTATTCCATTCCTCAAGATTTGTATTGAGGCAAAGCAAAGTACATCAAGGAGGGAGGAAAGAACTGGGATTAGATTGACAGTTCTCTAAGACAAAAGCATCTAAGATACAATTAGGAAAACTCAAAGGGTAAAGGATCCTTCAAATCTTGTTCTCTTAATTTGCACCAAGCTGCGAACACGTGGGCTAAAAGTTGCCCTTCAGAGAGACATTAAGATTGATGACCATGCTGGGATCTATTTGTGATAGCTTGAATATCTCTAACAAGGGAGGATATTCCATTCTCCATTTTGGTTGATGGTAAGGGTCTTGGATAACTCCTTAAATCCACATTGGGTAGGAATGAGACTTTTTTATATTGACCCAATCCCACATAGGATAGGGATAGGAAGCCCACTGGAGTTGTTGTCTATATATAGAGCTCTCAATTATGATGAACCACAATTTAGTAGCTATGGTTATTTGTGAGAGATTATAACTAGGTTAGTGAAGTGGATAGAGTGAGATAGTAAAACTTTAAAATCTAAAGGTTACTTAAAGTAAAAATCGAATATATGGAATGTAAGTGTGGAGATGTTATGGTAATATATTGGAAGATCAAATCTTACCAAATAGACCAAGTTAGATATCTTAGATCAATCATATCCAAAAAGATAAGGAGATTAGTGAGGATGTTATCCATAAAATTAAGACGGGATGGTTAAAGTGGAAGAGTGCACTTGGTGTTTTCTATGATAATACGATTTCATTAAGGTTAAAAAGAAATTTTTATAAGACTCTATAATAAGACGAACATTTTTATATGGCATAGAATGCTAGGTTGTGCAAAATATAAGCATAATTGAGATGAAGATGTTAAGATGAATGTATAGTCATACAAAAAAAGATAAAATTATAAATAAAGTTATATATAATAAGGTTAGAGTGACTTCTATTGAAGATAAGATATGAGAAACACGATTAAGATAATCTTGTCATGTGAAAAAAAGACCAATAAAGGCATCTATAAGGAAAGTTGATGAAATTAAACAAGTAGTTAGTAAAAAAGATAGAGGAAGACCTAAAAAGACATGGTATGAAACTTTAAAGATTTGATATTAGATATGTAGGCCTTACAGAAAATAAAGATAAGGCAATAGATACATTTTATTAGATATCTAGAATTCATGTAGCCAATGCGGCATGCTAGGATAAAGGCTTGGTAAGTAGTTGTATCAATATAGTTGTGTATATATTCTTCACCTAAAGTGAATCTTGTAAAAGTAAATTAAAAAATAGAATCCATATAGCCATGTGACTTGGGGAAAACCCAATGAGTTGAGTTCAGCTGAGTCATTGTAGCTCTTGAATACATGGGTTGGATCCTTGTTTGCCTATTTGAGCTAATTTCTTTTTCTTTTTTTTTTTTAAAGCAACACTAGCAAAATAATTGAAAACGTCACCCAGTTTGATCAATCTATTGCATCTAAAAATTCATATCATCATTAAAAGGAATGTGATATTGAGAGAACTCTTGTTTGATCTCCCTACAGAGAAACATGTTTGACGGGTGGTACTATTATTTACAGCCTTAAAGCTCTATGTTTTCGTTAACATATATCCCTTCCATTTTTCATTTTTATGAATACATTCTTTTTATGTTTTTTAATTGGGGCAAAACTCACCAGCTAAAGGTGTGGTCACCAAGTACTGGAAAACCCTTGCCACTATCTCATCTATTAACCCTTCCTTCCAGTTCCAGCCTCCTAATTCTCAACTCAGCAGCTAAAAATAGGGTCACCAAACTGTGGAAAACCCTTGCCTATCTCGTCTAGTACAACCCTTGCTTCCATCCTCTTCATTCTCATGTATACCTGACCTGTTTCGCAGTTAACGCCTCGGTAATATCAAGTTTAATCATTCGTCCCTTTCAGACTATATGTTCTCTTTGACGCCAGCATGGCACTCTCAGTGCTATCTTTCAAAAATAGATCAGGAAAGAAAGAAACAAGGCAGGTAAGATCTTTGACTTACAGGATATGCTAGTCTAGTTCACTGTAAATGGTTGATACAAATCCTAAATCTGAATTTTGACGTGATCTTTCCCACTTCAATGACAAGAAACGAAAATAGGTCAATTACTAGCAGGTGTTAATGCAGACCAGGCATCAGATGGACACAAGCTTCATGGATACAGATAATTAATTAATTTAGTTATTTTGGGGGGAGGGGCTGTTTATGCATGTGATAGAGAGAGAGAGAGAGAGAGAGAGAGGGGAGAGGGGGAGAGAGAGAGAGAGAGAGAGAGAGAGAGAGAGAGAGAGAGAGAGAGAGAGAGAGAGAGAGAGAACTTATCTGACCTTGAGCTTGAGAATTCGTATAGCTTCCCAGTACTAGAGAAGACAATTACTCCAACTTCAGCATCACAAAGAATTGATAGCTCTCTGGCCTTCTTAAGCAGACCATTTCTGCGTTTTGAAAAAGTCACTTGCCTACTTATTAAATTCTCTATTGGTTTAACAACAATCTTTCCTCTCCCCATCTGTTCTTTTTGGAATTCTTAGGGTTTTCCCTGATCTTCTTGGCGGTTGAGGATTCGAATTTTCTACAAGAACTAATGAAGCAGTTATGTGCTGATATGAAGAAAGTGGATGTATCTTGCAGTCAGTAAGAGAGAGAGGGAGAGAGTTTAGTGTTTGGAAGACGGAAGAGTAGTAGAATCTAAAGTTCTTACTGATTTAATCTTGTTTTGTACAGAATGGTTGAAACTGCTTAAAAGAAGAAAAACCACTTCTTTGAGAAAGATGGACACCCAAATGTCCAGAAACTTCTCAATGGTTTTCAGCTGTGGGATCATACGTTGTGATTACATTAGGCATAGGAAATCACAACGTAGATAAAGAAAAAGAAATAGAAAAAGTTAGGCTGCCTCTTGGATCAGCAGTTTGTTTCTTTTCCAATTTGTATTGTAGCGACAAGATGACCCAATAGCAATTTGACATATGTCAATCATGGGTAACCTGAAAATTCTGACTCTAGAAGCTAAATTAATTTGGCTAGAAAAAATGCTTTAGAAGTTGTCAAGACTAATCAAAATCCAAAGTGGTGTGAAATTTTTGTGTATTTGAAACTGCATCTCAATTGAAAGTCTTTTATCTTACTAATTAGCCAAAAAAAGAGAGATTCTTTTAGATTAGGAATAACACTACAACATATTCAGCCGTTATCCCACTATGTGGGGTTGGCTACATGAATTCTAGACTTCTATGTGGGTTACATCCCAACAGATAATTTGTCTAGAATTCATATTTGGATCCGACTAGATTTTACACTGGCTGTCGGCTACCTAACGCAACCCTCCTCCTTTATCCGGGCTTGGGACCGGCAGTGGATAATATCCCCTGGCGGAGTAATGATGAAATGAAGTTTGAACACCATCTTCACATGGAGAAATTTCATGAGATGGTGGTGAATGAGGATAATTGATATAGTTGTGTTCCATAACTTAGTTGACATGATGAAACCAACAAGTACAATATGGAAACACAACATTAGGAATAACACTACTAAATTTTTTTTTTTTTTCAATTGAATGTCTTGATGCCTTGAGTCCTTGACAATAATAATTGGAATTCATGATGAAAGATTGGTTTGATCAATTAGAATACCTAACAAGTTGGTGTCATTAGAAGAGTTGAGTCTCACATCAGCAACATGGAGGCATATGTCAATAGACTGAAGAGTTGTTGTCTTTCATTAATTTAAGTGTGTGAGGACAGTAAATTTCGGACTTCTAGAGAACTGATAAGGTAGATAATATTATTATATTATTGCATGTACTATCAGGTTTGAAGAAAATGTTAATTTGTTTGGACAGTTACAATTTTAAAACAAGCATGACATTGCCTTTCCTCCAATTAAGGCCTTTTTTAATTTGGAAAGTTGAGAAAGATGTGCCTGGTTTTTTTGTTTAACTGGAAAACGTTGCATGCATGAATTAATATACCGAGAATGTAAAGCATCGTACATGCTTGTCACATGCATGATCTTATGTGATATGGTTGAAGTGTTTAGCTATTGCATTTGAAGGTTTCGATGGAAGTCTTCTATCTGGGGTCCTTCGACATGGCTTATTAATTTTCTTTTGTGTTAGACACAACTTGTAGTAGAATGTCAGTTCATCACAAGTTTCTCGGATCTTGTAAGATTTTTTACTTGGATGACATTTGTGATGGAAGTGAATTTATGTATTAATCATATTGTTGGACAGCGTTTCATTGAGTTACAAGTTTATGACTGTATGGATAACCCATACAAATTAAGTTTGTATGGAAATCTTTTAACTGCGAATTACTACTTTTCCCAGTTGAAATGCTTGCATATGCAACTTCTTGTGATAAATCCCATAAGCTCATTTTATCGCCTGATATATTCTGTACTCGAAGACTTGTACAGTTCCATCTAACCCATAAGTGGATCAATTGTTTATTTAAAATGGAAGACGCTTAAACTGTCCCTAAGCTTCACTGTTGCCTTCTCCAGTAATAACGTGGAAGGGAATAGTAGTGTTGGTTTTTCAATAGAGAAAGAAGAAAAGAGAAGGAAACATACAAGGAATAAAGAATAGATTGGGAGAAGGGATAATTTATATTTTAAATTTGATTACATCGCTATTAGTATATAGCAAAAAAAGAAAACTGAAATGCTAACTAATAGTCACAAATTATACTATAATTTGCTAACAGACTAACAACTCTTAAAGACTAGGACAACTTTATTTGCTAGAAATATAAAATCTGAAACTAATGAAAAGAAATGCCACGTGAACTTATGCGTGGCAGTCTTGAAGCAATCTTTAACACTCCTCATTGATTTAGGCTGCAAATGCAAATTTTTAATTTTGACATGTCTTAGATATACGCATATGAGCATTTTATGATTTATGGTTATAAGGCACAGGTATGGTTATGGGGCATAGACATTTTTTGGGCATAGGTATGAATATGATTTTGAGTAGAATTAAAATAACTTCTCCTCCTCCACTCGACTATTCATTGCTGCTTTGGCTTTATTTTGTTGTTGATCTTTGCATACCCTCTCCACATGACCTAATTGACCACATTTACTACATTTGACATCTGGTATCTACCAACACTTGTTATTTAGATGATTTGTCTTTTTACAATGAGGATAAGTAAGATAATTTCTCTCATTGTTTTTCATTAACTTTGCTTGAAAAGCCCTTTCCACAGAGTCTTCTATTCTCATCAATCTTTTTTGTTCTTGAGCCTGTAGTGCATTTATTAATTTTTCCACGGATATGCTTGACAAATCCTTAGACTATTCTAGTGAAAAAATTTTAGATTCATATTTTTTCGGTAAACTCACAAGAATTTTTTGTACAACTCGTTTATTAGAGAATTCCTTACCAAGCAACCTCACATTATTTACAATACTGAGCAGTTTGTAAGGAATATTCTTTGATGGATTTTGACCCTTTCATTCTTTGCATCTCAAATTCCCTGATCAGGTTCAACACCTTCATATTCTTTGTCCTTTCATTGCCTTGATATTCCTTCTTGAGATACTCCCAGATATCATTTGTAGATTCTAAGTTCATGATTCTGGAGAAAATTGTGCTTGAAATTGCAGAGTACAAGCAAGTCTTTACTTTTGATTTTCTGGTTTTTCTCTCCTTATGGTTCTCGATCTGAACAACTGTTGAATTGTTAGGCAATACAGGAACTACGTAGGCATTCTCCACAGCTTCGCACAAATCCAAAGCTTCCAAAAGAACTATCATTCTGACAGCCCAGCCTTGATAGTTATCATCATAAAAAATTGGTGGTACAACATGGGAGAAATTATTTCTAGCTTCTATTTCTGAAGGTTTTGGGCTATAGTATTTTTTTGGTTGTATTTGGTTTTCCTCAACTCACAGGTCCAATAAATATTTTCTGATACCATTTTGTTGGTTTTTCTATGGAGAAAGAAGAAAAGAGAAGGAAACATACATGGAACAGAGTATAGATTGGGAGAAGAGATAATTTATATTTCAAATTTGATTAACATCTCTATTACTATATAGTAAAAAAAGAAAACTGAAATGCTAACTTATAGCCATAAATCATTCTATGATCTGCTAACAGACTAACAAGTCTTAAAGACTAGGTCAACTTTATTTGCTGAAAACATAAAATCTGAAACTAATAAAAAAAAAATGTCACATGGACTTATGATAATTTTGAAGCAATCTTTAATAAGTAGGACTAATTAGGTAGTAGATACTCTCTCTCTCTCTCTTCCCCCCCCCCCCCCCGCGCCGCGCGCGCTCCACACACACACACGTGACTGAAGTTTCTCCTTATCTTTGTAAGAGAAAATTTGGTTAGCAGTTAGATTTATTTTTAGTTAGTGTATGATGGTAACGTATAAGAGCCTTGCAAAAGAAAAGGGTCAAAATAGAAATTATTGAAGAGTTAGAATTTATATAGTCGACCTCACATATATAGTGGGATTAAGCCTTAACATGTAGTAGTTGTTAGTTAGTGTATTTTTCACCTTTATTTCAAATTTACAGTTGACTAGAGGATAAATGGGCCTGGAAAGCTGAAGCATTTGTTTTCATCTTATTACCATTGTGTTCTCAGAAATCTATCTCATCTCATTTCACACTTGCCAAAAAGTTTTAGGGTTTGAGAAACAGTATTGAAATGGTTCTGAAATTCTAAACATCTTTAGCAGACATGATCATAAAATGTAAGCAAATATTTGATTCGTAAAGAAGGTTATAATACTGGAAATGGTAGGTCATGGTAGTTCAATTTATAATCAGCATTGGAAAAACTGAAGTTTACTGGTGTATGAAGATTATTAATGATGGAAATATTTTAAATTATCTTTTCTTCAGATATATGCACGAGTGTTTGCTGATCTTTTGCAGGATAGATTTCTCTTGAATAAATAACATTTGTACTAACTAAAATATTTTTCTTCTCCCAGGTACCTCATGTATATTGATCACCAGCGTATTTATCAAAACTTGACTGACCAGCAACAGCATAAAATATAAAGTCAAGTCTTTCCTTACGTAATTCTCCACAATGGTCTTCTGGGTATTGTAAAATCATTTTGCATCCTGGTAATTTTGCCATCATAGCCATAAGCCAGCTCCGGCACTTTCCTGAGGCAGGTAATGATGCTAACACATCCCGGTCATTAGGGAAGATCATTTCATAATTTTCTTGGATAGAAGTTGATTGATATTGGGAACTGTTTTGCTTCATGCTAGATTGTGATATCGTATAGCTCTCAGTGAACTACTCACTGAAAAGAATAAAATTAGTGAACCTTGGTGATCTAAATAAACATGATGCATGCCTTTTGATCGATTCATAATGTTGTTACACTTTGATTTTGACCTTCTTTCGTGATCAAGGGAGTAAAGTATTAGTTGAATTCTGCCTGTTGAGAGTAGTCATTAATTACATGGAAGATGTGCTATGTCTAATGAAGAGGGATTGATCATCTCAAGATTTAGAAGTGAAAACTTATATTTTAAAAGAACTACAGAATGAGTTAAAAAAAAGTAAATCCATTTTTTTTTTTTTGTTAAGTGCAAATCCGTCTTTTCTAGTTGGGTGTTTACTTTTTTGAGGTAAAAGAAAGAAAATGAGGAATCTTACAGAAACCACCTTATGTAAAGGACAAAAAAATGTGACACTGTCAGAAGATTATTTGTTTTGAATTGATTAATCTCGATTAGCATATTTTCAAGTTGTGTTCACACTTGGTGCTTCCTGTATGAATTGCGAAAAGATTGAGGTTGGATCTTGAGCTTTTAATATTGCATTAGGAGAGTGGTCAAAAGTCTAGATGATTATTCAAAACTGTGTTCACACAGCTTCGAATTTAATTACTGAAATCAGTTTACATTGTATCGATATGAGGAACATCGAGTTGATTAATTAAAGTGTCTTCACACCTTTAAATATTTTTAAAATCTGAATGCTCAAAACTGATTCATTGGGCATCAAACATGATGGTTTTTGGAGATTTGCATGATTTGAAGGCTTAGAGTTGCTACTAATCTCTTGCAGATTTTTCCAGTTCTCGTCTTGACCAAGAGAGAATATTTTTGTCTTTGTCTTTGTCTTTGTCATCATTATCAACTACACCTAATCCTGATCTAGTTAGTATCAGTGACACATTTTTAATGTCAATTGAATGATTTTGACACGAGCGTAAACCATCACATAACTATTATGCAAAACTAACATGTACAAAATCGGAACGTGGCCAAGAGAATATTCTTGTATTGGCTGAAAATTTTGCACTAGCAGGAACTACATTGTCTTGCCTGTTCACTTGCTCCTTTTGTTGTTTCTGCTCTAAGCAAAATATGAGCTGTTGCATATCAACTACAATAAACTGATCTGCAGACTTGATTATGATAACCTTAGCTGCTTTTTCTTTCCCCAGTCAACTGAAGATACAACCGCTTTGCCAACTTTACAAACTAAACCATAGCAAAATCTGACATATTCCCAAATAAATAAACTCATCTTAACCCTTTCACTTGGTTAGTTTTTTGTTTTCTTCCGAGTTACTGTTCCACTTGATTCTGAGCGTGCTTGAAGATAAAAACTTGATAAGCACTACGCGCGGATGGGTTCATTATTAGTATTGCTTTTTCCCCTCTAATAATGTTAGTATTGGTTTTTGAAGGATTAGTGATGTGAGGTGAAAAAAATATCCAATTATATGTACCATAAGATTGGATGAAACTATGTATATATTGAGTTAGGTTAGCATATGATATCGAAAAATGAATTAAGTGTTAAAAGTTATATTATTAAATTTTTATAGAACATAATCTTTTTATATATGTGTCATCATGCCTTAATTGGGAGACTAAGACTAAGTTGATTTCGATATATAATGACAGAAGATCACTAGACTAACCTACAAAGGCATTGGATGAAATTATCGATGCATATATACTCTGGTCTATACTAGTTAATTTGGTTTGATTTTCTTTTTTTTTTCTTTTTTTTTAACTATTTGGTTTGTTAATTATAAATAATACGATTTACCATTTGGTTTCGGTCTACAAGAAGACCAAATTCAAACAGTAAAATTTGTTAAGTTTTTGAAAGATAATGATGTAGTGTTATTGATCATAATAATGATAGTCTCATATTTACTACCGCAAGAATATATAACAACCAAGAAATAAGACAAGAGATCATAAAATACAAGAATTGCTTTGTTAAGAAAATAGTAACATCTGAACTTTCTTAACAAGAGCCTAACCAATGATGCCAAAATAGTCGACCAACTTGCTGGGGACTGAGCAATTTGTTCGCTCTACTCTTGTTTAGTGAAACACACGTGGTTGATCAAATAATTATTTGGCATAAAATATCATATTTTATCAATAATATATAATATATAATATTATCCATATATATTTATATATCTTGCAGTAAAAATGTTTTAATGATAAAGTTTCTACTCAAATTTTCTTTTTGTTAAAAAAATTTTGTAAAAGTTTTATATAAATAAATCTATGATAAAAACTTTTATACAAAGAAATTAAATAAACTTTTTTTTTTTTTTTTGTAACCTCTCGTACAAATATATACGGTTCATATGTCTAGCAACAGCAGCAAGAAAAACCCTTGTGCATAATTGTCTGATATATGAGTTAATGAGTTTTAACATTGTTGAACGCAATTTTGAATTTGTACTTTGTAATATATATTAGTACATTTGTTGCCAATTATATTAGACATGTCTCTATGCTATCATATATATGATTTTTCAGTTTGCATTGAAGGTAAAAATTTTATATAATTGTTACGTTGTTCAAACTAAACAAAGCCTTAATGTTACAAGAGAAAAAAAAAATTCTTAATTTTGTAGTTTAACTTGACTGTTAAAAAATGAACGAGCATATAAAACATATACTATTTTATATGTTGCATGTTAAAACCCTTCAGGATGGTCATCTCTTTGCCCTTTTCATTGTTGCAACCCTTTTTGGATCTTTTCATCGCCCCTAATTGGCCCTTCTAAGCGACATTCAACTCAATTGTAGCCTTTTTGTTCATTACAATTTTACATATGCTTGTTTCTCTTAAGCTATTGATTCCTCAATTATTGATGTTGTAGGCCAAAAAAAACATATAAAGCACATCAAGCTATTAAAAGTAGTAAACAAACTTTGCTACCAAACAAATTTGACGAGCTTTGCACTTAGTTTAAATTAGTATAAAAGAAAAGGGCCGATTGGGTTGCTTTGCAGTCAGTTTTAAACTAGGACCAGAAAATGAGATGGAATCGAGAAAGAATCACCCTCATCAATTAAGGAGATAAGAGAATTCATGCAAGTATCACATGGTTTATAGTCTTGAATAGCTACCTTCTGCAATATATTCAAAGTATATTTAGATTATGTAAGGTAAATTATAATACGCTAAAATAAAAAAAATAATTTTAAAATTTTTTAAGAATTTTTAGATTGAAAAGATTTAGATAATGAGATTTTACAAGTAATTCTTGAGTGGTTCAAAGAATTAGATGTCAATTTGATAGTTTTAAATAGCCAAATTAATGGAATACAGTATCTCAAAACTTAGATGTCTAAAGGAAATGGTATGACATGGACGTGTGTCTCAAGATGAGATTTATGACGCTGAAAGAAATCAAAACAAATTGTCGGTACAGATAATATATCGTTTGAAAAATCGAATGATCAAAAGACGATCGTAAGGGATTTTTGGAAAGACAACGGAACTCTAAAGGGGCTCTAATTTTATGTAAGAATCAACCCTAAAGTGATTATAGGACAAAACGATAGTCCTATGTGGACACCAAAGTAAAAACGTACTTATTGAATAATTTTGAGTTATTAATTTTGAAATTTTGGTATTTTAATCCAAATAAAATTGATATTTGAGGATATAATTGTAATTATACAATGACTAAAGTGGGATTAAGAATTTAATTCAGGAATTTATATATAATTTTCATAATTTTAATATATAATATAATAAATTTTATATATATATATATTACGCGTAATATATGCACGTGAATGAGTGGAGGCCAAACTATGTGCGGGTAGGCAAGCACACCCATTAATATATAATATATATGATGCTTGGCCACCGAGGGAGGAATTCTATAAATTGGGCTGGTGGGCGTAGAAGAAGAGAAAGGAAGATGACGAAAAGACAAAGAAAAAGAAGGATGAGGGAAGGAATAAAGAAGAAAAGAGAAAAGTAGTTAGAAAATTTTAGAAAATTATAAAAAAATTTAGAAAATTTGAAAAAATTTTAAAAATTAATGTGAGGTTAGAGGAGCATATTCGAAGTCAAAAAATTATCTAGGTATGCATTTTGAGATTAGAGCACGCATATTGAAAAAACCTGAGAGGTTAAGTTAAGAGAACGTTGGGGTTCAGAATTTAGCATTTAAAAGCCGGACACGAGAGTCAAGGTTGAGCATGAATTTCGAGTCAAGAATACCAAAAAACTGATTTTGTTGCATGTGAATGGTTTAACCCGTGAATGTTTGTTTTCATATGGGAGGTTCATCTCAAAATATTTTATACATGTGCATTGAATTTTGTGCATTGAAATATATATATTGAAATGTCATTTTATGTAATGCATTGTTACATGTTGTGGATATGGCATTTGCATGTGTGTTTGGAAATGAGTAGTGTTTTCGGTCTACTTTTGAGTGGAAACGTAATCCCTAACGTGATTGTGGTGTGTGCTGAGTTCTTGCGTTGATATTGACCCTTCTGTGACGAGAGTGGTAACGATTGTTCTCGAAATGTCGGGGAGATGCGTTGATGTTACCCCTCTTAAGGTAGGATTATGTTATATCAATGTGTAAATGTGGTTATATCACTATAAGAAAATAGTCAATTTAAGACGAATTTAGAGATGAATTTTGTGTTTGAGATAAATTTAGAGACGGATTTTGGCTGTCGCAAATACCCCCATTGGTAAATTTGAGACGGATTTAGAAACATAAATTTTTCGTCTCTATTTGAGATAGATGTAGAGATGAATTTTCAGTTATTTTTTTAGACGAATTTAGAGATGGTTTTTTCCGTCTTTGTTTGAGACGAATTTAGAGACGAAGTTTTTAGTCTCTATTTGAGACGAATTTTGAGACCAATTTTCGTCTCTATTTGAGACAGACTTAGAGACGGATTTTTTCCACTTCTATTTGAGACGGATTTACAGATGGTTTTTGAGACGAATTTAAATACGGGTTTTTCTGTCTCTGTTTGAGACAGATTTAGAGACGAATTTTTTTCGTCTATATTTAGAGACGAACGAATTCGGTATGATTTTGAGACAGATTTAGATATAGATTTTTTTCATCTCAAAATCTGTCTCAAATATAAATTTAATTAAAAAAATAATTAATATTCCTACAATATTTTATATATAAACCTGATATACACAATATAAATCATGCATAAATATATAAAGCTGATATTCACAATATTAAATTCATACAAAAAATCCATACAATATTAAATTCATATAAAAAATCCATACAATATTAAATTCATACAAAAAATCCATACAATATTAATAAGACACATCGTCCATGAATAGTAAAAATAATACCATGTAATATCTATCCATGGCAATGATGGATCCTCTTAATGATCTGAAAGATTTGAGGGCGATGACGATGAAAAAGGGATACGTAATCTTTCTTCTATGGTTGACAAACGATGGTGAAATGGTTGTATAGCTGCGCTAACAACTTGTTGAATTTGGTCAGCTAGTGAGACCGACGATGACTATGGAAGCGGTGGCAATGGTTATAACACATGATAAGAACCAGGGATGACATGTGCTTCAGACCTTATCCCATACACACGACCCTTCTTTTTCCTATCTGCAACCTCCAACCATAATGATGTCTCATCAAAAGCTGGTTGTGAGGGCTTTCTAACAGCGTCACTATCTTCTGTCAGGCCAACTGTTGATGATTGTGATGATGCATCATGTTGCCGCATCTAGAAGTCAGCCTACAAATATATATATACATGAAATAAGTTGTACTATCAAAAGGTCAGTAAAACATAATAGAATATAATAAGACACAAGTATTGTTATATACTTACATAAGTTTTCTCAGATCTACTATCAACGAATCTTGAATGATTTTTTCTTTGGTGCATCGCAATGAATAACTCAGCCTGTGTAGGTGGGTGACCAAATAGTTTAGACTTCAAGGGGAAAAAAAAAGTGTTCATACAACCATACTTAAGTAATTAAGTAAAATGAAAATAACAAAAAATATCAAATATTACCAGTCTCTTCTTATGCTTAGACATAGGGATGGAACCACAAGTATGCTTACTACCTCCGACATCTGATGATCGATTTTTCTTGGCCTTTTTTGATTTGTTCTTAAATTCTAGAGTATTCCAATATTCCTTGAGCGCTTCAAATACAATAGGACACATCCAAAATGGTTTTTTTATCAAGTCCCTCCTCACACGGAATGCAGGGATATGTTCTTTGAAAAAGAAATCCAAACGCTTGTAGCAATGGGTTTTGAGAGGCTAAAGTTATTACCTCTATCTTACATTCTTTAAGATGGTTTTGTCATAAAACTACTTGGTTTCTATTCTGACGTTGAGTTTGGATGACCTAAATTGGTTTGTTTAAGAAACCTGGATGCCTATATTACTGCATCATTTTGAGTAACATCATAAGAATCCACGCGATCAATTCCTAATGCATGAAAGCAAACTGGTGTGGATTTTGAAAGCAATTGCATCGGATTATTTCAGACGCAGGTAGAAGTTGCTGTGGCAGCTGCTGATAGGGATTTAGATGTAGTAGTGGAGATCCGTATGACCCAACAAGTAAGGACTTGACACCTCTTTTTTTTTTTCTGTTAGTATAAGTAAGCCATTCATCCTTGAGGTTTAGTGTAAATACATGTAGTACTAATCACATTTCAGAAATTACATTTACCGCTCCTATTCAAAAGTTGTGTTATATTACCTCCTACTATTAGATTTAACCTTATATGATATACCTTTAATCTTTTATATACTTACATGGATTTCTTAATGCCCGTTTAACCGAGGGGAGGTCAGTGTAATTTCTAGAACATGGGATTAGATGCTATAATGTAGTGAAATTTCAATGTTTCCAAGTATAATTTAGTTTTTTAAACTTTACATTCATAATGATAGGTTATGTGTAACACCCCACCTCTCTGGAGCATTAGAAACGTAAGATTTCGAGGATATTTTTTTCAAACAACGAAAACTCAACACAAAACCGTTTCCCGAAGATCCCATTATACCTTCTCAATATATCAACTATGAACCATCAATAAACTAAGACATATACATCATCTCAAATGCGAAAGCTAGATTGAAACCTCAATAAATCATAACCGAACCCACTTTATTTATAACATAAAATCAAACCAACGTTTTACATGACGTCCTCAAAATAAACAACATAACTGAAACGACATAATATAAAACATCCACTAATCGCCGTCACTCCTCGGCAATTCCCTTTCCCTTCGCACTGTTACCTTCACCTAAAACGTTTGAATATTCTAGGGATAAATTCCATATTAGATGATAAATCATCTAAGTTAGAGTTCAAAAACATATTTTTCATGAATGAATGCAAGATATGAAATAAACCAACACAACCTAGCAAGCCCTAGTCCAAGAGAATCCCACAACGCTTAACCCTACCACGGGAAAAGAGCAATCTATCTAAAAACTATGTCACCATACCGACACATCGACACAACGCGATTCTAGCTTAAGAAGGGCAAGTCAACGCATCTCTCCAACATTTTAGGAACAATCGTTACCAACTCCCAACCCAAGAGGGTCATATCAACGTAGGAACTCAGCTTACCACATTTACGTCGGAGATTACTTTCGCACTCTAAGCATCCAGGAACCACCACACAATTCCAACTCCAAAATTTTATATGGACCACCTAGTCATCCTAGTGTAACTTCCCTGACCAAACGGTTTGGCACGAAAACCAAGGCGACTATCCCAGTATACTCACCAGCACAAGATACCCCTATTATTCCGTCATGCCCTTGGAGAATTATGGGTACACTATCTAGACAACACCTAGGCTGACATCCCACATGAATAACACAATATGGACCATCTAGTCATCCTAGTACAACTTTCCTGACCAAACGGCTCAGCACGGAAACTAAGGCGGCTATCCCGGCATGCACATCAGTATAAGATACCCCTATTATTCTGTCACGCCCTTAGAGAATTATGGCTACACTATTCAGATAACATCTTAGGCTGACATTCCATACAAACACACAAATCGCAAAACAATGCTACATTTCACAATTCAATGCATCATATAAACAACAGTTTTATAAAATGTAATGCACAAGTTCGAAACATTTAGGGACGAACCTCCCTCATAAAACCAACCATCATCGGTTACCGTTTGCATGCAATAAAACCGTTTTGCATGCAATAAAACCGTTTTGCATAAAATCACAACACATTTAGGTAACACAAATACCAAGTTTTAGGGTAAAAACACCCACAATAAATAAGTTTGGGAGAGAACCACTCACAGGTCAAAACTAAGTTTTTCGATAGAACATTTACAAGAAATCAAGTTTTAGGGGTGAACACTCACCTCGAACGAAACTTAGAACACCTCGAATCTTGTGCCCAATCTTGATTTTCGTGCAACTCCTCAAGTCTTTTGACCAAACCACTTCCTTACACGCCCTCACGCGCTACCCAATTGCTCTACGCATGTGATGCCTCATGTATACTTTAAAAGCCCTCTATCCACTAAACCCAAAGCACTCTCGTCTAGCACAAATTTATCACAACTTCAAATGAGAGAATCCTTAGTCATGAACCCCCTATTTATAGGTTTTGGAAATTTAGCCACCAAAAAATACATATTTTGCAATAATTTCAAATCTTCTAAAATCTTTTCCAATCATTCCAAATCTTCTAAAATCTTCTGCGATCATTATAAATCTTCTAAGATTTTCTATAATCATTTTAAATCTTCTAAAATTTTTTACAATAATTCCAAATCTTCTAAGATATTCTGCAATCATTCCAAATCTTCAAAGATTTTATGCAATCATTCTTATCCGAATCAAATCTTATTCAAATCAAATCTTTATCCAAATCAAATCATATTCAACAAAATCTTATCCAATCAAATCTTATCCAAATCTTATCTTATCCAACCAAATCTTATTCAAATATTATCCTTAGAGTCATCATGAGGCTTTATCTTATCTCTAAAGTTATCATGAGCATTCATTTTATCTTTAACGTCATCATGAACCTTCATCATATCTCTAACCTCATCATGAGGCTTCATCTTTATCTCTAAAGTCATTATGAGACTTTTCCTGAATCTCCAAAATGTCCCTAGGAAAAAGGTTTCAAGAATTACACTTTGGCCTGAACTTTTGGATAATTGCACTTAGACCTTTTTCAACATGGTCCCCAAGCTAATTTTTAATTGCATTTTCGTCCCTAAAGAATGGATTAATTACGATAATATCCCTAATTTTTAGGTAAATTACACTTTTATCTGAATCTCAAAAATTATGATTTTGCCTTAGTCTCAAAAATTAAACTTTTGTTTTCAAACATCCACAATCTCTTAAAATATCTTATTTCCTCAAGTATCTGAATCTAAAAATCTCGAGTATTATATCCCTTGTGATCATTCGATTTTCCATGCTAAAATTAATCTTACCAAGAAATTGTCTCTGTTCCGATTGTTTTAAGTGTCATAAATTCTATCTCAAGACACTCATCAATAACATATCTTTTTTCATAGATATTTACATTCTATGGTACCTTCTTTCATCGATTTGACAATTACCTAACTAAATTCTCAAACTGATTTTCGGTTGCTCGAACTTGCTTAACATTTTGGAACATGGGGTATTACATTATGATTGATAAACGCATTGCCCATGCATGCAGGGGTGAATCTGAAAGCTGCCTTCCATTTGCAAAGGTCTAACAGGGGCTAAGTTATATTGTACGTCCCAATATCAGGGCACTGTATATGGTTTATAGCCAGCCAGTCTCAACAATCTTTTAATAGCTAGCAAGGGAATTGCTGGTGTTTATATGCATTTGAATTAATTTCAATCATGAGAAAAACAGCACTGTTGTCAGCATATATACATTTACACCCCCCCCCCCCACATGAAAATGATGAAATAGAAATAAAGTATTTTCAACAAATTAAGTTCAATTTTGTCAGTGGTAACAGAAACCTCATGATATATGAATATGAGCGGCGAGAGCGGCGGCGGGTCCTGTGCTTGAATATTGGGTTGGCAATTCAAAACCTCCTCATGTCGATAGGCATTTAGTGATTTCTCTAGGATATTGCTGGCTGACCCAATTCTGATTTATTATGCATTTAGTGATGAGGACTGGAATATTTCCTACTTCACAGTTTTGCCCACTCATTGATGGTTCTTTCGCTGTGTTTATCTAAACAAAATCTTAATCTTCCCATTGCTGCCAAGCCAAGACTATGTATGAAAGAGTGGACTCGCAAATTTCAAGCTGGAGGCCACCACAATCATGTGTGGGGATGTTCGTTGTGATGACAAGTTTGAGATGTCAAGATATATATATATATATATATATATGTAGCAACTGAAACTTCAGAGTTATAATTGCTTAGAAAAGAGTTCAGCTTGCCTTAAAATATTAGAAAGAACCGCTTAAACTGCGTTCTCTTTGCTTTTCAATTTTCAGTTTTAAATTTTTAATTAATTTTCAATTTTGTATTTTAATAATCTATTTTTAAAAAATTGAAAACGCGTTTTCTTTATCATTTCTACAAACAGAACACAACCTTAAGTTTTTACAAAATCACTGATCCATACTTTGAGCTGACAGCAACAACCGTTGGCATTGGCGGCTTCACTACTTCGGTGGCTTGGCAATGAGAATGGGGCACCTCATATGATGCGCACAGCCCACTGGAGAGCGTAGAAGCTCTCGTCGCTCTCGTCCACAGCCACCAACACCTTCATCTGCTTCTTCTCCTCCAGCACCGGCGGCATTTGCTCCTGCTCCTGCACCTGCACGGGCGCCGCCTCGTCTCCGGCGCCGACCGCAGTACTCGTCTCAACCGCTTGGCTCTCCATTTTGCGCACTCAGGCAACCGACACTTTCTTTGTGTAGTTATGCGTGGCGGACCTGTAGGAATTTGTTGGCGCCTAATTACGGCATGCATTGTGACGGGACACGCGGCATCCATGCAGAATGCCACCTCGCGCACTCGCAAATTCCCTTTCGTTTCTTGCCACCTATGTTGTGAAACATTATATCTCTTTCTACAATTAATAATTAGAATCATACCCCCAAACTAAAAGTTAACTAGAAACAATACTACGAGTTCTAGTCACGTGACGTCTCTTTGTTAAACGAGATTAAAAAAATTATGTATTATTATTTTTTATATTTAATATTTTTTAATAAAAATATGACACATGACTAATATAAGTATTACTCAAAAATTAAAGCACTCAAAATTAAAAACTTAAAAAAAACACGATCTGAATCAATAAATATTTGAAATGATCACTTTTACGCATTTTTTGATATTTATATTATCGAAAAGAGATAAATCACAAGTTAGAGTTTTGCAAGACAATGATTAAACTTGTAATTTATTGAATTAATACTAATATATTGTTCATCAAATCACTCAACTTATATCCTAAAAATAATAAATACTCAATAGCCACAATACGTCCCTTGGATATAAGACTCAATAAGATTCTTCAAGGTCTAAAAATCAAGTAGCATTAGACCACGAAACAATAATTACCACCCAAAAAAAAATGCTCGTCTATGAACAGTATCCAAATTACCTATCAATATAAATATTTATTATATCATCTTTTTCTATTTTGAATTTGATTTATAGATACTTTTATTCTAATAGAAAAAATTATCAGATTTTTTTTATTCTACAAAGTATGCATATATATTAAATTTCAAAACTGATTCTCGAATTAAGAATTACATAAATATATTATATTCAATAATTCAAATAAATAAAAGAAATAGTTAAAATGAAATTATATTAAAAAAACATGACTTACGAGCCCGACTGCGACATCAGAATGAAATTATATTAAAAAAAAATATAAGGCTTACAATTCCAAGTGTGACATCAGAGTGGTAAGGGCCAGTGTCAACGTCAACATCGACAATTAAGATAAAGATATGAGAGAGAGATGGAGCATTTTTTATTCAAAAACAAATTTTATGCTCAAGTTTAAAATTTATTTTCAAATTCCACCTATCTTGGTGGAATTTAATTAGTTTAGTGTAATTGAATTCCATAAACTTTTTTATTCCAAACATAAAAAATTAGAATTGGAAATGATTTCAAAAAATTTTATAAAATTCATTCATTCTAAACGGGCGATAATTTTCAGGTGATTAAAAAATGAATTTAAAAAAAGAAATCAAAAATAATGGGTTAAAATAAAAAAATAAAAAAAAATCAATGATCCAATTTGGCCTTTCTTCTAATTAATACAAAGAGCTAATATATACAAATTCTTTTATATCTTTTAAATCATTTTCATCTTTTAATATTTAAATATAAAATATAGAAGATGAAAAAAGAACCCATTAATACATGATTTAACCCCCACCAATTTTTGCTTCTAAAGGAACCAATTCATTGACAGGTTCCTAGTTTTCATGCTTCAATTGCCTAATTTGGTTTAATTCTCTTAACATTGGTGAAAACTAGTATCACTATTTCTTTTTATTTAATATTATTTTGGTAAATAATATTTTGGCATACATTTATATGGGTTATCTTTGGGGGGGCATGTTTCTTTTGATAGTGAAAAACTATCAAAAGATTGTACTAATTAGATAATTTTGAAATCTAATAATATAATTTAAGATTATAATAATGGATTAAATAATTTAAATTATGACTACATATAAATAATTTAAATAATAATTTATTGTAATCATTTAAAATGTCATAATAAAATAATTTAAATAATTGCATTTCAAATTAATATTAATTTAAAAATTTACTTCCATAATACTTCCATAAAAAATAATGGGCCATTTTGTGAATTTATTTTAAAAATAATTTTTTCTAATAAAAATTACATGTTCGAGTTAAGTTTTAAAAATCATTAATATATGTTGAATTTACAATATTATTGAGATAATGTCTCAATCAAGATGCAAGAGATATCTCTTGACGTCTCAAAGAAATTTGTAAAGATAAAAATAAGTTTAGGGTGTGAATGAGATCACTTTAAAATTTTCTAATGCATAAGTCAGTCTTGTGTTTAAAGTGAAATTATATTTTATTAAAATTGTGACATATATTAATTTGACATTAAGTTTTCTTATTTATAGAGAACAAGAGACTAATAAGGTAACCCCTAAATTCCTTTCTAATATAATCTTCCACTATTATTTTGTTTTTGAGATTTTAGAATAATAAAAACTTTAACAACATTATGGTTTTATATTTTTTATTTATTTTTCAAATATACTGTTTATTTTGAATTTTGTACACATTTAGAATTTAACAATATTATGATTTTTAAAATTAATATATTTATTTAAATTAAAAATTTTAAATTTTATAAATTAGTTTTTTTATATTCATCTCATGTTTAAATGTATATTTAATTTTTTAAATATATTTATATATTAATATATTTCATTTTTTATATAATTTAAATATTTACATATTTAAATATTCCTCTAAAGTTTAAATACTTAGAAATTAATTGACTAAAACATAAAAAAAAATAAAAGGGAAATTAAAATTTGTGACAGATTATTTAATCCGTCACTAAAACAGCGGCGGAATATCAAATTCGTCGCTAAAAGTAAATTTGTATTTGTTATTTATTTTGTTATTTAATAAATATTAAAATTATTTATTTTATTTTTACTTTTAGCTACGAATTAATATTTCCGTCTCTAAATTTAGCAAAAGAAAAGAGTTTTCATCGCTAAATTTTGATAAATTAAAAACTAAAATTAAATTTTAATTCATCGACAAAATTATTTTTCCGTGCTGAATTTAGCGACAGAAAATTGTTTCCGTGACCAAAATTAACGACAAAATTAATTTTCGTCGCTGAATGAAATTTTAATTTTTTATTTTTTTCTTATGAAAATTCAGTGACGAAAACTCTTTTCCGTTGTTAAATTTTGCGATGGATTAATTTTTCCGTCACTAATTTTTTTTTTTTAATTTGTTTAGCGACGGAGTAATTTTTCGTAGCTAATTTGTGTCACTATCCGTCGCTAATGTCGCAAAAGTTTTTCCTCCTAATCTGTCCCTATTCCATCGTTGTTTCGTAGCAAAATAGCGAAAGAAATGTTCGTAGCTAAAAATTCGTCGTTAAATCCTGGTTTTCTTGTAATGTAAAATTGGAATGGAGGGGGGACAAAACTAAGGATGAATTGAAAGGGGCAAAGGACATGGCTAGCTGTAACTACCATCAGTAGTAATGACTAGACTTCTTCAAATGTAAAGCAAAATTGTGTATAGAATCGAGTACTGTGTGCTGCAAAGCTTGACTACCTTAGTTTTTATTTTTTTTTTGGCAGCTGATATATATATCTTACTAGATGAAATTACATAAAAAGAAATTGTTCTCTGAATGTAGCATTAAATTGTTCTCTAAATGTTTTTGGGATGGGATGTGAAACTAGACACTGATTACTGGTTGACTGTTGAAAGTGATTGAGAAAAATGAAGAAGTAAGAAAGAGAGCAAGATAAGGAATCTTCTAAGATGCAAACAGTGCTTTACAATGTTCCACAACTAGTTGAAGCCGAGATAAGTTATCCCACACTTCTAGAAATTCGAAAAATGTTTAGAACTTGACTATTTGGTATTTGAAAAGTATACAGATAGATGTAGTTGAAGAACCATTGATATAATCTATATAACAAGAATCTTCCAGATATCTAACATATCGCCTGCCCCATGAAAATCTGTAAGTTGATGATATAATAACTATTCTAAGCCATTCCAGGTACCATACCAAACCAAATTTGATGATGTTCACGTTGAGCGAACGTTATTGTTTCTCAAACAACGGACTTTTACTGGTAGAGTGTTGATTTTTCATCATTCTGGGATGAGTTTGTTATGGAAATGGACTTGCACACAGTTGTCTGCTTAAGCCAGATTTAATCTGCTGCGATTTGAATGGGAAAATACAGAAACCATGTTAAAATATCATACATCTACTAGTTTGATCTTTGATAAATTCCTGAAGCATTAGTTAAGAGAAAGATTACCCCAGATCAATTGCTGTTTCTGGTGTTTCATTGTCATTTTCCTGTGATTGCCTTGGCTGGAGATGCAAAGAACCATATGAGTCATATTTTTCACCAAAATGTTGTGGATGGTGGGAACTACTATTCACTTCATTAGCATAAACCTGAGACCAAGTCTTGGAGTCTTAATAGAGAACAATCCCATTGAAATTGATATTTGATCAAGTGAATCTCTACTTCACTTGATACTGAAAGAAACACACGCACAGGCACAAATTGATATTGAAAGGCAATTGGTAAGCACCTTCTTACGTAGTTCTGCATTTTTCTTCTTCAGAACACTCAACTCCTTAAACAGATTCATATTTTCTTGATGAATGATAATTACCTGTAGTTAAACCAATTGAATTTTAACTACTTCAAAATGAATTCAACCTTAAAAAGGATATGAGACCTGGTCATTAAGTTTTTTCATTTCATCAGCAAAACCTTGTTCCTGCCAAATGAAAAATCCACATCATGAATAATGTAGAACACTTCATATGGTTATAAGAATAGTATTTAGAGTAAAAATTACTCTGTTGTTTTCTTTTTTGTACCTTCTTTTCCCGGACTTCCTTTAAGCTCATATTCATTTGGTTTTCTAGATTTTGTAGATCTTGGACACTCAAACCTGAAATTTCCTCCCCCTTTAAATGCCTGCGATTGTTATCAGGAAGAGGATTAAGTGCATCTATATGCTTGTCAACTTGTATTTTCATTAGATTCTTTATTTTGTGATGCACAAGGACCCATCCATGAACTTTTTTTCACCTTTTTATTGGATTGTGCATCATTGATTCAGTCTTAAGTGGATCAACAAGAGCTATTAGCCAACATTTGAAGCCTACAACTTAACAGTAAGATGCCTTTTATGTTTATTGCATTGTTTGCTCAGCCTAAAAAAGCCTTTTTTTTCCCATCAATTTAAGATTGTAAAGAAGTAAAGATATGGAATCACTTTGCTAGCTGATGGGAGAGTCCAGTGTAATCAGTTCTTAGTCTTGTTTTTTGACTGGAAAGTTGCGCTTGCAAATTTGGCTTAGTTGCACACAGTTATTCATTGTTCCTCTCTGTTGGCTCAAGTGGTCAGCCATTTGTCCATTCCAATTCTTGCAAAGATAGGTTGTGTAACTTATCTTTCCCTCAGCTTTAAAATCTCATCGTCTGAAGATCCTCGTAGTGTTGTCTATTTTTTGTTGAATTCATCTTTGGACATTTTGTAGCATGCCAGTTATCTTCGTGAAAAAGGACCTTGATTTCTAATTTTCTTATCAAATACTTCCATTGGGTTTAGTTTCCAAATTTATGGACAAGAAGTTTCTATTGTGAAGGAGTAGTCATTTATTTATAGTTACTAATTGGAAAAAAAAAATGTGCAGACTCCTACCATTGCTAATTCTCATTTGACTAGGACTTCAAATTAGAAAACAAGTGAAGTCCACTATTCAAAAGAATCTAAACCTCTTTCAGGGCACATATATTGCGTTGAAACATAACCTGACACATGTAGTGTGAGATTGGTTTATTCAAATTAGAAATTAAGAAGACAGCAGTAGAATGAATCTAATTGGACTCTAAACAATTACCATGAACAAGTCCTTTACATAGTTTAGGGCCCATAAACTTAGTCCTAAGTGTTAGCTGATGTGTTTAGAACTGCTGCCAAGTTGTCATGTTTTGAATATTTCAAAATATTGTTTCCTAGTGTTTAGGAGTTTGTTATTTATTGTTTCCTAGTGTTTGGGAGTTTATTATTTTCTGATTAATCATATGTGATCAGGGTTTATTTTTAGGACCAAGATCTTAGTGATTAGTTATTAATTTTTAAATCTTTTTAGTGTAAGTTTAAGAATTTATTAAAATATCTCCTCAGTTGACATAATCTCGTGTATTCTTTTCTTTAATCTTCATCTTTCTTTCATTCAAAATTGTCTTTATTTTTTGTTGCAACCTCAAAACAACAACACTAAGCTTTCAAAATGAACATGTCTAACTAATCAATCTGCTCACGTGTGATACTTGATTGTCACTTAAAATAGCACCAAAAAAAAAAAAAAATGATAAACATACCTGTAGCTTTCTTGCAAGTCATTCAACTGTTGCTTTAAGCTTTCTGCCTCTCGTTGCCAAAACTAGAATTCAGAACTCAATATTAAATCCATGTTACATAGTCAACTATATGCTTGAGAGTGAGATTAATTGATTGAATTTTCAGTTGTAGACATTTTCTATAAAGGATGTGGAGATAAGAATCTTTAGGATATTGCACTAAATATTCTTTTATAGATATTTTGTGATATTGTGACCATTTTGTGTTTTATAGACATTCTACTTTTTGATACTCTTGGTTGTTTATGTTGATGATATTGTTATCATATATAGTGAATGAGAACATAGGTAGTGATAAGTTGAAGGTATTTCTCCAATCCAAATTTCAGACCAAAGACCTTGGAAGCTAAACCGGCTAACACTCCTATGGATCCAAGTGTGAAGCTCATTTTTTATGGTGGTGATATATTGGATCATTCAGACATATACTATCAGTTATGTAGTGGTCATATCAAATTATTTGGCTATATGAAGACCAAATATTGCTTTCCCAATCAATGTGGTTAGTTAGTTTATGGAAAAACCCCATTGGAAAGTAGTTAATAAAAATTTTGGGTTATCTTAGTAGGACTCTTGATTGTGCTATACATTCTCTATATATATTGTGATTGAGGCCATGTTAGAATAAAGGGTTTCTCAGACGTTGATTAAGCAGGATCTCCATCAAACGAAAGTTCACCATTGGTTTTTGTGTGATTGAGAGGTTGCTAGGGAAAATCTAGTGTCATGGAAGAGCAAGAAGTAATTTATGGTTACTAGGTCTACTACAGAAACAAAATATACGCCAATGGCTCAATCTATTTTCTAATTAATGTGGATTTGTAAATTAGTTGAAGAGTTGGGATTTAACAGTTGCTATTCACATTGCATCTAATCCATTATTTGATGAACATACAAAGTTATTGAGGTAAATTGTCGCTTCATTCGAGAAAGACTAACAAAATATTTTTCAAACATGCCACATGAGAACGATAGATCACTAAGTGAATGAGTGAAACTAAAATGAGTATATTTATAAAAAGTCGCACATGCATGATACTTTTGCTCCAACTTGAGAAGAAGTGTTTAGAAAATTAGGAGTCTATAATTCTATATTTGGAAACTATTCCATCGTAATGTCCATATATAAATAGTTTGATTACCCCTAACTAGGGAAAATGCTTTCCTTCTCCATCATTAATCTTCTCCTTAACTTACATGGATGATAGTTTCAGAGAAATTGCCAGCAATATACAATTCAGGGATAAGAAAGTTAGGGGAGTGATTTTTCCAGTCGAGAGTCTATAGGGGATTGTTGACAGGTTGCTTAAAGTGAGTAAAACTCTGGACAGTTTATGAAATTGGAGACAAATTCCTAGGTTCGAGGTTCCTTTTACATAGGGCTTGAGAAGGTATTTATAAAATGTCAAGAACGATCATCAAGGTAGGATTTAGTTTGATTAGTTTACAAAATAAATATACATATAGAATTGGAGATAAATCATAAACAATTATGTTTTCTGAAGTTAAAAACAAAGTCAGGATCATATACTGAAATAAGAAACTTAAATACTAGATCAGCAATATGTATGGTATACAAATTGGCTTTTAAATCCTTTATTTGTTCATATTGGTGGCTGATATTGTACCCTCAAGTAAGTCTATTACGACTTCAATATTGTACCCTCAACTAAGTCTATTATGACTTTGATATCGTATAAGTGTAGCAGTGGATTAGCTTATAGGAACCTGATCAGGGAGCCATCTGCAATTCATCGAATTAGTACTTTTAATCAAGATATATTGGGAAGTAACTGTGTGCTTCCTATTGCAGGAGATGATGGTCATGCAGAGTACTAGATGAGTTAGCTGTTCATGAAAGATTACCTTGGCTTCAGCAGTAGGACTCAACAGTTGATGATACTCTTCTTCTCCTTTATATTTTTCAATTATCGAGCCCATGCTGAAAAGGCATAACAACAATGTCAACAATTGGGAGATCACATAATTTCATGTCATGGCATCTCTAGCGAACAATTAGTTTGTCACAGCATACTAATATGTCAAGAAATTCATCTTTAAACTTGTTCTATAATTCCTTATTTCTAGATCATATTTATGTGGTATTTATGCATGAAAATTAAAGAAAAACTAATAAAGAACTTATGTTGAAATCATAGTTTTCTAGTATTTATGCATGAAACTGATCAAAGAAGAACTACTAAACAATAGGACTGATTTCTTTCCCCAGCAAATAAAATTTGTTAGACGTTTAACTTGCTCAATCAAACAATATTCTGTTTATCTGCACTATACAAAATACAGAAAGTATTATTCCATTGCTCAGTGTTCATGTTTCTGATTGTAAATGCCTACTTGTTTGATTTCTGTTTTATAATTAACAGAAACTTCGGTAAGAGTTTCTACTATCAAAATGTCACAAGGAACTAAATCTCATGGCTATGGACTTGAGCCTATCAACCAATCAAACTTCTTTTATTTTTCTGACTTAAACCCATGACCTCCAGGTCACAATGGGCCAACCTTACCACTGGGCCAAGGTTCACCTTCCCCAGAGCCTGCAATTGCGAGAGCCTCGTCCACTGGGTTCACCTTACTAACAAAAGAGAAAAAAAAAAAAAAATAGTTCATATAATTGATCTACTTGACAAGAACATTTTATGTTCATTCTCAATGGGAAAACTAAACGCAAAATCTGTTGGGTAATATGTTATGTCTTTTTTATGCACAGCTGAAGTAGTATGGTACAGCCCAATGTGCTGATAATCATTTCCTCTTCCTTTTCATCCTTGATCACCAGATCTACAAAAAATGGTTACTCTAACTAGGCTCTTTTGCCTTACCTAGCTTTATTGTTTCAGTATCAAGTCCTTAAGTTCACCAACTTCCTTGATCTTGTTAGGACAAAGATCCTTGTGGATTTATGGCCTTGAAAAATGTTTGCTGCCATGCTCAGATGACACTTGAGAATTGGTTCATTCAATAACTTGACATTATTGATTATGATCCTATAGAATCAAGGACAAAACAAAAAATCAATAAAAATAGTATAAGACTTTTATTACTACAGTCATTCTCATATTGGTAGGACTCAATCCCACGTTGGTAATCTACCTTGTAAGTTTTAAGAATATTATCTGTTGGTGTAAAACGTATATAGAATAGAGGGAAGAAGCTGATTCTTGGAGAATTATTTTATTCACTGTATAGTTCTTGTTAAATAGAGCTCGAGTTTAATAGAAAATAGAAAATAGAAAAATCTGCTGATTACATGGTATAAATATCAACTTCCTAATAACAAGTCAAAAATTCAAAAATAATATCTTATCTCCTAAATACTTGGTCTTCAACCACATGTTGTTACCCATTCCTCAGCAACTGATCAGCCTAATCTTTAGGCTATATGCAGTTACTTCAAGCAATCTTTTAACACTCCTCCTTGCCTTAATAGCTGCAGAGACCTAATTTTTAATTTTGGCATGTCTTAGATATAGGTGTATGGGCATTTTATGGTTTATGGTTATGAGACATAGGTATGGTTATGGAGCATAGGCATTTTTTGGGGCATAGGCATGTATATGATTTTGAGTAGAGTTAAAATAACTCATCTTCCAGTGGACTATTCATTGCTACTTTGGGTTCATTTTGTTGTTGATTTTTGCATACTCTCTCCACATGACATAGTTGACCACATTAATTGCATTTGATTTCTGGTTTCCACCAACACTTATTCTTTGGATGATTTGTTTTTTACAATGAGGGCAAGTAGGATGATTTCTCTCATTGTTCTTCATTGACTTTGCTTGAGAAGCCCATTCCACAGAGCCTTTTGTCCTCATCAATCTTCTTTGTTCTTGTGCTTGCAAGGCACTCAAAATTTTTTCCAATGTGATCTTGGACAGATCCTTTGTGTTTTCCAATGAGGTTATTGAAGCTTCATATATAATTTTTTGGAACAATAACAAGAATCTTTTGTACTATTTTTGAATCAGTAAACTTCGAACTTAACAACCTGACTTGGTTGGCAATACTCAGAAGTTTGTATGAATACTCTTTTATAGTTTCAAACTCCTTCATCTTTTGCATTTCAAATTCCTTTATTAAGTCTAAGACTTGCATACCTTTTATTCTTTTATTCCCAACACACTCACTTTTAAGGAAGTTCCATACCTCAAAAGCTAATTTCAAAGTCATTATCCTTGTAAAGATGGATGATGAAACTGTAGCAAAAAGAGTAGCTTTGGCCTTGGACTTTTTTAACTTTCTCTCCTTGTGGTTCTCCATTTGTGCCACCGTGGGATTCTCTGGTAGTGAAGGAACTACATACTCCTCTTTAACAGCTTCCCATAGATCATTAGCCTCTAGGTGTGCTTCCATTCTTGCAGACCAAACATGGTACTTTTTGCCACAGAAAACTAATATTAATGGTGCAAGGGCCGTAAATGGTACTTCCGAAGCCATTGATGTAGAGAAGCAAGTGTTTTGTGGAATTTGTGTGTGGTTGATGTTCTTAACTTTGGTTATGGATCACAAGTCCCTTAAGAATGAAGGCTCTAATACCTTTTGTTGGTGTAAAACGTGTATAGAATAGAGGTAAGAAGCTGATTCTGAGAGGATTAGTTTATTCACTGCATAGTTCTTGTTAAATAGAATTTGAGTTTGACAAAAAATAAAAAAATCTGTTGATTACAAGGTATAAATATCAATTTTCTAATAACAAGTCAAAAATTCAAAAATAATATCTTATCTCCTAAATCTTTGGTCTTCAGCCACATGTTATTGCTGACTTACTCCTCAGCAACTGATCAGCCTAGTCTTTAGGCTATATGTAGCTACTTCAGGCAATCTTTCAACATTACCATCTCATGAACCCATCACCTTCAACTATCACTTTGGGATGAGGATCCATGGTGTTACAAGGTAGTATTAGAGCCAACTAAGGTTGGTATCATGTGAGTATAGGACTAGGAAAGTGTTTTGAATTTGACTTGAGTAAGATTGATTAATATGAGATTTTTTATTTGATAAGGACGTTGAGTATTAAAAGAGGGGAGTTTATCACTATTCAATCTCATATCCGTACATAGTCTATATATTGGGAGAGGCATTAAGTATATAACTTAATTCAGTCCATAAGTTATCTTTAACTATAGCACTTTTAAGTAAGGACCCGTGGTGTTATATGTATAGTGCCATTCACTTTGTGGGACTCATATCATAAAGAATGATAATTTTAGTTACTCCAGTTTTCCCTCTGATGTAAGGTTTTGTACACCAATATGACTATGATATGTTCACTTTAAATATATGCAATAGACAAGTGGTTATTATGCCAACAGTAAACAGTATATGAGGTATGGAATTTTAGTCATTGGCATCATTTCTGAATTCAGTTGCCAAAAGTAAAATGTTAATAACGGCATTTTGCCAAAAGTAAAATGTTATAATGGCATTTCTTGGAGCTTACGCCATCACTGATTGCATTTTTGCATCTTCATTTAAAGAACTGCACAGCTACTTCATAAACCATATTTTTGCAAGTTCAACCCATGTCTATATAAAAGTGTGGCCCCGCATCCACATCTGAGTTTGTTTGCAGATATACAAATCAAATAAATTTATGTCACCACAAGTTTTTTATGTGGTACGTAGTCTGTGTGGGCATTCTCAACTATGTTCAAGTACAATCTAATGTGTTTGCATCTAGTAGAAATTCAACAAAAAGTTGAATGAAAGAATCATGTATCATAATAATGACCCCATAAAAAAATTGAACTATCAATTATTGACGAAATTTGATCTTTATAATTTTATGAGAT
The DNA here is from genome assembly GCA_036245055.1 of Diospyros kaki. Lineage (NCBI taxonomy): Eukaryota > Viridiplantae > Streptophyta > Magnoliopsida > Ericales > Ebenaceae > Diospyros > Diospyros kaki. The sequence goes on along the minus strand of BSEG01000006.1, from coordinate 7,044,528 downwards.
TACTTAGGATCACTGCAAATAAGGTGAAGCCTAGAACTTGCTATATGGATCGAACACAATTATGATTGTTGCAGTTGAATTTAGAATTTTATTATAATCTTGAAACTCTTGTTTTCTTGTTCTTTTTTTATTCCGTTCATCTTTTTGTTTTATTTATTCCATTCCTCAAGACTTGTATTGAGGCAAAGCAAAGTACATCAAGGAGGGAGGAAAGAACTGGGATTAGATTGACAGTTCTCTAAGACAAAAGCATCTAAGATACAATTAGGAAAACTCATGGGTAAAGGATCCTTCAAATCTTGTTCTCTTAATTTGCACTAAGCTGCGAACACGTGGGCTAAAAGTTGCCCTTCAGAGAGACATAAAGGTTGATGACCATGCTGGGTTCTATTTGTGATAGCTTTAATATCTCTAACAAGGGAGGATATTCCGTTCTCCATTTTGGTTGATGGTAAGGGTCTTGGATAACTCCTTAAATCCACATTGGGTAGGAATGAGATTTTTTTATATTGACCCAATCCCACATAAGATAGGGATAGGAAGCCCACTGGAGTTGTTGTCTATGTATAGACCTCTCAATTATGATGAACCACAATTTAGTAGATATGGTTGTTTGTGAGAGATTGTAACTAGGTTAGTGGAGTGGTTAGAGTGAGACAGTAATATTTTAGAATCTAAAGGTTATGTAAAGTGAGAATCGAATATATGGAATGTAAGTGTGGACGATGTTATGGTAATATATTGGAAGATCAAATCTTACCAAATAGACCAAGTTAAATATCTTAGATCAATCATATCCAAAAAGATAAGAAGATTAGTGAGGATGTTAAACATAAAATTAAGACAGGATGGTTAAAATTGAAGAGTGCACCTAGTGTTTTCTATGATAATAAGATTTCATTAAGGTTAAAAAGAAATTTTTATAAGACTACTATAATAAGACGAATATTTTTATATGACATAAAATGTTGAGATGTGCAAAATATAAGCATAATTGAGATGAGGATGTTAAGATGAATGTATAGCCATACAAAAAAAAGATAAAATTATCAATAAGGTTATATATAATAAGGTTAAAGTGAGTTCTATTGAAGATAAAATGTGAGAAACACGATTAAGATAATTTTGTCATGTGAGAAAAAGATTAATAAAGGCATCTATGAGGAAAGTTGATGAAATGGAACAGGTAGTTAGTATAAAAGATAGAAGAAGACCTAAAAAGACATGGTATAAAACTTTAAAGATTTGATATTAGATATGTGTCCTTTACAAAAAATAAAGATAAGGCAATAGATAGATTTTATTGGATATCTAGAATTTATGTAGCCAATGTGGCATGCTAGGATAAAGGCTTGGTAAGTAGTTGTATCAATATAGTTGTGTATATATTTTTCACCTAAATTGAATCTTGTAAAAGTAAATGAAAAAATAGAATCCATACAGCTGTGTGACTTGGGGAAAACCCAATGAGTTGAGTTCAGATGAGTCATTGTAGCTCTTGAATACATGGGTTGGATCCTTGTTTGCCTATTTGAGCTAATTTCTTTTTCTTTTTTTTTTTTAAGCAACACTAGCAAAATAATTGAAAACGTCACCCAGTTTGATCAACTATTGCATCTAAAAATTCATATCATCATTAAAAGGAATGTGATATTAAGAGAACTCTTATTTGATCTCCCTACAGAGAAACATGTTTGACAGGTGGTACTATTATTTACAGCCTTAAAGCTCTATGTTTTCTTTAACATATATCCCTTCCATTTTCATTTTTATGAATACATTCCTTTTATGTTTTTTAATTGGGGCAAAACTCACCAGCTAAAGGTGTGGTCACCAAGTACTGGAAAACCCTTGCCTCTATCTCATCTATTAACCCTTCCTTCCAGTTCCAGCCTCCTAATTCTCGACTCACCAGCTAAAAATAGGGTCACCAAGCTGTGGAAAACCCTTGCCTATCTCGTCTAGTACAACCCTTGCTTCCATCCTCTTCATTCTCATGTATACCTGACCTGTTTCGCAGTTAACGCCTCGGTAATATCAAGTTTAATCATTCGTTCCTTTGAGGCTATATCTTCTCTTTGAGGCCAGCATGGCACTCTCAGTGCTATCTTTCAAAAATAGATCAGGAGAGAAAGAAACAAGGCAGGTAGGATCTTTGACTTACAGGATAAGCTAGTCTAGTTCACTGTAAATGGTTGATTCAAATCCTAAATCTGAATTTTGACATGATCTTTCCCACTTCAATGAGAAAAAACAAAAATAGGTCAATTACTAGCAGGTGTTAATGCAGACCAGGCATCAGATGGACACAAGCTTCATGGATACAGATCATTAATTAATTTAGTTATTTTTGGGGGAGGGGCTGTTTATGCATGTGATAGAGAGAAAGAGAGAGGGGAGAGAGAGAGAGAGAACTTATCTGACCTTGAGCTTGAGAATTCATATAGCTTCCCAGTACTAGAGAAGACAATTACTCCAACTTCAGCATCACAAAGAATTGATAGCTCTCTGGCTTTCTTAAGCAGACCATTTCTGCGTTTTGAAAAAGTCACTTGCCTACTTGTTAAATTCTCTATTGGTTTAACAACAATCTTTCCACTCCCCATCTGTTCTTTTTGGTATTCCTAGGTTTTCCCTGATCTTCTTGGCGGCTGAGGATTCGGATTTTCTACAAGAACTAATGAAGCAGTTATGTGCTGATATGAAGAAAGTGGATGTATCTTGCAGTCAGTAAGAGAGGGAGGGAGAGAGTTTAGTGTTTGGAAGACGGACGAGTAGTAGAATTTAAAGTTCCTATTGATTTAATCTTGTTTTGTACGGAATGCTTGAAGCTGCTTAAAAGAAGAAAAACCACTTCTTTGAGAAAGATGGACTCCCAAATGTCCAGAAATTTCTCAATGGTTTTCAGCTGTGGGATCATACGTTGTGAGTACATTAGGCATAGGAAATCACAACGTAGATAAAGAAAAAGAAATAGAAAAAGTTAGGCTGCCTCTTGGATCAGCAGTTTCTTTCTTTTCTAATTTGTATTGTAGCGACAAGATGACCCAATAGCAATTTGACATATGTCAATCATGGGTAACCTGAAAATTCTGACTCTAGAAGCTAAATTAATTTGGCTAGAAAAAAAGCTTTAGAAGTTGTCAAGACTGATCAAAATCCAAAGTGGTGTGAAATTTTTGTGTATTTGAAACTGCATCTCAATTGAAAGTCTTTTAGCTTACTTAGCCAAAAAAGAGAGATTTTTTTAGATTAGGAATAACACTACTGAATCTTTTTTTTTTACCTGAATGTCTTGATGCCTTGAGCCCTTGACATAATAATTGGAATTCATGATGAAAGATTGGTTTGATCAAGTAGAATACCTAACAAGTTGGTGTCATTAGAAGAGTTGAGTCTCACATCAGCAACATGGAGGCATATGTCAATAGACTGATGAGTTGTTGTCTTTCATTAATTTAAGTGTGTGAGGACAGTAAATTTCGGACTTCTAGAGAACTGATAAGGTAGATAATATTATTATATTATTGCATGTACTATCGGGTTTGAAGAAAATGTTAATTTGTTTGGACAGTTACAATTTTAAAACAAGCACGGCATTGCCTTTCCTCCAATTATGGCCTTTTTTTATTTGGATAGTTGAGAAAGATGTGCCTGGTGTTTTTTGTTTAACTGGAAAACGTTGCATGCACGAATTAATATACCGAGAATGTAAAGCATCGTACATGCTTGTCACATGCATGATCTTATGTGATATGGTTGAAGTGTTTAGCCATTGCATTTGAAGGTTTCGATGGAAGTCTTCTATCTGGGGTCCTTCGACATGGCTTATTAATTTTCTTTTGTGTAAGACACAACTTGTAGTAGAATGTCAGTTCATCACAAGTTTCTCGGATCTTATAAGATTTTTTACTTGGATGACATTTGTGATGGCAAGTGAATTTATGTATTAATCATATTGTTGGACAGCGTTTCATTGAGTTACAAGTTTATGACTGTATGGATAGCCCATACAAATCAAGTTTGTATGGAAATCTTTTAACTGCGAATTACTACTTTTCCCAGTTGAAATACTTGCATATGCAACTTCATTGTGATAAATCCCATAATCTCATTTTATCGCCTGATATATTCTGCACTCTGAAGACTTGTACAGTTCCATCTAACACATAAGTGGATCAATTGTTTATTTAAAATGGAAGACGCTTAACCTGTCCCTAAGCTTCACTGTTACCTTCTCCAGTAATAACGTGGATGGGAATAGTAGTGTTGGTTTTTTTTATAGAGAAAAAAGAAAAGAGAAGGAAACATACAAGGAACAGAGAATAGATTGGGAGAAGAGATAATTCATATTTAAAATTTGATTAACATCTCTACTAGTATAAAGCAAAAAAAGAAAACTGAAATGCTAACTAATAGCCACAAATCATGTTATAATATGCTAACAGACTAACAACTCCCAAAGACTAGGACAACTTTATTTGCTGAAAATATAAAATGTGAAACTAATAAAAAGGAAATGTCACGTAGACTTATACATGACAGTCTTGAAGCAATCTTTAACACTCTTTATTGCTTTAGGCTACAAATGTAAATTTTTAATTTTGGCATGTCTTAGATATGGGCATATGGGCATTTTATGGTTTATGGTTTATGGTTATAAGGCATAAGTATGGTTATGGGGCATAGATATAAATATGATTTTGAGTAGAGTTAAAATAACTCCTCCTCCTCCGGTTAACTATTCATTCTTGCTTTTGCTTTATTTTGTTGTTAATTTTTGCATATCTTCTCCACATGACTCAATTGACCACATTTACTGCATTTGACATCTGGAATCCATCAACACTTGTTCTTTGGATGATTTGCCTTTTTACAATGAGGACAAGTAAGATGATTTTCCTCATTGTTTTTCATTGACTTTACTTGAAAAGCCCTTTTCCACAGAGTCTTTTATCCTTATCAATCTTCTTTGTTCTTGAGCCTGTAGTGCATTTATTTATTTTGCCACGGATATGCTTGACAAATCCTTAGACTCTTCTAGTGAAGAAATTTTATATTCATATTTCTTTGGCAAACTTACAAGAAATTTTTGTACAACTCGTTCATTAAAGAATTCCTTACCAAGCAACCTCACCTTATTTACGATGCTGAGCAGTTTGTCAGAATATTCTTTGATGGATTCTGACTCTTTCATTCTTTGCATCTCAAATTCTCTTATCAGGTTCAACACTTGCGTATTCTTTGTCCTCTCATTGCCCTGATACTTCTTCTTGCGATACTCCCAGTTATCATTTGTAGATTCTAGGTTCCTGATTCTGGAGAAAATTGTGCTTGAAATTGCAGAGTACAAGCAATCCTTTACTTTTGATTTTTTGGTCCTTCTCTTCTTATGGTTCTTGATCTGAACAACTGTTGAATTGTCAGGCAATACAAGAACTGCGTAGGCATTCTCCACTGCTTTCCACAAATCCAAAGATTCCAAATGAATTGTCATTCTGACAGCCCAGTCTTAACAGTTGTCACCATAAAAAATTGGTGGTACAACATGGGAGAAACTATTTTCAGCTTCCATTTTTGAAGGTTGTGGGCTATAGTGTTTTTTTTGTTGTATTTGGTTTCTCTCAACTCACATGTCCCTCAAGAAATATGCTCTGATACCATTTGTTGGTTTTTCTAGGGAAAAAGAAGAAAAGAGAAGGAAACATACAAGGAACAAAGTATAGATTGGGAGACGATATAATTTATATTTTAAATTTGATTAACCTCTCTATTAGTATATAGCAAAAAAAGAAAATTAAAATGCTAATTAATAGCCACAAATCATGCTATGATCCGCTAACAGACTAACAACTCCTAAAGACTAGAAAAACTTTATTTGTTGGAAATATAAAATCTGAAACTAATAAAAAAGAAATGTCACGTGGACTTATGACAATTTTGAAGCAATTTTTAATGAGTAGGACTGATTAGACAGTAGATACTCGTTCTCGCCCCCCCCGGGGAGCACGCACACACGTGACTGAAGTTTCTCTTTATCTCTGTAGGAGAAAATTTGGTTACCAGTTAGATTTATTTTTAGTAAGTGTATGATGGTAACGTATAAGAGCCTTGCAAAAGAAAAGGGTCAAAATAGAAATTATTGAAGAGTTAGAATTTATATAGTAGACCTCATATATGTAGTAGGATTAAGCCTTAACATGTAGTAGTTGTTAGTTAGTGTATTTTTCACCTTTATTTCAAATTTACAGTTGACTAGAGGATAAATGGGCCTGGAAAGCTGAAGCATTTGTTTTCATCTTATTACCATTGTGTTCTCAGAAATCTATCTCATCTCATTTCACACTTGTCAAAAAGTTTTAGGGTTTGAGAAACGGTATTGAAATGGTTCTGAAATTCTAAACATCTTTAGCAGATTGATTCATAAAGAAGGTTATGATACTGGAAATGGTAGGTCATGGTAGTTCAATTTATAATCTGCATTGGAAAAACTGAAGTTTACTGGAGTATGAAGATTATTAATGATGGAAATATTTTAAATTATCTTTTCTTCAGATATCTGTACGAGTGTTTGCTGATCTTTTTCAGGATAGATTTCTCTTGAATAAATAACAGTTGTACTAACTAAAATATTTTTCCTCTCCCAGGTACCTCATGTATATTGATCACCAGCGTACTTATCAAAACTTGACTGACCAGCAACAGCGTAAAATATAAAGTCAAGTCTTTCCTTACGTAATTCTCCACAATGGTCTTCTGGGTATTGTAAAATCATTTTGCATCCTGGTAATTTTGCCATCATAGCCATAAGCCAGCTCCGGCACTTTCCTGAGGCAGGTAATGATGCTAACACATCCCGGTCATTAGGAAGATAATTTCATAATTTTCTTGGATAGAAGTTCATTGATATTGGGAACTGTTTTGCTTCGTGCTAGATTGTGATATCGTATAGCTCTCAGTGAACTACTCACTGAAAAGAATAAAATTAGTGAACCTTGGTGATCTAAATAAACATGATGCATGCCTTTTGATCGATTCATAATGTTGTTACACTTTGATTTTGAACTTCTTTCGTGATCAAGGGAGTAAAGTATTAGTTGAATTCTGCCTGTTGAGAGTATTCATTAATTACATGGAAGATGTGCTATGTCTAATGAAGATGGATTGATCATCTCAAGATTTAGAGGTCAAAACTTATATTTTAAAAGAACTATAGAATGAGAGAGAGGTTAAAAAAAAGTAAATCCATTTTTTTTTTTCTTAAGTGCAAATCCGTCTTTTCTAGTTGGGTGTTTACTGTTTTGACGTAAGAGAGAGAAAATGAGGAATCTTACAGAAACCACCTTATGTAAAGGACAAAAAAAGTGTGACACTGTCAGAAGATTATTTGTTTTGAATTGATTAATCTAGATTAGCATATTTTCAGGTTGTGTTCACACTTGGTGCTTCCAGTTTGAATTGCGAAAAGATTGAGGTTGGATCTTGAGCTTTTAATATTGCATTAGGAGAGTGGTCGAAAGTCCAGATGATTATTCAAAACTGTGTTCACACTGCTTCGTATTTTCAATATTAGGAGAGTGGTCAAAAGTCTAGATGATTATTCAAAACTGTGTTCACACAGCTTCGAATTTTAATTACTGAAATCAGTATACATTGTATCGATATGAGGAACATCGAGTTGATTAATTAAAGGGGTATCTTCACACCTTTAACTATTTTTAAAATCTGAATGCTCAAAACTGATTCTGTGGGCATCAAATATGATGGTTTTTGGAGATTTGCATGATTTGAAGGTTTAGAGTTGCTACTAATCTCTTACAGATTTTCCCATTTCTCGTCTTGACCAAGAGAGAATATTTTTGTCTTTGTCTTTGTCATCATTATCAACTACATCTAATCCTGACCTAGTTAGTATCAGTGACACATTTTTCATGTCAATTGAATGATTTTGATACGAGCGTAATCCATCACATAACTATTATGCAAAACTAACATGTACAACATCGGAACGTGGCCAAGAGAATATTCTTGTATTGGCTGAAAATTTTGCACTAGCAGGAACTACATTGTCTTGCCTCTTCACTTGCTCCTTTTGTTGTTTCTGCTCTAAGCAAAATAATAGCTGTTGCATATCAACTACAATAAACTGATCTGCAGACTTGATTATGATAACCTTTGCTGCTTTTTCTTTCCTCAGTCGACTGAAGATACAACCGCTTTGCGAACTTTACAAACAAAACCATAGCATGATCTGACATATTCCCTAATAAATAAACTCATCTTAACCCTTTCACTTGGTTAGTTTTTTGTTTTCTTCCAAGTAACTGTTCCACTTGATTCTGAGCGTGCTTGAAGATAAAAACTTGATAAGCACTACGTGCGGATGGTCTCATTATTAGTATTGCTTTTTCCCCTCTAATAATGTTAGTATTGGTTTTTGAAGGATTAGTGATGTGAGGTGAAAAAATATCCAATCATATGTACCATAAGATTGGATGAAACCATGTATATATTGTGTTAGGTTAGCATATGATATCGAGAAATGAATTAGGTGTTAAAAGTTATATTATTAAATTTGTAGAGAACATGATCTTTTTATATATATGCCATCATGCCTTAATTGGGAGACTAAGACTAAGTTGATTTTGACATATAATGACAGAAGATCACTAGACTAACCTACAAAGGCATTGGATGAAATTATCGATGCATATATACTCTAGTCTATACTAGTTAATTTGGTTTGATTTTCTTTTTTTTTTTTAACTCTTTGGTTTGTTAATTATAAATAATACGATTTACCATTTGGTTTCGGTCTACAAGAAGACTAAATTCAAACAGTAAAATTTGTTAAGTTTTTGAAAGATAATGATGTAGTGTTATTGATCATAATAATGATAGTCTCATATTTACTACCGCAAGAATAACAACCAAGAAATAAGACAGGAGATCATAAAATACAAGAATTGCTTTGTTAAGAAAATAGTAACATCTGAACTTTCTTAACAAGAGCCTAACCAATGATGCCAAAATAGTCGACCAACTACCTGGGGAGTGGGCAATTTGTTCGCTCTACTCTTGTTTAGTGAAATAGACGTGATTGATCAAATAATTATTTGGCATAAAATATCATATTTTATCAATAATATATAATATTATCCATATATATTTATATATCTTGTAGTAAAAATGTTTTAATGATAAAGTTTCTACTCAAATTTTCTTTTTGTTTAAAAATTTTTGTAAAAGTTTTATATAAATAAATCTATGATAAAAAATTTTATACAAAGAAATTAAATAAACTTTTTTTTTTTTTTTGTAACCTCACATACAAATATATACGGTTCATATGTCTAGCAACAGCAGCAAGAAAAACCCTTGTGCATAATTGTCTGATATATGAGTTAATGAGTTTTAACATTGTTGAACGCAATTTTGAATTTGTACTTTGTAATATATATTAGTACATTTGTTGCTATATGGTTTTCCAATTATATTAGACAGTCTCTATGCTATCATATATGATTTTTCAGTTTGCATTGAAGGTAAAAAATTTATATAATTGTTACGTTGTTCAAACTAAACAAAGCCTTAATGTTACAAGAGAAAAAATAAATTCTTAATTTTGTAGTTTAACTTGACTGTTAAAAAATGAACGAGCATATAAAACATATACTATTTTATATGTTGCATGTTAAAACCCTTCAGGATGGTCATCTCTTTGCCCTTTTCAATGTTGCAACCCTTTTTGGATCTTTTCATCGCCCCTAATTGGCCCTTCTAAGCGACATTCAACTCAATTGTAGCCTTTTTGTTCATTACAATTTTTATATATGCTTGTTTCTCTTAAGCTATTGATTCCTCAATTATTGATGTTGTAGGCCTAGAAAAATATATATATAAAGCACATCAAGTTATTAAAAGTTGCAAACAAACTTTGCTACCAAACAAATTTGACAAGCTTTGTACTCAGTTTTAAATTAGTATAAGAGAAAAGGGTTGACTGGGTTGCTTTGCAATCAGTTTTAAACTAGGACCCGGAAATGATTCGATACAGAGATGGAATTGAGAAAGAATCACCCTCATCAATTGAGATAGCACAATTTATGGAAGTATCACATGGTTTATAGTCTTGCATAGCTACCGTCAGCAGTATATTCAAGGTATATTTAGATTGTATAAGGTAAATTATAGTACGCTTAAATAAAAGAAGTTAATTTTAAAAAATTTTAAGAATTTTTAGGCTGAAAAGATTTAGATAATGAGATTTTAGAAGTGAATCTTGAGTGGTTTAAAGAATTAGATGTCAGTTTAATAGTTTTAAATAGTCGAATCAATGGAATGGAGTATCTCAGAACTTAGATGTCTAAAGAAAAAGGTATGACATGGACGAATGTCTCACGATGAGATTTATGACGCTAAAAGAAATCAAAACAAAGACAGTTTTCGATACAGATAATATATTGCTTGAAAAATCGAATGATCAAAAGATAGTCGTAAGGGACTTTAGAAAATCCAACGAAACCCTGAGGGGGCTCCGATTTTATGTAAGAATCAACCCTAAAGTGGTTATAGGACAAAATGATAGTCCTGTGTGGACACTAGGGTGAAAACATACTTATTGAGTAATTTTGAGTTATTAATATTAAAATTTTGATATTTTAATCCAAATAAAATTGATATTTGAAAATATAATTACAATTATGTAATGACTAAAGTGGGATTAAGAATTTAATTGAGGAATTTATATATAATTTTTATAATTTTAATATATAATATAATAAATTATATATATTATGCATAATATATACATGTGAATGAGTGGAGGCCAAGTTATGTGCAGGTAGGCAAGCACACCATTAATATATAATATATATGATGCTTGGCCACCTAGGTAAGAAAGCCTATAAATTGGGCTGTTGGGCATAGAAGGAAGAGAAAGGAAGAAGAAGAAGAAGAAGAAGAAGAAGAGAAAAAGAAGAATTGAGGGAAGGAAGGAAGAAGATAAGAGAAAAATAGTTAATAAATTTTAGAAAATTTGAAAAAAAAATAGAAATTAATGCAGGGCTAGAGGAGCATATTCGAAGTCAGAAATTATCTAGATACGCGTTTTGAGATTAGGGCACGCATACTGAGGGAGATTGATAGGTTGAGTCAAGGGAATATTGAGGTTCAGAATTTAGCATTTAAAAGCCTAACATAAGAGTCAAGGTTGAGCACGAATTTCGAGACATTCTAAATTGTATTCAAGGTGAGTGGTTCTACCAAAAAACTGATTTTGTTGCATGTGAATGGTTGTTTTCATGTGGAAGGTTTATCTAAAAATGTTTTATACATGTGCATTGAATTTTGTGCATTGGAATACGTACATTGAAATGTCATTTTATGTAATGCATTGTTACATGTTGTGGATATGGCATTTGCATGTGTGTTTGAAAGTGGGTAGTGTTTTCGGGTTGCTTTTAAGTGGGAACGTAATCCCTAACGTGATTGTGGTGTGCTGGGTTCCTGCGTTGATGTTGACCCTTCTGTGTCGAGAGTGATAACGATTGTTCCCGAGGTGTCCGGGAGATGTGTTGATGTTGCCAATCTTAAGGCAGGATTATGTTATGTCAATGTGTCAATGTGGTTATGTTGTCTTTAGAGAAATTGCTCTTTCCCCGTGGTATGGGTTATGCACTGTATGAGATTATCTTGGTATGAGATATTGCTAGATATGTCAATTTATTCATGGTCTTGCATATATTCATGAAAATATTTTTGAAATCTCACCTAGATGATTCAGCATCAAATTTGGACTATGTCCAAGTGAAAGCAATGACGCCAAGGGAAAAGAAGTTTTCGAGATGTAGCCGTCATTTACATAGATGATCTTTAACATATCTTTGACTATGTTTAAGGTATTCAGTTGTTACTGCTGAGAGATTAGTCTCCACGTATTTTATATTGAAGATATCATGATAAATACTAGTACGATGTCTTATAATATGAATAGAGCATTTAAGGTTTTGTACCATATCAAGTTCCGATCTTGTTTCCGCATATGTGATGAAATTACCAGTCTTAGTTTATTTCTTGTGGAGTTTGATAGGTTGAGTAGGCAAAATGGGATTGTTGGGAAATGGAATAAGTGTATGTAGAAAAATAAAAAATATTCCTGAAATCCCGGGTTAACGCTACACTTGGAAAAAAATGAGGTGTTACATAAATCCCATTATGATCTCTGTGAGCTTCAAACCCTAGGAAGTAATGAATAGATCTTAGAATTTTTAGAGTAAAATTAGTGTCCAAATCTTGAATAAATTATCTAAGGGTTGCAGTATTAGATCCTGTGACTAGGATATCATCTACATACACCAATACAAATAGAATAAATTGAGGAGTGCGCTTAATGAACCATGAAGCATCAGACACAGCTCGTATAAACCCCCATGATTGTAAAACCACTTTTAGTTTTGTGTACCAAGTTCAAGGAGTTTGTTTAAAGCCATAGAGAGACTTCTTTAGCTTAAACACGTGTGAAGGATATTGAGCATCAACAAACCCCTCTGGCTGAGACATAAACACATCCTCAGTAAGGTCACCATTTAAAAAAGCATTGTTTACATCTACCTGCTAAATGTCCCAACCAAAGGTAACAGTTAAGGTGAATAAAACTCGAATAGGAGGGGCCTTAATAGCAGGGCTAAAAGTCTTAGCATAATCAACTCTTGGTGTTTGAAGAAATCCCTTGGCTACTAACTGAGCCTTGTGTTTAAGCACTATCCCATCACGATTATATTTAACTTTAAAAATCCACTTGTAGCCAATGAGGTTCATATCCTCAAAAAATGGAATTAAATCAAAAGTATGATTGTGCTGCAAGGCTGCAAACTCTTCCTCCATAGGCTTAACTCACTATGAGACTAGAAAGGACTTATGAACAGAACGAGGCTTTAAGGAATCCACTAAGGCACGAGGAGAGGTAAGCTGAAGCTATTTGGCCTTAAACCTAGTAAGCATAGGATGAGTGGAAGAGGCTGGTGAAGCTGTGTGTTTAGTGGAAGAGGCTATGAAACAGCAGCAATAGGAGGTGAACCAATGGATGAGGAAACTGAGGAATCAGAGTTTGACAAGGAAGAATTTTAGGGCTCTGCTACTATAAAAGAAGTAGAAGAAGGAAGAGACTGAAAAAATAGAGAGGAAAACCCATTAGAACAAGATTGAAATATAGTAAAAGAAAAGGAAAACAAATTAGGAAAGGGAAATTCATTTGGATTAAGCTGTATATGATGTAAAATATAAACCCAATCAGAAGGGTGCAACACTTATAATCTGCTTATACATGACTATACCTAATGAAAACACACTTGGTTGAGTGAAAATCAAACTTGTGCTTGTTATAAGGCTGGAGATAAGGAAAACAAGCATATCCAAAAGGCTGCAGCATTAGGTAATTAGGCTACCTGTGATATAGAAGCTCAAATGGTGTCATGAATTTGAGAGGAGATGAAGGAAGCAAATTGATGGTATACCGTTGTTTGGAAATCTTCAACCCAAAACTTAAGTGGCATGTTATTATGAGATAAGAAAGTCAGCCCCATCTCTGTTATGTGCTTATGTTTTCTCTCGGCTACATCGTTTTGTTGATAGGTATAGGGACAAGTAAATTGAGATTGTATACCACTGCTATAACGATAAGGCAAGAATACCTTGAACTCCCCCCTCCCTCGTTATCTATTTGTAAGGTCTGAATTTTCATTTGAAATTGGGTTTCAGCAAGTCTATGACAAGTTACAAATATAGATAGGGTAATAGATTTGAACTTCAAAGGGTATAGCTATGCATATCTTGTATAGGCATCCACAAAAATTATATAATACCAATAACCTTCAACAGACAAAGTATGAGAGGGACCCCACAAATTTAAGTAACCAATTCAAGTGGTTTTTTTACTATGATTGGACAATTAGCAAATGGAAGTTGATGGAGTTTTCCAATTTTACATGAATCACAAAATGAAAAAATCGAATGCAAATAAGGAATGTGAATTTTTTTAAGAACCAAATGTAGTACATTGAACGATGGATGCCCTAACTTTGCATGCCATTGTTGACACACCTTATCATTGTGAGCTACATGAACACTAGGTGACAGTCCATGATAAAATGGATGTTATCTTTTACATTTGTTTAAAGGAAAAACATTACACTTTGACAAAAATATACTGCTAACAATTGAATTAGACTCAATAGCGCTAGATTGGAGTGATGGAAGCAGCATGATCAAGTGTTGAACTCAACTGGTAAAGCCCATCCTTAAGGCATCCTTTGAGTAGCACCTGCTCAGAATTCTTATCCTTAATCAAACAAGAATGGCAGTTAAATTCAACAATAAGATTATGGTCCCTTGTAATGTCACGACCCAAAATTCAACGGCCATGACTGGCACTACTCCCTAAGAAGCCGAAGACTCCAATAAGGGATAGCAAGCCTGCAAAACACATATCCCTTTAACACATAAACATTCATTTCATTTACAGAAATACTACCGTAACATGTATACAGAATTTAAGGTGCGATCGGCCCAATAATAAGCATGTACTTACAAATATATTCACAAGTTACCAATTTGCAACAATAAGAACTTAAACCTTCCCATGCATAACCCCGTGAGATGACGTGTATATGCTATACTGGAGCGTGGCTAGGGTATACAGTCAAAATGTATGCCAACCTTAAAAATATGAAATATTAAGGGGTAAGCTTGACACTAGCTCAGTGAGGGGTAACAAGCATTATAATAGGGGGAAATATAAAATTTATGCAATGAATATAGATCATCATGCCATGACATTTCAAGTAATATATAATATCAAAGAGGAGATGATGAATAAATATGCACATTGGGAGTAAACCATTTAGAACCAAAATCCACACATGTCATTTCCTTGGTGCAAACTATCTCTACACTACCAAGATCCACTTCGGTGGACTATCTCACTCTAGATATAAACATGGATGACGGACTATCTCACGCTCATCCAGGGTGAATTATCTCACACCCTAACACATACGTGATGCACCAACAACTAACTCTTACTGTGGTTAGCAATATAGGGTTCTAACTGTTACTTCAATTAACACACGTTTCATACCAACATTTAGTATTATCAATGCCACATGTAATATATCACATATAGGTATCACCATCCACAATTCACATTAACAGAAATGCAATCAATCACAGGTGCTAATATGTGCAAAACAAACAATATGGATTCAAATTTTTCCATATGCAATTCACAAACGAAGTCATGAATAGTATATATAGAGTACTAGAATAATGAAAGGTATGACTGTAACAAATACCACCATAATACAAATTACCCACTCATTGTGTTATGGAAGATGCAAGATTTTCTCAAATGCTTCTCGGCTGGGGTGCGTCAAAGTCACCTAATAAAATCATCAAATTACATGAGAATTACATAAATATAACATCAAGTCATCCAACATTTGGACCGACCCATGGGCTACCACAGCGGGCCCAAAACCCCAAAAATAAAATAGCCTAACCAGCCACACTGCGGCCGCCACCGGCAACCACCGCCGGCCCAACATTTCAATGATCAAAACCCACCATTTGAAACGCCTAGCGAAAGGGGTTAATATATATAAAAATAGGCTAAATCTAACAGATGGATTTTGCAAAAATCAATTGAAAGAGAAAATGAGAGAGAGAAAGAGAGCGCTGCAACGGGAAGAAGAAAAGGGAAATGAGCTAGGGAGCCCTAAGGCCTTTTATATGGCCATTTGGGCTGGGTTTTCAAGTCTTAGGCCTTCTCAACATAAGGCCCAGAAGTTAAGCCTTACACGTAAGTTGTGAGACATTAATCAGATTCTTTTTCATGTTAAGAACATGTAGGACATTTGACAATGAAATAATAGAGATAGGATTAGTTTGAGTATGCAATTGTCCAAAAGAACAATGTTAGAGATAGAAAGTTGCTTGTCATTACTAACGGAGACTTTATCACAACTACTATAAAAAGCAAGCAAAGAAAGATTGTTTAAATTTGAGGTTATATGATTTGTGTCTCCATAATCAACAAACCAAGAAGGATTTGACAAAGAAGACTGTGGAGTATTATCAAGATGCTAAGAAAAATGACTATAATGAGCCCCTTGAATAGAACCTAGATCACTCATGTAGGCCTCGCTAGAATCACTAAGGGATGCTAAAAATGCTCTCAACTCTGATCGAGGAACCACTAAAGATGTTCCAAATTTCTTACCAGACATAGGAGTAGAATTTCTTTGATCGAAAATTTCTATCAAAACGATGATAACATCTGCCAACAAAGTGTCCTGGCTTGCCACATAGTTGACAGTAAATTCTTCTATAAGATTGTCTACCCTGACCTTCTGTAATACCCAGGAATTATTTGAGGTTATAAATGATATTTAATGAAGGGCATAAATGGAATTTGCAGAAAAATGAGGCTATAGGGTACACTAACGCAGTTTTAGGCGACCGAATCAACCAAAGGGAGTACCCCGGACCCTAGATGATTAAGTAAAAGGATATAGCATTGACGAGTAATATAAGTTATGATTTTAGGAATCAAAATAAGTAGGATTGGGAATAGTTTTCAGTACAACTGTCGACCAGGCTGAGAAAACAGAATCGATGTAGGAAACATCCGAAAAGTCAACGGAGTGTGCTAAGGACCAATATTTTATGTGTAGAACAACTCTTAAGCAATTTCGGGTTAAAACGAATGCATTTAAGGTCAAAATGATCAATCGGGCCTAAGTGTAATTTTCTAAATTTGCCTGATTAAGGTCAAAAAGGTAACTTTTCGAGAGTTTCGAGGATCAAATGAGAAGTATTGAACTTGTGGGCCTTAGTGATGGTGTTAGAAAGATCAGGGGTATCATGGAAGGGGCTAAAATGAGATTTGGTGAAATCAGGGGGTGGAAGTGTAACAAATTAAAATTTGGCAGTGTGAACACAAAGGAAAAACAGCCGTCGCACTGCCACCACACGTGGCCGTCGTTTCCGGTGATGGGACCACTGAGGGAGAGCTAGGGGAGGTGCTATACGGCGTGGGCTAGATTGGGGGCCAAGCCTCAACCGGTGATTGGCTGAGAAGTGGCCGAAATTTGAGTATAAATAGGGGTCGAGGGTTTAAACTTTTGAAGCATCAAATCGGTCGTGTTTTTGGATGATTTTGAGAGCTTTGATAAAGGGTTTTTGATCCTTGTATCAAGGAGAAGAGATTGGGAGCATTTTGAAGCATTTTGGAGTACGTTTGAAGGCCGTTTGAAGCTCGGCCAAGAGTTGGAAACGGATTGCCACCACGACTTGCAACTCGCCTTTCGAGGCACACTTTTCAATGGCCTTTCGCCCTGAAATCGGTGCCAATAGGATCGACTTTAAGTGGGCTTCAATGGGGTACCATTTTCGTGGCCATCGGAGCAACCATCGGCATTCGGAAAAAGGAAGAAGATGGTGGCGCATGGCTGCACGCGCCAGCCTTCACTCACACATACTCGCTGAGCGCATGAGGGCGCGTGAATAGGGGCTTTCTAGTAATTTTGATTCCAAAATTTTTATTTAATTATTTGAGGATTTATCATGTTGAAATATTTGGGAAAATGTCTGAGGAAATAATTATTTTGGAATTATCGAGGTGAAAATTAGGAGAAAATAAAGAAAATTTTAGAAAATTTGAGGAAAATAGATTTTGATGCTTCCTTAATTAAATATGGTGTTTTAGGAGTTTCGTGGCTCGAGATTGAGTACAAGTACGAGTATTTGTTTTGACACGCAAATTGAGATTGTGTACGAGGATTAAGGCAATCTAAATACGTCAAGGTGAGTAGTTCTATCCCAAAAATTTGGTTTTGGCCTGTGAGTGTTCAAACTGGAAAACTTGATTTATTGTGAGTTGTTCACTATCAAACTTGACTTGCACATGCAAATGGTTTTGTTGCATGCAAATGATAACCAGTGATGATTGGTTTTATGAGGGAGATTTGTCCCTAACATTTTGTCCTTGTGCATTGCGCTTTATAAATTATTGTTTATATGATGCATTGAATATTGAAATGTGGCATTGTCTTGCGTTTTGTGTGTACGTATGGAATGTCAACCAAAGATGTTTGAATAGTGTAGCCATAATTCTCCTTGGGCGTGACGGAATAATAGGGGTATCTGATGTTAGTGTGCAAGTCATGATAGCTGATTTGGTTTCCGTGGCAGGCCATTTGGTCAGGGAAGTTGCACTAGGATGACTAGGTGGTCCATACTATGTTGTTCATGTGGGATGTTAGCATAGGATGTTATCTGGATAGTGTAGCCATAATTTCCCAAGAGCGAGACGAAATGATAAGGGTATCTTGTGTTGATGAGTATGCCGGGATAGCCGCCTTGGTTTCCGTGCCAGGCCGTTTTCCAGGGAAGTGACACTAGGATGACTAGGTGGTCCATGTGAAATTTGGAGTTGGGATTGTATGGTGGTTCCCAAATGCTTAGAGTGGAAACGCGATCTGGAGAGATGAGTTGGCTTGCCCCTCTTAAGCTAGAATCGTGTCGTGTCGTCGTGTCGTCGAGTCGGTATGATGGCATAGCTTTTAGAAGGATTGTTCTTTTCCCATGGTAGGGTTAAGTGCTTAGGTTTCTCTTGAGATAGGGCTTATCGGGTGTATTGGTTTATTTCATGTCTTGCATTCATTCATGAAAAATGTGTTTTGAACTCTCACTTGATGATTCATCATCTAATTATGGACTTGATCCCTGGAATATTCAAACGTTCCAGCTGAAGGCAGCGGTGCAAAAGGGAAAGCAATTGCCGAGGAGTGATGGTGAATAGAGAATGTTTTATATTATGTCTTTCTAGTTATGTTGCTTATTTTGGAAAACGTCATGTAAACGTTGGTTGACTTTATATTATGAATAAAGTAGTATCGATTATGGTTTATTGAGGTTTCGATCTAGTTTCTGCATTTGAGATGATGTACCTGTCTTAGCTTATCGATGGTTCATAGTTGATATACTGAGAAGGTGTAACGAGATCTTCGGGGAACAATTTTGTGTTGGGTTTCTGTTGTTTGTTTGGAAAAAAAAAATATCCTCGGAATATTACGTTACCTAACGCTCCAGAGAAGTAGGGTGTTACATCTTCCATCTCGATTTACATGACCACCCCTATTTTGTGCAAAACCACATTTATTATTCATAAAATTTCCAGCACCTCTCGGTGTATATGCAGTCATATTAACATGCATAGAGGATAGCATGATTAGGGTTGGCAATGGTTCGGTTCGGTTTTGGTTTTTGCCAAAACCATAACCAAACCAAACTTAAATTCCTAAAATCAAAACCAAACCAAAACCCATTTGGTTTTAAAAATTTAAAACCATAACCAAACCATTCGGTTTCGATTTAACCATAGTTTTTTTAGTTTAATCCATACCAACAAACAAAGACAAATAACATTCATAAAATTTTTTGATAATTTCACAACAAATAAAGATAAATACTAATAAAGTTACCTTATTCTTGTATAAAGTTACAAAACTTCTTGGATATAAAATCACATCTCCAAACCTACAATTGTTAAGATCAATAAATTAATATTTGCATAATTAAATTGTAATTTAAGCTAAAAAAATTTAGCTACGAAAGTTAATACCTTCATCAACAACATCAATATCTTCTTCGTAAATTGATGCATATCCATCTGAAATGAATGAGCCAACTCCATCTAACAAAATTATAAATATATAAAATAAATTAATATGAAAATATTAAAGTCTTAACAATAAAAAATAACTAGTAAATGAAATAAATTCACCTTTTCTCATTTCATTTGACAACCAACTTTGGGCACACATCAATGCCTCTATTGTCTTTGGATGAAGTCGATTACGATGAGGACTCACCAGTCTCCCACTAGAATTGAATGCCAACTCCGAAGCAACAGTAGATACAGGAATGGCTAATATCTCTTGCAATAGTTTGCAAGGTAGGATACTTCACCCCATTCACTTTCCACCAAAGTAAAATATCAAATTGACCATTATCTACTATAACATCTTCATCCAAGTAAAGGTCCAAATCAGTTCTGAAACTAGTAATTTTAGTAATTTTCCTCTTTTTTAAGAAAAGATTGGTATTCATCATCAAAAGAAATGAAATTCTCTCTTGGAGTAACGCTCCCATCCAATATACATTCTTGGTTATTCACATCATTCACTTTGTTCTTTTTAATGTGATATTCCTCCATCAAATCATAACAAAGGTACTTGATGCTGCTAATTTGTTCATCATAGTCATAAGGATAGACCTTAGGAGAGTAAAAATCAAGAAAAGTCATCTTATACCTAGGATCTAACACTGCAGCAACACCCATCAACTTATGAATCACATTCCAATATGCATTAAACTTATCTGACATGCTTTTTACCATTGTACTAATCACTTCATTGGGAGACTTAACCCACTCATTCAATGTTAACTTGACCTTACAAATTATTGGAAAGTACATATTAGCAGTTGGATATTTTGTCCCAGAAAACAACTCAGTTACATTATAAAACAACTCTAATTTGTCACAAACATCTTTTGCAGTTTCCCAATCCCCGTCACTTGGCACATTCTTATACTGTGATTCAAATAATTTAAGTCGAGGAAACACAGACTTATAAACCAAAGCAGTTTTAAGCATCAAATAAGTAGAGTTCCATCTAGTAGGACAATCCAAACCCAACCTTTTAGTATAAGGCACTTTCATTTGTCGACAAACGTCCTCAAACTTTTCTATTCTTTTTGGAGATGTTGTCCAAAAAACTACACTTTCCCTCACATTATCAATGGCATGCTTAATCACATCTAAACCAATCTTAACAATAAGATTCAAGATATGGGCAGAACAACGCATATGCAATAAAGATCCACTATTCAAAAGACATCCAACATTCAATTTTGCTTTAATCTTACCAATCATACTATCATTGGTAGAGCAATTATCCACTGTAATTGTGGATAATCTTGAGTCCACATTCCACCCAAGCATAGCATCAATTAACACATCAGTCAACACATCACTTGTATGAGGGCAAGGGACATAGATAAACCTAAATGACATACAATTATAAATTATTAGTAAATTTAAAGTTTAGAACTACAATTATCAAATTTAACAACAATAAAACAATATACTAAGTTAAAAATACTTGTCATACCTCAAAATTTTGCTATGCAATGTCCAAGACTTATCAATGAAATGTTCTGTAACAGCCATAAAACCCCATTTTTGGTTACTAGAAGTCCACATATCCGTTGTAATAGCCACCCTACTGTCAATATTTTCAATCAAACTCATCACTTTATCCCTTTCTTCACTGTAAATCCTCATGATATCATTCTTCAAAGTATTACGAGAAGGACACTTGAAAAGAGGTTGAATGGTACTTGTGAAATCTTTGAATCCACTATGCTCCACCATCGAAAGAGAATAATCATGCATAATGATCATCTTTCCTAATTTCGCTCTTCCTTTTCTTTCATCATATGGACCGGAAGAGATCTCTCCTTTCAAATCAGATTTTATAAACATTTGCCTTATATCTCCTACCAATCTTCTCTTAGGACACCTATTGAGATGTTGCTTCATAGTTGATGTACCATTTGTTGATTTACCCGCAAGTAATTTCTTACAATAGTTGCATTGAGACTTAATTTCTTTATTAATGACCACTCTTTGAAAATGTTTCCATACATCACTTCTAGTCCTACCACCAATTTCCTTATCAGAAACATTTACGTCTTGAGAACTCTCCACCAGTATTGATTGATGAGTTTGTTCATCGGACGAAGATCCGCTCGCAAAACATTGTTGTGTGCTACCACTTTGCGAGCATGCCATATTCTATAAAAATTTGCACAAAAAATACAACAATCTCAACAACAAATGAGCATGCCATATTCTGTAAAAATTTGCACAAAAAATACAACAACCTCAACAACAAATGAGCATGCCATATTCTCTAAAAATTTGCACAAAAAATACAACAACCTCAACAACAAATGAGCATGCCATATTCTGTAAAAATTTGCACAAAAAATACAACAATCTCAACAACAAATGAGCATGCCATACTCTATAAAACTTTGCGCAAAAAATACAACAATCTCAACAACAAATCAAGCATAAATAAGTAAACAAAATATGACCAAAAAAAAAAAAAAACATACCAATAACCAGTAGAGAGGCCCGCAGAAGGCAAGCAAGAGGCGGGCGAGGCTGACTGGCAGAAGGAGAGCAAGGGCGGGCGAGGCTGACTGGTCGAGCCCTCGAGCAAGCGTGGGGGAGAGGGCGAGAGCCAAGAACCGAGAGGCAGAGGGCGAGCGAGGGCGAGAATCGAGAGGCAAACGGCGAGCGAGGGCGAGGACCGAGAGGCAACATGGGCGAGGGAGGGCGAGAAGGGTCGAGCGAGAGGTCGGAAGGCAAGCGAGAGCAAGAATGGCAGAGAGCTAGGGCGAGCAAGGGCAAGAGGGGTCAAGAGCAAGAGAGGGCCAACGATGGAGAGCGAGAGAAATAGAGAGGCAGAGAGTGAAGGCGAGCTCCCGCCGATGAGTAAGAGAAAGGAGACGCGAGGGTGAGAGAGATCGAGGGCGACCGAGAGCAAGAGGGGCCGAACAGAGCCCTAGCAAAAGAGATCGAGCGAGGGTGAGCGAGAGCCGAGAGCAAGAAGGGCCGAGTCGAGCCCTAGCAAGAGAGATCGAGTGAGAGCAAGAGAGATGCGGAGAGCTATGGCGCGCGGACGAGTGAGAGCCAGAGAGATGCGGAGAGCTAGGGCGCGCGAACGAGATAGAGCGAGAGCTAGATCGAGAAGAGAAAGGGAGAAGAGAAAGGGAGAAGAGAAAGGGAGAAAAGAAAGGGAGAAGAGAAGGGGGAGAAAGAAGGCTAGATCGAGTGGGCTGGGGTGGGTTGGGCTCGGGTGGGCTGGGGTGGGCGCGGGTGGGTTGGGTTGGGTGGGCTGGGTTGAATTTTATATAATATATTATATATATATTACCTATTTTATTATATATATAATATATTCGGTTTGATTTGGTTCGGTTACCCACTATTCAGTTCGGTTTCGGTTCGGGTTTTGGTTTGGTTTTAGTGAAAACCATAACCAAACCATACCTATTGAAACAGTGTTCAGTTTTTTCCCAAACCAAACCATTACCCAGTCAAACAGTTTTTAACAACGTTGACCGGTTCGGTTTCGGTTCAGTTCTCCACGGTTTCAGTTACAATTGTCATCTCTAAGCATGATCGACTCAACATTAATAGATGAATGCAACAGATTCTTAGAAATTAAACTTTGCTCATGGATCAATAATAAATATTAGACTTTTTCAAGACCAATATCATCTATTTGATAAGTAATGAGACTAACGACTGTCTCATACTCATGGTCCAGTCCATTGAGGATTGCAAGAAGCAAATCCTTTTCACTTGAGGCTCTCCTATAGTAGCAACTGAATGGCCTATTGTTTTAATCTTCAGAACATAGTCATTTATTGACAGATAATCCATCTTAATCGATCTAAGCTGTTTCTTTAATTGAAATGATTTGGCAATAGTTTGGCAAGAATATAGATTTTTAAGAGACGACCATATCTCGGCAGACGATTTCACAATGACTCACCTACGCCAAGACTTCCTTTTCAATTGTAAAGAAAAGCCAGCCTAGCAGTAGCTAATCTGATCACATCCAACTCAAATATTTTGAATTCATCATACGAGATCTGTCTTCCGAATCCCTCACATATTTTGTTGGAGGTGGTGCCTTGTTAAGGAATGATTGGAGATCCTAGACTCTTATTGTAGTTGAGATTTGCGCCTTCCAAAAGATGTAGTTATTTGGATCCAGTCTAATTGGTATATAACTAATGGCTTTTGCCATCGCAACAAAGTCTGGCCGCAAGACAAAGGATAAGGATGAAGAAGAATGAGGTGGAAAGGAAAAGGAGGCACTGTGATCGAGGTTAGACACCATAGACTTTGGTCAAAGCCTCTGATACTATGAAATGAATGAACTAGGGCAAAGAGATGCTAGGGCATAATCGAGAGAAAAGAATACTCGGATCTTTACTTAGAGAAAATAAAATGAACAAAATGAGAACAAAGATACATAAAATGAAGGCATTGCTGATTATATATACTCAGCAAGCCTAAGCCACCGCCTAACTAAGAATGAACAACGACACCTTAAGTGCATATCAAAGCAACCTACTATATAGCAAATTACAACAACAGCACAACTAATTAATTAATAATCACCACAAATACAGTAACAGCAACTCAGGTAACATGCTCCTTCACACTTGCTAGACTTATTTTTTTTACACATTTTTCTTCCCATTTCTTCAGTTCCTCTCTTAGAGTAATTACAGAAGCCTATAGAAACTCAATTCATAGAAAAACTGACTAAAATGGGTATAGCTTTGTCTGCAAAGGTATTTTTGATATCCAGAGTGCCAATATATCAGCTTCTTCATAGAAGTTATACATTAATGATATTGTAGTAATTTGAGCTTTGCTTGTAGTTTGGGTGATGTCTATTTTAGTCTTATTTTATTTTTTTTTCACACAATAATTTAGAAATCTTAGGCCTTTTTGCATTATGGTTCCAAAAATAAGATCAACTTGTGAGAAAGCATTTGGCAAATCGGATTCAGAAATAGTTTTGACTGTATTTATCTTGGAACAACTCAGTTGTAACAAATAGAAAGAAGTTGTTTTTGAAGATTTGGATATTTACTCTGCTGTTTTTCTTTTCTGTCAAAAATATTGAGTACGCATAAGAAAAGGAATCCATATACAAAACCTGACTAACTTACACAAGAAGAAAGCTAAGCCTTACATCTTACGAGCTTTTAAACTTTAATTTTTAGTCGGCTTGCGTGAGGAGACCGAAAAGTTTATATTATGCACTGGTGGCAACCCTTCAGGCTACATCCCTAGTTATTCAAGTGAAAATACAACATTCAGGTATGTTACATTTCTCTTCACTCCCTTCATCCCCTTTCATGAGGCCTTCGTGACATTTCTTGGAAAAACAGTGGTTTTCTATTTGGGAATATATGGAGGAACCTTTCTTTATAGATACCTCAAAGACAAACATCTCCATAGGTGCTGGACCAGTCTTCATGGCTATTTTAGTTGCATGTTCTGTCTGTCTAGATTTTTATACACGTTAAAAACAATAAAACAAATAGTTGTATTCGCTAGAATTGTTGCATTCTTTGTTACTATTACTATTGAACCTTCTAATAGTAGTTTATCTCAGTTTTTTCCTTTGTTCTTTTAGTTCCTCCATAACCTTCTTAACAGGGGGAAAACTTCCTACTTCTGCATGTCTATATTGATTGGTCAAAGTTACTGCCAATGACAATTTACAAATTATTGTTAAATTCAATACAACTTGGGATGTTGGACCATGTGGTAGGAAAATAGTGGAGCGTAATGTGTTGACTGTATGGTCCCTTTTTTGAATGGATTGTTCTTATTTCCTTATTTTTGTGATTCAGAAAGACATTTGCTTTTCCCATCGTTATTTTGAGCTGCTTTCTGATGATGAAATATGTATGGACGTTAAAATGTTCTGAATGGAAGTTTCTCTCCTTCTGGATGTTACATTCAATGATATTTTTTTCCACTGAGTACATTCAACGATTTGTATCACCAAATTATATACATATAGATATCGTAATCTTCGTTGCTTGTATTTGTTTACTCTGCACCTATATCCTTGCTAGAATGTATGAAAGCATCTCATGGTTGTCAATATTATGATTCTATATTTTATCTATGCTCTTTTGGCATTAACAAAAAGCAATAAATGTAACTTATCAATCATAAATAAATATTAAAAGTAGCACTTGATACTGTTCTGGAGTTCTATGCTTGTATTTGTTTACTCTGCACCATTTGATACTTTTCTGGAGTTCTAATTTAGATCATATTTGACAGCAATTCTGGTTGCTTTTGAATATCAATCTGTTAGAAATAAAAACACGGAGATAGCAAATCCTTGCACAAGTCAAAAACACGTTCTGTTGAATAAAACTCAAATGGCCGAGAGTAAAAACATAAACATAGCAGATATAATAAGTGAAAATAATAAGAGGCATAAGGTTTATAGTGGTTTACCCCAAATAGGGGCTACATCCAATGAGAAAAGCTCGTTTCACTATATGAATCAATCCGATTACACCCATACAAAAACGAGATCAAACAGGATAACCCTGATTCCCCAAATTAATGCTCAAAACCACTTAATACAGGTTGAGATCTTACCTTAAACAAACTAGAGAACACATATGAACGAAGACGAAGAATGTACAAAGGATTTACACAGAGAGAGAGAATAAAACCCTAAAATGAACAACTCTCGGCCAACCCTCTCTTTTCTTCGTCTCTTGATGCCCTTCACCAATCTCGGGACCGCGCGATAAATAATGCAACTGGATGGCTGCGATGACAAAGAATAAAGGCAAAGTAACAGCTCGGATGTCATCGTGCAACACGATCTACAGTAGGATATCCGACAAAAGGGAAAAGGTATTGGGCTTGGGCCAAAGATAGCTGCCAAAGTGGCCCTCCAGTTGGAGCCCAAAGGACAACCCATGGTTGCCAAGTGACCCCCCAACCGTTTGGCATTATTTGATGCTTCATAGAAAATAACACAATCTTTATGTTATCCCCTTCATGTTTGTAGATTAATGAAATTCACCATTCATATGACTTTTACTTTTTTGAATCTCTAGGGAAGTTTACTAATTTCAACAGACGATAGTAGCAGGTTTCCTGAGACAGGGAGAAAACTTGCTTCTGCTCGAAGTCAAATAGCTTCCACTGTAACTTTTTATTCGAGTCTACAGGCTAGACTCTTGGATAATAGTAGCATCACCAGCCATCCATTAGAGCGAACAGCAAGTGGTGCCAACCAGCAGATTGTCAATGGAAGGTATTACCGTATTAGAAAGAGTTAACTGGTGTATATTTATTAATTGATTTCCATAGTTCAATAGCACTATAATCTTTGATTGAATGCTTTGCTGATTTGGTATGATCTGGCGCTCCATTCTGCCTTTAAGACCCAAACTTCGTTTTTTGCTGCTTTAGTAGTCCTTTCAATTATTTCAGGAATTTCAGTAATTGGAAAAATTAAATTCTGTTTAGTTTTCTAGACTAATATAAGGAATGGACCCATCAGATGTTTTTTACACTTCTGATAACAAAAAGGGTATATTGGAAGGGGATGTCCCTCTAAGGTCCCTTCCACCTCTCAGTTTTCTGCAAAATGGAATGCAGTAGTGAGTACAGAGTTTTTGGGAACTGTGCTTTATTTGGAGAGTTGAGTTCCTTTACTATTTCCAAATAGTTTGTTGTATTTCACAGTAGAATGGAATTAACACCTCTTCCTGTCTCAGCTGTGGTTTATAGTTGTGCTTCGGATATAAAAATGGTTAAAAAAAGGGGTCAACAGTACCTCTGCATCTCACTAAGGTTAGTTGAAACTTGAATAGGTGTAGATTTACCTTGACGCGGGGAACAAGTGAGTGGCCTTGTTGAATGCATGCTAAGCTTATTAGTTAGACATGCCATTTTACTTCAGAAGATCTCTATTCTAATTCATGTTTCTCTGACACCCCATGTTTTATCATGGATAGCTTATTCATCTGTAAATTATTTTGATCGTTCAGGCAGTCACCAATAGGTGGTCCAACAGCAACCTCCGGAAGCATTGCACGCCAGCAAGTTTCTGTTTGCAACATATTTGTTGAACCCTTTTATTCTTCTTATCCTTTCAGCTAGCCCGGTTCTTATCTCGTTTTTGTTATATTGGCCTGTGCCTGCGGAATGCAAGGATATGTTGTCTCTGAAGAAGAAATCCAAACGCTTGTAGCAATGGGTTTTGAGAGGGTAAAGTTACTACCTCTATCTTACATTCTTTAAGATGGTTTTGTCATAAAACTACTTGGTTTCTATTCTGACGTTGAGTTTGGATGACCTAAATTGGTTTGTTTAAGAAACCTGCACGCCTATATTACTGCATCATTTTGATTAACATCATAAAAATCCATGCGATCAATTCCTGATGCATGAAAGTGAACTGGTGTGGATTTTGAAAGCAATTGCATCTGATTATTTTAGACGCAAGTAGAAGTTGCTGTGGCAGCTGCTGATGGGGATTTAGATGTAGTAGTGGAGATCCTTATGACCCAACAAGTAAGGACTTGACACCTCTTTTTTTTTCTCCTCTTAGTATAAGTAAGCCGTTCATCCTTGAGGTTTAGTGTAAATACATGTAGTACTAATCAGATTTCAGAAATTACATTTACCGCTCCTATTCAAAAGTTGTGTTATATTTCCTGCTGCCATTAGATTTAACCTTATATGATATACCTTTGATCTTTTATATACTTACATGAATTTCTTAATGCCCCTTTAACCAAGGGGAGGTCAGTGTAATTTCTAGAACATGGGATTAGATGCTATAATGTAGTGAAATTTCAATGTTTCCGAGTATAATTTAGTTTTTTAAACTTTATATTCATAGTGACAGGTTATGTGTAACACCCCACCTCTCTGGAGCATTAGACACGTAAGATTCTAAGGATATTTTTTTCAAACAACAAAAACTCAACACAAAGCCGTTCTCCGAAAATCCCGTTACACCTTCTCAGTATATCAACTATAAATCATCAATAAACTAAGACATATACATCATCTCAAATGCAGAAACTAGATCGAAACCTCAATAAATCATAACCGAACCCACTTTATTTATAACATAAAATCAAACCAACGTTTTACATGACGTTCTCAAAATAAACAACATAATTGAAACAACATAATATAAAACATCCACTAATCACCGTCACTCATCGGCAATTCCCTTTCCCTTCGCACTGCTACCTTCACCTGAAACGTTTAAATATTCTAGGGACAAAATCTATATTAGATGATAAATCATTTAAGTGAGAGTTCAAAAATACATTTTTCATGAATGAATGCAAGACATAAAATAAACCAACACAACCCGGCATATAACGCCCCGCTTTTCTGAGCGTTAATAACTTGGAATTTCAGGAATATTTTTTTTTTTAAACTATCTCCCGACAATCCTGTTTTACTTTTTTAACTCACTAAATAAGAATCAATAAACTAAGATAGGTAAACATCATAAATGCGGAAGCTTAAAATCGAAACCTGATATGGTACATAATCAATTTCACTTTATAACAGTATAAGAATCTGTACCATACATTAACATCATATTCTCAATATTGAAATACATAAATACATGGAGGTTCCAAAATATTCTAACAAGGTAATCCTCAATAAAGCATCAGGTAAAACATATCTGAGTCAGCTCATTGAATCCATCGGCCACGCCACCACGTGCCGTCTCTTCTCAACCTGTTCCTTGCCTAAGCTGCAAGTTTAAACTGGAACGTAGAATGTTCCAGGGGGCATAACCCATTAAAAGAAAAATCTTTTAGTGAGGGTTTAAAAACATGATACATGAATACATGATGCAATAACATAAATAATCATAGCCCTAGTGTAACTTCCCTAGCCTACCAGCCTGGTATAGAACTCTCGACAGAATCCCGAACCTCTACAGGATAATCCTAACGTTGTTCCATCATTGCCCTAGGGATTACAGCTACACTCTTAGGGCGACATCCCCATCCCATGCATGAGTATCAATATGCCAATAATATCGTATTATGCAAGAATAACGTCTTTCCATGTAATATGAAATGATCATAACTTCAATAAATATCATGCATAATGAAGCAGACGTGTCATATATAGGTTCTCGGGATAAAACCACTCACCTTTAGACGTAAACTCGAATTTTATCAAAAACGTGCATCACCTCGATTTGCGTGTCAACCTCGAAAATAACGTAAATTATCAAGATCCATGGACAAATCACTTTCTGGCCAATCATTTCCAAGTAAAATCAATAATCTAATTTTTTCATACTTTTTCCTTATCTTTTCTCTATTTTTTTCTCTATTTTTAATAGTCATAATTTCTTCCAAAATTAAAAATAAATACCTAATCAGGTAATTTATTTAATTTTTCTTCATGAAAATCCCTAAAACAAGATTTCTAATCTTCATACACTTTCTGGAAATTTTTTAAAACTTATTCCTATTTTTTTCTAATTAGTTTTCCTTTCAAAAATTCAACATAATTACTTTCTCATGAAATTTTCCAAATAAAAATTCATAAACGTAAACTATTCATTTTTACTGTATTTCTGGATATTTTTCTAGAATTTTATCCATCTTATTTCTATTTTTACTCTATTTTTCTTTATTTCTAGTATTTAAAAATAATAAAAATTATCTCCGGTCATCTTCTCCAGCGTCGGCACACTGGAAAATTAAACTGACTACACCAAAAGATAGCTTACCTTAAGTTTATAACTCTAACCAAATTTGAGGTTGAAATAACACTTGGAAGACCTCCTTCCAAGCAAAAATCAATCTGGCTCCGGCGAGATTCGATTTTTCTGGCAAAGCTCCGATCACCCCTCAAATGAACTCCAAAATTTCTCAAACTTTTCAGAAATGATCCTCACCTCATGGGCAACAAAAGCCTTGTGGTTTGGTGCCTCAATTTGTTCAAAAATAAGGTCGATTTGAAGCTCAAATCTTGCAAAACTCTAAGCTACCATATCCTCTATTTATAGGCGATTTCAGGCCCTTAAATGATAGATCTCGCTTCAATCAAGGCCTCTGATATCCCATCTTGCCCTTAACAAGTCCAAAATTCATCAAAAGAGCTCTATTTTTGTGATCTAAGTGACCAAATTTTCGGCCATTTTTTCTTCAATTTTCGGCCATCCCATTGCTTGTTGTCGGCCAAGCCCTTTACAAAAGATGCTCCCAGAGAAACCCTCGTGCCATCCCTGTGCCCGATTTCGGTGATTTGATGGGTTTGTCGGCCATAGTTGTTTGGAGGTTTTCTTAAAATTGCACTTTGGCCCCTCAAACTTTAGCTTTCTCACTTTGGCCCATTTCACCAAGCCCATCGACTTTTGATAATTTCTTTCAAGACCCTCAAGTCCTAAAACATTAATTTGACCCCTGAGAATTCTGAAAAAATATCGTTTCGGCCTCTCTCTAGTAATTTCGAAAAACTGCACTTAGGCCCAAATCTTCCTTTTGGCCTTAAACCTCTTTGTTTCTTCCTGAAACCACTGAAGGGTTGTTCTACATACTAAATATAAACCCTCTCAAGATTTTGTTGGCTTCTCGGAAGTTGTCTATAACAATTTGGTATTGCAACCTAATTGGCAGTTGTATTTTAGTTGTACCGTAAATTATTCCCGATCTCATTTCTTTCGATACCATAATTCATGTCTCGAAATACTTATTACGATCATATCATTTTTCTTTGGCATCTCGGCTCCAGGCCACTCCCTGCAGTCGATTCGGTCAATTTTTTTAGGCTATTTAGATACCAATTTTCCCTGAAATTCCATTTTTCTAATAAATCGCTCATTCTTAATTAACCCAAATTTCTCGGGTATTACATTCACTCTTCCTTAAAAAAAAATTCGTCCTCAAAATTTTCATTTGACTGTTAAGTAACTAAGACAATACATAACTTATTACTTGGACACCTCTAATCAAATATTTATTTGATCCTTGACAAATACGTTCAATACTTTACAAGCATACCGTGTCTTTCATATAATTTCCTGTTGTGTCTCTTTATAAATGACCATACATCTTTCAATATTTTAGGCACACACATCTTACCCCGTATCTTTTGAGAATGCCTTCACACATTTCAAAAATCATAACTCTTGGGTTGACCACAATCATCAATCATAGACAATAACACTCATCAATCACATATGTTTATCGTATCTCGCTCACCAGGTCCAACTAAACTGTTAGGCCAGCGATAAAGACAAACGATCCATTTGGTACTACGTTCATAGCTAGCAGGCCAACAAGTCTGTAACATCTGATACTCACAGCTATCCACCCAAATCATGCGTCGGCACCTCACGGCCACGCTCCGGGTGATACGAAATAGTGCAGTCATAGTCCTCAAGGAACTCTATCCACCATCGCTACCACTCGTTTAGCTCTTTCTGTGAGAACCCGTACCTTAGGCTTCTCGTGGTTTGTGAGCACATCAATCGTCCTATCATTTTGGTAATGTCTTCTTAACCTTAAAAGTACATATCCTAGTTGTCAGCTTTGAGTCATATATCGAGTAGTTCTCTTTGTGCCTTGGTGTAATCCATACGTAATCATTTGGTCATGTTGAATTAACACACAACCCGATCTTTTGAGGTATCACAAACTCTCACCGCACCTGGCAGAATATTCTCATTAGACTCTTCTTGCGAGTCCTATTATAGGCATAACTATTCCAAAGTGTTAAATCATGACCTTCCGACAAAAGCTTACCAAAACATCTTAATTTGAAACATCTTAGCATTCTATTTCGAAATTTGACTTGCAAAAATTTCATTTTGAACCCTACATTGGTCCATGTTTTGAAACATAGGGTCGAGACTATAAATACCCGAAAAAGCCCCAAACTCAACTTGGCATGTCCGGAAAAAAAAAATTTCTTCTTGCAAAAATCTCTGGAATAATAAAACACGTTTTTTCCATAAAGAAAATTATTTTTCTTCCCTCATTTTTGTTTTCCTTATTTCTTCTTTCTTCCTCTTCTTTCTTCTTCTCCTTCTTTTTCTTCTTCTTCTTCTTCTTCTTCATTCCTTATTTCCTCTGCAACGCACCGACCCTGTGTGCGAACCGCTGCCGCGGCCTTCCAGCGTCGCTGCCACCCCTGACGGTAACCGCTACCCCCTCTGCAACCACCGTCGGCACCTGTTCCGCCATCGGCAGCAAGCCACCGTGCGGCTTCTCTGCGCCCCAGCCACCGATTGCAGCTCCTCCCTGCCATCATCGTCGACCCAATTGGCCCTCGCGTCGGCCAGATCCAGTACGCCGTCATCGTCGCTTGCTCCACCACGCAGCTGCTGGTCATCGCCCGGCCTCCCTTAGCAGCCACCGCGCCATCGCCGTCCTCGCTGTTGCTGCTAGATCTGGGTCGGCCCGATCCGACTCGATCTACTTCAGGTTTGACCCATCCCTGTTTCGACCCATTAGATCTGACCCATATATGCTCCGACCCATATCTGATTTGTTTAGATTTAGCCAGATCCCAGATCTATCATGCCAAGGCGCAACATACCATGGGGCAACATGCCAAGGCCCCGGTCTCGATGCGGTGCCTGCGTAATCTTAAATAGAGGATGCAATTCACAGTGCATCTTTGCTTTTACTTCTGTTGTGAGGATGGTATTGCTCGTTTTGTCACCATCCGTGATGTTTTTACTGTGAAGAATGTTGTTAACCTCCTAGCTCCGCTTTCGGTCAGCGACCGATTTTGGGCTTCTGATACACTCCTTTTTGAAGCACAAGCCCGACTTCAGGATTCTGTCTATGGCTGTGTATCTCACATTCTTGCTCTTCAGCAACAAGTTAGTGATTTGCAGGCTTATTGAGCTTATTTGCAAGATTCACTATTCGCATATTATGCCTCACATCCCCAACCTGCTCCCTAACTTGATCAATACCCAAGCTGAAATTCCGATATTCCCATCATCCCTGAGGACGTCTCTCTTCCCAGTTTCTCAAAGACTACTCTTCCACCTTACCCTGGTGAAGCCAGTAGTAGCCAGATGCCACCCCCAGATGACATCGATAAGATGGGACCTGTCGTCTTTGGCAACCATCGTCGTTATTGAACATCAGTATCATTATTAGTTTTATGGTTTGCTTTTTTTCCTTTGAGTAATTGTACGGCTTGATCTCCTGTAACTATTTTGAACATATGGAATGAATATTATGCTTTTGGATACTTTTAACGTTTCATTTCCTTATCTTACCCTCGATTGCATTTTGATTATAAAATATCTCAGCCTCTTGCAGCTATTTAATAATTCATCAAATTGAGATAAAATATCGGCTCTTAATTGTCACTTGATAATTCACATTCTTAATCAAGTCACACATAACCAAGCATCCAATAAGCTCAGGCTATCATTGTCAATTTCATCATTAAGAAATAATCCAATTAATTCTTCTAAGAATATACTCTGATATTTTCCACTTTTCATATGGCTTTTCACTAATGTAAGTGCCTATACCTCATATGAATAAGCTGACATCAATTTAATGATTGCCCAGCTATACATCTCCCAATTTGCCTACTGGGCTACCTAGACCAACTATCTTAGCCACATGAGATTTTCATTCTCTGAAATCGAAAAATCTCGAATCCTCAATCGATTTGGGTCTACAGCTTCCCTTACTGCGACCTGTCATTCTGGCCCATCTTTCATAACTTGATTCTCTCAACCACATCAAAGATTCGTACCATCTTCAAGACGACAATCCATAACCATACTGTCAACTAAAGCATGTAGGCACTTACGTCACCTATGGTACTCCAATCCCCACTGGATTTCTTCCTAAAACTCTAAAGTTCCATCACGAATCCCTAAATAATCAATCGACTCTTTCAAGAAATTCCTCAAGAATCCCAAACCGATTTATCTCTAAAGATCTCGAATCAAATCACTATATCTTGTTCCAATCATTTTCCATGGATTCGATTTTCTTTGAAACCATTACTTTCAATCCACCATTCAGCATGATATTTTCAAGTTCTCCTCGTCAGGTTGACTATCGACAACTTTACCTGATTCCGCAGATCTATTTGGAACATTGAACCATAGTCATAACTTCTATTGACTAGGTCTCCTCATCATTCATTTCTCGGTCGATATGACCTATCAATCAATTCTTTCCTCTTTGGTACTCGAATTTTACCTCAAGTTGAGACTGTCGTCTCCCAACTCATGGTCAAGTTTTTTTCACTACCTGAAATCTCATTTACCGAGGATCCACTGATTCTCGCATTCTGTTCCTCAAATTCAGCTGACTACCGGCACACGACCATTAAATTAGTTCTTCCTAGGCACTACACTTGCCATCAGCCAGCACACTAGCTGTCATTATCACCCCGATCGCATAGTAGTTTTACTCCTATGCCATACGTCAACCCTCACATTGGTACATCTCGGGTGAAAACTACACGATGTCGTCGTAGTCCTTCAAGAACTATCATTTATTGTCGTTGCCACCTGTCTAACTCATTCTGCAAGAACCTTCGTTCTAAGCCTTCATCACGGCTTGTGATTTCATCACCTCGTAGGTAGTGCCTGAACAACTCACGAGCATGCATCTATCATGTCTATACGTCGAATATGTTTTCTTTTGCAACCTAATTCTTTCTTTAAGGCAATTGCAACCTGACCATCTCATGATCTCATATTACCATACTAGACATCGAGGTAAATCTTCCCCTCGAGTCTTATTATTCTCACTTCATTACCCATTTCACAAAATGTCCATCAATCTAGATATAAGTCCTTGAATAGGACACACAGTTCTCACCCAAGACATTACATGCTTCTTATTTCTTAGATCGTGTCTTCTCAATTCGATCCATCTTACGTTAGGTCGATTCCCTGGGCTCCCAGCCTTGATCGACAAGCTCAATGATACGCCTTGCATCCTAAATCATTGGAATTCGAACTCCACACAAGATACAGACCCTACTGAGTTGTCTCAGATCTTCAGCATCTAATCGTCACCCTGGCAGTCTGCTATAATGCTTTAGTCGACGGGTCTCCTGTACCTTACCATAAGCCATCCATCAGCCCTCTACTCGCGGGTCTCTAGATCCAGATCTGTCACTACGAACACCAAACCAGTAGTGTCGTTACGCTGTTAGGGTTCCTTTATCCCGTCTCTCCAAGTCATATCATTTGCACTACTGTTGCCTTATCAATTTACGTAACTCACATGTCATCACTTGGCCATATTTGGTCCCTCATTTGATCTAACCCGTTGGATCCCTGATTTACTCATCTTAAAATGATCTTCGAAAAAACCCTTATCATTATATCCTTAACTCATCAGCTAAGTCCTATCATATCAGACGAATTGTCCATGATTCGTTCATCCTTGATAACCACAATTATCGTATCTTTCATAGTAAGGGTTTCAACTAATGACCTCCAATAGTCAGTCTCTAAATCTCTCGGATCCATAATCATGGTTACCGAGTCAACCTTATACCCGAATCATATCATCATATCCTAACTTAAATAGCTAGATTATTCTGCTGGTACTAGCTTCCATCAGTCTTCCACTATTCACCGAGAACAGTAGTCGTATACTAGAATAGTGTTTGTACGTGAAGAGTACACCAGGTAAGTTCCTAGGAAAGAGAGGTGGGTCACAAATGGACACTTAAATACCAAGTCTTTCCTTAACCAGAACTTTCCTAGACATGCACTTCCACTACCCCACACTTAAATCCAGTAACCTTTAAGACTTCAACCGGCAAATCTCCAATTTTAAGTAGGGATTTCTTAAGAACCTTTAGTCTATTTTCCTTTAAGCCACCACTTGAGGTTTCTACTAATTGGCTCTGACTGTATCTGATACCTTTAAGTCTCTAAATTGTTTTTCCCCAAATCTCCAAATAAGGTTAAGCTCTTATACCAACTGTAACGCCCCGCTTTTCTGAGCATTAATAACTTGAAATTTTAGTAATATTTTTTTTTAAACCATCTCCCAACAATCCCGTTTTACCTTCTCAACTCACTAAATAAGAATCAATAAGCTAAGATAGGTAATCATCATAAATGCGGAAGCTTAAAATCAAAACCTGATATGGTACATAATCAATTTCACTTTATAACAGTATAAGAATCCGTATCATACATTAACATCATATCCTCAATATTGAAATACATAGATACATGGAGATTCTAAAATATTCTAACAAGGCTAATCCTCAATAAAGCATCAGCTAAAATATATCTGAGTCAGCTCATTGAATCCATCGGCCACGCCACCACATGCCGTCTCTTCTCAACCTGCTCCTTGCCTAAGCTACAAATCTAAATTGGAACGTAGAATGTTCCAGGGGCATAACCCATTAGAAGATGAATCTTCTAGTAAGGGTTTAAAAACATGATACATGAATACATGATGCAATAACATAAACAATCATATGCCCTAATGTAACTTTCCTGGCCTACCAGCCTGGCACAGAACTCTAGGCAGAATCCCGAACCTTTACAGGATAATCCTAACATTGTTCCATCATTACCCTTGGGAATTACGGCTACACTCTTAGGGCGACATCCCCATCCCATGCTGAGTATCAATATGCCAATAATATCGTGCTATGCAAGAATAACGTCTTTCCATGTAATATGAAAAGATCATAACTTCAATAAATATCATACATAATGAAGCAGATGTGTCATATATAGGTTCTCGAAATAAAACCACTCACCTTTAGACGTAAACTCGAATTTTCTAAAAAACGCGCATTACCTCGATTTGCGTGCCAACCTCGAAAATAACGTAAATCATCAAGATCTATGGCCAAATCACTTCTTGGCCAATCATTTCCAAGTAAAATCAATAATCTAATTTTTTCATACTTTTTCCTTATTCTTTCTCTATTTTTTTCTCTATTTTTCATAGTCATAATTTCTTCCAAAATTCAAAATAAATATCTAATCAGGTAATTTATTTAATTTTTCTTCATGAAAATCTAAACAACATTTCTAATCTTCATACATTTTCTGGAAATTTTTTGAAACTTATTCCTATTTTTTTCTAATTAATTTTCCTGTCAAAAATTCAACATAATTACTTTCTCATGAAATTTCCCAAATAAAAATACATAAAGTAAACTATTCATTTTTCCTGTATTTGTGGATATTTTTCCAGAATTTTATCCATCTTATTTCTATTTTTACTCTATTTTTCTTTATTTCTAGTATTTAAAAATAATAAAAATTATCTCCAATCATCTTCTTCGGTGCCGGCACACCGGAAAATTAAACTGACTACACCAAAAGATAGCTTACCTTGAGTTTATCACTCTGACCAAATTTAAGGTTGAAATAACACTTGAAAGACTTCCCTCCGAGCAAAAATCAGTCTGGCTCCAGCGAGATTCGATTTTTCCGACGAAACTCCAATTACCCCTCAAATGAACTCCAAAATTCCTCAAACTTTCCAAAAATGATCCTCACCTCATGGGCAACAAAAGCCCTATGGTTTGGTGCTTCAATTTGTTCAAAAATGAGGTCGATTTGAAGTTCAAATCTTGTAAAACTCTAAACCATCATATCCTCTATTTATAGGTGATTTCGGGTCCTTAAATGATGGATCTCGCTTCAATTAAGGCCTCTGATGTCCCCTCTTGCCCTTAACAAGTCCAAAATCCACCGAAAAAGCTCCATTTTCGTGATCTATGTGGCCAAACTTACGACCACTTTTTCTTTAATTTCCGGGCATCCCATTGCTTGTTGTCAGCCAAGCCTTTTACAAAAGATGCTCCCTGAGAAACCCTCGTGCCATCTTTGTGGCCGATTTTGGTGATTTGATGGGTTGGTCGGCCATGGTTGTTTGGAGGTTTTATTAAAATTATACTTTGGCCCCTCAAACTTTGGCTTTCTTACTTTGGCCTATTTCACCAAGCCCCTCGACTTTTGATAAATTCTTTCAAGACTCTCAAGTCCTTAAACAACAATTTGACCCCTAAGGATTTTGAAAAAATATCGTTTCGACCTCTCTCTAGTAATTTCGAAAAACTGCACTTAGGCCCGAATCTTCGTTTTGGCCCTAAACCTCTTCGTTTCTTCCTGAAACCACTGAAGGGTTGTTCTACATACTAAATATGAACCCTCTCAAGATTTTGTTGATTTCTCAGAAGTCATCTATAATAATTCGATATTACAACCTAATTAGCAGTTGTATTTTAGCTGTACCGAAAATTATTCCCGATCTCATTTCTTTCGATGCCATAATTCCTGTCTCGAAATACTTATCACAGTCATATCATTTTTCTTTGACATCTCGGCTCCAGGCCACTCCCTGTAGTCGATTCGGTCAAATTTTTTTTTTTTTGGCTATTTAGATATCAATTTTTCCTAAAATTCCGTTTTTCTAATAAATCGCTCATTCTTAATTAACCCAAATTTCTCGGGTATTACACGGCAAGCCCTAACCCAAGAGAATCCCATAACGCTTGACTCTACCATGAAAAAAGAGCAATCTCTCTAAAAACTATATCACCATACCAACACATCGACACAACGCGATTCTAGCTTAGGAGCGGCAAGTCAATGCATCTATCCAACATCTCGGGAACAATTGTTACCAACTCCCAGCCCAAGAGGGTCACATCAACGCAAGAACTCGGCTCACCACATTTACGTCGGAGATTACGTTCACACTCTAAGCATCCAGGAACCACCACACAATTTCAACTCCAAAATTTCATATAGACCACTTAGTCATCCTAGTGTAACTTCCTTGACCAAACAGCCTGGTAAGAAAATTAAGGCGGCTATCCCAGTATACTCACCAGCACAAGATACCCTTATTATTCCGTCACGCCCTTGGAGAATTATGGGTACACTATCCAAACAACATCTTAGACTAACATCCCACATGAACAACACAATATGAACCATCTAGTCATCCTATTGCAACTTTCCTGACCAAACGACTCAGCACAGAAACCAAGGCAGTTATCCCGGCATGCACATCAATACAAGATACCCCTATTATTCTGTCACGCCCTTAGAGAATTATGGCTACACTATCTAGAAAACATCTTAGGCTGACATTCAATACGAACACACAAAATGCAAAACAATGCTACATTTCACAATTCAATGCATCATATAAACAACAATTTTATAAAATGTAATGTACAAGTTCGAAACATTTAGGGACGATTCTCCCTCATAAAACCAACTGTCACCGGTTACCGTTTGCGCGCAATAAAATCATTTTGCATAAAACCACAACACATTTAAGTAACACAAATACCAAGCTTTAGGGTAAAAACACCCACAGTAAATTAGTTTGGGGGAGAACCACTCACAAGTTAAAATCAAGTTTTTCGGTAGAACACTTACAAGAAATCAAGTTTTAGGGGCGAACACTCAGCTCGAACGAAACTCAAAACACCTCAAATCTTGTACCCAACCTCGATTTTCGTGCAACTCCTCAAGTCTTTTGACCAAACCACCTCCTTACACGCCCTCACGCGCTGCCCAAGTACTCTGCGCGTGTGATGCCTTGTGTATGCTTTAAAATCCTTCTATCCACTAAACCCAAAGCGCTCTCGTCTAGCACAAATTTATCACAACTTCGAATGTGAGAATCCTTAGTCATGAACCCCCTATTTATAGGTTTTGGAAACTTAGCCACCAAGAAATACATATCCTGCAATCATTTCAATCTTTCAAAATCTTTTCCAATCATTTCAAATCTTCTAACATTTTCTGCGATCATTGTAAATTTTCTAAGATTTTCTATAATCATTCTATATCTTCTAAGATCTTTTGCAATCATTTCAATTCTTCTAAGATATTCTGCAATCATTTTAAATCTTCTAAGATTTTCTATAATCATTCCAAATCTTCTAAGATTTTATGCAATCATTCTTATCCGAAACAAATCTTATTCAAATCAAATATTTATCCAAATCAAATTATATCAAACAAAATCTTATCCAAATCTTATCTTATCCAACAAAATCTTATCCAAATCTTATCCTTAAAGTTATCATGAGACTATCTTATCTCGAAAGTTATCATGAGCATTCATCTTATCTTTAACGTCATCATGAGCCTTCATAATATCTCTAACGTCATCATGAGGCTTCATTCTTATCTCTAAAGTCATTATGAGGCTTTTTCTGAATCTCCAAAATGTCCCTACGAAAAAGGTTTCAAAAATTACACTTTTACCCGAACTTTCGATAATTGCACGTAAACCTTTTTCAACATGGTCCTCAGGCTAATTTTTAATTGCATTTTAGTCCCTGAAGAATGGATTAATTACGCTAATATCCCTAATTTTTAGGTAAATTACACTTTTATCCGAACCTCAAAAATTACAATTTTACCCCTGGCTCAGAAATTGAACTTTTATCTCCAAACATCCACAATCCCTTAAAATATCTTATTTCCTCAAGTATCTTAATCTAAAAATCTCGAGTATTACATCCCTTACGATCATTCGATTTTTCATGCTAAAATTTGTTACCGAGAAATTGTTTCTGTTCCAATTGTTTTAAGTGTCATAAATCCTATCTCAAGATACTCATCAATAACATATCTTTTTCTATAGATATTTACATTCTATGGTACTCCCTTCTATTAATTTGATAATTATTTAACTAAATTCTCAAACTAATTTTTAGTTTCTTGAACTTATTTAATATTTTGTAACATGGGGTATTACATTATGATTGATAAATACATTGCCCATGCATGCAGGGGTGAATCTGAAAGCTGCCTTCCATTTGCAAAGGTCTAACATGGGCTGAGTTATATTGTACGTCCCAATATCAGGGCACTGTATATGGTTTATAGCCAGCCAGTCTCAACAATCTTTTAATAGCTAGCAAGGGAATTGCTGGTGTTTAAATGCATTTGAATTAATTTCAATCATGAGAAAAACAGCAGTGTTGTCAGCATATATACATTTACAACACCAACCCCCCGCCCGCCCCCTCTCCTCACCCGAAAATGATGAAATAGAAACAAAGTATTTTCAACAAATTAAGTTCAATTTTGTCAGTGGTAACAGAAACCTCATGACATATGAATATGAGCGGCGGGAGCGGCGGCGGGTCCTGTGCTTGAATATTGGGTTGGCAATTCAAAACCTCCTCATGTCGATAGGCATTTAGTGATTTCTCTAGGATATTGCTGGCTGACCCAATTCTGATTTATTATGCATTTAGTGATGAGGACTGGAATATTTCCTACTTCACAGTTTTGCCCACTCATTGATGGTTCTTTCGCTGTGTTTATCTAAACAAAATCTTAATCTTCCCATTGCTGCCAAGCCAAGACTATGTATGAAAGAGTGGACTCGCAAATTTCAAGCTGGAGGCCACCACAATCATGTGTGGGGATGTTCGTCGTGATGACAAATTTGAGATGTCAAGATATATATATATATATATATGTAGCAACTGAAACTTCCGAGTTATAATTGCTTAGAAAAGAGTTCAGCTTGCCTTAAAATATTAGAAGGAACCGCTTAAGTTTTTACAAAATCACTGATCCATACTTTGAGCTGACAGCAACAACCGTTGGCATTGGCGGCTTCACTACTTCGGTGGCTTGGCAATGAGAATGGGGCACCTCATATGATGCGCACAGTAATCGCTTACACTCCCCATAAAGGCTCTGCACAAAAAAATGTGCAAGATCAGCACTGTTATGTCAATGGACTGGCTTATTAGTTTGTGTCTCGCCCCCATTTTTTAAGAGATTTAGTAATGGAACGAAGGGGGGAAAAAAAGATAAATTTTCATTCATTCTCCCTCAATTTAGGGGATGACAAGTAGGCTTTTTGGATGGAAGTGAATGGAAAGTATTCCCATCGGCCCAATTCCATTTCATGTGTCGCAAACAAGGAGACTCCTTTCCGATCCATTAATTTCATTCCATCTCCTCTCTCAAATGCAATATATTAAGGCAAAAAAATCTCTCTCACCTCCATCAGTACAAGGCTGAGAGAAGAAATCAATCAGATCTGACAAGTCCACGGCTACCTACTACTACATGCATACCTCTTCACCCTGCCAAGTCCACGGCTACCTACTACTACAAGATCAACATGCATTTGTTCGGCAGCCTGGCAAATCATCTCCTTGGCATCCCCTTCAAGAATCAAAGTTTCTGCTTTAATCTGCACAAGCACGCGCGCGCGCACACACATACAGAGCTCAACAAGCATTATATATTGCCCTTGGCAACATATTTATTTATGGCACAAGGAGGAGTTCGAAAAGGACAAACTAATTAAATCACTAATCTTAAGTTTTTTCTTCCGATTAACATTAAACTGTTTCAAGTATTGTATATCAGAACAGGAATTGTTGCGAAGTTAACAGAGAAACTTAACCAACCATCTTTTGTTGGCACATCTGCAATGCACGAGATAGTAACGCAGCTGCATTCTTTTCTTGGGCTGTCCTAACGGATTGCACCACTGTTGATGACGCGATCACCGCTGTACAAAACATGCAAACTTATCTAAATTTGTTGTTGTTTTTGTTGTAACTGAGCTTTCTGAATAATAAAAAAAAAAAAATCTCACTGAAAAATTAAAAATAGTTTTCCTTAAATCAAAATAGGACGGATCCAAAGGTTGGCCTGACAAGCGGTCCCACCATTAGGATTCAAAATTGGTCCACGGAGGCGAAGGATACCAGAACTTACCAGGTCCAGCCGGAAGGACGTAGGTCTGGAAAGGGTACAGAACATGAGTAACGGTGACCATTCCGAGCTCCTGGTTGGGCTCCGCAACCTCAACGCCGGCGGCAACCGCCGGGGACGGGAAAAGGTGGTCGACAGCCCACTGGAGAGCGTAGAAGCTCTCGTCGCTCTCGTCCACAGCCACCAACACCTTCATCTGCTTCTTCTCCTCCAGCACCGGCGGCATTTGCTCCTGCTCCTGCACCTGCACGGGCGCCGCCTCGTCTCCGGCGCCGACCGCAGTACTCGTCTCAACCGCTTGGCTCTCCATTTTGCGCTCTCAAGCAATCGACTCTTTGTTTGTGTAGTTATGCGTGGCGGACCTGTAGGAATTTGTTGGAGCCTAATTACAGCATTGTGACGGGACACGCGGCATCCATGCAGAATGCCACCTCGCGCACTCGCAAATCCCCTTTCGTTTCTTGCCACCTATGTTGTGAAACATTATATTTCTTTCTACAATTAATAATTAGAATCATACCCCCAAACTAAATGTTAGAAACCATATTACGAGTTCGATTCATTTTACATATTTTTATTAAAAGAGATTAAAAAAATATGCATTATTATTTTTATATTTAATATTTTATTTTGATAAAAATGTGACACATGACTAATACAAGCATTATTTAAAAATTAAAGTAGCCAAAATCGATCAAAAATTGAAAAAAAAACCATCTAAATCAATAAATACTTAATATGATCGTCCTTGCATGATTCTTGATATTTGTGCCCTTAATTACGTCAAGAGAAATAAATCACAAATTTTTACATGGGGAGAATCGAGCTCGCAGTCTACTAGATTAATATTAACATATTATTCATTTGATCATTTGACTTATATGTTAAGGACAATAAATACTTAATAGTTATAATGTGTCACTTGAATCAATAATTCTTTGTATGATATTTCACTTAAAAATCAAGTAACATTATACCACGAAACAATAATTATCACAAAAAAAAAAAAGAATCATCATCTACGAATAGTATCTAAATTACCTATAAATATAAATATTTATTATATCATCCTTTTCTATTTTGAATTTGATTTATAGATACTTTTACTCTTAAAGAAAAAATAATAAATAATCAGATTTTTTTATTCTACAAAGTATGCATATCTATTAGATTTCAAAATTGATTCTCCAATTAAGAATTACGTAAATACATTATATTCAATAATTCAAATAAATAAAAGAAATAGTTAAAATAGAATTATATTAAAAAAACATGATTTACAATTAATCCTAACTGTGACACCAGAGTGGTAAGAGCCAAATATGTGAGTGTCAACGCCAACATGGACATATTTGTGCAGGAGGGGTTCACAGAACCTTTTTATAGACGGGATAAATTGTGATATATCGTGATATTTTGACATCAAAATATCGTGATTTATTCACCCCCTTTCTCTCTCCCCACCTGCCTCACCCTCGTTGCCGCCTC
Organism: Diospyros kaki; assembly: GCA_036245055.1. Lineage (NCBI taxonomy): Eukaryota > Viridiplantae > Streptophyta > Magnoliopsida > Ericales > Ebenaceae > Diospyros > Diospyros kaki. The sequence continues at coordinate 6,999,580 of BSEG01000006.1, read as the reverse complement.
GCCTCCTCTCTCTGCCTCGCCTCCTCGCTACCTCACCGCTGCATCTTGTCGCCTCGCTTCCTCACCGCTACGCCTTGTCGCCTCGCCTCCTCACTGCTGCAACCTCCAGCAACTGGTGACCACCCAAACTAACCGAGGTACAGCGGGCGGCAATGGTCAGCAAGCTGCAAGGGCGAGGCACAGAGGCAAGGCAAAAGAGAGAGACAGAGGAGAAGAAAGGCAAGACCAGAGAGAGATAGAGGAGAGAGAGAGAGTATGTGAGAGAGGTAATTTGGCCATTTTATTATTTTGTAAACTTTCTGTACAAATAGCTTTATCCATTAAGATAAAGATCTGATAGAGGAGAGAAAGATGAGCATTTTTATTCAGTAACAAATTTTATGCGCAAATTTAAAATTCATTTTCAAATTCCACCTATTTTGGTGGAATTTAATTAGCTTGGTGTAATTGAATTCTATCGCCTTTTTTATTCGAAACATAAAAAATTAGAATTGGAAATGAATTTCAAAAAAATTTATAAAATTCATTCATTCTGAGATAATTTTTAGGTGATTAAAAAATGAATTTAAAAAAAGAAATCAAAACTAATTGGCTAAAATTAAAAAAAAAAAATCAACGACCCAATTGGCCTTTTCTTCTAATTAATACAAAGAGCTAATATATACAAATTCTTTTATATCTTTTAAATCATTTTCATCTTTTAATATTTAAATATAAAATATAAAAGATGAAAAAAGAACCCATTAATACATGATTTAACCCCCACCAATTTTTGCTTCAAAAGGAACCAATTCGTTGACAGGTTCCTAGTTTTCGTGCTTCAATTGCCTAATTTGGTTTAATTCTCTTAACATTGGTGAAAACTAATATCACTATTTCTTATTATTTAATATTATTTTGGTATACATTTACATGGGTTATCTTTGGGGATATGATTCTTTTGATAGTGAAAAAATATCAAAACATTGCACTAAAACTGGAATGGAGGGGGGACAAAACTAAGGATGAATTGAAAGGGGCAAAGGGCATGGCTAGCTGTAACTACCATCAGTAGTAATGACTAGACTTCTTCAAATGTACAGAACAATTGTGTATAGAATCGAGTACTGTATGCTGCAAAGCTTGACTATACCATAGTTTTTGTTTTTTTTTTTTGGCAGCTGATATATCTTACTAGATGCAATTAGATAAAAACAAATTGTTCTCTGAATGGAGCATTAAATTGATCTCTAAATTTTTTTGGGATGGGATGTGAAACTAGACACTGATTACTAGTTGACTGTCGAAAGTGATTGAGAAAAATGAAGAAGTAAAAAGGAGAACAAGATAAGGAATCTTCTAAGATGCAAACAGTGCCTTACAATGTTCCACGACCAGTTGAAGCTGTGATAAGTAATCCCACACTTCTAGAAATTCCAAAAATGTTTAGAACTTGACTATTTGGAATTTGAAAAGTATACAGATAGATGTAGTTGAAGAACCATTGATATAATCTATATAACAAGAATCTTCCAGATATCTAACATGTCACCTGCCCCATGAAAATTTGTAAGTTGATGACATAATAACTATTCTAAAGGCCATTCCAGGTACCATATCAAACCAAATTTGATGATGTTCATGTTGAGCGAACGTTATTGTTTCTCAAACAACGAACTTTTGCTGGTAAGAGTGTTGATTTTTCATCATTCTGGGATGAGTTCGTTATGGAAATGGACTTGCACACAGTTGACTGCTTAAGCCAGATTTAATCTGCTGCGATTTGAATGGGAAAATACAGAAACCATGTTAAAATATCATACATCTACTAGTTTGATCTTTGATAAATTCCTGAAGCATTAGTTAAGAGAAAGATTACCCCAGATCAATTGCTGTTTCTGGTGTTTCATTGTCATTTTGCTGTGATTGCCTTGGCTGGAGATGCAAAGACCAATATGAGTCATATTTTTCACCAAAATATTGTTGTGGATGGTGGGAACTACTATTCACTTCATTAGCATAAACCTGAGACCAAGTCTTGCAGTCTTAATAGAGAACAATCCCATTGAAATTGATATTTGATCAAGTGAATCTCTATGACCTCTCCCCCCCCCCCCCCCCAAAAAAAAAAAAAAAGAAAGAAACACACACACGCACAAATTGATTGATATTGAAAGGCAATTGGTAAGCACCTTCTTACGTAGTTCTGCATTTTCCTTCCTCAGGACACTCAACTCCTTAAATAGATTCATATTTTCTTGATGAATGATAATTCCCTGTAGTTAAACCAATTGAATTTTAACCACGTCAAAATGAATTCAACCTTAAAAAAAGGATAATCATCATTGCAGCGATCAGTATGAGACCTGGTCATTAAGTTTTTTCATTTTATCGGCAAAACCTTGTTCCTGCAAATGAAAAATCTACATCATGAATAATGTAAAACACGTTAAACGGTTATAAGAATAATATTTGAAGAGCCCACAGGAACATAGCCCAGTGGTTCTGACGTTCTCATTTGGAGTCTATTCCATCATAGTCAAAATATTACTTTGGGATCAAAACTAAGGATTTTCCTAATTTAACTCACCGTACTCTGGTGTCAATAGATGAGAGCGTTTGTGATGGAGCATTATCAAAAAAAAATATATATTTAGAGTAAAAATTACTCTAGTGTTTTTTTTTTTTTTTTGTACCTTTTTTTCCCGGACTTCCTTTAAGCTCATCTTCATTTGGCTTTCTAGATTTTGTAGATCTTTGACACTCAAACCTGAAATTTCTTCCCCCTTTAAATGCCTGCGATTGTTATCAGGAAGAAGATTAAGTGCATCTATATGCTTGTCAACTTGTATTTTCATTAGATTCTTTATTTTGTGATGCACAGGGACCCATCCATGAACTTTTTTTCACCTTTTTATTGGATTGTGCACCATTGATTCAGTCTTAAGTGGATCAACAAGAGCTATTAGCCAACATTTGAAGCCTACAGCTTAACAGTAAATGTCTTTTATGTTTATTGCATTGTTTGCTCAGCCTAAAAAAGCCTTTTTTTTTTCCCATCAATTTAAGATTGTAAATAAGTAAAGATATAGAATCACTCTGCTGATGGGAGGGTCCAGTGTAATCAGTTCTTAGTCTTGTTTTTTGACTGGAAAGTTGCGCTTGCAAATTTGGCTTAGTTGCACACAGTTATTCGTCTGAAGATCCACGTGGTGTGGTCTATTTTTTTGTTGAATTCATCTTTGGACATTTTGTAGCATGCCAGTTATCTTAGTGAAAAGGACCTTGATTTCTAATTTTCTTATCAAATACTTCCATTGGGTTTAGTTTCCAAATTTATGGACAAGAAGTTTCTATTGTGAAGGTGTAGCCATTTATTTATAGTTACTAATTGGAAAAAAAATGTGCAGCCTTCTACCATTGCTAATTCTCAATTGACTAGGACTTCAAATTAGAAAACAAGTGAAGTCCACTATTCAAAAGAATCTAAATCTCTTTCAGGGCACATATATTGCGTTGAAACATAACCTGACACATGTAGTGTGAGATTGGTTTATTCAAATTAGAAATTAAGAGGACAGCAGTAGAATGAATCTAATTGGACTCTAAACAATTACCATGAACCAGTCCTTTACATAGTTTAGGGCCCATAAGCTTAGTCCTAAGTGTTAGCTGATGTGTTTAGAACTGCTGCCAAGTTGTCATGTTTTGAATATTTCAAACTATTGTTTCCTAGTGGTTTGGAATTTGTTATTTATTGTTTTCTAGTGTTTGGGAGTTTGTTATTTTCTAATTAATCATATGTGATCAGGGCTCATTTTTAGGACCATGATCTTAGTGATTACTTATCAATTTTTAAGTCTTTTTAATGTAAATTTCAGAGTTTATTAAAATATCTCCTCATTTGACATAATCTTGTGTGTTCTTTTCTTTATACCTCATCTTTCTTTCCTTCCTTCAAAATTGTCTTTGTTTTCTATTGCAACCTCAAAACAAGAACAATTGGTATCAGAGCTTTCTTCTTAAGGAACCTATGAGAGTTTGAGATTGAATTCAAGTGGACGCTATGGACGCAGAAGCCAGTTTTTAATTGATTGCTCCTCTAGTGTTCAACGGAGAAAATTATCAGATTTGGGTTGTGAAAATGGAGACCTACTTGGATGCAATGGATCTTTGGGAAGCTGTAGAAGAGGATTACAAAGTTCTTCCTCTGCCAGACAACCCCACGATGGCTTAGATCAAGAATCACAATGAAAGAAAAATGAGGAAGTCAAAAGCAAATGCCTGTTTGTTTGCTATTGTCTCATCGATTATCTGCTCCCTAGTCATGTCACTCAAATCAACAAATGCAATTTGGGATTATCTCAAAATAGAGTATGAAGGAAATGAGAGGATCAAAGGGATGCAAGTGCTAAATTTGATTAAAAACTTTGAACTGTAGAAAATGAAGGAATCATAAACCATTAAAGAGTATTCTAACAAACTTCTAAGCATTGCCAATAAGGTAAGACTGCTTGGGTCTGATCTACATGACTCAAGGATTGTTGAGAAAATCCTAGTAATGGTGTCTGAAAAGTTTGAGGCAACCATTACGACCTTGGAGAACACTAAGGATCTATCCAAGATTACCTTGGCAAAGCTCTTAAATGCTTTACAAGCACAAGAGCAAAGAAGGGTCATGAGGCAAGAAAGTGTTGTTGAAGGAGCACTACTAGTCAAGCATCAAAAATGAGGGAAAATGAGAAAGAAAAAGAACAAGAAGAATTTTGCTACAAGTGGTGAAGCTATAGCAAACAGCAACAAGAACAAGACTGAAGGTACAAAAGGAAATCATCCTCCATGCCAACATTGTGGCAGCAAGGGTCATCCCCCTTTCAAATGCTGGAGAAAACCTAATGCAAAATGCAGCAAGTGTAACCAACTTGGACATAAAGCTGTGATTTGTAAAGAAAAAGCTCAGCAGTAGGAAGTTGAAGCCCAAGTTGCAAATCAAGAGATTAAAGATCAACTCTTTGTAGCAACATGCTTTGCAAGTAGCAATTCAAGTGAAAGTTAGCTCATTGATAGTGGTTGTATTAATCATATGACTCATGACAAGAAATTTTTCAAAGAATTGTAGAGCGCTACAATCACAAAAGTCAAAATTGGCAATGGTGATCACATTGCTGTCAAATGAACATGTACTATAGCTATTGAAAACTGCTTAGGTACAAAAACCATCTCTAATGTCTTATATGTGCCAGAAATTGATCAAAACTTGCTAAGTGTTGGTCAGTTGATAGAGAAAGGCTTGAAAGTGATTTTTGAAGATAGACACTGCTTGATCAAAGATGCAGCTGGTCAGGAGATGTTTAAAGTCAGAATGAGAGGCAAGAGCTTCTCTTTAGATCTAATAGAGGAGAAATAGGCTGTCTTCCCCATCTCAGAAAGCACAACACATGTTTGGCACAAGAAGATTAGTCATTTTCATCACACAGGTGTGTTGTACATGCAAAGGAAGCAGTTTGTGCAGGATTTACCACTTCTAGAAGAGCATATACCAAGTTGCCAAGCATGCCAGTTTGGCAAGCAAACCAGGCTGCCACTTCCTAAAACATCTTGGAGAACTACTCAAAAATTGCAATTGATTCACACAGACTTGGTAGGACCTTAGAGAACACCTTCTCTCAAAGGTAGCCTCTATTATATTGTTTTCATCGATGATCTAACCAAAATGTGTTGGATTTTCTTTTTAAAATTCAAGTCAGAAGTTGTTTTTGTGTTCTAGAAGTTTAAATCAAATGTGGAGAACCAAAGTGGCTGCAAAATTCAGGTTTTGAGGTCTGATAATGGCAAGAAATACACCTCAGAACAATTCAATTTGTTTTGAGAAGAAACTGAAATTGAGCATTAGTTGACTGCTCCTTACACTCCACAACAAAATAGAGTCAGTGAAAGAAGGAACCTATTCATCATGGATATGACTAGGTGTATGCTACACGAAGAAGGACTGTCAAACAAATTTTGGGCAAAGGCGACAAACATTGTTGTTTTTCTTTAAAATAGACTACCCACAAAAGTAGTGAAGGATCATACGCCATTTGAGGCATAGCATGGGCATAAACCTTCATTAAAATTTCTTAAAGTTTTTGGTCGCTTATGCTTTACCTATGTGCCTCAAGTCAAGCGATATAAACTTGATAAAATAAACTGTTCTTGGCATATTTGTGGCTTACAGTACAATATCCAAAGCTTATAAAGTATTTCAACCAGGAACAAAAAATATAGTGATAAGTAGAGATATGCATTTCATGGAGAATGAGCAGTGGAATTGGGAAAATTCAAAAAGAAATTAGAATGAGAATTCAAATGCTCTGGTGGATGATTCTTTTGTCAGAGGCACTAGGTTGATGTCTGATATCTATCAAAGGTGCAACATTGTTGTATGTGAACCTACAAGATACAAGGATGCAAAGAAGGATCAAAAGTGGATAGTTGCAATGCAGGAGGAGCCGTCCATGATTAAAAAAAATTAGACCTGGAAGCTTGTTGATAGACCTTAAGATAGAAAAATCATTGGGGTCAAATGGGTGTTCAGAACCAAGCTCAACGCTGATGCATCCATCAACAAATACAAAGTCAGGCTTGTTGTTAAAGGATATGTTCAAATTTTTTATGTAGACTATTCAGACACATTTGCACCAGTAGCTAGACTTGACACTATTAGGCTGTTACTTGTTGTTGCAGCACAAAAAGGCTGAAAAGTGTACCAATTGGATGTAAAATCAGCATTTTTAAATGGTTTCTTGCAAGAAGAAATATATGTTGAGTAATCAGAAGGTTTTGTAAAAAAATGAGAAGAAGACAGTTTATCTCCTCAAAAAGGCTCTTTATAGATTAAAGCAATCTCCAAGAGTCTGGTATAATAGAATTGATGATCACTTGCTAAGTTTAGGCTTCGTAAAAAACCTATCTGAGGTTGATATGAGGTTGATATCAAGCACTATGAGGTTGATATTTTTGTTCTTTCTCTTTATGTAGATGATCTTTTGGTGACTGGAAACAATGCAACTTTGATTGATGAATTTAAGCTGGATATATATGATAAAAGTATTTGAGATAACTGATCTTGGATTGATGACTTATTTTCTCAAAATGGAAATCAAGCAAAGTCAAGATGAGATTTTCATTTGTCAAAAGAAATATACAAAGGAAATTCTCAAAAAGTTTCATATGGAAGATCGCAAGTCAATGTACCTTCCTATGAATCAAAAAGAAAAGTTAAATAAGGAAGATGGAACTGAAAAAGTGGATAAGGCACACTTTAGAAGTTTGATTGGGTGCCTGATGTATCTTACAACAAGAAGACTTGATATCTTGATTGTTGTAAGTATTTTATCTTGATTCATGCATTGTGCAAGTGAAATGCACTTGAAAGTAGCTAAGAGGGCGGTTAGATACATCAAAGGCACAATCAACTTTGGCATCAAGTTCAAGAAAAGAAAGGAATTTAATATGTTTGGTTTTATTAACAATGACTAAGCAAGATCCATTGATGACATGAAAAATACCATAGGGTATTGTTTTAGTTTTGGATCAAGAGTTTTTTCATGGAGTTCTAAAAAACAAGAAACAATAGTTCAATCTTCTGCTGAAGCAGAGTTTGTTGCTGCAATTGCTGATGTAAATCAACCTTTGTGGCTGAGAAAGATATTGAGTGATCTGCATCTTGAGCATAAAGAATACTCTAAGATCGGTGTTGATAATCAAGCTACAATAGCTGTTTCTCACAATCCAATTTTTTATGGAAAGACTAAACATTTCAACATTAAGCTATTTTTCTTGAGGGAAGTGCAGAAGAATGGTGTTGTAACTCTTATTTATTACAGAACAAATGAGCAAATAGCTGATGTTTTTACTAAACCATTACCAGTTAGCAAGTTCGAGTTTTTGAGATTGAAACTTGGTGTTTGCAGTTTTTAAAGGATGGAGGAGTGTTAGCTGATGTGTTTAGAATTGCTGTCAAGTTGTCATGTTTTGAATATTTTAAAATATTGTTTCCTAGTGTTTAGGAGTTTGTTATTTATTGTTTCCTAGTGTTTAGAAGTTTGTTATTTTATGATTAATCATATGTGATCAAGGTTTATTTTTAGGACCATAATTTTAGTGGTTAGTTATTAATTTTCAAGTCTTTTTAATGTAAGTTTCAGAGTTTATTAAAATATCTCTTCCTTCGACATAATCTTCATCTTCATCTTTCTTTAATATCTCTTCTTTTCTTTAATCTTCATCTTTCTTTTCTTCCTTCAAAATTGTCTCTTTTTTTTTTTTTTTTTGTTGCAACCTCAAAACAACAACACTAAGCTTTCAAAATGAACATGTTTAATCTAATCAATCTGCTCACACGTGATACTTGATTGTCACTTAAAATAGCAACAAGAAAAATGATAAACATACCTATGGCTTTCTTGCAAGTCATTCAACTGTCGCTTTAAGCTTTCTGTCTCTCGTTGTCAAAACTAGAATTCAGAACTCAATATTAAATCCATGCTACATAGTCAACTATATGCTTGAGAGTGAGATTCAATTGATTGAATTTTTAGTTGTAGATATTATAACACCCCACTTTTCCAGGTGTGTTATAACTTGAGAATTTTAGAATTTTTTTTTTTAATATTTATATATAACTCAACATAATGAAATTCCCAAATATTCCACATATCTATCTAGCATGGAAAAAATATTATACATCAAATAGCTAGACTAGGCATTCATCAGTAGCGGAAGCAAAGATCGAACCTAACATTTATCATACATTAGTTCTTACACCATGGACTTTCAAACGTTTAGAGTTCAAGTAGCAGAAATTTAAATACATCACTTTCAAATCAAATACATTATGCACTTAACAAGTGCAATCGTATGCCTCATCCACATCTGCATCAGCTACAACACCATCTAGAACGTTTGAATATTTAAGAGATAAAGCCTAGGTTAGATGATGAATCATCTAAGTAAGGGTACGAAATGTATTTTGTGCATGTCTGCAAAATGTCCTTTTCCATTTCATTTCGGTTTGAACCGACCGTACCTTATTGTTACTCCCCATTTTTATAGCCTTCTTTCCAGGCTGAGGTGTATGGGTGCACCCTTGGAAGAGCAGCGATTCTGGCTCGTACTCTCAAACCCTTATACGAATGCATGATCAACAATATCATTGTGTATATATGTATATTTCATTATCAATACATGTAAATGCAATCTACATGAATATATTCACATCAAAACATGACAACATGATAAAACCATTAATATAAAATCGAGTTTTGGGATCGAACCACTTACAAACATTTTTCATAAACTAAATCCAGTTGAATAGTACCACTTACCTTAATCTCACTTTTCAAAATTTCTCGAAGTACGTGTCAACTTCAAAATCATGCAAATCTCCAAATTCTATAGCCAAATATTCTCTTAATCAATAAATATTCCACCAAATCGACATTTCTGATATTTCCTATATTTATCCTTATTTTTTTCTAATTTCTTTATTTTTCCCCAACATAATTCAAAATTAAATACTTCCACAACATTTTTCTTCAATTTTTCTCTGTGAAAATTCATAAAATCACATTCCTACTTTTATGAAATTTTTTTGGAATTTTTCTCAAATTCCTCATATTTTTTCTATTTTCCCTAAACCTTATTTCTCTTAAAATAAAAACTCCTCAACGCTTTTTTTTCAATTTTTTCTTCACAATAACTCACAAAATCTTATTCTTATTTACTGAATTTTTTTTAAAAATTTTTCCTATTTTTTTTCTTTCTTTTTTTTCTCTAGAATTCTTCTTACCTCACGCACCTACGCGTGTGTGCCGCCTACCCATCTTCCCCGATGAGCTTGTTCACCATCGGTGACCTGCAACATCTCGATTTCTCGAGATTTCTTCTTCACCCAAGGCCTACTTGACCTTCCGAACCCACTAGAAGCAACCTCAGCTCAAAACAACCGGTCGAGCACCACCAAATGACCGATTATAGTCATGTCTTCGGTGACTTGGTTGATTTTTCGGCAACACCCGAAACCCCTCCAAATCACTTCAAAACCATACCAAACTCTCTAGAAATGAACCTCACACCCTCTAGAACAAAAACCCCTTATCCACGACCTCTGATTTACCTAACGAGCCCAATTTTGAGCTTTAATTTTTGAAGTTTTCAGCCTTTTTGGATCTCTTCTTATACCAAAAATCGAACCATAAAACGACTAACCTCGCACAATCCAAGGCCATTAGGGTCCTATCGTGCCCTTGATCAGTCGAAAATGCATCGAAAGTTGCCCCAAAAGTTGATTTACAGTGGAGAAAAATTTTGGCCATTTTCGGCTGAATTTTTGCTCAAATTACTCACTTTTGTCGACCATGGATCATTCTAGGCCAAGGTCAGAGGTCCCTTGGACCTTTACCAATAGTTTCCCGTGGCTGAAAGCGGCGATGGAGTGGATGGCTGAAAGCTTAGTTGGCCATGGCTGCCAAGCTTTTTCTAAAATTACATTTTCACCCCCCTAACTTTTGAAATGCATTTTTTTGGCCATTTCCATAAGGCTCCTAGGATTTCCAAAACTTCTATTAAGACCCTTACGTTATAAATTTCTCGTTTGACCCCCAAAGTTTCAGAATTGATGTCGTTTCGACCTCCCTCAGAAATTTTTAAAAATTACACTTAGGCTCAAATCTTCATTTTGGCTGTAAACTCTTTTTTTCCTTCCTGAAAACACTGAAGAGTTGCTCCTTATGTGATTTTTGACTTCTACGAAGGTCTGTTGTCTTTTCGGAAGCCTCTCACGACAATTCGATTTTTAATCTGATTCAAAGCAATACCAAAAATCGTTCCTAATTTGACTTCTCTCGGCACTAAAAATCCTATTTTAATATGATAGCTATAGATATCTCTTTCCTTTAAAACATGCACGTTTTGGGGTACTCCATTATATCGATTCGGCTATTCAGTACCCTTAAACAATCTCATAGATTCCATTATTCCCCCAAAATATTGCAATATTTCATGAAATAATTATATATTTATTCATTTTGATTCGGAATATTACAGACATTTTCTATAAAGAATGTGCCGATAAGAATCTTTAGGATGTTGTAATAAACATTCTTTTATAGATATTTTGTGATATTGTGACCATTTTGTGTTTTTTAGACATTCTACTTTTGGATACTCTTGGTTCGTTATGTTGATGACATTGTTATCATATATAGGGAACGAGAACATAGGCACTAATAAGTTAAAGGTATTTCTCCGATCCAAATTTCAGACCAAAGACCTTGGAAGCTAAACCAGCTAACACTCCTATGGATCCAAGTGTGAAACTCATTTTTTTATTGTGGTGATATATTGGATCATTCAAACATATACTATCAGTTATGTAGTGGTCATATCGAATTATTTGGCTATATGAAGACCTAATATTGCTTTCCCAATCAATGTGGTTAGTTAGTTTATGGAAAAACCCCATTGGAAAGTAGTTAATAAAGATTTTGTGTTACCCCAGTAGGACTCTTGATTGTGCTATATATTCTCTATATATTATGATTGAGGCCATGTTAGAATAGAAAGTTTCTCAGATGTTGATTGAGTAGGATCTCCATCAAAGGAAAGTCCACCATTGGTTTTTGTGTGATTGACAAGTTGCTAGGAGAAACCTAGTGTCATGGAAGAGCAAGAAGCAATTTATGGTTGCTAGGTCTAGTGCAGAAATAGAATATATGCCAGTGGCTCAATCCATTTTTGAATTAATGTGGATTTGTAAAGTACTTGAAGAGTTGGAATTTAGCAGTTGCTATTCACATTGCATCTAATCCATTATTTCATGAACATACAAGTTATTGAGGTAAATTGTCAATTCATTTGAGAAAGACTCCAACAAAATGTTATTTCATGAACTATAGATCACTAAATCAATGAGTGAAACAAAAATATAATTATAAAAAGTCGCACATGCATGATATTTTTACTCCAACTTGAGAGGAAGTGTTTAGAAAATTAGGAGTCTATAATTCTATATTTGGAAACTATTCCATTGTAATGTATATATATAAATAGTTTGATTACCCCTAACTAGGGAAAATGCTTTGCTTCTCCATCATTAATCTTCTCCTTAACTTACATGGATGATAGTTTCAGAGAAATTGCCAACAATATACAATTTAGGGATAAGAAAGTTAGGGGAGTACGATTTTTCCAGTCGAGAGTCTATAGGGGATTGTTGACAGGTTGCTTAAAGTGAGTAAAATTGTGGACAGTTTACGAAATTGGAGACAAATTCCTAGGTTCGAGGTTCATTTTACATAGGGCTTGAGAAGGTATTTATAAAATATCAAGAACGATCATCAGGTAGGATTTAGTTTGATTAGTTTACGAAATAAATGTACATTTAGAATTGGAGATAAATCATAAACAATTATGTTTTCTGAAGTTAAAAACAAAGTCAGGATCATATACTGAAATAAGAAACTTAAATACTGGATCAGCAATATGCATGGTATACAAATTGGCTTTTAAACATCCCTTTATTTGTTGTACCCTCAAGTAAGTCTATTATGACTTTAATATTGTACCCTCAACTGAGTCTATTATGACTTTGATATTGTACAAGTGTGGCAGTGGATTAGCTTATAGGAACCTGATTAGGGAGCCATCTGCAAGTCATCAAATTAGTACTTTTAATCAAGATATATTGGGAAGTAACTGTGTGCTTCCTATTGCAGGAGATGATGGTCATGCAGGGTACTAGATGAGTAAGCTGTTCATGAAAGATTACCTTGGCTTCAGCAGTAGGACTCAACAGTTGATGATACTCTTCTTCTCTCTTATATTTTTCAATTATCGAGCCCATGCTGAAAAGGCATAACAACAATGTCAACAATTGGAAGATCACATAATTTCATGTCATGGCATCTCTAGCGAACAATTAGTTTGTCACAGCATACTAATATGTCAAGAAATTCATCTTTCAATTTGTTCTATAATTCCTTATTTCTAGATCATATTTATGTGGTATTTATGCATGAAAATGAAAGAAAAACTAATAAAGAACTTATCTTGAAATCATAGTTTTCTAGTATTTATGCATGACAATGAAAGAAAAACTAATAAAGAACTTATGTTGAAATCATAGTTTTCTAGTATTTATGCATGAAACTGAAAGAAGAACTACTAAACAATAGGACTGATTTCTTTCCCTAGCAAATAAAATTTGTTAGACGTTTAACTTGCTCAATCAAACAATATTGTTGGAATTAGTTGAAGCTTCAACGTCGTCGTTTCTGCAGGGGGGCAGGAAGGTCATTTGGCAACCCTCATTGGTTGCCCAAAACGTTGTCGTTTTGGGCCCATGAGCTGGACAACCAAAACGGCAACCCTCTCCCATCGTTTTATCAAGGTGTGCCTTCTCTTGTCATTTAGTCTCCTTCTTCCTCAATCGTCGATACTGCCTTTATATGACCCCACCATTGCTTTCCTTTATTTATCTTCTACGGTGGCTTCAAGATCAGTAATGCACAGCCTCCGATTTGTATTGCCTCTTTTAGGGTTTGCTTTCATTCTCCACAATTTCATTCTCTCTGTATACGTTTGATACAAATGTTTTCTCTCTAGAGTTTTGCCTCTAATCTATAGATTTGTGGTTATGGAGCTCTTTTGATTAGAGAGTTGTTTATTTTGTACAGTTAGTATATGAAAGTGAGGTTTGTATGTTGAGTCTGTAATTGTTTCTTTCTAATAGTGCAGTGAGCTCTCTTTGTTGGAGCTCAACATGGATGTAACCCTTATTAATGAGTGAACCACGGTAAAATTTACTTGTGTTCATTTATGCTTTTCTTTGTTATTCTGTTCATATGCATGTTTTGAGTTTATCGAAGGCACTATGTATGTTTTGGCTTTATTTCTAATTTCTGTTTTGAGTAGTGGCCGAGAGTTGTCTGGACCCAACAAATATTCTGTTTTTCTGCACTATACAAAATACAGATATTATTTCACTGCTCAGTGTTCATGTTTCTGATTGTATATGCCTACTTGTTTGATTTCTGTTCTATAATGAACAAAAACTTCTGTAAGAGTTTCTAATACCAAAATGTCACAAGGAACTAAATCTCATGGCTATGGACTTGAGCCTATCAACCAATCAAGCTTCTTTTATTTTTCTGACTTAAACCTCTGACCTCCAGGTCACAATGGGCCAACCTTACCACTGTGCCAAGGCTCGCCTTCCCCAGAGCCTGCAATTGCGAGAGCCTCGTCCACTGGGTTCACCTTACTAGCAAAAGAGGAAAAAAAAATAGTTCATATAATTAATCTACTTGACAAGAACATTTTATGTTCATTCTCAATAGGAAAACGTAACGCAAAATCTGTTGGGTAATATGTTATGTCTATTTTATGCACAGCTAAAGTAGTATGGTACAACCCATTGTGTTGATAATCATTTTCTCTTCCATTTCATCCTTGATCACCAGATTTACAGAAAAAGGTTAGTCTTACTAGGCTCTTTTGCCTTATCTAGCTTTATTGTTTCTGTATCAAGTCCTTAAGTTCACTAACTTCTCCTTGATCTTGTTAGGACAAAGATCCTTGTGGATTTATGGCCTTGAAAAATGTATGATGCCATGCTCAGATAACACTTGAGAATTGGTTCATTCAATAACTTGACATTATTGATTATGATCCTATAGAATCAAGGGCAAAACAAAAAATCAATAAAACAGTATAAGACTTTTATTATTGCAGCCTCATATTGTTAGAACTCAATCCCTCGCTAGTAATCTACCAGGTAAGTCTTAGGTATATTACCATCTCATGAGCCCATCACCTTCAACTAGCACTTTGGGGTGAGGATCCATGGTGTTACAAGGTAGTATTAAAGCCAACCTAAGATTGGTATCATGTGGGTATAGGACTAGGAAAGTGTTCTGAATTTGACTTGGGTCAAATTGATTAATATAAGATTTTTGACTTGATCTGAGGACGATAGGTATTAAAAGAAGGGAGTTTATCACTATCTAATCCCATATTCGTAGTAGTCTATATATTGAGGGAGGTATTAAGTATATTACTTAGTTTAGTCCATAAGTCATCTTTGACTATAGCACTTTTAGGTATGGACCCGTGATTTTATATATATAATGCCATGGATAATGCTATTTGTACAGAAAATAGTGTACAAAATCATTTACAGAATGGTGAAATGATCAATTTGCCCTTGATAAATGATCCAAACTCAGACCCAAAACTCTCTCTCCTCTGTCTCTCTCTCACTCTCACCCTCTCCTTGGTCGTTCGTCGCCACCAGTTGCATCCTTGCCTGGCCGACTACAAGTGAGAAGGCGAGGTGGCAATTGCTAGAGGAGAAGAGTGCGAGGCAAGTGGGGAGAGAGAGGAAAGAGAGAAGAAGGTGAAAAAAATCGCGATATATTAATATCACGATATATCGCCATATAAAAGGTTTTGTAAACCATATTCTGTACGAATAGTGTGATCCAGAAGGTAGTGTATAGAATCATTTACAGAATGATAAAATGTCCAATTTGTCCTTGATAAATAACTCAAACTCAGACCCAAAACTCTCTCTCTCTCTCGCCTTCTCCCTGGCCATTCGTCGATCGCTGTCGCCGGTTGCATCCTCGCCCGGCCGACTGCCAATGAGGAGGCAAGGTGACAAAAGGAGACAACAATTAGGCGGTGAGGTTGCAGCAGAGAGAGAAGGCGACGCAGTCGTGAGAGCAGGCGAGGCGAGCGGGGAAAAAGAGGGGAGGGGGTAAACAAAAATCGCAATATATCATCCTGTAAAGAGTTTTATAAATCATATTATGTACGAATAGCACAACTCATAGTGCCATTCACTTTGTGGGATCCTTAACTCATATCATAAAGGATGATAATTTTTGTTATTCCAGTTTTCCCTCTGATCTATGGTTTTGTACACCAATATGACTATGATATGTTCACTTTAAATATATGCAATATACAAGTGGTTATTATGCCAACAGTAAACAGTATATGAGGCATGGAATTTTAGTCATTGGCATCATTTCTGAATTCAGTTGCCAAAAGTAAAATGTTATAATGGCATTTCTTGGAGCTTACGCCATCACTGATTGCATTTTTGCATCTTCATTAAAGAACTGCACATCTACTTCATAATCCATATTTTTGCAAGTTCAACCCATGTCTATATAAAAGTGTGGCCCCGTATCCACATCTGAGTTTGTTTGCAGATATACAAATCAAATAACATTATGTCACCACATGTTTTTTTATGTGGTAGTGTGTCTGGCCATCCTCAACTATGTTCAAGTACAATCTAATGTATTTGCATCTAGTAGAAATTCAATAAAAAGTTGAATGATAGAGTAAAGAGTCATGTATCATAATATTGACCCAATAATAATATTGAACTATCAATTATTGACGAAATTTGATCTTTATAATTTTATGAGATTACTTAGGATCACTGGAGGTAAGGTGAAGCCTAGAACTTGCTATATGGATCGAACACAATTATGATATTGTTGTAGTTGAATTTAGAATTTTATTATAATCTTGAAACTCTTGTTTTCTTGTTCTTTTTTTATTCCATTCATCTTTTTGTTTTTTTAATTCCATTCCTCAAGACTTGTATTGAGGCAAAGCAAAGTACATCAAGGAGGGAGGAAAGAACTGGGATTAGATTGACAGTTCTGTAAGACAAAAGCATCTAAGATACAATTAGAGGAAAACTCAAAGGATAAAGGATCCTTCAAATCTTGTTCTCTTAATTTGCACCAAGCTGCGAACACGTGGGCTAAAAGTTACCCTTCAGAGAGACATAAAGATTGATGACCATGCTGGGGATCTATTTGTGATAGCTTTAATATCTCTAACAAGGGAGGATATTCCGTTCTCCATTTTGGTTGATGGTAAGGGTCTTGGATAACTCCTTAAATCTCACATTGGGTAGGAATGAGACTTTTTTATATTGACCCAATCCCACATAGGATAGGAATAGGAAGCCCAATGGAGTTGCTGTCTATATATAGACCTCTCAAATATGATGAGCCACAATTTTGTAGCTATGGTTATTTGTGAGAGATTGTAATTAGGTTAGTGAAGTGGTTAGCGTGAGACAATAATACTTTAGAATCTAAAGATTACGTAAAGTGAAAATCAAATATATGGAATGTAAGTGTGGACGATATTATGATAATATATTGAAAGATCAAATCTTACCAAATAGATCAAAGTTAGATATATTAGATCAATCATATCCAAAAAGATAAGGAGATTAGTGAGGATATTACCCATAAAATTAAGAAGGGATGGTTAAAATGGAAGAGTCCACCTGGTGTTTTTTCTATGATAATAAGATTTCATTAAGGTTAAAATAAAAATTTTATAAGGCTATTATAATAAGATAAACATTTTTATATGGCATAGAATGTTGGGTTGTGCAAAATATATATAAGCATGATTGGGATGAGGATGTTAAGATGAATGTATAGCCATATAAGAAAAAATAAAATTATAAATAAGGTTATATAGAATAAAGTTAAAGTGACTTTTATTAAAGATAAGATGTGAGAAACACGATTAAGATAATTTTGTCATATGAGAAAAAGACTAATAAAGACATCTCTAAAGAAAATTGATGAAATAGATCAAGTAGTTAGTAAAAAAGATAGAGGAAAACCTAAAAACATATAGTATGAAACTTTAAAGATTTGATATCAGATATGTAGTTTTTACAAAAAATAAAGATAAGGCAATAGATAGATTTTATTGGATATCTAGAATTCATATAGCCAATGCGGCATACTAGAATAAAGGCTTGGTAAGTAGTTGTATCAATATAGTTGTGCATATATTTTTCACCTAAACTGAATCTTGTAAAAGTAAATGAAAAAAATAGAATCCATATAGCCATGTGACTTGGGGAAAATAGGATCCATATATTTTTCAGTTGAGTTCAGGTGAGTCATTGTAGCTCTTGAATACATGGGTTGGATCCTTGTTTGCCTATTTGAGCTAATTTCTTTTTCTTTTTTTTTTTAAAGCAATACTAGTAAAATAGTTGAAAACGTCACCCAGTTTCATCAATCTCTTGCATCTAAAAATTCATATCATCAGTAAAAGGAATGTGATATTAAGAGAACTCTTATTTGATCTCCCTACAGAGAAACTTGTTTGACAGGTCTATTATTTACAGCCTTAAAGCTCTATGTTTTCTTTAACATATATCCCTTCCATTTTTCATTTTTATGAATACATTCCTTTTATGTTTTTTAATTGGGGAAAAACTCACCAGCTAAAGGTGTGGTCACCAAGTACTGGAAAACCCTTGCCTCTATCTCATCTATTAACCCTTCCTTCCAGTTCCAGCCTCCTAATTCTCAACTCACCAGCTAAAAATAGGGTCACCAAACTGTGGAAAACCCTTGCCTATCTCGTCTAGTACAACCCTTGCTTCCATCCTCTTCATTCTCATGTATACCTGACCTGTTTCGCAGTTAACGCCTCGGTAATATCAAGTTTAATCATTCGTCCCTTTGAGGCTATATCTTCTCTTTGACGCCAGCATGCACTCTCAGTGCTATCTTTCAAAAATAGATCAGGAAAGAAAGAAACAAGGCAGGTAAGATCTTTGACTTACAGGATATGCTAGTCTAGTTCACTGTAAATGGTTGATTCAAATCCTAAATCTGAATTTTGATATGATCTTTCCCACTTCAATGAGAAGAAACAAAAATAGGTCAATTACTAGCAGGTTATAATGCAGACCAGGCATCAGATGGACACAAGCTTCATGGATACAGATCATTAATTAATTTAGTTATTTTGGGGGGAGGGGCTGTTTATGCATGTGAAAGAGAGAGAGAGGGGAGAGGGAGAGAGAGAGAGAACTTATCTGACCTTGAGCTTGAGAATTCATATAGCTTCCCAGTACTAGAGAAGACAATTACTCCAACTTCAGCATCACAAAGAATTGATAGCTCTCTGGCCTTCTTAAGCAGACCATTTCTGCGTTTTGAAAAAGTCACTTGCCTACTTGTTAAATTCTCTATTGGTTTAACAACAATCTTTCCTCTCCCCATATGTTCTTTTTGGTATTCTTAGGGTTTTCCCTGATCTTCTTGGCGGCTGAGGATTCGAATTTTCTACAAGAACTAATGAAGCAGTTATGTGCCGAATGAAGAAAGTGGATGTATCTTGCAGTCAGTAAGAGAGAGAGGGAGAGAGTTTAGTGTTTGGAAGACGGAAGAGTAGTAGAATTTAAAGTTCCTACTGATTTAATCTTGTTTTGTACAGAATGCTTAAAGCTGCTTAAAAGAAGAAAAACCACTTCTTTGAGAAAGATGGACTCCCAAATGTCCAAAAACTTCTCAATGGTTTTCAGCTGTGGGATCATACGTTGTGAGTTCATTAGGCATAGGAAATCACAACGTAGATAAAGAAAAAGAAATAGAAAAAGTTAGGCTGCCTCTTGGATCAGCAGTTTGTTTCTTTTCCAATTATTGTATTGTAGCGACAAGATCGATGACCCAATAGCAATTTGACATATGTCAATCATGGGTAACCTGAAAATTCTGACTCTAGAAGCTAAATTAATTTGGCTAGAAAAAAAGCTTTAGAAGTTGTCAAGACTAATTAAAATCCAAAGTGGTGTGAAATTTTTGTGTATTTGAAACTGCATCTCAATTGAAAGTCTTTTAGCTTACTTAGCCAAGAAAAGAGAGATTCTTTTAGATTAGGAATTACACTACTAAATCTTTTTTTTTTTTTTTACCTGAATATCTTGATGCCTTGAGCCCTTGACAATAATAATTTGAATTCATGATGAAAGATTGGTTTGATCAAGTAGAATACCTAACAAGTTGGTGTCATTAGAAGAGTTGAGTCTCACATCAGCAACATGGAGGCATATGTCAATAGACGGAAGAGTTGTTGTCTTTCATTAATTTAAGTGTGTGAGGACAGTAAATTTCGGACTTCTAGAGAACTGATAAGGTAGATAATATTATTATATTATTGCATGTACTATCAGGTTTGAAGAAAATGTTAATTTGTTTGGACAGTTACAATTTTAAAACAAGCATGATATTGCCTTTCCTCCAATTATGGCCTTTTTTTATTTGGAAAGTTGAGAAAGATGTGCCTGGTGTTTTTTTGTTTAACTGGAAAACGTTGCATACATGAATTAATATACCGAGAATGTAAAGCATCGTACATGCTTGTCACATACATGATCTTATGTGATATGGTTAAAGTGTTCAGCTATTGCATTTGAAGGTTTCAATGGAAAGTCTTCTATCTGGGGTACTTCGACTTGGCTTATTAATTTTCTTGTGTTAGACACAACTTGTAGTAGAATGTCAGTTCATCACAAGTTTCTCGGATCTTATAACATTTTTTACATGGATGACATTTGTGTTGGCAAGTGAATTTACGTATTAATCATGTTGTTGGACAGCGTTTCATTGAGTTACAAGTTTATGACTGTATGGATAACCCATACAAATCAAGTTTGTATGGAAATTTTTTAACTGCGAATTACTACTTTTCCCACTTGAAATGCTTGCATATGCAACTTCATTGTGAAAAATCCCATAAGCTCATTTTATCGCCTGATATATTGTGTACTCTGAAGACTTGTACAGTTCCATCTAATACATAAGGGGATCAATTGTTTATTTAAAATGGAAGACGCTTAACCTGTCCCTAAGCTTCAATGTTGCCTTCTCCAGTAATAACCTGGAAGGGAATAGTAGGACTGATTAGATAGTAGATTCTCTCTCTCTCCCTCTGCCACACACACACGTGACTGAAGTTTCTCTTTATCTTTGTAAGAGAAAATTTGGTTAGCAGCGAAATTTATTTTTAGTTAGTGTATGATGGTAACGTATAAGAGCCTTGCAAAAGAAAAGGCCTAAGATAGAAATTATTGAAAAGTTAGAATTTATATAGTCGACCTCACATATGTAGTGGGATTAAGCCTTAAACATGTAGTAGTTGTTAGTTAGTGTATTTTTCACCTTTATTTCAAATTTACAGTTGACTAGAGGATAAATGGGCTTGGAAAGCTGAACCATTTGTTTTCGTCTTATTACCATTGTGTTCTCAGAAATCTATCTCATCTCATTTCACAATGTTGAAATGGTTCGGAAATTCTAAATAACATCTTTAGCAGAGATGATCATAAAATGTAAGCAAATATTTTATTCATAAAATAGGTTATGATACTGGGAATGGTAGGTCATGGTAGTTCAATTTATAATCTGCATTGGAAAAACTGAAGTTTACCGGTGTATGAAGATTATTAATGATGAAAATATTATAAATTATCTTTTCTTCAGCTCTATGTACCAGTGTCTGCTGATCTTTTTATGTATAGATTTCTCTCGAATAAATAACATTCGTACTAACTAAAATATTTTTCTTCTCCCAGCAGGTACCTCATGTATATTGATCACCAGCGTATTTATCAGAACTTGACTGACCAGCAACGGCATAAAATATAAAGTCAAGTCTTTCCTCACGTAACTCTCCACAATGGTCTTCTGGGTATTGTAAAATCATTTTGCATCCTGGTAATTTTGCCATCATAGCCATAAGCCAGCTTCGGCACTTTCCTGAGGCAGGTAATGAAGCTAACACGTCCCGGTCATTAGGAAGGTGATTTCATAATTTTCTTGGATAGAAGTTGATTGATATTGGGAAGTGTTTTGCTTCATGCTAGATTGCGATATCGTATAGCTCTCAGTGAACTACTAATTACTGAAAAGAATAAAATTAGTGAACCTTGGTGATCTAAATAAACATGATGCATGCCTTTTGATTGATTCACAATGTTGTTACACTTTGATTTTGAACTTCTTTTGTGATCAAGGGAGTAAAGTATTAGTTGAATTCTGCCTGTTGAGAGAATTCATCAATTACATGGAAGAAGTGCTATTTCTAATGAAGAGGGATTGATCATCTCAAGATTTAATTAGAAGTCAAAACTTATACTTGAAAAGAACTATATATGTTATAGAAAATGCCGCCAGCATGAGAGGAGAGGTTAAAAAAAAAAAAAGTAAATCAGTTTTTTTTTTTTTTTTGTTTAAGTGCAAATCCGTTTTTTCTAGCTGGGTGTTTACTGCATTGAGGTAAGAGAGAGAAAATGAGGAATCTTACAGAAACCACCTTATGTGAAGGACAAAAAAAGTGTGACACTGTCAGAAGATTATTTGTTTTAAATTGATTAATTTAGATTAGCATATTTTCGGGTTTGTGTTCACACTTGGTGCTTCCAGTTTGAATTGCGAAAAGATTTGAGGTTGGATCTTGAGCTTTTAATATTGCATTAGGAGAGTGGTCAAAAGTCTAGATGATTATTCAAAACTATGTTCACACTGCTTCGAATTTTCAATATTAGGAGTGGTCAAAAGTCGAGATGATTATTCAAAACTGTGTTCACACTGCTTCGAATTTTAATTGCTGAAATCAGTACACATTGTATCGATATGAGGAACATCGAGTTGATTATTTAAAGGGGTGTCTTCACACCTTTAAATATTTTTAAAATCTGAATGCTCAAAACATTTTGTGGGCATCAAACATTATGGTTTTGTTGGAAAAATTGTACAGGCATTTAATAAATTGCGAAAATTTCTTACAATTATCTTTTTTTACCTAGTAATGAAATACAAATAAAAATATAAAAGATAAAATTTTAACATGAAAAACTTTTCAATATTGAGGGAAAAATTACGGGATAAGTTTCAAGAAATATTCCACTATAATAAGAATAATTACAAATATCCTTACACACTCTACTTTCTTTTAAGTGATACAAAAATATAATGGCATACTCACAAATACCTTTGTTTTGAAGCCTTTAGTTTTCTTTCCTCTCCTATACCTTGAAGCTTGTTCTTATTTCTCGGATTCTCAAATTTTGACACATAAACTTTATGCAGAAGGGAAGTATTTATACTTGAAGCTTACTCTCCTTATTCTTTCAAAGATTTCAAAACAAATTAGGCACAACTACTTGCTGCAAGTTGGTGGTTGCCTAACCTTTTGACAATTAAGACTCAATTAAGTTGGATTTTAACAATTCTCCCCCTCCAGCCTATGAGTAAGGAAAATAGTGATGAAAACAATTAAACGCAATCCATGCCAGCCAACCCGACACTTAGTTAAAGTTTCACCTAAGCTACAATCTTAATTTGTTATCATGTCAGTAGGGTTTTTATCAGTGTGGATCTTTTCTAATATAAATTGATGTTCCTCCATTGCTAACTGCAATCAATGGTATCTTACATATATGTGCTTTGTGCGCAAGTGATACATCGCATTCTTGCTAAAATCTAGAACACTCTAACTGTCACAGTAAATTACAGTCTTTTCCGACTTCATTCCTAATTATTGAAGGAATCTTGTCAACCAAAGCATTTATTTTCCTTCTTCGGTCATGGCAACGTATTCCGCCTCTATTGTAGATAAGGCAATACACTTCTGCAATTAGACTGCCATGATACAACTTCTCATGCAAAAGTAAATAAGAATCCTGAAGTAAATTCCCTACTATCCAATTCATCTGTCATATTTGCATCTGTATATCCCTTCAAAATTGGTTCAGACCATCCAAAACACAAGCATATTTTTATACTCCCTCTAAGATATCTCAAGATCCACTTTATAACTTCCCAATGGTTTCTACCTAGTTTGAAAAGAAACCTACTGGCTATTTCTACTGCATAGAGATGGGAAATGGGCTGGCCCGCCTCATAGCGTAGCCCAACCCGGCTCATTACTGTAGTAGACGGGCCGGGCCAGCTTAGCCAACAAAATGAGGGCCGTGCCGGGCCAGTGATATGTGGCCCGCGACCCAGCCCGGCTCGACCTGGCCCACCAAAATGGCCCGTGGGCCAGCCCACCAATTGGCCCACTAAAATGGCTCGGCCCGGCCCACCAAACCAAAAAATAAAAAAAATATTTAAAAAAATATATTTGTAATTAGTAATTATAAATATTTTTTAAATATAATAATTAAAAATTATGTTTACTGTAAACATAATGTTTGTTATGTTTGTAGACATAATTTTATTGTAATGTTTGTAAACATTATGTTTGTAAATTTATGTTTACAGTAAATATAATTTTACAAACATAAAAATTACAAGTAAATAATGTTTACTTATAAACATATTTTAAAAGATATTAGTTACATTTGAAAAAAAATAAAAATAAAATTAAAAAATTATGTTTAAAAAAATTAAAAATAAACATGGGTCGGCCCACGGCCTGGCCCGGCCCACTTTGCTATTAAGGGCCACAGGGCCGTGCCAAGACCCAATTTCTATTTCCCTGGCCCGCCCCGGCCCATCTTCCTCACGGGCCAAATTCGACCCAGCCCACCAAATGGGTGGGCCAAGCGGGATGCGGGCTGGTCTAGCCCGGCCCGTGCATTTCCCATCTCTACTACTGCATGAGCGATATCCAGACAGGTACTAACCATGGCGTACATCAAACTTTCAATTGAAGATAAATAAGGAATTCTAGCCATGTCTTCTTTTTCTTCTTGACTGATGGGACAACTCTTTCTACTAAGTTTAAAGTAACTGACCAATGATGTGCTAACTGGTTTAGCACTCTGCATGTTAAATCTTTCTAAAACCCACTTTATATATTTTTCCTATGACAACCATAACTTTTTAGCTTTTTGGTCTCGTAAAATTTGCATTCCCAGAATACGCTTTGCAGGTCCTAGATCTTTCATGTCGAATGTTTTTGACAACTCAATTTTCAAATTATCAATCATCTCCCTATCATGCCCCACTATCAACATATCATCTACATATAGCAAAAGAATAATGAATTTGCCACTTGAGAAAGTTTTAGAATATACACAATGATCTGCATCAATCTTAGTATATTTTTGACTTATCATGAAAGAGTCAAATTTCTTATACCACTGTCTTGGAGCTTGTTTCAGTCCATATAAGTTTTTCTTCAATCTGCAAACCATGTGTTCATCTCCTTTCTTTTCAAATTCTTCTGGTTGAATCATGTAGATTCCTTCCTCCACATCATCATGGAGAAATGTAGTTTTCACATCAAGTTTCTCAAGCTCTAGATCCAAGCTAGTTGTCAAACCCAAAACTGTTCTAATAGAGTTGATTTTAACAATCGGAGAGAAAATCTCATCAAAATCGATCCCTCGTTTTGTTCAAAATCTTTCACAACTAAGTGAGCTTTAAACTTCACTAGCTTGTTACAATCTCTCTTAAGCTTGAACACCTATTTGTTTTTTAAGGCTTTCCTACCTTTTGAAAGTTCCATAAGCTCATAAATAGTATTTTTCTGCAGGGAATTCATCTCGTCCTACATGGTTCTCATCCACTAGGTTCTATCCTTATGAGTTTGAACTTTATTAAAGTTCTCTGGCTCCCCCTCAGCAGTAAGACGGATGTACTCTGAAGTAGGGTACCTAGAAGAAGGTCGTCGCCCTCTCTCTAATCTTCTGAGTGGTGGTGGAGAGGACTGCTCCCCCTTGCTCAACAACTTCATCATCTGTAGGATCATCATATATGTCCTTAGCTGGCCATCAATCTGATTATCACATTGAGTATCATTGTCAATTGGATTGGGCAAGTTCACTATAGGAACTAGATTTAGATCAATCAAGCCTTCACTACCACTAAACACTTTCTTCTTAGTTTTTTCAATATCATTAATGGTTTGATCTTCAATGAATACTACATCGCTACTCTGAATGAGTTTTTTCTCAATCGAGTCATACAATTTGTAGCCAAATTCATCAAGACCATAACCAATAAAGATGCACTATCATGTCTTAGCATCAAGCTTTGACCTCTCATTCTTCGGAATGTGAACAAATGCCTTACATCTAAAAACTCATAAATGATCGTAAGAGACTTCTCTACCATTCCAAACTTTGTTCGAGACATCACCATTTAGAGTAACTGTTGGAGATAGGCTGATAACATGTACCGGTGTGAGCAAAGCCTTTCCCCAAAAAGATGTTGATAATTTTGCTTCTCAAAGCAAACATCTGACTCTCTCTATTAGGATCTGATTCATCCTTTTAACCAGACCGTTCAATTGTGAAGTCTTTAGAGACATCTTTTGATGTCTAATGCCCATATTTCTGCAGTACTCATCAAAAGAACCACTATATTCGTCTTTATTGTCAGTACGAATACACTTCAACTTCTTAATAGTTTCCCTTTCAATAGATACATAAAATTGCTTGAAAAAATCAAACACCTGATCTTTGGTCTTCAAAATATAAGCCTAAAGTTTTGAATGATCATCAATAAACGTCACAAAAAAATTCTACACTAAAGGATTTTACCTTCAAAGGACCACAAGCATCGGAATGCACCAACTCTAGCAAATCCAACTGCCTTAAAGGATAGTGACTCTTGAAAGCAACTCTGTTCTGCTTCCCAGCCATACAATGCACACATTTCTTTAAACTTGCTCTCTTTACACCTGAGAGTAGATTCTTCTTGACCAAGCAGTTTAATCCCTTATCACTTATGTGGCTAAATCTCTCTTGTGCCTCATCTCGACTGTCTTCTTATATTCCACAACATTGACGAAGTCATCAACAATATTATCTTGTGTCACATACAAATTAGGACTCTTCTCTCCTCGGGCCACAATCAATGAATTTTTAATAAGTTTTCATTATCTATTACCAAATGTGTTATAATAGCTCTCATCGTCAAGGCTTTCTCATTGGGACTAAATTAAAGTGAATATCAAGCATATGCCTAACATCCTTGAGAATCAGTCGTGCTCCTTTACTGGTCTCGAAGTGATATAAGATTTTTGGAGATTTGCATGATTAATTTGAAGGTTTAGAGTTGCTACTAATCTCTTATAGATTTTCCCAGTTCTCGTCTTCACCAAGAGAGTATTTTTGTCTTTGTCTTTGTCATAATTATCAACTACACCTAATCCTGATCTAGTTAGTATGAGTGACACAATTTTAATATCAATTAACTTCTAAAAATCATTTTGATTTTGATATGAGCGTAATGCATCACATAGTTGTTAGTACTGCTTGCTTGTACATCGAACGTGGCCAAGAGAATATTCTTGTATTGGCTGAAAATTTTGCACTAGCAGGAACTACATTGTCTTGCTTGTTCACTTGCTCCTTTTGTTGTTTCTGCTCTAAGCAAAATATGAGTTGTTGCATATCAACTACAATAAACTGATCTGCAGACTTGATTGTGATAACCTTAGCTGCTTTATCTTTCCCAAGTACTCAAACTGAATTTACAACTGCTTTGCGA
The DNA here is from genome assembly GCA_036245055.1 of Diospyros kaki. Classification (NCBI taxonomy): domain Eukaryota; kingdom Viridiplantae; phylum Streptophyta; class Magnoliopsida; order Ericales; family Ebenaceae; genus Diospyros; species Diospyros kaki. The sequence goes on along the minus strand of BSEG01000006.1, from coordinate 6,972,263 downwards.
CCTTTACAAACAAAACCATAGCATAATTTGACTCATCTTAACCCTTTCACTTGGTTAGTTTTTTGTTTTCTTCTAAGTTACTGTTCCACTTGATTCTGAGCGTGCTTCAAGATAAAAACTTGATAAGCACTACGTGCGGATAGGTTCATTATTAGTATTGCTTTTTCCCCTCTAATAATGTTAGTATTGGTTTTTGAAGGATTAGTGATGTGAGGTGAAAAAATATGCAATTATACATACCATAAGATTGGATGAAACTATGTATATATTGTGTTAATTAGGTTAGCATATGATATCGAAAAATGAATTAGGTGTTAAAAGTTACATTATTAAATTTGTATAGAACATAATCTTTTTATATGTATGTCATCATACCTTAATTGGGAGACTAAGACTAAGATGATTTTGATATATAATGACAGAAAATCACTAGACTAAACTACAAAGACACTGGATGAAATTATCGACGTATATACATTGGTCTATACTACTTAATTTGGTTTGATTTTCTTTTTTTTTTTTTCATTTTCTTTTTAACTGTTTGGTCTGTTATTTATAAATAATACGATTTACCATTTGGTTTTGGTCTATGTTACAAGAAGACCAAATTCAAACAGTAAAGTTTGTTAAGCTTTTGAAAGATAATGATGTTGTACATTATTGATCATAATAATGAGTCCCATATTTACTACCGCAAGAATAAAAACCAAGAAATAAGACAAGAGATGATGAAATACAAGAATTACTTTGCTAAGAAAGTAGTAACATCTGAACTTTCTTAACAAGGGCCTAACCAATGATGCCAAAATATTTGACCAAGTAGTTGGGTTGAGTGGGCAATTCGTTCACTCTACGCTTGTTTAGTGAAATAGACGTAGTTGATCAACTAATTATTTCACATAAAATATCATATTTTATTGATAATATATAATATTACCCATATATATTTATATATCTTGTAGTAAAAATGTTTTAATGATAAAAGTTTCTACTCAAATTTTCTTTTTGTTTAAAAATTTGTGTAAAAGTTTTATACAAATAAATCTATGACAAAAAGAATTTTATACAAAGAAATTAAATAAATGTTTTTTTTTTTTTTGTAACTTATCATACAAATATATACAGTTCATATGTCTAGCAATAGCAGCAAGAAAAACCCTTGTACATAATTGTCGGAAATATGAGTTATGAGTTTTAACATTGTTGAACCAATTTTGAATTTGTATTTTGGAATATATATTAGTAAATTTGTTGTTAATTACATGGTTTTCCAATGATATTAGACATGCCTCTATGCTATCATATATGATTTTTCAGTTTGCATTGAAGATAAAAATTTTATATAATTGTTACGTTGTTCAAACTAAATAAAGCCTTAATGTTACAAGAGAAAAAAAAAAAAAAAAAAACTTAATTTTGTGATTTAACTTGACTATAAAAAAATGAACGAGCATATAAAACATATTCTATTTTATATGTTGCATATTACAACCCTTCAGGAGGGTCATCTCTTTGCCCTTTTCAATGTTGTAACCCTTTTTGAATCATTTTATCGCCCCTAATTGGCCTTTCTAAGCGACATTTAACTCAATTATAATCTTTTGTTCATCACAATTTTTATATATGCTTGTTTCTCTTAAGCTATTGATTCCTCAATTATTGATGTTGTAGGCCAAAAAAAACATATAAAGCACATCAACCTATTAAAAAGTTGTAAACAAACTTTGCTACGAAACCAATTTGGCAAGCTTTGCATTCAGTTTTAAATTAGGATAAGAGAAAAGGGCCGACTGGGCTGGAAATTAGGACAAGAGAAAAGGGCCAACTGAAAAAGTTGGCTAAAGCCCGCCATCTGCAGTCTCATCTGTTGTTGCCGTCCACCACCGTCCTTGCCTGCATTGGCCTCAAACCCCCCTTCCTCAATCGCTACCATTCGCACCGATCTCTCCCCACATCGTCAGACACAGCCGGAAGTGGGGTTGCGTATTTATGTATATCTTATTAATTAAACATAGATTCTACTCATATTTATGAATTAAAATTGATCCTTTATAGATTTTCCTGTAAAAAAAATGCGATACGCCCTTTTGAGTGTTTTTCCAATTTTTTTGACAATCTATAAATTTTTATTCTACCAAACATAAAACTACATAACTGACGGCATCGTATATCGTATATAACTTAATATAAAGGAAGCCAAACAGGGTGCCTTTTTGAAACACAAATAGATGTATATAGAGAGACGTTCTGACATCAGACTTAGAGTTTCAAATATAATTAAAATCCCTTGGTTGCCATCAAGACACATACAGAGAAAGGTTTGTGTTAATTAGCCAGTTACAACATCAAAATGGAGATAGATTTGGCATATTCATTTGTTCACAAGCCACCCGGCCGCCTCAATTTATTTATTTCATCACAATATTCAGACCAATACATTTGTACATGGACGAGTACGGTAATAGATTCGGCATGCGCTAGTACTACTTCTTGTTATGGGACTCTGAGGGTGGCTTCACAATGAGGATGGGGCATTTGGCATGATGTGCACAGTAATCACTTACGCTTCCCAGGAAGGCCCTATGTATATATATTCAATTGATCAACAACATAATCATTAATTTCTTTTTCCTGTACAAACTTATATATGTAAAATATTGCATGATGGGTCGATTGATTTCTGTTGAAAAAGTTTGAATATATATATATATATATATAAGAATACCTTTTAACGGTGCTAAGGCCACGGCTACCCACCACCAAAACATCTACCTGCATCTTCTCCGTTGCTTGACAAATCATCTCCTTGTGGTCTCCTTCCAGGATTAGTCTCCGCTTTAACCTAAACATTAATCATCGTTAAAACAAAATAAAATCCAAGAACAAGATTAAAAATATTATTCATCTTCAAGGGACTTGCCATCTTTCCTTTTCACATCTCCAATGCACGAGATGATATGGACGCAGCTTGCTTTTCTTGACCTTCCCGTGCTACCTCCAACACTGTACTTGTAGCATATATGACTTTTCACAATTAAGTTAGGTTAGTACGTATATGTATATGTGCGCGCTCGACTGTCTCTGTGTGTGTGTGTGCAAATTGCAAGAAATACACAATAACGTTGTGTTTGCAATAAGTGCTGAACATATACGAACCAGGTCCGGCGGCGAAGATGTAAGGCTGGAAAGGTTGCTGGACGTGGACGACGGTGACGGTGCCCAACTCCTCGGCCGTTGTGACGGCGGGGAATAAGGTGTTAAGGGCCCAGTTGAGAGCATAGAAGCTGCCCTCACTCTCGTCTACAGCCACCATCATCCTCATCTTCTTCTTCTTCTTCTCTCTGTCCCTGGCCCCTCTCTCTCTCTCTCTCTCTAGATGTATATATATATATATATGTGTGTGGGGGATATAATTAATTAATTAAGAAGTTAGAACGTGCATGCAGGGTGACACATGAGCACGAACAGAGAGACACGCGGTGTTCATCCCGAAACGTGAAGCCACCCGCTTAAGGCACCGTTTGTCTTCGCTGTCTGTCATCCTTATCATAAATTTATTCTAATGTGACATTTATTTCTAATGTTTTAGATTTTTTTTTGGTGAAAATAACTATTTTTGTTAGTTGAAAATGTTCTTATCGATTAATCTTTTAAAATGATTAAAAAAATACCTTTTCCATCCATATGAACAATGAATGAATACTTCTCTTTTTTGAAATATAAATTCTATTATTTATGTTGTTGTTGCACAATTACAATAATAAATTTTTGTATAAAAAATCATTGATGGATGACTCATGCATGGCTTATTCGAACTAGACATGGCAAAATGGGCCCGGCCCGACGAGCTGGCCGTTGGGGCCTGACCCGGCACCGGGCTAGGGCCAGCATTTTGCTGGCCCATTTAAGGCCGGGCCAAATGGTGGCGGGCCGGGATGGCCCGTGGCTCGGCCACAAAACACCCCCCAGCCTCGCCTCTCCCCCTCGCCCTAAACACCCCCCTCAGCCTCGCATCTCGCCCTCGCCCTCTGTCGCCCTCGCCTGCCCTCGCCCTCGTCTCGCCTTCGCCCGAGCCCCTCGCCCGAGCCTATCGCTCTTGCCCGAGCCCCTCGCTCTTGCCCTCGCCCTTATCTCGCCCTCGCCCGAGCCCCTCGCTCTCGCTCTCGCCCGCCCTCGCCCTCGCTCGTCGCCTTCACCCCTTGCTCGCCCTCTGTCGCCCGCACGGCCGCGCCCTCGCTCGCCCTCTGTCGTCCGCGCGACCGCGCCCCTCTCGCCGCCCTCGCCCTCTCTCGCTCACTACCTAAAGCTAAAGGTAAGTTAATTGTGTTAATTATTCATTTATTTGCCTAGTTAAAGCCTAAAGTTTTGTGTTAATTATTTAAAATGAATTGTTTTAATTATTTACAGTGTGGATTCTTCTGTTAGAAACTTAGAATGGATGGTGGTGATGATCAAATTTTGAGAGGAATCCCTAGTAATGTTAATGAGGAATCCATATCACAATCACAATCAAAAAAGCCTAAGATTTTAACCTCTGATGTGTGGAACTATTTTGTGAAAATTGGTGTTGGTAGTGATGGCAAACCAAGGTGTAAATGCAAGGGGTGTGGTAAAGAATATTCATGTCCATCTAAATCAGGAACCTCTCATTTAAGTCGTCATATTCCTAAATGTATGATGATTTTTAAGTATAATGATGCGGGAGATATGCTTATTGATCATGAAGGGAAGTTGAAAAGAAAAAAATTTGACCTTAAAGTAAATCGTGAACTTATTGCTCAGATGATTATTTCACATGGTGCTCCCTTTAATATGGTTGAGTGGAAGGGGTTTAGAAATTACCAAAAGTTTCTGAATGAACATTGTAAGTTCATTTATAGAAATACTGCTAAAGCAGATGTCTTGAAAACATATGAAATAGAAAAAAAGAAGTTAAAACAACAATTGGCCCAAATTCCTGGTAGAATTTGTTTGACTTCTGATGTTTTGACTGCATGCACTAATCATGGATTTATTTCTCTTACTGTTCATTATGTTGATGGCAATTGGAAGTTGAATAGTAAGATATTGTCATTTGCTCATATGAAGCCACCACATAGTGGATATGAATTATCATTGAAGGTGTTGGAATTTTTAAAGGATTGGGGATTGGAGAAAAAAAAAATTTCCCTCACTTTGGACGATACCACTTCAAATGACAACATGCAAAATATATTGAAAGAACATTTAAATTTGTCGAATACTTTGTTGCTTAATAGAGAGTTCTTTCACATTAGATGTTGTGCTCATATACTGAATCTTATTGTTCAAGATGGTTTGAAGGTAGCTAGTGAGGCATTGCATAAAATAAGACAAAATGTTCATTATGTGAGGGGTTCAGAAGCTAGGATGAGACAATTTTATCAATGTATTGAGCAAGTTGGTGGAATTGATACAGGAATTGGGTTGAGACTGGATGTTGTCAATAGATGGAACTCCACCTACATAATGCTTGAGAGTGCACTCAAGTATCGTCGTGCATTTCATAGTTTAAGGTTATGTGATAAAAAATTATAGGTGGTGCCCATCAAGTGATGAGTGGACAAGAGGAGAGATAATTTGTGAATTCTTGAAGCCATTTATACTATCACTAATTTGATTTTTGGATCCTCTTACCCTACATCTAATTTGTATTTTGGGAAAATTTGGAGGATAGAGTGTCTCTTGACATCCAACTTGGAAAATGATAATGAGTTGATTGCAAGTATGAGTGCAAGGATGAAAGAAAAAATTGATAAGTATTGGAGTGATTATAGAGTGGTTCTTGCATTTGGGGTGATTTTTTATCCAACCAAGAAGTTTAATTTTTTGAGGTACACTTATTCAAAGCTCAATCCTTATAACTATGAAGAGAAGTTGGAAAGGGTGAAGACGGCTTTGTATAGGTTTTATGGTGAATATGTTAACAGTGGTTCATCAAGTTCAAGTTCAATGCCTTGCTCAAATGTTAGTGGATCACAAATTTCCATTGGAGGTGAACAAGCAAAGAAGTCAAAAAATATATATGATGTAAGTCTATATTTTTTAAAAAAACTTGTCCATATATAATTGATATAAATTTTTGGTTGACTATTTTTTTGATTATTTGATAGGATTTTGAAGCATTTGATTGTCAAGTTTCTAACGATGCCGGAAAATTCCAACTTGATCTTTATTTGGAAGAGCCAAGGATTCCAATATCGGGAGCATTTGATGTCTTGGCATATTGGAAAGAGCGAGCTAATAGAGGGAAAATTATTGCAAAGATGGCTTGTGATATATTGAGTATTCCGATAACAACCGTAGCATCGGAGTTCGCTTTTAGCATTGGATCTCGTATTTTGAACAAGTATAGAAGTCGTTTGCATGATGAAACAGTTCAAGCTCTCTTGTGCACACGAAGTTGGTTACATGGTTTTGGAGGTAATTTTTTTTAAACTTTCTAATATCTGAGATTTAACATAACATTAAACATTTCTCTTATATGATAAATAATTAACATATGTAATTTTTTATTATAGATGATGATAAGGAAGAGGAGTCAAGCATTGATGATATAAGACTTTCTAAACAAGACTCAAATGTTGTTGTTGATGAAGATGATGAAGATTAGAGGCATAATTTTTAATTTTTTTTTTCTTCTTATTTGTAATTTGGCCTCTAGTAATTTTAATTGCTTTTCTGGTTAGATAGTTGAATGTTTTTGAGAATGACAGGTGTAAGGGAATTGGCCTGCAACTAAAGAAGAAAGTAGGTAAACGGAAGTGGCCAAAAATGGTATCAAAAAGAAAAAAAAAATTCCTAGGCCGGCCCGTTGGTCCCGTTTGGCCCGCTTGCCCCGTGTAGGGCCGGGCTAGGGCCAGCAATCTGCTGGCCCGTTTTTAAACGGGCCAATTTGGCCCGGCCTGCGGGCCAATTGGTGGCGGGCCAGCCCGGCCCGGCCTGACCCGTTTGCCATCTCTAATTCGAACGATGGATGACTCACATGTGATGTATTCGAGATTGATGACTCACTTAGGGGATGGATGACTCACTCAGATGATAAGTGACATGTGAATTATCCAAATGAGGGGTGATTATCGAGAGAGATGGATGAATCTCTCGGGGCAGAGCGACAATGATGGATAGGTCTCTTAAGGGTAGCAATAGCGATGAATAAGTCTCCTGGGAGTAACAATAGCGATGGATGAGTCCCTTGCGTAGGTTGAACACGATAGATGACCTATCTAAAAAGAAAATTGGTTAGGGGCGTGGATAAAGATCCCCACATAGACCCTTTGATACCTAAGTTATTCTCTTGAAAGTATAAAGTAGTTGAATGCAAAAAAGAGATGTGAGTATGAGAGGTTGCATCTTTCTTCTTCTAGTTGTTAATAATGAATGCTTTAATAAATTTTGTCTTTAGCTACCCAAACGAAAAAATGAATGTTTTGGGTAAACCATTAAACCAAGCTCGAGCATGTTCAACTAGGGTTAACAGGAAGACCCTACACATTATCGCGTCGTCCTATCTATGGAGCATTATCAAAGACTCGTAGTTCTAGATGTGATCATAATGATCATTCTTGCCAGAGTAAGGGGTTATTTGGGGCATTATAAATTTTCTAGATAAGGACTTTTCCATTACTTCTACCACAAATGATAGTCTTTCTCGTGATTGTTCTTCTAAAACTGGTAATAACTTATTTTGTTGTAACACTTACTCAATCATTTTCTTCATATCCATTGTCTCCCAAACACTAAAGGTCATAGGATTGTCATTGAGCTCATCATTCTGTCTTAACATTGGTTTAGAAGAGTTATGTCATCCCTTCATTGAGGTGCTGGCTACTGTCTCAGAGCATATCCCCCTATGAGGGCTTTGCCTACTTGCCTTTTGACATTCGGCCCCTCATGAATTTTCTTGGCCGAAGGAGATTTGGGTAGGAGCCCCTTGAGTAGAAAACCCTTGGTTAGTTGTTTTGAGGAGAAGTAGATTGAGCATGAGAGTCAGGAGTAGCCTCTCGATAAGAGTCATTTCCTAGAATCTCTTGAGGTGCCCCATTTGACGAAACTATTTCTAGTATAAATTTTCTCAAGGTAGCCGGCATCGAGGCTCGAGGAACCAAACCTTGCAATATCCCAGCCATTTCACGAAGGGATTGCATCCCTTCAACGTGCTACTGTCCTAGCACTTTGTACTCAGCTAGAGGAACTATGGGTGGGGTTGGTACACTTGAGCTAATGTGACTAAGAAAAAAAGGCCCCAGAAAGGCATGTGAGTTGATAAATGGTGGAGTTTGGAACTGAATGTCCAATGGATGTGAATGCCCTAAGAATGACGGATGTTGAGTGAGGGGTGGATGACCTTTCACGTGGGGACTGATAGGTGAAAGGGAGCTGACCCTCACGAGCGGACTAATGGTTGAGAGGGAGCTGGCAGTCACAAACGAACTGATGGGTGAGGGGTGGCTGGCCCTCACAAGAAGTTTGATATTGATCTTTCACACAAGGGAGGGGCTTTTATTGAGGTGATTGTGCACCACGGGAGAGAGTCTGTCAACCGTTTCAAGTTTGTGCAATGGTGAATGAGGGTTTCTTGGTTTTTTTGTTGGTTTCTCACAGATGACATCAATTATTATTGCACGATTACAATAATAAATCTATATATAGGAAACCACTGAATGAGTCATTCATCCCCCGAGTGAGTCATCCGTCACTTGAATATATCACATGTGAGTCATCCATCGATGGTTTCTTATACATAAATTTATTGTTGTAACCGTGCAACAACAATGTTTTTCTAAGTCTAACCTTTATTTTTTTATCATAAAATAATTATACTATTATATTAAAATTTATTTGTATATAAATTAGAGGATGAGTCGTGTGTTATGCATGACTTCGTACATATGAGTTGCATTATTTCCTTGCTCGTCCTCTCGTCTATCATCAGAGTCGTGCCGATGAGGAAGGTTGATGCAAAGCGACAATCTTAAGGTCTCATAACTCGAAGCGATAACAATTTTTGTTCTAAGATGGAATCATGATTACATATTTTTTTAAAATAAAATAACAAAATATTGCATATTTCAAATTATTTAACAAGATTCTACAAATCTTATATTTAAGCAGTTCACACTGCAATATAACTTTATTTAGAATTTTAGTAATGGTATATCCCCAACCCAAATATATTATGTTAATGAAAAATAAATATAATAATATTGTAATAAAAAGACACAAACAATAATAACATTATTTGCAAAAAAATTAAAAAAATAAAACTTATGAAAGCATTAAATATTTAAAATAATTAATTGAAGTTCCATATAGAGGAAATCAATATAATTTTTTGCTAATAAATAAATAGTATTATCATTCTTTCTGATGAAGGCACACCAATTTATTTCTCTCTATCTTTTTAATTTCTCCAATTCTACTTTTCCTAAAGGCAAAAGGTGCCATTGTGGGCCAAACTTTTTCATTTTTCCCCTTCAATGCAATAAAGCTACCACAGTGAGAGAATACCACGTTGACAATGGCCAAATAATCACCGAAAACACTAGAGGAAATTTATTAAGTTTAATTTGTGGCCTAGCGTTGAGCACAAATCAAATTTAGCAAGGATTTAAAAGGGTGAAAATAAAAACTGATATGTTTGGTTTTCAGCTTGGGCTATACTTCGGTTTAATTTTTTGTGAGCTTGATTTGATTTAGTTTTTTATCCCTCTGAATTAAAATTGAACCAAGATACTCAATTTTTAAATTTAATGCAACCACAACTAAACTATATTTAATAGGCTTTTCAATTCAATTTAATTTTTTTAATTTTCACCCCTAATATTCATCTCCCTCGTCATTTAGAGGAGACACTTATATATCATTTTTACATATAAAAAATTCGGTGAGGTGATGGTCATTAAAATAGTAGATATTACTTTTTTTTTCTCTATTTACGACATTAATATAAGTTTTTTATTTTTACTTTTTTTATCAAACTAGCATTTAATATTAAGTTTGAGTTAAAGAAAATCAACCAATTGAACTAGAAGATCTAGGCTGGCCAAATGGAGACTCATTTATTGAATTGGTTAATCTTCCTAACCACCAAGTTTAACGGTTAGCGCAATTTTATTGACCGTTTAATATGGATTTATGTCAACGATTAACAAAATTTTTCTCAAAATGTTCCCGTTTTCCTCTATTTTTTAACTCTCACCACCCTCTATCTGAAACAATGTCGCCCAACACCCAACCCAATTTATGAATTCACTGTGACAAGGAATCACTCTAAAACCCAATAGAAAAGCAATAACTCAAAAAGAAGGCACCGAACTTGGGAACAGTACCACCCGGGTCATCGAAAACCATAGTTTCAATAGAACTTCATATTCAGTCATATATATATACAAGGGGGCAGTGTGGCGCCGGGCGAGGATATACAAGTACCGTGACCATCGCCGCACAGCGAACTCGCTCCAGTAATCGTCCACGTCACTATTTACAATAACTCGATAACTCGACAACTCTCTCTCCCTCGACCGCGTCTCTCTCACAACTTGCTTCGCCGGCGCACCGCCACGCTGCCCCGCTCCTCTCCTCTTCCCACCCCTTCCCCTCTCCTCGATAAAAGTCTCATCTCATTTCTCCTTTTTTCCCTGTTTCTCTCTCTCCCTCTCCCTCTCCTTCTCTCTCTCTCCCTGCTCGACGATTTCGCGATTGCCTGCGATGGCTCCTCCGCCGCTGGATGTACGTTCCCGATTCTCTCAATTTTGCTTATTGTGCATTTCTATGTGCGAGTCTGTTTGTGTGTTTGCGACTTCGAGCGGTTTTGAGTAGCGCTGGCTGCGTGATCGCTTAGGGTTTTGGTTTGCATTTCCGAGGGTTTTGAATTGAATTGAATTGAATTGAGCGGAACTCGTTCGTGTAATCTTGGTGGCGTGGACGGTGGGAATTTAGGGTTTTGGGGAAGTTCATTCGGGTTAGGGTTTAGTGGATCGGGCCTCTGATCTTGGCGTTTTTGTTGTGCAGCAAGAGGAGGAGATGCTGGTACCGAACTCGGACCTTGTCGAAGGCCCTCAGCCCATGGAAAGTACGCTTCTTACCGTCTTCTTAGTCTTCAATTTCTTTTTTGATTTATGAGTTGTTTAAATTGGCGTCGTTGTCATTTTCTTTTCCTTTTTCTTATATAGGTGGCAGTGAAATTATCATCACAAGTGAAATGTAGTTCATAGTTTGATGCTGTATAATGATTGGTGTTTGAATTTATTTGGATTTTTATGTTTGTTCTTTTGGTTTCGTAATAGTGGGGCAACCAGAAACTGCTAGGACTGAGGAAGGCCCACGACTGGACGAGCCACAAGCTTTTAGGTTCGTCTGGACAATTGAGAACTTTTCTAGGTTGAGCACCAAGAAGCATTATTCTGAGGTTTTTATGGCTGGCGGTTATAAATGGTAATTGTGTCCTGCCTTCAGTTAGCTTTGCTATCCTTTATAACAGAATTTGGTTAAATACGCTTAAGTTGATTTTTGTCTTGCTATGGTTTGGCAGGCGGGTGCTTATTTTTCCAAGGGGAAACAATGTCAGCTATTTGTCGATGTATTTAGATGTTGCAGATTCAGCAATATTGCCGTATGGGTGGAGAAGATATGCACTATTCAGCTTGGCTGTGGTCAATCAGTTTCATGCCAATCTCACAATGAGAAAGGGTATTATGCCATGTTCCATTGTCTTGTTTATTGGCTTAGATTACCATATACAAATTCATTTGGTACATTATCAGTAGTATTGATTGAAGATCTCTCTCTCTCTCTCTCTCTCTCCTCCCCCATCCTCATAGGCACAGATAAATTCTGAAAACACAGAAATACATCTCCCATGGGCACGCATAAATCTGTCTAAAAAATTCTAATCCAATAGATTTATACATGTACAACTCATGTCCACACATGTATAACATCACTACAAAAAAATCATCTGCGTTTATATGCCATATGCGCGATAAATTCAGTAGGAAGCACACTTGCAAATACACTAACAAGAACATTGAAAAAAATTAGAAGAATGGAAAAGCAAAAGCTGACCTGTTACCTTTAGATTTGAGGTGAAGAAAAGCTTATCCAAAGATCCAGATTGATTGTGAATTTTTCAAAATGAATGAGAATGGTATGTTTAAGAATGACCATTAATTTGCCAAAGCAGTCAAGGGAGAGATTGGACAGAAATCAAACTGCACAATAAAATGCAGTCACCATAGTTGTGAAGGGGTTGTAATGGCAATCGGTTTCTAGAAGAGAGAGAGGATGAGAAAAGATGAATTTGGTGAAAACCCTAGAAATACTATTATGCATAAAACGATGTAAGAAAATATAAGGCATCCATGTTAATAAGTAATAATTCAGGCATCAACAACATTTTTCATACTCAACCTAGAACCTGCTTGGGTTTTAGAATTTCTCCCTTAATCATTTTGTAATGAATGGTACTAAACCAAAATGGTGACTGGTCTGACTGAGCTGAACATATTCAAATGGAAGCCAGAAAGCTCAATCATCCAGTTTCGATAATTGGATCGTACGACCTATTTACCATGCCTTATACTTTGGCCCTTGTACTTGTTGCCTACCCAGAATTAACCCATTCAAATGGGAACCAGAAGACTGAATCATCTGGTTTTAATAGTTGGATCAAATAGCCTATTTACCATGCCTCTTACTTTTGCACTTATACTTGTTGGCTACCTAGTGTTAACCAATTCAAATGGGAAGCAGAAGGATCGATCATCTTGTTCTGATAGTTGGATCAAATGGTCTATTTACCCTTGGCTCCTACTTTGGCTCTTATACTTGTTGTCACCCAGCATTGGGTTTAACTGCAAGGCTTGACAACGGTTAGTCAAAATTTAAACTATTGATGCTTATGTGATACAAACCAATTTTTAGCATGGCATGTTGAGACAGTACCCCACTTGCTTGTTTATATCCACTGCTGATGATTTTATATACTGTTACTATCTTTATGTATCAATTATATATATATATTTTGTAACGATGGTTGAACCATTGAATTGAGAACCCATGCTTTCTTAGTTTGATTCTAATAACTGTGCTCTAGATGGTACTTTCTCAAATCTGTCCAGTAGGGGCAGGGCAAAGGGGGCTTTGCTAAAGAGGTCAAATCTCCATCCCTGCACCTTGCCAACTAGATGTATCAGTTTTCAGTTTATATATCATAGTTTGTCTTTGTCGCCTTGAGAAAGCATTTATTCCAAAATCCTTCTAGTGCATCTTGAATCATGTGTTAGTGAATCTTTGACATAGATTGAAATTAACCATCTACAAAATTTTCAGAGACGCAGCACCAGTTCAATGCCAGGGAGAGCGATTGGGGATTCACATCTTTCATGCCACTAAACGAACTTTATGATCCCAGTGGTGGATTTGTTGTGAATGATACATGTATTATTGAAGCTGACGTTGCTGTCCGTGAGTACATTGATTACTGGGCCTATGACTCAAAGAAGGAAACTGGTTATGTTGGACTAAAGAATCAGGGAGCAACTTGTTACATGAATTCTCTTCTTCAAACTCTGTATCACATTCCCTACTTCAGAAAGGTAGATGAATTATCATTTTCTTTTATTCAAGTTCTTGGTTTTTGTCACTGGTTTATGTAGAGGAAAATATCTGATACTGGGCCATGGATGTCAGGCTGTGTACCATATGCCAACAACAGAGAATGATTTGCCATCGGGAAGCATTCCTTTGGCTCTGCAAAGTTTATTTTATAAGCTTCAATATAATGACACCAGTGTTGCAACAAAAGGGTTAACCAAATCTTTTGGATGGGACACATATGATTCTTTCATGCAGCATGATGTGCAGGAACTTAATAGGGTTTTGAGTGAGAAGCTTGAAGATAAGATGAAGGTATTATATCTAATGATTGCATCCTCTAAGTTCTCTATGCTCTGATCACCCATTCTGCTGTTCCAGGGAACTGTTGTGGAAGGGACAATTCAGAAACTATTTGAGGGGCATCATATGAACTACATTGAATGCATCAATGTGGATTTCAAATCTACAAGAAAAGAATCATTTTATGGTGGGGGAAGTTTTGATTATTTTATTGTCAAATTCAGCATATGGTAGTGATACATATTGATTATATCACAGATCTTCAGCTTGATGTCAAGGGCTGTCGGGATATCTATGCTTCTTTTGACAAGTATGTTGACGTTGAACGTCTTGAGGGTGATAATAAATATCATGCAGAACAACATGGATTGCAGGTTTGTCATATTTGTACCTGAAGACTCTTATTCGATTTATGTTTGTCTTGATGCTAAAAATTTAGAAAATGACTAGTGGCAGATCTGATCTGATTTGTTAATGCCCTTTGTGTTTGAAATTTTTTTCTAATTTTCCATTTTCTATGGAGTAATTTCCAAAAAAACTGGGGACTGTTTCCCACAACTATAACATTTCCTCAGGGCCGGTTTGGTATGGCTTCCATTTTCAGCTTCTCTGTTTTCATTTTCATTATTTTGAAAACAAGAACAGGAAATGGCACTTTTTTTTTTTTTTCCGAAATAAGTGAGCATAGATATATTATTAATTAAACCAAAGGAGAAATACGCCAATGACCCGGAGATGGCACTTGATTGCTTGTTTTTGTTTTAAAGTTATTGTGACTGTTTTTTGCAAAGACAAGGTGTTTCCACTATTTCTTCCTCATTTTCATTGTCTTCCTTTCCCCACTGCGACTTTCATCACTTGACTTTTAGAAATTACCAAACAGGGTCTAGGAGTTGCTAGTGATTCCCAGATCAATGGAGCCTGGTGATGACCATCAGCGGAGTTGTCAGCCTGATGACTTAATTGAAATCTGGTGACTCTGCTGGAGTAGAGAAGGGAAAGAAGAAGGAGAAAGGAAAAAAAAAAAAAGAAATAGTCAAAAACAAAACTGAAAAGAAACCAAAGTTATCAACATGTTTAGTTTTCATTTTTTAACTGAACACAAAAGCTGAACAAAACAAAGAAAAACCAAAACTGAAATTGGAAGCTCCATCAAACATGTCTTAGGTCTTCATTTATGGAATAATTTTTCCCACTATTATCCATGTAAGAGCTCTAAAATAACTTCTTCCTTAGTTCTTCATTCATAGACAAGTTTTTCCATTATTGTCTATGTAAGAACACTAAAACAACTATTTATTATCCATGCCAAGTGGGTTTTGAGTTGGGCATGCAGCTAGCCATTTTTATGTCATTGGACATTATAATTTACCTAAAAGCTGTTTGACAATAATGAAACATGAGTCAATTATATCTTTTCCTTTTAACTGGTGGGCAGTAGAAGGACCCAAATCTATTGCTAGTTTGAATAAAATGAAATTCATCTCCTTCACATGTGAATGTCTGACTACACAATCAAAGAATGTATTTGTTTGTTCTGAAGTTTATTACATCACCAATAGTTTCATACCTAATGATTTTCCAAAAAGTGGTGACCAATCATATTTTGTATAAACCTGGTAATCCTACTTGAGGGAAAAGGTACATCCCTGTCCAAGTCTCTTTTGGGCATCTTCTTTAGGGTTTCTCGTTTGCTTCTATGCATTGTTGCCCCCTTCCTTTCTAGTTAGCTCCACCAACCAGTGGTTTAGATGATATCTGTGTTTTTTTAAAAATGATTCTTAAGGTAAATGGATGCAGCTTTGTTAATTTTCAGGATGCTAAGAAGGGTGTTCTATTTATTGATTTTCCTCCAGTTCTTCAACTTCAGCTAAAGCGGTTTGAATATGATTTCATGAGGGATACGATGGTGAAGGTCAGTATGGGAAACTACTTTTGTGTATGTTACTCGGTACGTGATTGAGGTGCACACTCAACATGTCTCTTGACGTATTACTTGATTATGATGCATGATCTCACAAACCTTTGTGGAAACTTGCTTGGGTATATCAGTCTAGCTTCGATTTTTAGTTGGCTGTTGAAACATTCGTAGAAATGAACAATCTTGGGGTGGTTGAATGTCCATGGTGGATGTACTTGGAAAACTGGGATATTATCACATAAGAATGGAAATGATACACCTTTTGCATCAATTTTTAGTACAATATACTAAAATGCAAGACATTAAAGGTGGCATTGTTTTGTGATGGTATTTATCAAAGATGGCAGGCAGATGAATTATCCTTTGGAATACAAAATTTTTCTTTTGTTAGGTCATCCTTGGAAGTGAGAACACGTGTTTGTTTAAATGCACAGATAAGGTTAGGACTTATACAAAATCATATTTGCCAATGTGGTAAATGGAAATTGTGAAATGTTACCTAAAAATATTTTAAGATTTGGGAAATACTAGCTAATTAGAATTTAATATTGCAGTTATACAATTGTTAAATGTTAAAAATAATAATGTAGCATTAGAAAATGATCAAAACACTTGTGTTGGACAATATTTAGAGAAACTTGTAACAGTAATTACAATAATGACATGAGACTGTCAAAAGGTAAGCTTTAGGAGCATTAGAGATGGCAAAAAGTGTTGAGAAATGTGTTTAAAATAGTTTTCTAAACAAAATTTGTCAGGAATTCTTCTTATCTAAAAACAGAATTTGGAATTTATAAAAAAAATTGTACAATATTTTAAAGTTTTGGAAATGTTGCATACAAACATCCATTAACATTAACAAGAGTTTCGGCTTGGTCACTTGAATATAGGAAAAAGTGAATCGCAGGTGAAATAGAGTTCACTGGTAACTTATGTTGCATGGATTCAGATGGGGTTGTCATCTGTGGGTATCTTTGTGACTTATCTAACTCTGAAGTTGACTATGGTTAAATTTCTTACTTTTTAAAAATGGTACTTTTATTTACTTAATTAAAAATGGCATTTGCAGTTAGCATACAACTTTTTATGCATAAAACAAGAGTTTTAGGCATTGCATGGTAGATGAATCTTTTGCTTTGCCATATATATTGGGTGTGCATCCAACTAGTTATATTTTATACATCTGTCATATCCTACAATGAGGTCAACTCTCCCTGTTGGAACCCCCCAATATTAATATGTGACATGGTTGTTTCACAAAATTTAGAAGAGTACATGTTACTATGTTCCAACCCTTACTAGAACAAAAAATGCTTCTCTATTGGTTTCCTTTAGATGCCAAATGCGGTGGCATCCAGCTTGTTTCAGGAGATGAAAGGAGCTCTTCCCATCTGCTTACAAGTTACAAGTTGTTAGGGCATATTGTGTTTTTTTTTAATAACTTTTTAGTATCTTGCATTTCTGCCACCATGCCATTCAGTAGGTCAACATGTTGATGCTAGCTGCATTTTTGCAAGAATTTTGCTTAATGATTCTTCAAAACACAAGCCGAGCCAAATGGAACTTTTCCACGACTAAAAGATATTTTCTTGCTTGAGTCTCCAAAGATGATCAACCCCCATATTGTGCATGAGAAGTTAGACTTTCTTGTACTTTGTAATTTTGGTTACCTGGATAATTTGTAATTTTGGTTACCTGGATACAACGTTTAGTTTTTTTCCAGTTTAATAAATGCTTCAACTTTTATGGTTATCTTTTTATTACTTTTCGCTAAGCAAGGGTAAGGTTGTGGATAATTGACCTTCCTAGACTAGACCCTGTAATGCAAGAGCCACATGCACTGGGCACTTTTACTTTGGAGGGTGTTGAGATATTTTTATTCCATTCTGTAGCGTAGCTATTCAACTTGAAATCTCTCTCCCTAATTGTTCAAGCACTGACCATGCAGATAAATGATCGCTATGAATTCCCTCTTCAACTTGACCTTGATAGGGATAATCGTAAATATTTGTCACCCGAAGCTGACAGGAGTATCCGTAACCTTTATACACTTCATAGGTAAGGATTTATCTGCTGCAGTTCTATTGCATTCTTTACTTTCTCTAAAGCAATCACAGGAGAGGGTAAGTGTCAGTTGAAATTGTAGCTGATATTCAAATTATGACAAAGTTGGTTCTAGGAGAAACAAAGGGAAAAGTCCCAATCAAAAAAGGAAAAACAGACAGAGAACACAAAATCATAAGGAAGACAATCTTTGTAGGCAATCATAAGGAACACCGTGTGAAGACAATCTCATTGTTAATATAAAATCTTTGTAGGTGAGATGTTAAATATACAAATTAAGTAGGATATATATATATATAAGGAAGCTGAAAAGGAAAAACAGACAAAGAACACAAAATTAGGAGACGATGATTTATAGTGGTTCGGCTTTCCAAGTCTAATCTACTACCTTAGCTACCTACTAAGGATTTTGAAATAAATTCACTATCAACCCCCTGCTCAAACCGAGTAGGTCCTCTAGTCTGCAACTAGGAAATTTACAAACCTCCCACTCGAATGGGCCCTCTAGCTTACGCTAGATAAATTGAAAACGAATACAATGAAAATAACTTTAAGAGTTACAAACTCTTAGTACAAATTCTCTCTACAATAAACACGAAGTTGTTAATGAATGAAATAGTAGGATGCAAAGCCTCCAAATGAAAAACCAGAGAGAGTACAAGTTGAAAGCATAAATGCAAAATGTATGCTCGGTAGTTGATCGTAATAAATATTCTTAGTAGCCTTCAACTCCTTTAACCACCTATTTATAGATGATGGTGGAAAAATCAAAAAATTGAGCCGTTGAGGTAGTTGGGCGAGCATTAAATGCGGCAAAAAACTAGCCGTTATGACTTCTGTGAAAGGCTTAGTCGACAGAAGAAAAATGGTTAGTCGATAGAATTAGATAAAATAATAAGGTTGGTCGACAGACAAATTAGGTTAGTCGACCAAGTTACAAAAGTAGTAGAACACTTAGTCGACCAAGACAAAAACATGCATGATACTTAGTCGACCAAGACTGACCTTATGTCGATTGACTTAAAGAGTTAGTCGACCAAGGCATAACAAATACACTGTTAGTCGACCAAAGCTTAAGGTTAGTTGACCAAGACTAAATCAAGCACACTGTTGGTCAACCAATGCTTATAGATAGTCGACCAAGATAAGTTTTGACAGATAAAAAGCATTATGTTAGACGACCAGTCTTGCATAATAGACTTGGAATCTTGACTGCTTGCTTTTCTTTAGGATTGAACCAATTTCACAAATGAACCCTTTGATTTAAAATAGTCAATCTTCATTTCTTTTTTCAAAACTTCATGAAATTGATTTTTGAACATGTAGAGTACATTTAATACATTAATTCCAAACTTAATGAAACTTACATTATTTGACATTATATTTGTCATTATCAAAACCATTTGATCACAAGAGTAAGATATCACCTTAATCTTGACGCTTGGTCGCTTGGAAAGAAGATGCCTATATTTGGGAAATTCTAGCATTGAAAAGTACCTAAGGGGGCAAAAAGGTTGAGAAAAGAAGAGTGTAATAAAGAAGAATATGAGACTATGTCCATGGGCTTAAAACTTCAAGTACTTATGTGACACTTAAGCTTCCTGATTCCTTCACTAGTGAAAACCTTACTTCAGCTTTGTTCCTTCAAAACATAATGTTAAATCAATAAAACAATGAAACAAAGGGAACACTAAAGAGTGTTTAGAAAAGTGTTCTTTTATTGCACTGAAAATACTGCATTTAGATGCCTTCATCAATGAGGTCCTACCCTATTTATAGCCACCCATGGAGAGAATGTGTGGCTAGGATTCTGCCACATATTAATTATCCAATGGGACATCTTAAGATATTTACACAACCTCCTAGGGAAGTCTAGAAGTATCTAAAATATCACTACACTTTTCTATAATCTTCTAGTATCATCTAGAAAATCCAGAAGCGTCTAGATTTCTCTTGATATATCTAGACAGTCCTACATTCTTTTGGAAAAAATTTCACTCAAGGAGTGACCTCCATTATAAGTAGCAGAGACCGGCACTCATTTGTGCAACTCCTGACACTATGGGAGCCATGTATTTGGCATTGAAGTGCTATTTCTATTAGTTAGTTATGGTGGTTGGATCTTTAATGTAATATATTAACGTGACAACTTGTGACATTAATTTAGTTATATAGAGCAACATTGAGCTTGACCAACATGTGCAAAATATGAGTATAACCAAAATAGAAATGTTGAGATGGATGTGTAGCTATACAAAAAAAAAAAGATAAAATTAAAAATGTGGTTATTCATAATAAGGTCGGAGTGGCTCTTACTGAATATAAAATGTGTAAGACTCGATTAAGATGGTTAGATGATATGAAAAGACCAATAAAAACTCGTGAGGAGAGTAGATGGAATGGAACAAGCAGTTAGCAAAAGAGGTAAAGGAAGATTAAGAATAACTTTGTGGGAGACATTTAGGTTTGATATTAATTGTATGGGCCGTATAGAAGATAAAGCTAATGAGTGGAAAATTAGAATTTGTGTAGCCGATCCTATGTAGTGGGATAAAAGCTTGGTATGTTGTCATTATAGTTGAAGAGAAACATTGAACTTGATATTTAAATGCCCAAGACCCCATGTGGGGCGTGCCCAGCATAAATTTTGTTGAATTCATTTATGCTTTGGGTTGTTTATTTTTCAACTTATCCATTCAAGATAAAATGTGGGACAAGAAACTCACATGCAATAAGGTTGGAATGGCATCTATTGAAAATAAACACACTCAGGTGGTGAATGGATGAAATGGAGGAAATTTTGTAGCAAAAGAGGGAAAGAAAAACCAATGAGAACTTGGTGGGAAACCCTTAGATATAACATGGGATAATGGCTTTACAGTGGATATGGCCATGGATATAGAAGGATGGCGGTCTAGAATTCACGTAACCAACCCTACCTAGTGGGATTAAGGCCTTTTATATTATTTTCAAGTTGTGGGGATGAGATATAGAGTGGTTGGCATCCCAATTATTTGCAAACTGTCTCATGACAGTTTTAAAATGGTCTTCCCAAATGTGTTATCAAAAGTAGTTTTCATTTACTTTGTTCATGCAAAGAGAAACTATTTGCAAAAAGAATGCCAAACTGGGAGATATATGTTTAATTGCATGTGATAATCTCAGTGGAGCTTAAGCCTGTCAGGCTCAGCATCAAGGAAAAGAATATGACTAGGTTTCATCTTAGGTTGGTCTGAAGCTCTACGCATGTGAATGAATGTGAAAGTGGACCAAGTCTAGGGCCATTACGTGAATTCCACTGCAGGTACATGTGAAGAAATGATAAAAGGGATGAATTTTCCAGAGAATTAGGAGTTCCCATCCTTGAACAACTTGTAACTTAAGACATATTCTCTGCAGGATAAAGAGAAAAGCCATTTTTTAATATTTTGAATTTCTATAGTGTTGGTCTGAACATGCATGTCTGGTGGACTAGTTTTTAGTTATAGCTGTTAGCTACTTGCTTTTGATTCTGATGTAACGTATGGTTTTTCATTGCGCTTTTTCCTTAAATCTTCTTTTTTTACCATGTAAAGTTACTTATTTTTGCAATGAAACCTGTCATTTTATGGTTTATTGAGTCAGTTTACTTACTCAAAGCCTTTATTGTACCATCCTTTTATCTACTCATTTGGTTATCCATGTCTTATTTGTTATTAAATGTCAAGAATGATGTGAAAGAGTGTTAAATCTTATTTCCCTTTGGAGGGATAACTGAATTTATGTACAAGGCTGCCTATCAAACTAGGAAGTTTCTAAAACAGAATAGGAAAGTTTCCAAATTCAGATTTGGAAACCTATACAATTTAGGATACAACAAAATTTAGGAAGAAATCACAGCCACCTATCTTCTAGAAGATATCCAATACATTTAGAAAGAAAACCAATCAAGTGATCTGATCTTGCCCGAGAAGGGGGACAAGATCAATTACTCATCGTTTACACTCCCCCTCAGGATTGTGAGTGGATGTCATGCATTCCAATTTTGCTGATCAACCTTTGACATACAGTTGCAGGTAATCACTTTGTTAACACATATGCCAATTGGTCACTTGAGGATATGTATGGGGTACAAATTATGCCACTATCCAATTTTTTGTTAATGAAATGTCTATCCACTTCAACATGTTTTGTTTGGTCATGTTGAACTAGGTTGTGAACAATGCTTGTTTCTGATTTATTATCACAATAGAGCCTCATAGGAGCTGTCCACTTGATTCTAAGGTCATCCAACAATATTTTCAGCTGGACCTAAATTCAATTTCATCACTTGACTGAGCCACTACACTTTGCTTTTTACTTCTTCACGTTACAAGATTACCCCTTAGAAAAGTGCAATAACCAAATGTAGGCCTCCTATCCATCATAGACTTAGTATAATCAACATTTGTGTAAGTCTCAAGGGACATAGTTTCTCCATTCTTAAATAGAATTCCTCTCCCGGGGGTTCCCTTCAAGTAGTGTAAAATCCTATACATTGCCTTTAAGTGAGTTTTTTTTGGGTTGTGCATGAATTGGCTTACCACACTTACTGTGTAGACAATGTTTGGGCAAGTATGAGCTACATAAATGAACCTCCCAACCAGCCTTTGATAGGATCCCTTATCTACTGTATTATCTTTCGGAACCTCCCTTAACCTGTGATTAGGTTCAATTGGAGTATCAATCATCTTACTACCCAACATTCCTCTTTTAGTAAGTAGGTCTACTATGTACTTCTGTTAAGAGATAAAGATCCCTTCCTTCGGATGAGCCACTTCTATGCCCAAAAAGTATTTCAATCTCCCCAATTCTTTAATTTCAAATTCTCTAATTAGACATTCTCTCAGTTTGTTCATGTCGCTGTCATCATTTTCGGTGACTACAATGTCATCCACATACATTATTAGCACTGTCACTGGATGAATAGGGTATGATCCCCTTGGTTTTGCTTGTATTCTATACTAAGCATTTCCTTTGTAAAATGACCAAATTAGGCTCTTGGGGACTGTTCCATATAGGGCCTTTTTCAATTTGCACACCACTTTTCCCGTGGTTGTTAGGCCAAAACTTGGTGGTAACTTTATATAAACCTCCTCTTCTAGATCCCCATGCAAAAATGCATTTTTCACATCATATTGTTGCAGTGGCTAGCCTAGATTACCAACTAAGGAAAAAAGTACCTTGATTGTATTCAACTTTGCAACTGGTGCAAACGTATCAAGATAATCTATCCCATATGCCTGTGTGTAATCCTTAGCCACCAGCCTTCCCTTGTACTTGTCCAATGACCCATCTGATTTATATTTCATGATATAAACCCACTTACATGCCATTGGATGTTTCCTTTTAGGCAACTGAACAAGCTCCCAGGTTTGATTCTTTCCTAGGGCTGCCATTTCAGCCTCCATGGCATTCTTCCAATTCTCATTCCCTGTCGATTCAGAAAAAAGTTTTGGGAATAGGAATGGTATGAAGGCTAGTGAGAAAGGCTTTATGTTGAGATGACAATTTGGAATAGGATAGGAACAAGTGTAAGGGATGTTTTGTGCAGGTCCTAGTACCTTTCCTAAGTGTAATAGGCCAATCAAGGTTACACTTAGAAGTTTCAATCTCAGGTATGGATTCAATAGGTACAATAGGTTTAGCATCTTCAGGTATTAAAGATTCAGTAGATAAATTACTTGGTGAGTTGTTAAGAAGGCTGGCAGTGATGGAAGTAACATGACTTGGACTTGAATTAGATGTCAAGGCTTGCATAAGGGAAGGAACCAGCCTTTTCCTCCTTGAGTATACATGCAGTGGACGAGGAGTAGATGGTGAAGGCTTCCCTAGTGTCATACCCGATGAGTCCTCTGGGATAATTGATAGGAGAGAGGAGGATGATAGGTTAAGAAGGGCAAGAAATTGATCCTTATCCTCTAGAATTGGACTCTGCCCCCGAGGATAAGGATGGCCAAAATAAGGGGTATTCTCAGTAAAGGTTACATCTGCTGAAATAAAAATTTTCTTGGAAGGGGGATGATAACACTTGTAACATTTTTGAGTAGAAGAATATCCAATGAAAATACACTTGAGAGCACAAGGGTCAAGTTTACTTCTGTTAGAAGTGGGAACATGGACAAAAGAGACACACCCAAACACTTTAGGCTTCCAACAGCTAGTAATATGAAAGTCAGGAAAATTAGTGGTTAGAAGTTGAATTGGACTGTGAAAGTCAAGGGTTTGTGAAGGCAATCTGTTAATGAGAAAGGTGGCTGTTAAGGTTGCTTCTCCTCAATAATGTTTAGGAACATTATGGTGAAATAGAAGCGCTCTAGTAACAGCTAAAAGGTGACCATTCTTCCTCTCGGTCACTCCATTTTATTGAGGAGTATAAGGGCATGAGGATTCATGAGTAATGCTTTTTTGTTGAAAGAAAACAGATAAGGATTGATTAAAATAATCTTTAGCATTATCAAATCTAAGCCTTTTGATTTCAACCCCAAGTTGATTCTTAATCATGTTGTAGAATGTAGGAAAAATGTTTCCCATCTCAGATTTATTCTTAACAGATACAACCAAACTACCTGGGTGCAATCATCCACAAAAGAAATGAACCAACGTGCCCCATAAATATTTGCAACAATTGAAGGGCCCCAAATATCACTTTGGATTAGAGAGAAAGGAAGATTTGTTCTTTTTTTAGGAGGAAAGGACACTCTCTTGTGCTTTGCAAATTCACATACAACACAATGGAAGTCTCTAACATATATACCCTTAAATAAAATTGGAAACATCATTCTAAGAATTAAAGATGAGGGGTGACCAAGACGGTAATGGTGAAACCATAGTTGATCTTTGTTGGATTGAGTAAGGTATGACACAGCGGAAGCTTTCTCCTCAACCGATTCCTCAAGATAGTAAAGTCCAACCCTAGCTCTAGCAAAACCAATCATCTTCTTCGTGTCCTATTCCTAAAACTCACAAAAAGTTGAGTGAAAAACAATTGCAGTTAGCATCCAAGGTGAGTTTTGATTAGAGATGAGGTTAGTGAAGAGTTTAGGGACATGAAGGGCATTCTTTAGGGTGGGGTGTTCATTAAGAAAGACATCCCCTTAGCCAGCAATAGTGGTTAAGGGTCCATCTTCCATTGTGATTTTTTTGGAACTTGAACAGGGGTTATAGGAGATGAAAAAATGTGAGGAATAGGTCATGTGATCCGTAGCTCCAGAGTCTAGGATGCAGGAATTAGGATGGGCTTTTTTTGAAGCATGTAGAGTAAGAGAGGAGGAAGAGATACCTATGAGTGCAAGAGTGCAAGTACCTTTCTTAGCCTTCTTATTGAGAGACTCCAACAGGCACCTCAATTTTTTAATTTCAGCCTTGTTAAGCTCTAAAGCATCTCCCTGGTCTAGACTCCTCTACTAGGTTTGTTGATGGCACAAACACGTCCTTGGCTTCTCAGTTGTCCTCCTTTGGATGGTTTTCCAACACTTTTCTATGGTGTGCCGGAGTTTTTTGCAATAGGTACACCATAAAGAGTCCCTGTCCAAAGTCTTCTTCTCATTCCTAGACCCCTTATTCTGAGTAGGGGCCTTTAGGGATATCGGGGCAGAGCTCTCTACTAAAGAGTTGTCCAACATCACTCCCCTTCTTCCTTCCTCTGCATTTACTATGGGGATTACTTCATTTAGAGAAGGTAAATCCTCCTTATCGAGGATTTGAACTCTCGCTTTATCAAACTCCATATTGAGGCCTGTTAGGAAGTCATATATCCTCTCTTTCTCTACAAATCTCTTCTGTAACGCTGCATCCTCACTGCACTTCATCTTGAGGCACTGATAATGGTCCAATTCTTGCCACAGAGTTTGCAACAAGTTTGCATACTTTGTAATGGATCGTGAACCTTGCTTGGTAGCTGCAACTTTAGTCCTTATTTTGTAAATCTGTGCAACATCGTGAACCTTGGAGTGGGTAAGCTTCACTACCTTCCAGATATCCTTAACTGTTGTTAGGAATATGAGGGTATCGTTGATTTTTGAGACCATGGAGTTCCACAGCCAGGACATCACTAAGGAGTCATCCTCATCCCATGCTGCAAACATGGGATCACTATCCTTTGTGACTATTGTCATGGCCTTCATCGATGTTCTTTCATAGGACAATATGTCTAATACCCACAATCCCATGCCAAATTCGGCCAATTCCAACGGTACAACAAAGGTTCCGTTTGCTGGAAACAATGGTGTGGGCTCAAGAGGAAAACTACAGAATATTCAAGTGTCTTACCATGTCAAGAATGACGTGAAAGAGTATTCAATCTTATTTCCCTTTGAAAGGATAACTGAATTTATGTACAAGGCTGCCTATCAAACTAGGAAGTTTCTAAAACATAATAGGAAAGTTTCCAAATTCAGATTTGGAAATCTATACAATTTAGGATACAACAAAATTTAGAAAGAAATCACAGCCACCTATCTTCTAGAAGATATACAATACATTTAGGTAGTGTTTGTCAATCAAAATATGGGGTTAAAAATGTCAGATATGAGAAGTATTTCGGATGTTTGTCATTTCCAATGTATTTATTAAACTTATCTGGTGACCCTTGGAAAATAAGTCACGTGACTTCTTATTTTGATTTTTTCAAATATGCTTATTTCTCTTCCCCCCCCCCCCCCCCGGAGATAAGCATATTTTGGTCATTACATATGAGAAAAAAATGATACTTGTGTGCTCTAGTGCGTTTCAAAAAATTTAACAAACAGTTTCATAAAAATTTTATAATGCTTCCCTGTCTTATTTTGACCATTCCATATCTTGATCTGGAAAGCATTCCGACATTATCTTGATACTCCTTTATCTTGCTTATTTTAACAAATGTTACCTTAGAAAGAAAACCAATCAAGTGATTTGATCTTGCCCAATGAGGAGGACAAGATCAATTACTCATCATTGACATTAAATGAGTTAAATCCAATCCAATGAATTTCTTTATGTTCACTTATATAAGATCTAGTTGTTAACTTCATTTTTTATTTTGAATTGAGTAGTCATACTTTTTAAAAATTCCAAATTTTAGGATTGTGTATTTATGAATTTCAGATAGTATCCACTTCTGTGATCTGATTGACATCTCCTTTTATTTCTTTGGTAGTGTTTTGGTTCATAGTGGAGGGGTGCATGGTGGACATTATTATGCTTTTATCAGGCCAACGCTATCAGATCAGTGGTATGCGTCTCCTATCTCTCTATGAATACATAGTATGTTATACAGTCCTTGCTACTTTGGCTGTGATACTACGTTATACAGTCCTTGCTACTTTTGGCCGTGATACTAGGTTATACAGTCCTTACTACTTTTGGCCATGCCTGTGCTATTATTTTTTTGTCAAGCTAGTTGAGCATGTGATCTAATTTTTCATATTTAGAAACTGAATTCATTTTTAAGTTGTGGTTTTATTATTGATGACTACATGCAATGATTTTTATTTATTCTGTCAGTTTCTCAATTTCTTGTTAAGAACATGTCTTCCTAGAAAAAAAATGGAAGAATAGGTCCATCTGACTCAATACTGCAATTTTTTCCTTTTCATCTGTCAGGACCCTAGTCCTTAATAATGTTTTCTTTGAAGATAGAATTGGAATTGAGGGAGAAATAGGAAGAATAATAGGGAGAAACAAACAGAATAATAGGGAGAATCAGACATAAATGAGGGAGAAGCTAACAAAAAGTAGGGAGAAACCGAGAGAACTATAGGGGGAAATGAGAGACTTCAATAACATTTTGACAATTCATTCTTAAACTCGGCACTGTGGGTTATGGCTTTATATATAAAGCTAACCAATAGATTATACCAAGTGGTTACCACTCCTTCTCTGTTACCTACCCATTACTCTATAACTGCCATTACTCTATATCTGTAAATTAACTGTAAATAATACTCACTATTCCTAAAATATAACTGTAAATAACAACTAAATAAAGATATAACTACTAAACTAAAGAATAACCTCCTAATTCATCTAGGTCGTGACACCATCCTTTTAGTTAAGCTTTTGGGTGCTTGCCAATCATTGCTTTCTTTTAACTGAGACTAAGTGCAAGGCTAGATAAAAGTACTCTTTCATGAACCAACAAACTGGTAGGATATGGGCAAATGGTGTATTGATTCTACCTTGTGATCCATGGATACCGTGTCCTTGTTGATCAGGTGATCAAAGAAAGATATGGTGTCAAGTTAAAACTCTCCATAGTTTACATATACAACCTTTCTACCATAATGGTTGCTCATATAAAACTTCAGGTA
The DNA here is from genome assembly GCA_036245055.1 of Diospyros kaki. Taxonomy (NCBI): domain Eukaryota; kingdom Viridiplantae; phylum Streptophyta; class Magnoliopsida; order Ericales; family Ebenaceae; genus Diospyros; species Diospyros kaki. The sequence goes on along the minus strand of BSEG01000006.1, from coordinate 6,944,051 downwards.
ATCCTTGTATCTTTAAATCTTAGAATAAATCAAGATGTCATTAATGGATGCAACTGCAAGAAAATCCAATTAGGCCGGATAATTTTATTCACTGGGTCCTTTAGTGCATCTGTGGAATAATCAAGAATCCATGGTGCCAATACAATTTCTTAGAGGTATTGCAAGTTAAAATTGCCCTCCTTGCTCATCAACTGATGATGCTTAACCTCAAATCTTTGAAAGACTTGAGCTCATTGCAGCTTTTGATACTTATTCTTAAGCATTAATTTATTCAGTGCTATATAATCAATGCATGGATTCATAAAGCCAATCATTTGTTCTCAAAGTAAAAGACTAGATCTAATGAGTTTTTTTTTTTTTAAATCTTGAAGCTCTTATATCAACAATAAATTTCTCCAACTTAAATTTCTCCAACTTGAAATCCAACATTCTATACAACACCTTGGTTAATACTTGACAAGTCCTCTAGCATTTGCTCATGCTGCTCCAGACTAGTTGCACAAGCCAAGTAACTTTGACACCCCTTCGTTAATACTTGACTATCTTCCAAAGAAGAACAACAATTAACAGTAGACAGTGAGTTGACAACCAAGTTATCTATAGGATAACACTAAAACCTTGAATTCTCAACCATATCAAATAAAACAACAACATATCAAGTGTTAATCCCACTAGTTGGGGTTGGCTACGTGATTTCTATCTTGGCAATCCTTTCTATCTATGGTCAACCATATCAATTCGACAAGTAAAATACTGCTCTCCGACGCCATAGATCAAAATTAGTGTGCAACATCATTGTTTCCCCCAAATGGATAATGACTGTGAAACAATCGCTCATATTTTGAAATGGAATAGGAGTGAGTGCCAGTATTGGTGTTCAGCTCTATGATTAATGATTCCTTCTCTTAGCCCACTTGCTCCTAGTGATTTGCCACTCCATGTTGTCATTTTTGAAATAAAAAAGAGACAAATAGAAGTGTGGCAATAGAAAATGCTAGGTGTGAGCACATGCATGCAAATCCAGAAGACTTTGGGAGGCTGGACCTAGTGCTCTACAACAAATGTTATATTCCACTAAGGTGTCAGACTTACCCTAAACACTAACCCTTAGTTGTGATTGGCCTCTTATTTTGGTTACTTGACCAGTTCAGTACCCCTTTATGCATTGAAACTTCGGATTGCCATTTTTGGCTATAAGTTCGTGACCAGAGTGGCCTGGGTTGTTTTTCACCTGCACATTGTGATGTCTGACCCAATTCATGGTTCTAGGGTGGTACTGTGACCCTGCATCCATTGTCATAGTTTGGCATCACAAGATCACATAGGTAAAAACCACAGAAAATAAATCTTGACATAAAAATTTATCTATGCTTTGCATGCTGCTGTTGGCAGGCAATAAAAATTTTGGACTGCAGAAACAGATTAAAGGAGTATTGTATCTCTGCATGTCTTGCATACGTGCATTTATTGACTTCTTAATACTAATTTATTTTGTGAGATCGATTATAATTGTGGCATTTTTTATTCTTATTGGTTAGGTTCAAATTTGACGATGAACGTGTAACTAAAGAAGACATGAAGAGGGCATTGGAGGAGCAGTATGGTGGTGAGGAAGAGGTATGCCTACACTTGGATTTATTTAAGAACTTTGTCTTACAATATTTTTTCCTTGATTATGCGTATTCATCTTTTGATGTTTTTGCTGCTTGACCCAACAGTTTGTGCAGGCAAATCCTGCTTTAAATACTACTCCCTTTAAGTTCACAAAATACTCAAATGCTTACATGCTCGTGTACATACGTGAAAGTGATAAGGAGAAGATAATTTGTAATGTGGATGAGAAGGACATCGCAGAGCATCTTAGGGTAAAATATGGGATTTATTTGAATTTTGACATTAAATGTTAAAACCTTGTTTTTGTACAGATGTTAATTTGCACATATCTGTATTGAGATTGACTTAAAAGCATACTGTTCCAGATAAGGTTGAAGAAAGAACAAGAAGAGAAAGAGGACAAGAGAAGATACAAAGCTGAGGCCCACCTTTATACTATCATCAAGGTTCTGGTTTCAGCTCGAAAACTGTTTCAGGGGAAAAATTATTGTAATTTTATTTTCTAATATTTAATGGGGCATGACTTGGTAATTTGGTTGCAGATTGCTCGTGACGAGGACTTAATGCAACAGATTGGAAAGGATATATATTTTGATCTTGTGGATCATGAAAGAGTTCGTAGTTTCCGCATTCAGAAACAGGTTCCATTTAACCATTTTAAGGTAATCTTTACCTCATTACGTCCAATAAGAGAACTTTATGTGCAAAAGGTTTCGTTATTTCTTTTAAATAAATTTACCGGTGGATCCTTGGTGGTTTAGCATATGCATTGCCTTGCAAAAAAACTCAAATCTTTTTAAACCAATTTTTCATGCATGCACATAATCTGTTTATGTGTCCATGACATCAGGAATTGCATAATGAGATTTTTTGGGCTCCTGCCCCAATAGGAGACATGCATAATGCAAATTCAAGTCCAGAAATGTCTATTTGTCTAACAAATCAAATACAACCTTTGAAGCTTTTATTTTTCCTTTTCTTGGGGGAATTTATGGCACTAATTTGAATTTTTAAAACCAAAAGGGGTCATGTATGCATGAGCCTCGCTTGTGATCTTCACTTTCAGTAAGTTCTTCCTCAGAAAATTTGAGGAAATGGATACCTCTAGGACATATGTCCAAAGTGTTTGAATTTCATAAATCTTTGGTCATGGAAGTGAAAAAAATGAGTCTGGATGGACTATGATGAAAGTGAAAATTATTGGTACAAAAAGTAGATAGATATGAAAATGGAGCTGTAAAATATGTTTGAAACAATTAGCCAAAAAAAAAAAAAAATGTTGGAAACTTGGAAAATTATTCTTTTGTTACTTTTGGAGCTTTGCAGCTATGCAATAGTTTAAATAATTTCAATATTTCTATTCAAATTATGTTTTTACAAATATGTTTGATGTTGGCCAAAAGGTGGCTTAGAGAGCATGTATATAAGAGAAACTAAATATTTTTGATGAATAAATGATGTGGCAGTATGGTTTTCGTTGGTTGGCCTGTTTTTGTGTGCTTCATGGTTGTTAGTGTCGTAATGCTTTATAAGTTCCTGTTCAGGACTGACATTGAGTTTCTTTCATTTTCCCATTAGTAACAAAATCAAGCTTTGCTAGAATAGGGATACCCATATGATCCTTATCTTCCATTCTTGTCATCAAATTTTAAGCAGGTTATTGAGCTCACTGGTATAGTTGATCTACTTGTCTTTCTTAACTCTCGAATGTTTGTCTATTTGCTGTGAGCTTTTTAGGTTGTTACTGCCTTTGTTTTGGGCCATTGTGTTTGATTGTATGGCAACCACAGTTTCTGTGCAGCTTTGAGTGGAAATAACAGTAAGGTAGTCTTGGCTTTCTGAGAGCATAGGGCTTGTATGCTATACATATTGGGGCATGCTATCCTTTGTAATAGTAGATATATGATTATGCAAAATAACCTTCAGGCTTTTTTGGAACCCCTTGAGAAACACTCTCATTTGTCCAGTTCTTCATAGTCTTGCTACTGTTACTGTCCCAACTAAAGGCATTGATTTATAATGCTTGGGTAGATAACTTCAATCAAATGCAAAAATTAAAGGTGGAAAGCAGTTGATTCTGAATTTATATATATATATATATTGTGATTCTAAGAAATGATTTGAATTGTTGTTTTATTTTGTTTGTCTAGTTTCGTCCATTTTCATATGGCATTTTCAGTTTCAAATTACTGAGAAATTTGATGATCATTTGCATTGAAAGTAAGAAGGAGAAGACTACAAGTTTATTATTAAAAAAAGGAATACTTCATTTTTTCTTTTTTTTGGCCTTTTGTATCTTTTTAGATTGATTTCTTGTGTATATAACAATTAGTTTGTTTCTCGTGGTCTTAGTGTCAAATATTCTGCTTTTCAGGAGGAGGTTGCCAAAGAATTTGGTATACCTGTGCAGTTCCAGCGGTTCTGGATTTGGGCAAAGAGGCAAAACCATACATATCGTCCCAATCGGCCATTGGCACCACAGGAGGAAGCACAATCTGTAATTATTCTTTCACTTAACTTGCTATATAATAAGTTCCTGTTATTCTGTTATCACATTATATTGATGAATCAGTAGTCAAATGATTAGTTGGTAGTTTATTTCCTTTTTCCCCAATGACAGGTAGTAAGTGGTAGATAGTAATGAATGTGGATTAAAGTGTGTTTCTTTGAAGATTTTTCTTGGTTCTCATTTTACCTGAACCGACGGTAGTTTAATCCGCGGTGGAGTTTCTGTAAAATTGTTGAAATAGGGTATGATCATAACCTAGGTAGCATGGAATCGGAAAACGAAACGTTTCCAAAACGAAACGGAAATGCTGAAACGGCATTTTCCTAAAAAGGTAGGAAATAGAAACATGTGGTAAACTATGAATTTAAAAAATATAGGAGATTTTTTGTAAATATAATTTTTAATGCAATATGTCATATTACTGATATGTACAATTTTGCAAGAACCAGTGTAAATGCATGTCATGTACTAACGAGATAGGGGGTGCTATTGTAATTACACTATACTAGAGGTAGGAAGTAGCATATTAGAGAGTATGCAGTAAGGAGTTGTATTTTGTTTGTTACTGTATTAGGTAGCTGGTACATTCCCAACAACAGTAATCTGTTACCGCACATGGGGATGGTTGGGTTGGCTATATATACGAGATAATCATTCACCCATCATTACGAAATGAATATTCTCTGAATTCTCTCTCTCTCTCTCTCTCTTGTCCTTTCCTTCCTAAACTTCTCTGTTCTCGTTCTCAATCATCCAAGCGATCGAGTAATTCCAGTCGACTATCAAGAGCTGACATTTGGTATCAAAGTGGTGCTCTTGGGCATTAATAGAATAGGAGAAAATTATCACCATGGCCGATGGAATAAGGATGAAGCAGATGGAGTCCCAGCTGTAGCAAGTCACCATAACAATGGTGGAGATGCAAACAAGAATGGGGACTCTCGAATCCTCTATTGGAGTAGGGGTTGATGCTTGAATTGATCAGGCGATGGAAAGGTGGCAGGGTGAGAACCGGGAACAGAGTGCTCTGCTTCGAGAGCGGATGATGGAGCAGATGAACTAGTTCATGAGGATGTTTACATCCCAACAACCGGTAAGGCTTTCACTTGAGTTTCCTCTTAGGGAGAAGACAGAGCCTATTCTTCCTGGAGTAGGAACAAAGCACCGACCAATGGGAATGTTGGAGTTTGAGTTTGAAGCAGACATGAGCGGAGAAAATATATGAGAGAGGAGACTAGGAGCTCAGGCTAATTGTAACTAGCCGAGCTTTCTGGTGCCCAAACTGGAGATCCTACTTTTTAATGGAGAAAATCTGAGATGGTGGGTAAGGTGGTGTGAGCGGATGTTCGCCTTATATCAAGTACAGGAACAACAGAAGATCACCTTGGCTTCTGCTTACCTAAACGATATGGGTGACACATGGCTCCAAGGGTGGATTGCGGTGAAGGAAGAAAGCCCGTGGAGTGTTTTTTCTAATGACTTGAGAGATTTGGAGACAGGAGTATGAGAGATATAATTGAGGAGTTCATCAAACTAAAGCAAATTGGTACGGTGCAAACCTATCAGCTCAACTTTGACGAGCTAAGGTCCTTAATGATGGTGCATAATCCCCATTTGTCAAAAGAATACTTTGTGTAAAGTCTTATTATTGGCCTCAAGGATGAAGTGAGACCCATGGTGAGGATGATGCAACCTGCTACAGTCAAGCGGGCTGCAGAGAGTGCAAGATTGCAAGAAATGACTATTGAGGCATTGTTGAAGAAGTAGAGGACTCAGGTGAAAGGAGTGATCTCTGGAGGTTGGCAATCCGGAAGCAAGGCATTAGGAAAGGAGATAAGGCACAGTGGCAAGGGTGTCCTGGCATTACCCACTGTAGCCCCTAATCTTGATGGAAGGAGGTTAATAGAGCAGAGACGTCAAGCGGGCCTATGCTATAGATGCGGAGATAGGTACTTCCCAGGACAGAGGTGCAGACGCCAACTCTTGTTACTGGAAGGGGAAGATGATGAAGACAAAGTAGCAAAAGAGAACTTTGAGGTTGAAAGGGAGGATAAAGGAGAAATCTCCCTACATGCACTAAAAGGATTGACACACAGTAAGATTATTAAGGTGGAAGGAAGAGCCCACAATTGTCCCTTAATGGTACTCATCGATAGTGGGAGTACCCATAGCTTTCTGGATGAAAGCATGGAAAAGAAGTTGGGGGTGGGCAGTCTCGAATTCTCACCCTCTTTCAGTGACAGTGGCAAATAGTAATAAGGTTTTAAGTCCGTCCTCATGCTTGGGGTTCTGTTGGGAGATGAATGGGAAAGAATTCGTGGCAGATTTGAGATTATTGAAGTTAGGGGGTTGTGATGTGGTACTTAGAGTGGATTGGATGAGAGGGGTGAGCCCTATTAGCTTTGATTTCAATAAAATGGAGGTGACCTTTGAGAAAGAAGGGAAGAGAAGGGTTCTAACTGGCAGCCAAGAATCAGGAGTGTGCAAGATGATATCGGGGAAGAGGCTACAAAGAATGCTCAAGAGCAAGTTCTCCTAAGTGGCCACAGTTGCTCTCCATCCATGCCTTGGGAACCATCGAAGGAGGGCAAGAGCAAGAAGGAGAATTGACAGTAACTGTGAGCAACCATTCACATGATCAGTGGAAGGTACACGAAACTAACTCTCTCAACATGCTATTAATTGAGTTTAGGGACCCCTTTTTTGAGCCTAACTCCTTTCCCCCTAAGAGACCCTGTGATCATACTATTAACCTTAAGCCAAACTTCGAACCAATTAATGTGAGATCCTATCGTTACCCACCTAAACAGAAAATCGAAATCGAAAAACTCATTAAAGACATATTGCAAAAATCGATCATCCATCCCAGCCATAGCCCACTTGCATCACCCATGTTACTTGTCAAAAAGAAAGATAGTTTATGAAGATTTTGTGTTGATTATCGTCAACTTAATGCCATAACCATCAAGGACAAGTTCCCCATACCCATTGTGGAAGACTGACTTGATGAGTTGAAACATGCATTCGGTTTTACTAAGCTAGACCTTAGATCAAGGTATCATCAAATTCGGATGGAGTCTTAAGATATTCCTAAAACCGCTTTAAAAATTCACCAAGGGCACTACAAATTCAAGGTAATGCCTTTTGGACTCACCAACGCCCCAGCTACCTTTCAGGCATTGATGAACCAAATCTTTGAATCCTATTTGTGTGAATTTATTCTAGTCTTTTTTGATGATATTCTGATTTACAGTCCCTCATTTGCCAAGCACCTAGACCATTTGAAAGCCACCTTTGAGGTCCTTAGGCTCAATAAATTGTATGTTAAGGAGTTCGAGTATGCCTTTGCACAGAGATATGTGGAGTATTTAGGCCATATAATATCTAGTGCAAGGGTAAGCACCGACCCTAGCAAGGTAGTAGCAATGGTGGAGTGGCCAAGGCCTCAAAATGTTAAGGGATTAAGGGGATTTTTGGGTTTGACTAGTTACCACCGCCGGTTTGTCAAAGATTACGGAGTAATCAGCCAGCCATTAACAAAATTACTGAAGAATGATGGATTTCAGTGGAATGATGTAACATCCCGCATCGAGTGATAGGAAGGATTGGAACAACTTACCCTGATGGGCCTACGCGAACTTTCCAGGGGGTCATCCATCCTTGAGCTTCCCCAACTCAAACACGCTTAACCCCGGAGTTCTTTGCCTACATTCAGCCCAAAAGGTATCCAGGTGGTGGTGTTTCCTTCCTTACTTATCCACGATATACTACCCTTATCTGGGCTCTTGGGGTATTATATTCTCCCCCCTTGAGCACATGACGTTCTTGTCATGCGACTTTACAATTGGTCCCAGATCTTCTCCCCTATGGGGGCTACCATCCTAGAAGCCTGCTAGAAGCCGCTCCTTGAACAGGCCCTCGAGCCCCAGCTCCATTCCCTACCCTTATCAGACCGTCTTCACCAAGGGTCAGTTTTGATACCACCTGTAACATCCCGCATCGACTGATAGGAAAGACCGAAACAATTTACCCTGATGGGCCTACGCGAACTTCCCAGGGGGTCACCCATCCTTGAGCTTTTCCAGCTCAAGCACGCTTAACCTCGGAGCTTTTTTGCTTACATTCAACCCAAAAGGTATCCAGGTGGTATTGTTTTCTTCCTTACTTATCCTCGATATACTACCCTTTTCTGGGCTTTTGGGGTATTACAAATGATAAGGTAGATGAGGCCTTCTATAAGCTTAAGTGGGCTATGAGTGAAGTGCCAACATTAGGGCTGCCAGATTTTGACAAGTCATTCATCTTGGAGACAAATGCTAGTGCTAATGGAATTGGGGTTGTGTTGGTTCAAGAGGGCAGGCCTTTGGCCTTTCTTGGCAAGGCATTAGCTCCTCGACATATTGGGTTGAGCATATATGAGAAGAAACTTCTTGCAGCGATGATGGTTGTAGACAAATGGAGACATTACTTAGAAGGGAGCAAGTTTGTGATCAAGACAGACCACAAGAGACTGAAGTTTTTACTATAGTAGAAGTTACATACACAGCTACAACGTAAGGGAATGACCAAATTAATGGGATTGGATTATATAATCCAATACCAAAAGGGGAAGGAAAATCTGGTTGCGAATGCATTATCTAGGTGCTATGAAGAAGGAAACTTTGTTTCCCTTACAATAGTAGTTCCGGATTGGTATTGGGAAGTGGTCTCGAGCTATGAAACTAATGAGAACATTTAAGAGCTTCTACAACAACTGGTGGTGGATCCTAATGCCAGGCAAGGATATACCTTGACCAATGGCCTTATCAAGAACCAAGAAAGGCTGGTGACAGGGAAGGATGAGAATTTAAAGAGGAAGATTGTGGAGGCACTGCACAGTTCATTGATAGGAGGACACTTAGGCATAGTGAATGCCTATCACAGGGTCAAGTAGCTCTTTCACTGGCCAGGGTAAAAAAGTTATGTGATGGAATTTGTACTGAGTTGTGATGTTTGTAGAAGGTGCAAATTAGAAACGGTGACCACTTTAGGGTTGTTACAGCCCCTAGATGTACCAGGAGGACCTTGGGAAAGTGTCTCAATGGATTTCATTGAGGGCTTACCCAAGTCAGAAGGGCGAGATTGCATTATGGTGATTGTGGATAGGTTTACAAAATACACCCACTTCATAAGCCTAACCCACCCCTACACAGCTCTGGAGATAGCTAAGGTGTTCTTGGATCAAGTGGTAAAATTACATGGAGTCCCTAAAGCTATAGTATCTGACTGAGACAATTTTTACAGCCTATTTTGGAAGGAATTGATGAGCTTATTGGGGGTCAAACTCAATATGTCAACGACCTATCATTCGGAAACTAATGGCCAGACCGAAAGAGTAAACCAATGCTTGGAAACGTATTTGCGTTGTGCTTGTTTCTTACGGCCAAATACTTGGCATAAGTGGCTTACGTTGGCTCAGTGGTGGCATAACTCCAACTATCACAGCTCCATCAAGGGATCCCTTTTTGAAGCCCTGTATGGGTATAAGCCACCCTTCTTGCCAAAATTGGGAAGTTCCTCTATAGTGGCAGCTTTAGATGCCTACCTATAGCAAAGGCAGCAGGCCTTTCAAGTGCTCAAAACGAAATTAGGCAGTTGGTACATTCTCAGCAACGGTAATCTGTTATCGCACATGGGGAAGGTTGGGTCAGCTATATATACGTGCTAATCATTCCCCCATCATTATGAAATGAATATTCTCTGATCTCTATCTCTCTCTTCCTTTCCTCCCAAAACTTCTCTGTTCCCGCTCTCGATCATCAAAGCGATCAAGTAATTCTAGTCAAACTAGCGGGAGCTGACAATGCAATATGCCCCATTGATTCAAACTTAATAACATTTGAAACTAATATGCAATATGCCATATTACTGAAAAAATTTGGTTAGTTTAAAACTTATTGAATTAGACTTACCAGTTTAGGCAAGATTAGATGATTTAATCTCTCACAAATACTCTTCCACACTCTCAGATTAATCAGTAATCATATATTTAACAAAACAGAAAGTAAAAAAATCACAATTCAAGATATAAATCAAAAAGATCAAACCATAAGACATTGATTTTATCCTGATTTGGATCGCAAGAATTGCAACCCTACATCTAGCAGTCAAAACACCCCCTCGAGTAGCTTTCTTATTCTGTATGAACGATCAGTATATAGCCAGTTCCTTCCCTCCTATTCTAGAGTACATCAAGTCTTCGTTCCCTCGAGATAACAAAGCTATCTCACAATCACTAGCCTTTCTCTCTCAGAACAAACAATACTCGTTACAATAGAAATAAGAACTTTCTTGCATGTCTCTCTCTCGACTAGCCCTTGCCCTCTATTTATAATAGAGGGCGGACATCCCAATATAATCGACTGGGATACGACAATTACAGTTTAACCCCCAAATATACACCAATGACATTTAGGTATTAATTCTAACAGTCTATCTACATTCTAGCCGATAAAGCCACTGTTGTCTTCACTGATCTTCTAGGATGACTCGAGGCAAACATATTGTTAAAAGTTGTCTTGAGTATAGGATAAGAAAATTAGTGAAAGCAGTGTATTTTAAGGACTAATGAAGTATTAAATAGAAGTTTATTTTCCAATAAGGTAATTAGTTATAGTTTGGGGGTTAAACTGTAAATATGTAATAGTCTTCATTGGGATATCTACCCTCTGGTATAAATAGAGGGCAAGGGGTAGTAGAGAGAGAGATTCTTCTCATTTTTTGTTTGTAACGAGTACTGTTTGCTAGAGAGAAAGGCTAGAGAGAGCTTTGTAATCTTGGGGGGGCAAAGTCCTGTTATACTTGGGAAATAGAAGGAAGGGATCTTTGTTGTGTAAACTGATCATTCTCTGAATAAAGAAAGCTGCTCGAGAGGGTGTTTGATTGTTGGATGTAGAATTGGTGTAAACCAATTCGAACCAAGATAAAATTGGTATCTTGTGGTTTGCGTTTCTCTTTCTTGTTTCTTTTTCGTGTTCTAATTTGATTGCATTTAATTTTTTGTTGTCTTCTGGATTGATTTCGATTAAGGAGATGAGAGAATTGGCATTTAGAAACATTGTTGAGTTGTCAAAAAAGCTCCTAATCTTAACACATATCAACAAAACTAATTTAGTTTTGATATAAATAGATTAAAAAAAATACCAAACAGAAACCAAACAAAGAACATAGAACACATACACCTCCAAACACAAACAATCTGATGAATAGAGAGAGAGAAAGGGGTTGATCGGTGACGACCTGAGAGGGACCGACGGCAACGACCGACTGAAGGAACGATCGACAACGAAGCTTCGGGGTTCGACACCAAAAGGGGTGAGGCTTTGAGGTTTGATAATGAGAGAGGCAATCTTCAGTGAGGAACGGACATAGGCAACTGGAATCGGAAGCGACGGATTGATGGTCGGCGACGAGGAAGCACCTGGATCAACAACTTGAACGTGCGCAAGTGATAGTGGATTTGGATAAACAACCAGAAAGAAGAAGAAAAAGAAGAAGAAAAGATAGGGAGGGGGGGTTCTAGCCGGCCTTCGAGATAAGTGTGACGTGGGGGTCTAGCCAGCTTTCGGCCTTCGGATGCGTGGTCGTTGTTGTTAGAAATGCGTTTCTTATAGAAACGCGTTTCCATCTAATTTTAGTAAATTGCGAAACAACCCCGTATGTTTCGCAATTTACAAAAATGGCCCGAAAATGGTTTTGGGCTGTCTTTGCCGTCTTTGAAACGGGAAACGGTTCGGAAACGCCGAAATGGCGTCCCAAATGCTTTTCTGTGCAACTTAGATCATAACTGTGGCAGATGTTTTGTTTCGCTAAACTTGTGGGGAGAAGGCCATTCTAATCCCTCTTAAGTTCTTGTCATTAAGTTGGGAATACTTTTAAGCAGCTTGTAGTTTCATAATATTCTTTCTAGGAGTGTTCAATCATTGGAAGAAGCATTTCAAGCATGGAAATATAATATTTCTGGATATTTTGCGTTTGCCCCTCCAGATTGTATATTTTTTTATTTAGTTCTGTCAACATTCGGATTTGGTCGATTGTGATTCGTTTTGCCCATTTTGAATGGTTCGGTCAACGCTCTGGCAGCTAGCACCTGCAAGCACTCCGACGCCCAAGTAAATAATGGAAGAAATTGTGTATTAGTAAGTTTAAGAGTGAGCGCATACGTTGGATCTGAAGAAAGTTAGCTAATATAGGAGGAGGAGATGTCCTCTCCACATGTACTATGCTTTTGCAGGAGATGGGACTGAATATCGGCGCCGGTGGGGGTTCCCAGGTGACAACATGGTGTTAACGAGACCTTCATTAATGTGAATGGGATCTAAGGTGGGCACACAGATACCCAGTAGAAGCTGCAATAATATTGCTGTAAGCTGGTATGGGGCCAGGATGAGACCGTCATGGGCCAAGAAAAAGGCCAGATTGGGCCCGGACGGTCCAGTCAGAATGATGCTTAGCCTATCATTATTCCGTGGTCTTCTTGCTCGTGCGAGCTGAATGGCCAGTTTGCGAGCTGATCGATCCCACAGTCTACAAACTGAGAGCGTCGCTGGGAGCTCGAGCTGAATAATCCCGCGGTCTGCGAATTGAGAGCGTCGTTGGGAGCTCGCATGATTTGCGATCTAAGCTCGAAGTTAGGCGACGTGCGACTTGGAATTGACAACCTCAACCTTGGCATGTTGGGCCTCAGGTGATTGGGCCGGCCTGCAAAGTCGAGTCCGGCCCGCTTCATGCAAGTAGAAAATACATATAACAAGTTCCTCCCTGATACTACCAGAATGTGAGTTTGTTATGGTTTATGGTATCTCTTATGAAGCTTTCGGGATCAATTTGAATGCATGCAGTGCCATTTTACGTTATCTAAAATTTTGCAATTACAGAAGTTAAAACATACTTCAATTATCTAAAATTCTTCTTTTTTCTTTTTTGTGGGGGGGGGGGGTTGGAGGGAGAGGGAGGCAAAAACAAAACAAAAGCAATAGCAAAAAAAGAAAAATAAAGCAAAAGGAAAAGAAATCCAACTAACACCCGGTAAAAACTTGTTTAAACTGTTTGTGACTCCAACCACGTTTAAGTTGGGGGCATATGGTTGTGCTACTGTGAAAGAAGATACCTACATTTTGCCTTACCTAAGCCCAAATGCATATTTTTGGAATTTTTCCATTAGGTGGGTATATAACAATGAGATTTTGGGATTACTTAGTTGTGATGCTAGCAAGTATTCTCTAGTTGGTTCACTTTTTTGGTCTCTCACCATTATAACTAAGAGAGAATTTGAAAGTCAAGAAATTTATTGAGACTTTAGTAGTCAGAGAGAGAAAAAATCATTTTGAACGGTTGAATACAACAGGATTCTAAAACATGTTTGTTTCCTTCCCTCTTTCCCCATGTATGTTTTTCATTTATCATAAAATATGCGTCGGGGCATGTTTCCTCTCTAAATTGATCATTGGGAAGGGTTGCTTTGTCATATTTGATATTTAATTTTTGAGACTTGATGTGAATAGGAACTAAGATCTTTAGACATCTCTATGCCTTCTGACAGATTAGAAAAATAAAGTTGGGGTTAGAGCATGCAACCTTGTTTTCTTGATTGGTAGGATGGGGCTGCCTTATCCATGCACAATCTATGATGATCTTTTTGCTTCACTATTCCTTTGATGAGTTCTGCTGTGTGCCGAAATTATGATATCCTAAATGAAGCGCTATCAGCTATGGAGCCAGTGAAATATGCATTGCCAAACCTGATGGCATCCTATTCTCACTTCTAAATGTAGGTTGGGCAGTTGCGGGAAGTTTCCAACAAGATGAACAATGCAGAACTGAAGTTGTTCTTGGAAGTGGAGCTTGTTTCGGTAAATATTGTTATCTATGTTGGTGATATATTTTAGATCTATCGGCCTGAACTTGGAGGTTTTTTATACTGAAGTTTCTCTTGTGATTTTTATTGATGCATTACATAATACTTAGGATGGAAGTCCTATTCCTCCACCTGACAAAACTAAAGAAGATATTTTAGTTTTTTTCAAGCTTTATGAGCCTGAGAAAGAACAGATTCGGTAACTATTAATTATTTCCCATTCCTCTACAAGCTTTACTTGTTATTTTTGGTTTTCAGTTTTTTGACATTTGAAATAACTTTATGTTTCCAGTTATGTTGGTCGTCTTTTTGTGAAGATCTCTGGTAAGCCAATTGACATTTTAGCAAAATTAAATAAAATGGCTGGGTTTTCCCTGGATGAAGAAATTGAACTTTATGAGGTTTGTTTCTCATTGAATGTTTAAAATATGTGATTATTATTTCTTTCTACTTAAGTCCTGAATCTTTTTGCAATTGCATGAACTTCATTATTATTTTTAACCTCACAAATCATCTCTTCAGGAAGTTAAATATGAGCCTCAGATCATGTGTGAACGCCTTGATAAGAAGGCTACATTTAAGTTTAGCCAGGTATTTTGATCTTTTACATGGAATGCTTTGACTTGTCACAAATGGTACTGGATATGGAATTTTCTTCAGTTTCCTTATCTGCAGATTGAAGATGGGGATATCATTTGCTTCCAGAAATCCGCTTTACATGATAGTGAAGAAAAATATCGCTATCCTGATGTTCCTTCATTTTTGGACTATTTGCATAATCGACAGGTCTCGTCATTACATTTTTCATATATTACACTCATTTGCTACTTCTAGTATGAGATGCTCACTTTTTTGGAAAAGAGCCATCTTAAGAACTCCATATGTGGAAAGAAGAAATTTGTCCCAGATTGGGTGGAGTTGTGATGCAGTTTCCTGTTGATTTATAGAATAAACCATTATATATGGAAATTTGTAAAAAACCTCAAGAGTGCCTGGGGCTGTTTTTTATTAGTCTAGAAGATGATTGAACTTATCTAACCTCTTTCAGCTGCATCTCAACATAAGAATTTCAACCATTATTCCAAATTAAATTTTGGTAAAATTGGAAAGTTTGTGGCGTGTTCAGAACACAGAATGCATTAAAATTTTGTGAGCTTTTTCATCCACTGGGAAAGAAACTGGCTGCTAGCAGCGACATTAGGTAACAATTGTTTTTTGATGTTGAACATATTAACCTGCAAGTTCATCCCTAGGTTATAATCGTCTGATGAATGGATGGGATTAGACAAAGATCTTGAAATAGAGAGCCTGTTAACATTTTTTGTTGAGTCAAGCAAACCCAAAGGCATGGTTCCTCTAGGAAAAAGGAGGAGATACAGGCCCCCTGCAGAAAGAGAAAAGAAGGGGGTGGGAGGTATACTAGCAATCTGTGGTGCTCATTGATCACATCAATCACATCACAAAAACCGAAATTTCCATATTTGTCAACTTAAATCTATTGTGAATTTTCTCTGTGTGACCATAAGTAACTCTCTATTTGTTGCACCATTTTCATTATATTTATATAGTAATTTCTTTCAGATGGTTCATTTTCGATCACTGGAGAGACCCAAGGAGGATGATTTCTGTCTAGAGTTGTAAGGCTTTTGCCTGATTTCCATTATTTTGTTATGAGAGGGACCTTTGCAATTACTGTTGATTGTGTCTTTCCTTCTGTTTCTGACTACATTCTATATAAATTTTAAGGTCAAAGAGGCATACTTATGATGATGTTGTGGAGAAAGTGGCCTGTCAACTTGGTGTGGATGATCCATCGAAAATAAGGCTGACTCCCCACAACTGCTACTCGCACCAGCCAAAGCCCCATCCAATTAAATACCGAGGTGCAGATCATTTGTTGGATATGCTGGTTAACTACAATCAGGTAGGCGCTGTCACATCAATTTAGCTGATTCTGAAGCCCTTGATGTATTTATTTTATTTTCTTTAAATTAGTTTCTCCATGCAACCAAAAATTGGGGAAACTGTTATATTTTTAATGACTGATTAGATATGTCGGTTCCTTCGTGACAGACTTCTGATATTTTGTATTACGAGGTGCTGGAGATCCCTCTGCCAGAGTTGCAATGCCTAAAAACTCTGAAAGTTGCTTTTCATCATGCAACAAAGGATGAGGTTCGTCCTGGAACTCTTCTGACCAGTATTACCATACTACAACTTTCATCATCTTGCAAGCATGTGCTATCTATCCGACTTCTGTTCTTAACTGTTTCCAGGTGGCGATTCACTATGTTAGATTGCCAAGGCAGAGCACTGTTGGAGATGTGCTTAATGAACTCAAGCAAAAGGTTAGTTTTTATTGTGGTTGACAACCAATAGTGGCATTATAATCTAGAAGTGTCATAATAGATAATGTAATATTATGATCTTAAAATTCTAAATGTATAGCCTCTGAGCAAGCAATGAAACAATGAGTGGCATTGGTCCATTTCTGACCAGTCTTTTTTCAGCAAAGTGAATAATCTTCTGATAGTTGTTCTTTTTTCGGCCAGTCACCTTAATAAATGTTTTGCATTTGCATAACGATAGCTAGGATATGCCTCTAGACTAGTTTCTTCTTCATTGTCCACCCAGGTGTCATGTACCTAAGGCTGTGAGGGGTTGTACTTTGGTAGTTATAACCAATTGTTCTAGAAGGTAGCTCAAGTCATTGTACTTAAGAAAGGCAGCTATAGTTAGTTGTACCTTATTTCCAACTTGGCTGCCACTTTGGCACCAATACTTGCTGTGATCAGTATATAATGCCTGATCCAGCCTTGCTCAAGGCATCGAATATCAATACAGAAATTCTGAATTCCCTCTAGTTAGAAGAGAATATTTGTTGCGTAATATGGCTTGAGAATCACTTGCAGCCTTCTTGATTATATATATTTACAAGAAACTCAATCAACTCTCTTAATTTTAGGGATTGACTGATCTAAATACCGCAAGTAATATAATCTAAATACGGCAAGTAATAAGCTAATTACAAGGAATATTTACAAGAAATATTAACGCATATCAACACCTCCCAATCTCTTCTTCTCTCTCTCGCCCTCTCTCAATCCTTCTCTCTCATTCTCTGTTCTTCTATTTCCCCTTGCAATTCTCCCAAATTTCCCCCTTAATTTCCTAACCAATTCTCAATGATTAAGTGAGAATACCTTGTTAGATTTAACGATCTGACAATTTGGTATCAAAGCACATCCTTGATCGGAAAAGCTCCTTGCGATTTCAATTCCTATGGCAGATGGCACCAGAATGAAGAACTTTAAGTCCCAGCAGCAACAGTTCAATTCAATGATCTCGGATCTGCAAACTAGAGTAGATCTATTGGAGATTGGATCTAATCGGAATCATGAAGTGATTGTTTCGTTAGATCGGAAGATGGAAGCCTCAATGGAAGGATTGGAGAAGAAGTTCGACGGGGCGATCACTTAGATGTGCACGGACATTGGTTGCCAAATAGAAGGCCTATGAGAGGAAGTTGGAAGCCAGATCCAGGAACAACCGCAGAGCTTTATGGTAATGTTCACAAGGCAAAATTCTGTAAGAATTTCCCTCGTTTCGTTAGATCAGATTTTACCTTGTAATGGGGCCATCCACCAAGCTGTTGGATCCTTTGAATTCAAGGAAGAACCAACAGTGATGGGGGAGAACAGATTGGAGAAGAGGCAGGAAGTGCAGGCTGCCCCGAATCAGTCTTGTTTTCCTATGCCTAAAATGGAGATTTCCCTATTCAATGGTCTTAACCCAGGATGGTGGGTAAGAAGGTGTGAGAGGATGTTTAGTTTGTACAATATACTGGACCAGTAGAAGGTTACACTGGCCATTGCCTACCTCAATGATGTTGGGGATGCTTGGTTCCAAGGATGGTCTAGGGTTAAAGAAGGCTACCAATGGGCCAAATTCGTAGAAGATCTGTGTGAGAGGTTTGGCGATTGAAGCATGATGGACTTGGCAGAGGAATTTAACAAGCTGAGGTAAGAGGGGACAATGCAGACTTACCAACTAAAATTTGAAGAGTTGAAATCATTAAATGTTAAACCTCAACCCCCATTCAACCAAGGCCTACTTCATCTCAAGCTTTGTTAGTCGCTTGAGTGAAGAATCAAGGCCCATGGTTAAGATGTTGTAGCCAAAGACAATTAAACAGGTGGCTGAAAGTGCTAAGTTGCAAGAACTAACAGTGGAGGCCCTGATGAAGATGCAGAGGCTGCAGACAAGGGGGGTAAGCTCTAGTACATTACAACAGGGAGGTAAGGATATAATAAGGAGGCCATTAAGATCAACCAGGGCCCTAGGAGTATGACAGTCCCAACTACTGTCACTCCCATACAGTCATAGGGAGGGAGACTTATGGAGCAGAGGAGGCAGACCAAATTATGCTTCAAGCGTGGGTAAAAATATTCCCCTGGGCATTAGTGCAAGGGACAACTGCTCTTGTTGGATGGGAAGGAAGAAATGGAAACAAGAGAGGAGGTGCCAAGATTTCCAAGTGAATTTGAAGGAGAGGATAACAGAGAGATCTCCCTGCATGCACTAAAGGGGTTGACCAATAGAAAGATAATCAAGGTGGGAGGGAAAGTTCACAACTGCAAATTGATGGTCTTGATTGATAGTGGGAGTACCCACAACTTTTTGGATGAGGGTACAAAGAGAATGGGTTGTAAACTAATTGGCACACAGCCCCTATCGGTGACTGTGGCCAACAACAACAAAGTGATGAGCAAATCTGCATGTGTTGGGTTTTGTTGGGAGACGCATGGAGAGGAATTTGAAGTTGATTTACTATTGTTAAAGCTAGGAGGATGTGACATCATATTGGGAGTAGATTGGATGAAGAATGTGAGTCCTATAAGTTTTGATTTCAACAAGATGGAAGTGACTTTTGAAAAGGATGGAAGGAAAATGACCCTTACCGGCAGCATGGAGACAAGAGCATGCAAGATGATTACTGGAAGGAGGTTGCAAAAGATGCTTGAGAACAAACTGTCCCAAGTGGCACAACTGTTCTCTATTCAAGCCACAGAATTTTTGGAGGGAAACAAGGAACAAGAAGGTGAACTTCTGGTGACTGCCAACATAAGTTTGAGGACTTGTTTGTAGAACCCAATTACCTACCTCCTAAAAGGCCCCTTAACCATTCTATTACATTCAAGCCCAACACTGAATCTATCAACATAAGATATTATTGATACCCTCCCATCCAAAAGACTGAAATTGAAAAAAATGGTCAAGGAAATGCTTCAAAAATCCATTATCAGACCTACCCTCAGCCCTTTTGCAGCACCTGTGTTACATGTTAAAATGAAAGACGGTTCATGGCGATTTTATATCGACTACTATCAACTAAACACAGCGACTGTCAAGAACAAGTTTCCTATCCCCATCATAGAAGACTTACTGGATGAATTAAAGAATGCCACTATATTCTCTAAACCCGACCTTAGATCGGGTTATCATCAAATCAAAATGAGGCTCGAGGATATACCTAAAACTGCATTCAGAACACACCTTGAGCATTTTGAATTCACAGTAATGCCCTTTGGCCTAACCAATACCCTAGCCACATTCCAAGCCTTGATGAACGAAATCTTTGCTCCTTACCTCTGAGACTTCATCCTAGTATTTCTTGACGATATTCTTGTGTACATCCCATCTTTTCCAAACATATTGATCACTTGAGGGTTACATTCGAAGTCCTTACGCTCAACCGATTATATGTTAAAAGGTCAAAGTCTGTCTTTGCCTAAAGGCAGGTGGATTACCTTGGGCACATCATTTCCAGTTCAAGGGTTAGCACAGATTCAAAGAAGGTGGTTGCCATAACTTCATGGCCAAGGCCTACCATTGTTAAAGCCCTGAGGAGATTCCTTGGTTATGGGGTAATTAGTAGGCCACTCACTTGATCTGTTGAAAAAGGAGGGTTTCCATTGGAATCCCAAGGCTGAGGAAGCCTTCTTATAATTAAAAAAGGCAATGGGAGAGGTTCCAGAATTGGCCTTACCAAACTTTAGTAAACTGTTTGTAATAGAGACCAACACTAGTAACATGGGAATAGGGGTTATTTTAATGTAGGAGGGCAAACCATTGTCTTTCATTAGCCAAGCCTTAGCCCCTAGGCACAAGGGGTTGAGCACATATGATAAGGAGTTGCTGGCCATGTTGGTCGCTATGGAGAAATGGCGATCTGGAGGGAAACCAATTCATAATAAAGACTTGCCAATTGCAGAGGAAAGGGATGACCAAGCTAATGGACTGGATTATATCATACAATACAAAAAAGGGAAAGAGAATATTGTTGCAGATGCACTATCTCGCTATTTTGAAGAAGGAACATTTGCAGCCATTACTTCGGTTGTTCTTGATTGGTATCAGGAAATAACAACTAGTTATGAAAAGGATGAGTGGTCCAAGGAGTTGTTGGAACAAACGGTCATTGACCCTTCTAGCAGGCAAGGGCAAGGCTTCACACTAACTAATGGACAACTAAGGTTCTGTGCCAGGTTGGTAATTGGGGGTTGTGATCAACTCAAGAACAAGATGTTGCAGTCGTTGCATGGATCCCCTGACATTTAGTTATGGAAAATACCTACCACAAGGTAAAACTACTTTTCTATTGGCCTAAGTTGAAGAGATTTGTGATGATTTGTGATGTGTGTAAGAGGTGCATGCATGAGACAGTGGCAACTTCAGGGCTGTTGCAGCCATTAGCCACCCTTGACCAAGCATGGAGCAGTGTATCCATGGACTTTATAGTTACGTAGATATGAAGGAAATGATTGCATATTGGTGGTAGTGGATAGATTCACAAAGTTTGTCCATTTCATTGGTCTCTCCCACCCTTTCACGACTCAAGAGGTAGCCCGAATTTTCCTAGATCAAGTGGTGAAGCTGCATGGGACACCACATATTATAATATCTAACAAAGACAAGGTGTTTAGCAACTTGCTACAAAGGGAGCTGTTGAAATCTTTGGGGATTAAGCTACACATGTCCACTGCCTATCACCCCGAGACAACAATGTCTTGAAACCTACCTCCGCTGCCTCTGCATCCTACAGCCCAAAGGTTGGCATAAGTGGCTCTCTTTGGCCCAATGGTGGTATAATTCCTACCACTACAGTTCCATAAAGATGTCACTATTCAAGGCAATGTATGGATATAAACTCCCACTCCTACTTGCCATCTTGGGGCCAACCACAATAGTAGCGGTGTATATTGTTATGAGCCCAAGGGCAATTTTGATATTTTCCTTGTAAATAACCATAGCCACATGGCCACCTATGTAGCTAGTTGCTAGAAGCTTCCCCACAGTTATGATGTGAACCAATGGGAAGGGTCTATATGTCAGACCTCAGAGATCTGACGAGTTCTCGGGAATTCTGTAGAGAATTCTAGAGAACAAGGGAAAACTTGAAGAAGAACTAAGAAGGGGAGAGAGAGAGAGAGAAATGAGAGAGATTGAGAGAGGGAATTTTCAAAATTTGAATTAAAGCTTCTCGTGCCTTCCTTGGGGATGATGAGCCTCTATTTATACTGATTCCCCAAGTCACATGGAAACACATTCCCGAAATTACATTCCCGCCAAAAGTGGCAACCATCTAAGTACCAAAAGAATAACCGAATAATCGTCTAAGTACAATGCACCCCGTGTTTCCCCCCCCATATTCCCGTGTACAACATATTAAGTAGGTACATAGCACTATATAAGGCCAGTTGTTGGAGGACGAGGGTTATCATGTTTAATGAGAACTCTTTCCCTCTTGAATTCTCTTCTCCCTCTCTATCTCTCTCTCTCTCTTTTCCCTCTAAAACTCTCCTCTCTCTCTATCTCTCGATTCTTCTAATTCATTATCAATTCAAGTCTCAACCAAGAGACTTCACATTTGGTATCAGAGCCAGTCATCTTCTGCTGTGATTCCATAGTAGGACGATGTGAATTGGCAGAGGAGATCAGTTGAAATTGAGGTGTGCAGTAGGCGAATCTAATGGCGGAAGGCACCAGACTTAAACAGTTAGAGAATCGCATGGAGGCGATGGAGTTTGGGATGACCCAAAGTTAAGAGGCAGTATCTCAGAGTAGGGAAGAGGTGAGCAATCTGGGATGAATTGCGAGAGGATATGGTAGCGTCCAGAGAAGGAGTTCAAAGGGAATTGGCTCGACACTGGATCAATTCAGATAAAGGATAGGGAGTGTGGATAGTATGATGTCTGCTTTACCTCAATTCCAGTTATCCCTGGAATTCTCTCCTCGATTATTCCAGAAGCCAGTGGCTGGACCAGGAATCCTTCCCCAACCCCAGGGAGTAGGAGAAGTGGGAAATTCATCGTATGAGGACACGATAAATCAAGGAATTCAATTCTCCTAGATCTCCTCAAGGCCCTTTGTCAAGATTGGAGATCCCTTTATTTGAAGGATCCAAGCCTAGATGGTGGATCTCGAGGCGCGAGAGATTCTTTCAATTCTACAATATAGCTGAAAATCAAATAATCAACCTTGCTACAACCTATCTGAATGATATGGCTGATGCCTGGTTCCAAGGGTGGTATACATCAAGGAATGTGGTAGATGTGATAGAGTTTAACAAACTCAAACAGGAAGGGCCGGTAATCGAATATTAAGAGAAGTTCGAGAAGTTAGGAGCATTAATGTGGAATGCTCAACCTACCCTTACTGACCAATACTTTGTATCTAGCTTTATTAGCGTCCTTAAGGATGAATTAAGGTCCATGGTGAAGATGATGATGCCTACAACTGTTAGGTAGGCAGTAGAGAAGGCTAGATTGCGGGAATTGACCCTAGAGGCTATATTTAAAAGGAACAGAGTTGTGACAAGGCCAATTCCACCCCACAATTCCCCTGTAGGAGGGAATACTCGAGCCGTAGTGGTTGGAGGGACTTCAAGAGGAACTAAGGCTAACCCTCCCCCTTTTAGATCTACAACTATGGAGCAAAGAAGGTTGATGGGATTGTGCTATTGGTGTGGGGAGAAGTATAGCCTCAGGCACCAGTGCAGGAGGGAACTAATGAACATGGAAGGGGAGTAAGAAGATAGAGCTACAGGATTGGTGGAGGAGGAGGAGAAACAAGAAGTGACAAACCCCATTTTGGAAGAGGAGTCAGATCAGGAAGGTGGAGAAATCTCTTTTCATGCCCTAAAGGGGAGACCAACCGGTAAGATCATTAAAGTGTAGGGGTAGGTGGGAAAGAAGATAATATTGGTGCTCATAGATAGTGGCAACACTCACAGCTTCTTGAATGAAGCAACTGCCATGGAACTAAGGTGTAAGATGACAGCTACAACTCCCCTATCTGTGACTGTGGCTAATGAGAGTAAGATTTATAGCCACAACAACTGTGAGGGTTTCCATTGGATTATGCAAGGGCATGAATTCCAAACTGATTTGAGAGTCTCGAAATTTGGAGCTTGTGACGTAGTGTTAGGAGTTGACTGAATGAGGACAGTCAGCCCTCACGTTTGACTTCAACAAATTAGAAGTCAAGATAGAGATGGGAAACACAAAGCTCACTCTCATGGGCATTATGGAGCAAGGGGAATGCAAGCTGATCAAGGGGAGGAAATTACAGAGGTGGATGCGAAGTAAGGGTGGATAAATAGCCTAGATGTATTCCATTCATGCCTTGGAATGGAGTGGATCAGAACTCAGGAGGCAAAGGAGGATTATCAGACAAGAGGCAACTTTACCATGTTCCAATCCTCCACTAAGGTATCACTTCTTGATAGCTTAAACTTACTTTTACAAGAGTTTCAGGACCTATTCATTGAACCTCATACCTTACCACCTCAGAGGTCCTTAGACCATTCCATATCCCTCAAACCCCATTCTACCCCAGTGAACATGAGAGCCTACAGATACTCTCCCATACAAAAGGTTGAGATCGAAAAACAAGTGGCTAATATCCTCTCTACCTCTATCATATGACCTAGCCAAAACCCATTTGCATCTCCTGTTTTACTTGTGAAAAAGAAATATGGAACCTGGAGGTTGTGTTGTGTTGACTACCGTCAACTCAATTCTAACACCATCAAAAACAAGTTCCTATACCCCTTATTGATAACCTATTAGATGAATTATTTGGGGCCCAAATTTTCTCAAAACTAGACCTAAGATCCGGTTATCACCAAATTCTGATGACACCACCTGATATATCCAAGACAACCTTTCGTATACACCAGGGGCTGTATGAATTTGTGGTGATGCCTTTTGGGCTCACAAATGCCCTAACAACCTTTTAAGCCCAAAATACCCCAGCAACCTTTTAGGCCTTAATGAACCAAGTCTTTCAGCCTTACTAAGGAAATTCATCTTAGTCTTCTTTGATGACATCCTTGTATATAGTCAAAATTATGATCAATACCTAACCCATCTTTGAACTACCTTTGAGATCCTAAGTTGTATGTTAAGCTATCAAAGTGCATTTTTGTTGAAAAGGAGGTGGAATATTTAGGCCACATCATTGATGAGATAGGGGTGAAGACTGATCCTAGTAAGGTCACATCTATGGTGGAGTGACCTAGACCACAGTCGGTGATGGAGTTAAGGGTGTTCCTTGGCCTAACTAGTTATTATAGGAAGTTCATACAGAACTATGGCCTCATTAGTAAACTCTTTATAGAGCTCCTCAAGGAGGACAACTTCCAATGGAACCCCGAGCAAAGGCAACCTTCTTGACACTTAAAAGGGCTATGACAGAGGCTCTAGTATTAGCCCATCCAGACTTTTCTAAGCCATTTGTGGTGGAGACAGATGCTTGTGAAAATGGGATAAGGGTGGTGTTGATGCAGGAGGGGAAGACCACTAGCTTACATTAACCAGGCATTGGCTCCCAGACACTTAGCTTAAGTGTTTATGACAAAGAGCTATTAGCAGTGTTGGGGGCTATTGAGAAATGGAAACATTACTTGGAGGCTAGCCCTTTTGTAATTAAGACAGTCCATGAGAGTTTGTAATTTTTGTCCCAACAATGATTGCATGCTCAGCTACAAAGGAAGGGAATTTCAAAGCTAATGGGGTTAGACTACACAATTGTTTATTGCGGAGGGAAGGAAAATGTGGTGGTTGATGCCCTATCTAGGAAGGAAGAGAAAGGTCAATGCCAATCCATCTCTGCTGTGATTCTAGAATGGGTAAAAGAGGTGGCAGGAAGTTGTGATCAAACACCTTGGGTCAAAGAAATAATATCTCAGCTTGCAGTGCAGCCAGCAGGTAATTCGGGGTATACTTTCTCTAATTGGTTAGTGAGATTCAAAAGCAAGTTGGTGGTTGGTGATGTGGACCCTTGAAAGAGAGGATCATAGCTACCCTACATGGTTCCCTGGTGGGAGGCCACTCAAGCATTTAGCGACCTACCAAAAGGTAAGACAATTGTTCTTTTGGCTGGGGGCAGAAAAAGGAAGTGGTAGATTTTGTACTGTCATGTGTAACTTGCCAAAGGTGTAAACATGAGAATGTGGCTTATCCAAAGCTTTTGGAACCTTTGGCGATTCCAGAACAGGCCTAGGAGGGAGTATCTATGGATTTTATAGAGGGGCTTCCAAAATCAGAGGGTAGGGATGTGGTATTGGTAGTGGTGGATAGGCTGACCAAATTTGCACACTTCACCAGCCTAACCCATCCCTTCTCAACTTAGGAGGTTGCAAGGGTGTTTTGTGGATTCAGTGGTGAGGCTTCATGGGGTGCCTAAGTCAATTGTCTTAGATAGGGACAAAATCTTTACAAGTGTGTTTTGGTAGAAGTTGTTTAAGAACTTGGGGGTAGGGCTAGCATACCACCCCCAAACAAATGGCCAAACGAAGAGAGTTAACCAATGTTTAAAGGCTTATTTGAGATGCATGTGCTTCACTAAGCTTAAGAGTTGGAATAGGTGGTTATCACTAGCCCAATGATGGTACAATTCTAGCCACCACAGTGCCATCAACCGAAATCCTTTTGAAGCAGTGTTTGGGCTTAAACCCCCACTGATCCCAGCCCTATCAAGTTCTATATCTACTATGGCTATAGTGGACCAATACTTACAGTAAAGGCAAGAAGTGTTGAAGATACTAAAAAGGGAGTTGACTACTGTCCAAAACAGGATGAAGCAGAATACAAACAAAGTGACAGGTCTTTTGAGGTGGGGGACCGGGTTTATCTAAGGGTGAAGAGGTTCCTACAACAGCCCTTTACCGCTACACCAGCCTCTAAGCTAAGTTCCAAATACTTTGAGCCCTATGCTATAGAGTCTAAGGTGGAGAAGGTTGCCTATAAGTTGAGGTTACCAGATCGCATTAACATGCACCCGGTATTTCATGTTTCTTTATTGAAAAAGTCTATTAAGCCACGTGCTACAGCTAGCCAGGACTTCCAACTTTGAATGAAGAGGAAGGAGGAGTGGTGGAACCTCAGGCCATTTTGGACAAAAGGATGATCTATCAAGGTTCAGTACCCCTCACTCAGGTGCTGGTCAGGTGGTCTCAGAAAGATCCTAACCACACAACTTGGGAATATTTACTCGAGTTGCTCACTCAGTTTCTGCTAGCTACTAGATTACTTTAGATTCTTGAGGACAAGAATAATTTCTAGGGGTGGGAAATGTTATGACCCCAAGGGCAATTTTGAAATTTTCCTTGTAAATAACCGTAGCCACATGGCCACTTGTGTAGCTAGTTGCTAGAAGCTTCCCCACGATTGTGATGTGAACCAATGGGAAGGGCCTATATAAGGCCAGTTGTTGGAGGACGGCGGTTATCACATTTAATGAGAACTATTTCCCTCTTGAATTCTCCTCTCTCTCTCTCTCTCTCTCTCTCTCTTTCCCCTCTGAAACTCTCCTCTCTCTCTATCTCTTGATTCTTCTAATTCATTATCAATTCAAGTCTCGACCGAGAGACTTGACAGATGCTTATTTACAACAAAGGCAGTAAGTTTTACAGCTGCTGAAGGAGTTGTCTACTGCCCAAAATCATATGAAACAGTTTGCAGATAGGAGGAGGAGTGAAAGGGAGTTCAACGTGGGAGATGTAGTCTATTTAAGGCTAAAGCTCGCTCATCAGAAGGCTTTCTCCCAAGGGTAGGTCACTAAACTAAGCCCAAGGTTTTATGGCCCATTCCCTATTACAGCCAGATTTGGGAAGGTTGCTTACCACCTCCAATTGCCGGCTGATTGCCAAATTCACCTGGTATTCCATGTGTCCCTGCTCTAGAAATCAGTAGGCACACAACATGTCAGCCAATCCTTACCCCCGTTTGCTGAAGACACTAGCCCGATTGAGGAACCAGCTGCCATAGTCGACAAGAGGATTATCTACAAACAAGGGGCTCTCTTGACTTGAATGCTGGTGAGATGATCTCACCTCCACCTGGATAATAACACCTGGGAGTACTTACCAAACCTCCTCAAACAGTTTTCTCAAGCTGCCTAACTTCTCTGCATTTCTTGAGGACAAGAAGATTTTTTTATTTTTTTTTATTTTAGGGCACAAAGATTTTAAGGGCGGGGGAATTGTCATGTATCTAAGGCTGTGAGGGGTTGTACTTTTGGTAGTTATAACCAATTGTTCTAGAAGGTAGCTCAAGTCGTCGTACTTAAGAAAGGCAGCTACAGTTAGTTGTACCTTATTTCCAGCTCAGCAGCCACTTTTGGCGCCAATTCTTGCTGTGATTTGTATATAATACCTGATCCAGCCTCACTCAAGGCATCGAATATCAATAGAGAAATTCTGAATTCCCTCCCAATCTCTTTTTCTATATCTCAGTCACTTGATCCTTCTCTCTCATTCTCTGTTCTTCTATTTCCCCCTGCAATTCTCCCAAATTTCCCCCTTAATTTTCTACCCAATTCTCAACGATGAAGTGAGAATACCCTGTCAGATTCAAGGATCTGACACATGGCTTCCTACAACTTTTTGTCATGTTCAATTTGATAAAGCTTTGTTGACTATTTCTCTGTGCAAGCATGAGAGAGAAAATTCTGTATTACTTTCTTCTGCTTTTTTCTTTTCTTTTCTTTCTTTTTTTTTTGGGTGGGGGGAATAGGGAGGAAAATAAAGGAAATTGGATAATAAAGTTCAATTTACTGAGATGATGTAGTTCTTGTGCATGTTTAATCTGGAACATTACATGTTTTTTGTTATTTATTCATGCATGGTACATCTTTCAACAGGTTGTGCTGTCTCATCCTGATGCAGAACTTAGGCTGCTTGAAATTTTCTGCCACAAGATCTATAAGGTAATGTTCCTACAGTTGATGATCATTGTCTTTTTTCCACTCAATAAGTTCTTGCCTCTTATGTGATATTCCACACAATCTTCACGTGTCTGGTCCAAAACTCTCTGGGCGGGGTTAATTAGTTAAAAAGAACAACACTCCAAGCCTTGAAAAAAATGGAAGAATAAAAGAAGCATGTAACCCACATACGCACACAGGGAAATAAACTTTAGCCCTCGTTGAAATGATTGATTATTTGGTGAGACTCAAAAGTTCATTTTATGGGTTTGTGCAGTTGTATCTAAAGTTTGACTTGCCAGCTAAACATACAATAGTTCAATTGCAACCAGTGCATAGAATGCACCCATTATAATCTGATTCATAAATTTGTCATTTTATTCTGGCAGATCTTTCCATTGAGTGAAAAGATTGACAATATAAATGACCAGTACTGGACATTGTTGGCAGAAGAGGTAACTCATCATTCCATCTCCTCTTCAGCGCTCCTTTCTTCATCTGTTGAATGTATAACTTTGCAGCACATTCAAATTGCTAGTGAATGTAGCATCTATTAGAATCTAGAATAGCATAATTGGATCAAGTTTGTAGGTTACAGGGATATGTATGTGTTTCTCATAGTTTTATAATCAAAGGTTGAGTTGTGTGTATAAGAATTAGATTGATTTAATTTAAGCTTCAGAGCACATAACAAAGGGGCATGCTAAGCAAAGCTAGTAAGCAGGTTTTTCTCTTTCAAAAATAAGTATTTCCAATGACGTAGGGTTACTAAATGCAAGACAAATTAATATTCATTTGGTTATAATATAGGATGTGAAATTAATCATAGGACAATATTGCCATTTGTCATCTGTCATCATAGTCCCATATCATGTAGTCTCGAAGAATCCTTCTCCAAAACATGTCAGAAGAATGTTCTTGTTTTTCTATTTGTCATTTGGAAACTGATAATATTGAGAGACCTATTGGCCCTCCTTTTTAGATGGAAGGGGCCATTGCTTGGTGGAATTGAAGTTGAACATGATGGTGAGAGTACAGGTTTAGAATTATTAAGGGCAGCCACTTTTAGAGTAATGGCAAATGTTAGGTCTATTTCAACCTGCTTTTGTCATTACCTATGTCAATAGAACTGACATTGCAATTGTCAATTTTTTAGATTTTCTCTTCTTATTTAAGCTTTGGTTGATTTTATTCAATCTATTGCTGGTGCCCTTGACTATGAGATAATACCTTTTCCATCTCAGATTCCCGAAGAAGAGAACAACCGCGGACCTCATGATCGCTTAATTCATGTTTACCATTTCACAAAGGAGGTTGGACAAAACCAAATGGTACGAGGCACATAGTTAAATAGTATCAAGTTATTTGACTACTCAAGTACCAAAACACCTGTCAAATTTAGGTAATAATCATGCTCTTCAACGTTCATCTTTTCTGACAGCAACTGCAACATTTTGGGGATCCATTCTTCTTGGTTATACATGAAGGTGAAACTTTAGCTGAAGTTAAAGCTCGGATTCAAAGGAAATTGCAGGTTCCAGATGAGGAATTCACCAAGGTATACCGCACTGTATTATCTTGAAGTGGAGTTACTCTTAATATATTGTCCCAACCATGAAAATGAAGTTTGGTTTCTGTTTTTTTGTTTTTTTTTACCATTTACTTTTCTCGGGGCTTGTAGTGGAGGTTTGCGTGCATATCAATGGGTCGGCCAGAGTACCTGCAAGATTCAGACATTGTGCCCGACTATTTTCAGGTGTCCATATCAAACTTGGACTTCATGTTATCCTTCTATTGCATATTGTTACTAGACTCCTGCAGACCTGGTTATGATCTTGTGTATACCAATTATATATGTACAATGTATTTAGCTATGTTTGTCCATTGACCTGGTCAACTGACTGCAGCATCCTATACCTTTCATCTTAGTCTTTGTTCTTAATTTTTCTCCTCTGATCCAACTAGCTGATAAGTAACTTCTTCTCCCTTAAGATATTTATTGTTCGTGTTCCAATTTATTTTCTCCAGAAAAGGGATATTTATGGTGGTTGGGAGCAATACCTTGGATTGGAGCACTCTGATACTGCTCCTAGAAGGGTTTATTCTGTGAATCAGGTATATTCCTCCATATTAGTCACTTATAATTTGTTCATGTTACTGCAGACAATTAACAAGGATTGATATTGTAACTTAATATTGTTAGATTGTGTAAATAATGGCACCCCACACCCCCGGGGGGGAGGGGGGTGAATTGGGTGTTTTAAAAATTGCTTAAAATTTGAAAAATTTTGCTTGAAATGAGGTTTTAGTGAGTTAAAATAAAAAATATGAAATGTCAAATGCAATGCTTGAAAAATATAAAGCAAGAATGATAAATGACACAAGAACTTTATAGTGGTTCAGCCAAACTTAGTCTACTCTACTACCTTAACTCTCCACTAAGAATTTCTAAATCCACTAAAACCTCTTACTTAACTAAATAGGCTCTCTAGCATAAAATATTAGGAATACGAACCTCCTACCAAACTTAGTAGACCCTATAACACACAAGATAGGAATTACAAGAAGGAATACAATCAAGAAAATCTGAGAGTTGACACTCTCAGTTATAATATCTCTCAAACAAAATACACAAAAGCTAAAACAAGATAATATAATTGATATATGTAATCTTTTGAGAGAGAAAATGAAAGCTTAAGCACTAATGAGAAGAATGAATACAATGATGAGCTCTTGACACTATATTTTCATTCATTAGCCTTCTACGGTGCTTTCTTGGGCTGTATTTATAAATTTTTTCAAAGTTTGAAGAAAAACTAGCCATTATTAGCTATTAAAGCCTGCAAAAACTAGCCATTAAAGAAATCCGCAATAACAAGGGTCAACAAGCTTATAGAAACAGTCGACAAGGATAAAAATGGTTGCCCAATTTTTATGCAGTAGTTGTCAACTGAGGTTTTCCAAGAGCTTGCATGAGATCGGTCGACAGGCTTGGAAAGTTGGTCGACACCTCAAGGGAAAACGATCGACCGATTTGAAAAAAAACGGTCGACAGTTTGGCCTTTAAATTTAAAAACATGGATTTGAGTTTCAAATGCTATATGGTCAATTTTGATAGATCAAATACAAAAATTTCTTTTGACAATAAAAACTTGGTTTTCCAAATGCCTTCAAGGATATTGAAAACTTATTTTGGCATTGGATAATTTTCAGTAAGGTGCTTAATTATAGAGGTTAAAATAATTTAGTTACACCTATAGAAAATTATTTTATAAAAGATAGATGCATGATATTTGATTAATCAAATGAAGTTTTTCATCATCAAAACAGAATCAAAGAGCAAAACAACAAATATTTGGGGGAAGAAACAATCTCGGTCTGAGTTTGTGGTTTTGGCACCAAAACTTATATATATATATATATATATATATTATATTCTCTAAATAACCATATCTTATATTCTGTGGCATATCCCACAAAGCTGATGTGTTCATTTCTTTTGGTGAAGTTTTATATAGCATATCTAGAAAATCTTATATTTTCCTTTTATTTAACTTTGCTGAAATACTTGCAGAACCGCCCAATGTTTGAGAAAGCAGTTAGAATATACAACTAGTAAAGGACACTGGACCACCTCTGCCAGTGACTGCGCATCCCCTCCGAAGCCACAGGGATAATATGCAAAAATGGAAAAGTGAAAGGTAATTATAATTAGAAAACAGAAAAAGAGTGTTGTGGCCTTTGAGGATTTTGTCCTAGGTCTTGTAGATGATGATGATTCATTCTTGACATGGGCGGGGAATGGAGGGTTCTACCGATTGTATCATGATGCTTTTTTGTATTGGAAACAAGCCTTGAGCCTTGCCTCTGCTCTTTCTCGCCTAACCTATAAAAGCTGGTAACTAACATCCAGAGATTGGAAGCTTCGTTTATATGATACCTGTGCATATACCGGATTTTGGTTAGGGGATGTAAGCTGGGTATAGTTCGCATTCTTTTTCTCCACACCCCCTATTACTTAGTTGAATCTATAATGTGCTTATAGAGGATGAGATTGTATAGTGGTTGGCTTCTTCTGAGATTGTGTATAGAAAAGATGCTGCTCTTTAGTCTATACAAATTTAAGTGTCTCTGCTTTGCTTGACGTAAGTGCCTTAAATTGTCAATTTTTCTTTTATTTCAAAAGTAACCATCATTTGTCTCGAATTAATGTTGTTTGATCCTTAAGAGTTGACTTTGGCTGCTATTGTTGTTGTCAAAGTAGCCATCATTATATCATCCCTAGCCTTTAATTTCAGGCGTGAATTTTAGTGGTTCTAGTCATCTTCTTATTCACATCTATTACTTCTGAGAATGAGAGGCGATAATATTTCATATCATACCTAACCATTTTTCGGTTAAATTTTGTTAAAATCTCACTGCTGAAATATCTCTGTACTAAATTTCATGTACCAGATGTTCAATTCATTAGGTCTAGCAATTTTGTGTTGCTAACTCCCAAGTATATTGATCATCAAACACTAGGGAAGCATGTTTCTCTCTTTTCTCGAATTAATGTTGTCAGATTTATTGATCATTATCAAACAGTTATTTAATTACTTTTACTACAAATTTTAATTCTGACAAGTGAAAAAGTGAAATTGAGATTTTTAAATTTTTTACAAGAACTTGAAAAATTGTAAACCGATATTAAACTATACGAATGCAATGTCAGGTACATCATAAAGTTTACCACGCATGACTAATTTTAACTTAGATTGTCATACAGTCGTAATATTTTCTCTATAATTTATTAGTAATGTTACTACATATTAAAATCATGAATAAGTTAGATTGATAACATTATAAAATAATTATCACCGATACATTGGTTCATTATATTGTAAGTATATTATATTACGAGTGATATTAATTTAATTGTTCCTTTTTTAAATTTTCTTAATTTATAGTATGTGCATTGTCCTTGTTAAAATTATGTTTACTACTAGTTCATTACAATATTAATTAATATTTTTTTTTAAATTGAGTGTTTTTCACGTCTCTACATTTTTAAGTCTTTAAATTATGGACGACATTTTACCTTTTGAATAAACCACCATTCTTACCCTTGAATATCAATGTCTCAAAATCTGAAGTGTACAATTTATGTGTCCCATGATATATATATATATATATACAACACACACACACCAATATGAATAAAATGCACAACCAAACATTCTATTAATATTTTCATGTGAAATGTTATGCACAAGAAGTCAGATACAAAAGGCGTTGGCTATGTCTAGATGATCTTCTCAATCGTGGGTTCTTCAACTTTGCAATTGAGTCCAATTGTAATGTCTAGTTTTAAGATCTCATAAACTTTTTCCTTTCAAAATTTTGTAAAAAAAAAAAAATGAGCTTTTTTCATTTTAATATAACATGGACTCTTTACTTTAAATTTTAAATATTTATAGAATTAAAAGATATTAGGAAAAAAAGTTTGTACATCACTCCCAATAAAAACCTTTATGGGAGAGGATCAGCTAATTTTGGCTGATTAAAAGCTAACAAGCTGATGGGTTAGCATAATTTTGTTTTGCAATATATATTCTTGTATATATTCCATATAGAGGATTCCTGGATTACACAACCCTCTTCCATATTTTTCTTTACTTGATGAAATATATCTCCACCCTATTTTAAATTAATCTAATTATTATATGTTAAACTAATTAAATCCCCAAAACCCACCAACTCATTCCTTAACTCATAAATCATTTAACGAATTACTTTTATTGATTATGAGTCTGATTTTAAGAACTTTCTAGCTTTGAACTATTTTTCTTTATTTTCTTCAAAGACTAATATTTTTTTTTCAAATTTATCCTATTACGTCTTCAACAGACAATAAAATTATTGAGTTTCTCATGTTTCTTATTTTAAAATTAAGGGAATAACTATCCCTATTTTTATGAAAAGATTTATAACATTAAGTATAAATTTAGAAAACTTAAAAATAAAGGCTTTGCTTAGTTATGGAAAATGTTTATAGTTTTTTATTTTTATTTTTTTATAAAATCTAATTTTAATTTCTTATAGTAAATTTGGAAAACGTGTTCTAAGGTTAGAAATGCATAAAAATTCCCAATCTAAAAAAATTAAAATATACGTTCAAAATTTTCAAATTAAAAAAATATTTAAAAAACTCATTTCAAGAAGTTTTCCAGTTCAGTTCACCTTTGAAAAAATTAGAAAAATTAATATATTTTTAAAAAAAATTCATTTTCTATAAAGTAACTTACTAAAAACCTAAACCGTTTTTCATAACTAGACAACTTCGAAGTCTTCTATTTTGTACTTAAAAATTTCTCTCATTTGAATACGTTCTAGGGAAATAAACTTGTGTAAAGCAAAGCAGACCTTGTTTCCTACAACTAAACGACAGACCTTCAACATCACACATGGATATGGTCACTGGAAGCAGCTATACTTTGCAAGCTTTCTAGAGCTGCTGCTGCTAAAATGGATGATTACAATTTCCAAGGAGTTTCATACCACATGAAACAAACATGATGACCTTTCATGACCGTCCATAATATTATTACTAAAACAGATGGAGAGATGAACTAAACTGATAAACGCTTAATCACAATTACAATTGCATTGAATATTTTCTCCATGTTCTAGGGACTTGTTCATCTCCTCCCCCTTTACCTTTTTGCTTTTCTCATTTTGTGACCTGGGTTTGTTTTTCCCTAGCAGCAGCAAGAAGAAAAAGACCACAATCCCAAGCCTTAATCCTTAACATCAGCTTTATTTTATCTTAATCAGAACCATAACCGGCAGAAAAGGGTGAATATATACAGTTCATTCTCTCTGTGCGGCCACAGAGGCATTTTGACTTTCCAAAAACCATAACAAAAAGGGTGGATATTTACAATTTCGACTCTCTAATCATAGGCAACTGCCTTCTATATGGGAGCCCATTTTGAATAAATAGTTCTAGGCAAATTCACCTCTTAAAGTATAGGCAGCTCTTTGTATGGCCCTGGCAACCCTCCAGATCTCATGCTGCATTGCTGCCTGCCCTTCATTCTTGTTCGTTCGTCTAAACTGGGAAACAGCATCAACTAGTCCCGGGAAGAAAACCAGTTTGCTTTCATGGTGACTACGGGGTCCATAAACCTACATTGCAACACCACCATATATCCGTTAAGTTGCTGGAAGGAACATGCATGTTCATGTCGAGGTTATGAAACTGTTCCTTTTTTGTTTTTTTTTTTTTTTGGTATACATTGCAGGCAAAGCCCACAGCATCAAGGTTATTAAACTGAAACAGGTTTCTTTTAGAGCTCAAACAATTTGAGTATCCAAGAAATGAGGCTTCTCTACGTTATTTTCCTAGCAATATCTTGCCAAAGAGGAGACACAAATCTGGTTTGATGTAAAATTAGAACTAGAGTTGACATATTTTAAACATTGTTCCAGGACGAAGTCCAACTATATAAAATGGACACTTCGTTATATTAATGGAAAGACAGTTTACCAGATGCTTAAACCAGTGTCTGCCTTGAAGCCCTTCTGCATCCAAGAAGCCTCTTTCAGCAAACATCAAGCGATCATTTAATGCACGCTGCTTCAACATCAAATTGCCCGCAGTTTCTAGCACTCTCATTTTCTTCAGGTTGACATAATATAGAGGCTCAGTAAGATAAGAAAATATGTATACTGTTTCTTTTTGGTAATAACTAAAAAGATATGGAGGAGCAAAGAAACCAAAGGCAAAAACTATGTAAAAAAAAAAGAGATTTTTGCGCTGGCAAGTATCTCCACTTCGCTAAAGCAAATGAAATTTTAATTCTGTATCTAACCATTGCTTCGTCCTCAGCCTTTTTTGCTGCGTCCCTAAGTTCCTGGATGGCTGCTAAAATAGGACGTAGGAAGACATTCCCTCCCAACAAATTGCTCAAGATATTTGCATACTCCTGCAAGAAAATTTCAAATTCAAGATGGGGGATAGTTAATTTTAGTCCTTTAAATCAAGGAAAAGCACAAGCTGAATTCTTTTAAAAACAAAATGACCAGCTGTAAACTCAACCCCGTCAAGAGAAACTATTGATATCACTCCTATCTTCCCTGGAAGCATATAATGTGTACCAACTTAAAAGAATCCTCTCTCCATACACAAAACAAGGAAACTTCAAGAGAAGTGATACCAAGTTTCGACCAACAAGGGCAGTAGGAAACTCAACGCAATGCATGTACCTGCAGTTCAGCAGCATATGAAAGGTAGTTAAATGGTAGAACTGCATCATCAGCCAGGCGAAGTGCAAGAAGTCCCCAAACTCCAGTTACTGAACCAACATAATAAAGAAAAGCCACGTTATCTTCAAGACAAAGAGTATAGGATTACCATTTTACTAGTTTTGAAATTATGGTATAATAAATATTTAGTGGACATGCAAGGATACAAAAAAGCTACCTGCAACATGCCGCTGAAACAATGGATCTCCATATTTTATCATCCAACTGAAGTCATCAAAAGCAGTATGATAGACTGGAAAATCTGCACCAAAAAGAAAGGTACAATAACAAATAAAATCAGTGACATCTACCAAAAAGGGAAATCAAAGAAAAGTGCTCAATGGCAAAACTTCATTCAACAATCCATTGTATGTCGGGTTCAAATTAGTGTAACCATTTGCTTTATAATTGGAAATCAACAAAAGAGGATCTGATTAAATTTAATAGCCAAGGAGAACAAAGAATTTTACCAAAGACTTATTTCATGAAACATCAACAAAATAAACTGGGTTCCTTTCAGACAGGACTTTAAATTTAATACTCATCTTATATCCTACATTAAGTACAAAACAATATGACTTCACCCCAAGGGAGTCTGGCCAGAATGAATGCATGAGTTTAAAAATGCCGTTGTTAATCTCTCAAATGTCCAGTACTGACTGGCAGAGAAACACCGGGAAATGTTTGAATGTACAACAGTATTACAGCTAAGCTTTTAACATTGGATAATGAACTTCATTAGGGAAAACAAAATCATTACCAGATACAAACTCAAGCTAGCATAATTTTGTTTTCACATGGTTTATGTAAGTATATGTGCATGCTTATGTGCAAAGAAGCAGCTTTCCATTATCACCTATGGTATAGGTACTTCATTTATCTCTCCAATATTTGACTTGATATGATGCAAGCTGGTGTTTCCATTTTAGAATATGGGGCATTCATGAAGTTGAGACATTATGGGAAAAGCTAATCCACTAATGTACGCAAACAGTACAAGCATTTGATTTAAGACTGAACCCAATCGATTGGCAAAATATCT
This sequence comes from Diospyros kaki, assembly GCA_036245055.1. Taxonomy (NCBI): domain Eukaryota; kingdom Viridiplantae; phylum Streptophyta; class Magnoliopsida; order Ericales; family Ebenaceae; genus Diospyros; species Diospyros kaki. The sequence continues at coordinate 6,906,431 of BSEG01000006.1, read as the reverse complement.
ACTTTACACATGCTAGGGGGTTTAAAAAGAATAGAATAAATTGCATTATTCAAGCCAAATATAGGTGGAATAATTTATTTGAGGTTCTGATAGATCCCTATATAGCTAGAGTGTGATAAAGTTGATTGCAACCATAGAAGCCTAAGGCATTCTCTGCTGTGATACCTTGTCTTCTTTTCAGCAAGTATCATCAAAGCTGAGTGTGTGCACGGTGTTGTGCATATAAGTTGCAACAAATAGAGAGAACGAACAACTGCCCCTATAATTGGCCACATTTGACTTCAATCAGTAACATACTGATGTTTAAAATTCTTAATTGTCAGCGCCAAATACCTCTGCCATAATACAGATCAATTGAAGGAACCCCTGCATGTTGCAAAAATGGAGCAAAATCTGAATCTACTCCACTGAGTCTCTGGATCTGCAATACAATAAAGATAACCTCAAAATAAGTTCAAAAACAGTTGTAAGAACATCCAAAACAATTCGTATCTCCATAAACTACATAAAATTTATAAGGGAACGAATCTCACTAATATAAGCTTTAAAAGGATTCTTAATCTTGACACAGTCAATTGTAGCCCAATATTTTCAGAGGAATCTACAAGGAAATTGCATTTCAAGTAAAATTGGAAATTTTTTTGCAGTATACTTGTGACTCAATGAATGGTAATAGTGGACAAGGTAGCAGCAACTATAGTAATACACCATCACTATATTGTATTCTATTTGTAACAAGCTTAGAACATGTCATATATGCTCTACCTTGAGGGAGAGTGTGAATAGATGTATTATTGAAGGATGCCGGTGTAACATATAAAGGTCTTATATTTTAAAAATAATGGCAGTCCTAGTTGGTTGTCCAGAATTCTACCATTCTAAATCAACTTTACAATATTAATGTCTTCATAAATTATCTAGTAAGTCGGTGTTATTTGCATTATACCAAAAATAAAGTTTTTGTCAAAAGATTAGGTTTTATATGATATAGTAGATGCACGAGGATAATCTAAACCAATCCAATTTTTCTAAAGTGGTTTCGTTTGGTTCTAATGTTGATCAATTGGTTCTGGGCATATAAAGTCTTAACCAACTAAAGATGGTTCAATTCCAAGCCGAAAAATTGCAAACAGACCAAGGACAATTCAGTTGTGGGTCTGTCTCAAATCCAGAACTTCCTGGATTCTTGGAGGAAGACTTCATACAGGTAACATAATGGGCCTGCTTCAATTACTTCTCTTTTTTTTTTTTCTGGCTAATTTTGGGGCCAGTGTTTTAGCTTAAGCATGTTTTATCTGCCTCTCAATGAGTCAAAAACCTAAAATTTGGAACTTACATTGATGCCGTTACTAGTTGTTGTCCACTTCTTGTACAATGTCATGTCATCTGAGTCAGGATCTTTAACCTAAGCAGGGACAAAAATACAACCAAGAGATAGCATGTCAAACACCAGGTAAATTTATCCAATTGATACCCTTAAAGCTTGATCAATAACACTTCGATACTTCTGTTCATTTAACATGTTCATTGGTGACTTTGTGTACCTTTTTAGTGACCTCAACAAGGAGATCATCTAGCTGAGGAGTTGCACCAGCAAAGAATCCAGGACCTTGCACCGCACAATCCACATTAAGGTAGGCTACAGCTTTAGAGCCCAGGTTCAGAAGGTTTTGCTCAACCCACTCAGTAGATCCTATCTGAGACCAAAAACCACCATAAATGAGATGAGTTATAAGAACTAAAAGGCACAAAACATACTAAACAATCCTACGATTGTCTGGTTTATGATTTTTAAATCTGCCTTCAGCATTCGAGCATGGAGTTTCCAGATGCAATCTCAAAAAGGACGCACGCATGACTCATAACAAAAAAGCAAAAGCTGACTGGGAAAGAGGGTGTTAACATATACATGTAAGCCAAGAGCCAGATATGGAGAATATTGTTATTGTCTTATACAATATCAGCATCCAGACATGTCACAGCATTCTGCTGTACAATTACATATGGTCCTTTATGGGACACTGCTGCAGCTTAAGCTGTGTTCCCCCAATGAGAGACTCAAGTTCCTATCCCATCAATAGATATTATATCTAACATATCTGCAGTCATTGCCTGATAAAAGAAATCAGAGCAATTATAATCTTTTCTCGTTGGTAACCATAGCAGTGCCTCCTGTTATATTGATAAGTAAACTTTTTGTTTTTACGTTGATGCAAAAAAAATACAAAACACACTAGGGTCAAAGTACAACCCATGTGCTACATTCAAAAAGGCCTAATAGCATTATTGTCTCCACTTACAATGTGAAACAGGAAGGCTACTTCCAATTTTTCCTTGCATGTGAAATGAATGACCTTGAACCACTTTTGGGAGTTCAAATATAAGCCCACCCCCTCTTCCTGCTCTCTTGCATGCAGGGGTCAACCGGTCAAGTGTCCAGCTCATCCTTATAATCAAATCGAACTAAGTTTGGTCACTATTAATATGACCCCATCTGTCAGCAGAACAAAATCCACCAAACAGAACATAGTATCCATAGATAGTAACACAATCAAATTGAATTTTTTTAAACTACTAATATTTTAAAAATTAACAAAATACTACTGAATCCAAAATATTTAATAAACTACTACTCTCCTTGCTTGCCACCTCAGCTGCTAGAACAGAATCTCTTCCATACAAAACCATTGCTTGAATCGGTGGCTTTACATAAAGACTGCAATGCAAAACCACTACCTTGAGTAGCGGTTCTTAGATAGAACCAGAATTTGTAGCAGCAGTTTTGCCTATCTTTCTCATTTCAAGTTTGTTTCAGATAGGCCAGCCATGGATTGAAGCTTGACTTCCCAATTTCTCCCAATTATGGTTATTCATAATTTTGCCTGCAGCTCTAGCTTCATTTAACTAAGTTTCGTATTTTTGCCTCTCATTTATCATCAATCTTTTTATATTTTTTTCATTTCATTCTATTTTATTTATTTTTTATTTTGAACACAGGTGAACCACTGCAGCCCCAACTGCCTGGTAGTAAAATTGAGAAAACCCATAACTGGGAAGAAAGATTGAACTAAGGAGTGGGCCATACAGATGCAGTGTCCAGCTTCAATCCATGGCTGTCCAACCTTGAAACAAACTTTAAATTGGAAAGATGAACAGAACTGTTACTTGGAATAGCGGTTGAGTCTCGGAACCACTACTCCAAGTAGTAGTTTCTTATTGCAACCTTTATATAAAACCACTGGTACAAGAAACAGTTTTGCATTGCACATTTCTATTCCCGTGGCAATATAATTTAAAACAACAGCTAAGGGGCTCTGATATCACCTGTAACATCCCGTATCGAGTGATAGGAAGGACCGGAACAACTTACCCTAATGGGCCTATACGAACCTCCCAGGGGGTCACCCATCCTTGAATTGCTCCCAGCTCAAACACGCTTAACCCCGGAGTTCCTTGCCTACATTCAGCCCAAAAGGTATCCAGCTGATGTTGTTTCCTTCCTTACCTATCCTCGATATATACTATTCTCCTCTGGGCTCTCGGGGTATTACATTCTCCCCCCCTTGAGCACATGACGTTCTCATCATGCGACCTTACAACTGGTCTCAGACCTTCTCCCCTTGGGAGCTGCCATCCTAGAAGCTTGCCAGAAGTCGCTCCTTGTACAGGCCCTTGAGCCCAAGCGCCACTCCCCGCCCTCGTGGGTATTACAAGTTTAGTAGTTTGTCAAATATTTGGATTCAGTATTATTTTGCTAATTTTTTTAAAGTAATAGTAATTTTAAAAAAAATCCAATCAAATGCCTTTCCCTGGAATTATACAATTAGTTTAGTGTCATTGCAGACAGTTGCATTTAGTTTAGTGTAATTGCAAACAATTGCATTCATGCTCCCAACATGTAGAACTTGGAATTAAGGATTCAGAGATCAAATCCTGATCCTACAGCCACATGCCATGGCACTGCTGGTGATAGAAGGAGAGCAGAAAATTACCTACCATCCCAAACTCCTCTGCATCCCAACTGCAGAGAACAATTGATCTTCGAGGATTCCACCCAGAACGCATAAGAAGAGCATATCGACGAGCAATGTCAAGCAAGGCGGCAGTTCCACTATTGGGGTCAACAGCTCCATACGTCCATGCATCTCTGTGGTTGCCAAGTAATACAAAGCGATCAGGCTCTTCTGATCCTCTTATCATTGCAAAAACATTACGCAATGTCGCCAACTTCTTCACACCCTGAAAAAAGTAAGAAGAGAGGACTGCTTTTCAGTCCAAAAATACACCATAGTCTCAATGAGTATCAGGATTAGCAGTCCTTTCAGAAATCTCCAAATTGAAAAAACAGATTATTTAATGGAGCTATTACACAAGTCTGTTATTTTCCTGCCAAGAAAAGCAGGAAAGCTCTAAAGTGCACGATCAACTTAATCTCTCACCAATATCTTTGATTGGCTCTTTCTTTCTTGTGGTACAATATCTATCTGTTGAGAACTTACTAAAAAAAATCTCCTTGTTAGAGTTTGTCCAACCATTAGATTAAAGAACTTGTGGTTATCTTCATGACAAATATCATGTAGACAAGTGTATGTTGAAGCATTTGTACTAGATTAGAGCTTGTATTATAAGGAGTACTGTTTATGTAATATGTTGGCTGTATTTTGTTTCTAGAAGGTTTTATTAATTTTTCTAGGGCTGACCGAAGTGGTTGTAACTGCCATTTGGGCAGATCGGTCAGGTTGAAGTCTCTCACTTATTTGCTTATAAATAGGGTCCGTGGGAATGACTTCGAGCAAGGGGTTTTCGTTGTGAGTTAGCTATCTATCTTGGGTATAGATTAAGCACATAAGAAGAGGAATATCTTCTTGAAACAACTCAATATAGTTTTCAGGTTGTATGGACTAGGTGTGAGTTGAGTGTTGAGTGCATTGTAATCTTGTACAACATTTCAAGATAGTGGAGGCGAAAGCCAAGCTGGATGTAGGCCTTTCTTAAGGCCGAACCAGGGTAATCTCTTGTGTTTGAGTGATTCTTGATTGATTCTTGATAGTGTTCTTAGTTGCTGATTTGTGTGCATCAAGGAGAGGCTTAGTTTGAGAGTTTGTGTGATCCTCAAAAGGGTGAGATCTCGTTTAACAATTTGGTATCAGAGCTAGTCACCTCTGGTTTGGATCAACTCCTCTAGAGTCTCAAGTTGCAGAAGGCAATCCTAAGAAAAATCAAGAAATGGCGCCGATTGCTTCTCGGTCAGATATTGACAAGTTCGATGGGAGCAATGACTTCGGCCTATGGAAGATCAAGATGGAGGCACTTCTTTGCAGTCTTGGACTGGAAGAAGCGCTGGAACAAGAGGAAGCAGAAAAGGGAGAATCAACCGGGAAAGAACTTCAAACCCTAACCGCTGAACAAAGTGAAGCGCGAGTGCAGATCAAGAAGAAGGCCTATAGCCTTCTTATTCTGAGCCTTGGAGATAAAGTGCTCAGGGAGGTGTCTAGGCTGAAGACCGCAGCAGAAGTTTGGAAGAAATTGGAGGACTTATACCTCAAGAAAACTCTTTCCAGCCGGTTATTCCTCAAAGCCAGGTTCTTCAATTTTAAAATGAATGAAAACCAAAAACTTCAGGATCACTTAGATGATTTTAACAAGCTATGTCTAGACCTAGAAAACATAGATGTTAAGTATGAGGAAGAAGACAAAGCTTTAGTTCTTCTATATTCTTTACCTAAGTCCTATGAGAATTTTGTAGATATTCTTCAGCATGGTAGGGATAAACTATCTCTAGAGGATGTTATAGGGGCTTTAAATTCCAAAGATTTGAGGATAAGGATGGATAGTAGAGCATCCCCAGCAGATGCCCTAACTGCAAGGTCTAGAAATCCTAAGAAAGACCATAAAAACAAAGGAAAATCTAGATCAAAATCTAGAAATGGGAAAGGGCCGATTAAATGTTATTATTGTCAACAAGAGGGTCACATTAAGAGGCATTGTCCTAAAAGGAAGAAGGATTATGCCGAAAAAGAAAAATCTGATGGTGGGGTAAATGTGTGTGACACCGGTTATGATAGTGCTGATGCACTAACTGTTAGTGACAACTATGACAGCCAAGATTGGGTCTTGGACTCAGGCTGCTCTTTCCACATGACTCCTAGAAAGCAATGGATCCAGAATTTCAAGGAAATTAATGGAGGAAAGGTCTTGTTAGGAAATGATTTTGAATGTAAGGTCAAAGGGGTAGGAGATGTAAAATTAAAAATGCATGACGGGACTCATAGAACCCTCACAGCAGTTCGGTATGTTCCGGATCTTAAGAGAAACTTGGTTTCTCTTGGGGAATTGGATAGATGTGGTTATAAATACAAGGGTGAGGGTGGAGAAATCAAAATTTATAAAGGCTCCCTAGTATGCATGAAGGCTGTTTTAAGAAATGGAATTTATTTTCTCCAAGCAACCACTCTAAGTGGTGAAGCAGCTAGTGTAAGCTGTAATTCCCATGATAAGGCAAAGTTGTGGCATCTAAGGATGTCACATATCAGTGAGCAAGGGCTCAAAGAACTTGCCAAACAAGGTATTTTGGAAATAGGTCAGTCCCCAAACCTAGGCAAATGTGAATCCTGCATTTATGGGAAGGCAACAAAGATTAAATTCAGTAAAACAGCAATCCACTCTTCAAAGGCACCCTTAGATTACATCCATTCAGACCTATGGGGCCCAGCTCAAACCATGACTCATGGGGGCTCCCGATATTTTTTATCCATAATAGACGATTTTTCAAGAATGCTTTGGATATATGTCCTAAAGTCTAAAGATAATACCTTTGAATCATTTAAGACATGGATAAAAATGGTAGAAAATCAAGTGGGCAGAAAAGTAAAAGTTATTAGGACCGATAATGGGCTAGAGTTTTGTAATAGGGAGTTTGAACAAATGTGCAAGGAAGGAGGCATAGTTAGACACTTGACAGCCCCCGGAAACCCTAAGCAAAACGGATTGGCTGAGAGGATGAACCGCACCTTGCTAGATAGAGTAAGATGTATGCTCTTTCATGCAAGTTTGCCAAAAACATTTTGGGGTGAGGCTGTGTCTACAGCAGCCCATATCATTAATAGATCTCCCTCGGCAGCCATTAATTTCCAAACACCATATGAAAGGTGGACAGGCCATAAACCTAGCTTATCTCACCTTAAAGTCTTTGGATGTTTAGCATACGCACATATAAAACAAGGAAAGCTAGAGCCTAGAGCCAAGAAATGCATATTTTTAGGCTATCCCTCAGGAGTTAAGGGATATAAGCTCTGGAACTTGGATTTAGATGGTCCTAGGATTATAATAACAAGGGATGTGACATTTGATGAATCCTCTACCATTAAGTTTAGCAACCTTAAAACCCAACATAGTCTAGAGAAGGATATAGAAGCTGTCCAAGTTGAAATCCCAGGTGTAAGCCCTGAAAATTCTCCAGAACCCTCTGAAACTGCATATGAGCTTCAGGGAAACAATTCTAATAACAACCAAGAAATTGATCAGGCCCTAGAACCCTCACATCAGGATGAAGATGAAGAAGACAGTGATGCAGATTCCAGTTTAGGAGATAAACCAAATTTGGATAGATATAGTGTTGCTAGAGATAGGCAACCTAGGGTCCGAAAACCTCCCAAGAGATTCGGTTATTCAGATCTGGTAGCCTATGCTTTTACCAGTGCAACCGAAATAGGGGGAGAAGAACCTCTCACTTATGAAGAGGCAATGTCTTCTAAGGAAGCTGGAAAATGGCAAGAAGCCATGAAGTCTGAAATAGATTCGTTAAATAAGAATCAGACTTGGGAATTGGTTGAAAAACCAAAGGGGCAGCGCATAGTAGGTTGTAAATGGCTGTTTAAAATCAAGGAAGGGGTAGGAAGTAACCCTAAGCCTAGGTATAAAGCTAGGCTAGTTGCTAGGGGGTTTACCCAAGTCCAAGGTATTGATTTTAATGAAGTTTTTTCTCCTGTTGTGAGGCATTCATCTATAAGGGTTCTTTTAGCCATAACAGCCCACTTAAACCTAAACCTAGAGCAGATGGATGTTACCACTGCCTTCCTTCATGGGGATTTAGAAGAGAAGATTCTAATGGATCAACCTAAGGGTTTTGAAGCTAAAGGGGAGGTGGAGAAGGTATGTTTGCTAAAGAAGTCCTTATATGGACTTAAGCAGTCCCCAAGGCAATGGTACCGTAAGTTTGATACGGTTATGATTAGCCAAGGGTATTTGAGAAGTTCCTATGATAGTTGTGTGTATTATAAACATGTTTCCCCTAACATTTCAGTGTATTTACTCCTATATGTGGATGACATGCTTATTGCAAGTCAATCCCATCAAGAAATCCAGCTCCTAAAGGAAAGATTAAAAGCTGAATTTGAAATGAAAGAGTTAGGTGAAGCTAAAAAGATTTTAGGAATAGAAATCTCGAGAGACACCCAACATAGGAAGATATACCTATCTCAAAAGTCATATTTAGCCAAGGTTCTATCCAAGTTTAAAATGGAAAATGCAAAGGCTGTAGGTGTGCCTTTTGCACCCCATTTTAAGCTGTCTTCAGATCAGTCCCCTAACAGTGAGGAAGATAGAAAGGAAATGAGGCATATCCCATACTCTAGTGCTGTAGGAAGCCTAATGTATAGTATGGTATGTACCCGGCCTGATTTAGCACATCCTATGAGTGTTGTAAGCCGGTTTATGGCTAACCCAGGCAAAATTCACTGGAATGCAGTGAAATGGATGCTCAAATATCTAGCAGGAACCCAAAACTTTTGTCTAACATATGGTGGTGCTAAGATAGGAAGCCAACCTAGTATCCTAGGTTATTCGGATGCAGATTATGCAGCTGACATAGACAAAAGAAGGTCCACATCAGGCTGGATATTTAGATTATGGAACTCTACAATTAGCTGGAAATCAAGCCTCCAACATGTAGTAGCTTTGTCTACAACTGAGGCTGAATATATAGCCCTTTCGGAAGCTTTTAAAGAAGCTATATGGCTTAAGGGGTTAGTTAGTGAACTCTTAGGTGTAGATGTGAAAGCAGCATTATTATGTGATAGTCAAAGTGCCATACACCTATCTAAAAATCAGGCACACCATGAAAGGACAAAACACATAGATGTTAGATTTCATTTTATAAGAGAAATGATTGAAAATAAATGTGTTTTCTTATCAAAAGTGGCAGGTGAAAACAATGCAGCAGATATGTTTACAAAACCAGTCCCAGCAGCCAAACTTCATCACTGTTTGAAGATTATTCAGCTGGGGAAAATCGGAAACTGAAGTCTTGAAGAATTGGGAGAAGCCTAATCAAGTCAAATGGGTGGAGAATTTGTTGAAGCATTTGTACTAGATTAGAGCTTGTATTATAAGGAGTACTGTTTATGTAATATGTTGGCTGTATTTTGTTTCTAGAAGGTTTTATTAATTTTTCTAGGGCTGACCGAAGTGGTTGTAACTGCCATTTGGGCAGATCGGTCAGGTTGAAGTCTCTCACTTATTTGCTTATAAATAGGGTCCGTGGGAATGACTTCGAGCAAGGGGTTTTCGTTGTGAGTTAGCTATCTATCTTGGGTATAGATTAAGCACATAAGAAGAGGAATATCTTCTTGAAACAACTCAATATAGTTTTCAGGTTGTATGGACTAGGTGTGAGTTGAGTGTTGAGTGCATTGTAATCTTGTACAACATTTCAAGATAGTGGAGGCGAAAGCCAAGCTGGATGTAGGCCTTTCTTAAGGCCGAACCAGGGTAATCTCTTGTGTTTGAGTGATTCTTGATTGATTCTTGATAGTGTTCTTAGTTGCTGATTTGTGTGCATCAAGGAGAGGCTTAGTTTGAGAGTTTGTGTGATCCTCAAAAGGGTGAGATCTCGTTTAACAGTGTATAATACAAAACCTCATAACTGTTGTAAAAAGAAAATTATTAGAGCAGAATACCAACCAAATATGATATTCCTGACTATATAATGAAATAGGTATGAATTTCCAATTGATTTTGCACCTAACATGATAACAAACATGGGATTGACATTTGACCAAAAGATGGAGCAGGAAACAATAAATCTACCAAAAAAGTTACTTAAGGCATAACCAACTAATAGGTATTAGACACACCTTGTTTGCTCTATTTGCACAAGGTCATAAAGACATTTTCAACAACTCATTTAAACTGCAATATTACCGAGTTGGAAACACCATGTGGCTAGCTTGATAATAGAAACTCAAGCTCCTTGAAATCAAATTATATATACAAACTTAGTGATAAACACAATTCAATACAAGAGGCGACAGATGGCCTAATAGATATGCTCATTGAAAGATGAAAGACAAATGCATTTCAATATTTTCATGTTGTGGATATAGGCTGAAATAGATTTTCCACCTCTTCTAAAGGTTTTGTGAATTCTCTTTTTCTAAGAGCAAGAAAACACATTGTACTCATGGAGTATACAAAGCACACACACACAAAATGGCAAATATATCAAAAGACAAAAGACCCAAAACATGTCCCAAAAGCCACTTGTCTCTCAACAGGAAAATACATCTATCACACAGAATGGACAAACGGATCCACGGAGAAAGTAGCCTCCCTCAAACAAGACCGATTAAAAGCCTATGATTGGATCCAGGTGAGGGTAACACCTGGACAGAGCTACAGCTATCCCAACTTAGTAAAACAGGTGGGGGTAACACCTCTCTCCCCCTTGCTAAAACAATATAGGATTCCAACTGAGAAGCTGAGTATTCCAACTATCACCCTTCTAAATTCGTTTAACTTGCAAACAAATTCAAGTATGATTGGATCCTGGACCAATATGTACCCCAATCAAGCAGCCAACCAATTCAACTCTCTCCTTAATATTTCCCAACTTACAAACAGATTCAACCATGATTGGATCCAGCCAATTCTAACCCCCAATCCAACACATCCCCACAAGCAAACAGTAAACAAACAACTTAATACAACATATAAAGCAAAAATATTCAATCATCGCTTTTATAAGTTCAACTACGAACTTAGGTAAAGTGGTGATGTGGAACCAACCAACCTGATAGCTGAAATTGAGCATAGTAGGACCAGGACCAACCCTTAAAGACCTGGCCTTCCATTCGGAGGGCGCCCTGGGCCCTTCAAGTGTACTCAAAATGGCCTCCGCAGTATCGGCCGACACCGGCATCGAGGGTATTTTGGGAAATCTCCTCACAACCTCTTTGTCGTTCAACCCCAATATCTCTCCGCCGTCAACCCCGGCCCAGCCGGGACTCAGCGGGTCCCCTAAACCGGCCATCACCGTCCCCCTCTCAACCCCGTCGCCGAAACCCTCCGTTTCCGAGTACATTAGCACCGCTGCCGCCCCATTCTCCGCCGCCTTCTCCACCACCGCGTTCCTAGGCGCCACTCCGCGCCGCGCCACCACCACGCACCCAGCGACGCTCACCCCTTGCGCCCCTAGCGCCCCGTAGTCCTCCTCCATGCCGTAGTTCACGAACACGGCCTTGCCGTACGCCGCTCCGGACGGTGAGTAGGCGTGGTACGGCGGGATGACGTCGTTCCCGGCCGAGCCCGGCTCGGCCAGCGCCGACGCCTTCACAGTGCCGTTGCTAAAGTGCGCGGAGAGGGAGGCGTGCGCAGGATAAGAGAGAAGGGCATTGTAGTGTTTCACGAAGGTGTCCATCCCCAGGTCTCTGAAATGGTTCTCAACATACATAGCGGTTTGGACGGCCGCCTCGGTGCCGGCGACGTGGGGGTGCCGGGTGAGGCGGCGGAGATAGGACGAAATGGTGTAGTTGGAGGCGGCGGAGAGGAATAGATCGCCAAAGTGGAGGGCATTTCCAGGAGTTCTGGCGGTGTCGTGGTGGTGGTGGAGGGTATAGAGCCCGATAATGAAGAGGATAGCCAAGAAGAGAAGGGCATAAGAGGATGATGGCTTGGAAGCGAAAATGGTAGCGGGTCTGAAATAGAAAGATGGAGCCATTTATACAGAGCGATTTCAAGTTCAAGCCGGAGATATGCAACCAGAAATGGTGAAGCTTTAACGGGAGTTGCTCCTGAGACTGGTACTGAGTGTTACAGTACAGTAGTACAGTAGTACTTCAACTGATGAAGAACAGAATCTCCGTGATTTGGTACTACAATTCAGTAATTTTCATTACACAAACAAAGGGAATCTCAGACAACCCACTCCAAAACATTTGTGATTTGAATACAGATCATGATCATGATCATGATCATGCGTTGAATTAGGCTACCCAATACACAGGAATTTTTTTTTTTTTTTTAACATACGTTTGAAGGAAGGGAATGATCTGGTGACGGTGATGGATGAATAAATATATATGTACTGAAGGCGAAACCCAGAGAAGGGGGGAGACAAAAGCAGAGGTAGAGTTGGGGCTGGGGTGCGTCAAGGGAGTCCACGTTCCAAAGAGTGAAGGGTCCCACCTTGTATGGAGGTTTATGGCTGTCATCGATTAGTGCCCCCCTCGTGTTCGGCAAAATGTCGCGTCGTGTTGCAGGGTTTTTTTTATACCATGTTGGTCAAAATAGGGAAGGCATTAATAATGTTGCATCTGAAAAAAGGTGAAATGGATAAATAGATATTAGATTATGCGTGCTTAGGAATTATATAAATTTTGTTTTATTCCCCACGCACAGTCCACTGTCCTCTAATTTGGGCAGATGATAAATTTAATATTAAAATTTAAAAACATAATTACTTATTAAATTTTAAATTATTACCACTTACTCATTAAATTTTATTTAACGTCAATCATCAACTACTTCTTACATTATCATTTGATTTTACAAACAAAAATACCCATATAACTAACGAAATCTAAAATAGCTAACAAAAAATACCTATGTAATTAAAAAATTTAACATACATTTACTGAACTTTAAAAATATAACTATTTACTCACTAAACTTTGAAATAAATTTAATATACACTCACTGAACTTTAAAAATGTAATTATTTACCCATTAAACTTTAAAAGCAAACTCTACGAGAAAAACAAAACCAAGAAACAGATAAAAAGACCTGCTCAAATGGTTCAATTCTGAAAGCAAACCAAAAGTATAAACTCAACCAAAAAATTACCATAAAAAGACCTGCTCAAGTGCCTCAGTTTTAGAAGCAATGCAGATAAAAAAACTCAACTAAGACAACAGATAAAAACAAGTTGTTCAGATGCATTAATTCTTGAAACAAACCAATAGCAAAAACTCAAACTAATCAATCAGTATCCTTTAACCAATCAACAAATAAAAAAACTTCAGTTTTTTTTACCTCCATTAAGAACAAAGAAATCCACAAAGATGTATTCAATAATGAGATCAAGAGTTAAAAACTGATTACAATAATCGTATTTCTTTTAATAAAAATTCAAACTAATCAATCAACATCCTTTAATCAATCAACAAATAAAAAAACTATAGATTTTTTTTACCTTCATTAAGAACAATAAAATCCACAAATATGTATTCAATAATGAGACCAAGAGTCAAAAACTGATTACAAAAATCATATTTCTTTTCTTCATTAAGAATAATAAAATCCACAAAGATGTATTCAATAATGAGACCAAAAGTCAAAAACTGAGTACAAAAATCGTATTTTTTTTAGTATAAAAGAAATATGATTTTTATAATCAATTTTTAACTCTTGGTCTCATTATTGAATACATCTTTGTGGATTTTATTGTTCTTAATGGAGATAAAAAAAAATCTGTAGTTTTTTCATTTGTTTATTAGTTAAATGATGTTGATTGATTAATTTGAGTTTTTACTGCTAGTTTGCTTTAAAAATTAATGCATTTAAGCAACCGAATTTTATTTGTTGTTTTGATTGAGTTCTTGCATATGCATTGCTTCCAGAATTGAGGCATGTGAGTACCATTTTATGATGATTTTTTTATTGAGTTTATACTTTTGGTTTGTTTCCCGAATTGAACTATCTAAGCATGCCTTTTTATCTATTTCTTGGTTTCGGTTTTGTAACACCCGAGAATAATTTTGAGGATAAAATGATATTTGGTAAAGGGCAAAGTTGGAAATTTGAGAAAAAATAAAACTATAGGGCACACTAACACAGCTTTGGACGACCGAATTAGTCAGAGGAAGTACCTCGGACCCGAGATTGCCCAAGAAAATGGTATAGTATCAACGAACAATTAAAATTATGATTTTTTGTGATAAAAGAAAGAAGATCGGGAACAGTTTTCAGTACAGCAAAAAAATACAGCTGGCTATTAGGTCATATTACCGAATTGCTGTAAACGACGTCCAAAAAGTCAACGGAGAGTGTCAAGGAATAGTATTCGATGTGTAGAACAACCCTTAAGTGGTTTCAGGTTGAATCGAGTGAATTTAAGGTCAAATAAATCAATCGGGCCTAAGTATAATTTTTTAAAATTGCCCGAGGGAGGTCTAAACGGTAATTTTTCAAAAGTTTCAAGGGTGAAATGAGAAATACTAATCTTGAGGGTCTTAGTGATAGTGTTAGAAGGATCAGCGGCTTGAGGAAAAGGGTCAAAATGCAAAACAAAATTTTATAGGGGCCTAATTGCAATTTTCAGAAAATCCGCTCGTACATGGCAGATTGGCCAAGATTTTGGCTTGATTTTCCGGTGATTTGGACAGCCTAGGGTCGTCAGGGAGTGGCCTAGGGGGGTCTAGGAAGCGTGGGGAAGAAGCCTTGGCCGGAGATCGACCACGTGGGGGTGGTTTTTGGGCTATAAATACCGAGGGGTTTCGGTCGATTTTAGAAGCACAAATCGAGCTCGTTTTTGAATGATTTTTGGAGCTTTGATAGAGGGCTTTTGGTCTCTTGGAGTCAAGGATCATTTTGGGATCGATTTGAGGCATTTTGGAGTAGGTTTGATGGTGTTTCGAAAGTGGCCGGAAATGCCCTAGGCGGACCGAAACCGAGACCTGCAACTCGAGTTTTAAACGACTTTCTGGCGTCCATTCGGCCTGAAACCGGTGGGGATGTGATTGACTTCTCGAGGGCTTTCGAATGGCACCCGATTTGCTGCCATCGGAGCCCCGCCGGCGGCCAGCTAGAGGTTGAAGAAGGTGGTGCGTGACTGCCACGCGCCAACAGATTTTGCCCAGCCACACGCCCGCGCATGAGAGCGCGTGAAGGGTCAGGTAATTTTGAATTTTTTTTATTATTTTTAGAAAATCATTTTATGAATTATGGTGGGAGAAAATTTAGAAAATATTGGAGAAAATGGTCATTTTGTAATTTTCAAAGTAAATAAGGCTTATAAAAAATAGGAAAAGGAATTAGAAAATCCTTAGAAATTTTTGGAAGTTAGGAATTAATTATTTATGAATTATTATGAAGAGAAATCAAGGAAAAATCTTGAGTATGTATTTATTAGAATTTTTGAGGAGAAATATAAAGAAAATAGGAAGAAATTATGAAAAAATTGAAAAAATAGATATTGATATGATTTTGGACAAACGTGATGACTAGGGTATCGTTGAGGCTCAAGGTTGAAGTGCAAGAGCGTCAGGCACGAGAATCAAGGCTAGGCACGCAAATCGAGGCAGGCACGCAAATCGAGACAACTCACGCTCTTCAAGAAAGTTGAATTATAAGTGAGTGTTCACTCCTAAACTTGTTTAACCTTTGGGTTCTTGTGATGAATTGACCAAATGATTGTTTACACGTGCATTAAATGCTGATTTTAAGTGTTGATTTTAAGTGACGCATGTTGTGATTTCTAGTGATGCATGTTATGATTTTCGACCATTGGCTTGTTTTGTGTCGTCCATGTGTTATGTGGGTTGTTAACCTGTGACGTGGCCCAGAGTGACAGCACTCGGGATGCGTACCTAGGATTAATGCTAAGTGACCCACTTGGGACGGGGCTGAGACGGACTTCACCCTACGAGACCCAAGTGGCGGGGCTGAGAGTGGACACCACCCCGGTTGTTGGCTCAAGTGGCGGGGCTGCGAGTGGACACCACCCTAGGATCCTTTGAGCAGTAGCATTAATGCCGAGGTGACGTTGATTCCGAAGATAGTGCTGACGTGACACTCTTGGGGCTAGGGTTGTGTTTTGGAATGCTTTTGAGTGGGAGCGTAAAGCCTGACGATGACAATGGGGTGATTCCTGGGTTCATATGTCAAGGTTGTCCCTCTTAAGCAGGATCGTTTGGCCAATGGGTCGATGTGGTTGTGTCGTCTTTAGAGAGATTTCATTTTCCCCGGTTATGGCTAAATGCGGTGTGGGATTCTCTTAGACTGGTGCATGTTAGGATTTATCGATTTTGGTACATAATTTTGCATACATTCATGAAAATGTTTTGAACCCTCACTTAGATGATTCAGCATCTAATTTGGACTATGTCCCTGGAATATTCAAACGTTCCAGGTGTAAACAGTGGTGCCAAGGGAACGAATGTCTTCGAGATGTAGCTGTTGTGTTTAGTCTTCGTAGGTTTGTCTATGATTTCGATGTTCCGAGATTCTGATATTCAGGAATTATGTAACATTTTGATATTTTCATGTGAAACATCGATTTGGTTAATGTAAATGGAACTATCAGTTGTTTATATATCTGAGGTTTTGATCTTGCTTCCGCTGATGTGATTGATAATGTCTGTCTTAGTCAAATCATTAAATTTTGTTATACTGAAAAGGTACGATCGGGATTGTCGGGAATCAATTTTGATGAAAGTATGCCTATCGAGAGAATTTATGTGGTGTTTGATTTAAAATTTCTCGAAATCTCGAGTTAACGCCCGCTTGGGGAAAAGTAGGGCGTTACAGGTTTTCTCATGTAGTTTGCTTAAGTTCAGTGAGTAAGCAATTATATTTTTAAAGTTCAGTATGTAAATAGTTACATTTTTAAAATTTAGTAAATGTATGTTAAATTTACTTCAAAATTCAATGGATAAGTAATTATATTTTTAAAGTTTAGTGGATATATGTTAAATTCTTTAGTCACGTGGATATTTTTCGTTAACTACATTGATATTTTTCAATTGTAAGATCAAATAGTGATGTAACGAGTGATGGATAGTTGATGTTAAATAAAATTTAATAAGTAAATAATAAGGAGTGAGTAAATATTTATATTTTTTAATTTTAATGAGCTAATGTTAAATTTACCCCATAACAAACACTATTCATGTGATTGTTTAACAAAAGTCTAGGATTTTTGAAAGATATTTTAAAAAGTGCGGACATTAACCCAATTTATTCTGTCCGCAAGTCAAAAGATGAATTTTAGATAAATAAATAAACTCATAAATAATTTATAAAACATTCATATCTGGCACTTGAGGAGGTCAATGTCAATCTTTTGTGTTGGACACTTTCGCTAGAGGACACCTCTGAGAGGCAATTGAGAGAGAATTGGGCGATAGCGATAGACACGACAATTAAAATAATTATTGAATAATATATTTTATGAGATTATATTTTTTTTAAAAAAAATTAAATAGTATCTCACAAGATCAAATGAAAATAGATAATTTTATAAGATTGGACTCTTCGAACATAAAAATCTAACGTCATGACAATATAGTGTGTTACTTAAAAAAAATATTATCATCTCCTTTCTTATAGCCAACCATTCAAGTGGTTTGGATAGGCTGCTAATTTAGGCACTTAAGCGCCCATTTCAAACACAACTAATAGTGTCCGAATAATCAAGTTTTTTAAATTATTGTGTTTATGCACCGCCAAATTTTTTAAGGGGAAGTTACAAATTACAATTTGATTCGAGACATTTAGCCCATTAACTTCTAACATAATTAAGAAAAAAAAAATCCACTTACAATTGTGAAAGAAAAGGCATAACCATTTGATAAGGCAGTAGTCCAGTAATTAGTGCCCTTCAAAAGGGACACTTTTGTGCTGCTCTGAGTAGAGAATGGACACAAAAGAATAGGCAATGTGTGGCCATAAATGCAGGTAAAAGGAGCATTATGAGTGATGGCTTTGTCCAGGGAAAGATACTGCAGGATGGCTTTTGCTTCATCTTTATGTCATCATTTGGAAGCAACTATTTGTTGGGAAGGAACGAGAATCCATGTCTATTTTCTTTCACTTTGCACTTCTGGCATAAAAGGCAATGCTCAAATATGGGTCAGTGGGAACACCATTAACTTTGATGCAACCAACATGTCCCTCACTTGAAAAAGATACCCTTTTAAATAATGCAATCATCAAATATTCTGCCCCACGTATGTTTCGAGGGTTTTATTTTCTTTCTGATTGAATTTTTTAACACCCAAAAGTGGATACATTGCATTTACATATCTTTTTATGGTACATTAATTACATATTGGATCAATGCGACTCTTTTTCTTTCTCTATTGTGTTACTTTTTTTTTTTCCTAAGAACTCAAATTTAATGAGTAAAAAAAAAAAACTCATCAACACATAAAATAGCCTATAAATTAGGCATACCAAAGAGTTGAGGCTACTCCTTAAATTTCAACCTCAACAAAATTAGTGTAAATAGATGGAAGATGACATTTATTCTAGCTTATAAATGGTCATCACTACTCCTTTTTGTATGCGTGCCCACTTGAGTGTCGTGAGTGCGTTATCATTGTGAAAGTGCACATGTTTGTCTTATAGTTGCGGGATTATATAGCTTAGGCATTAAAACTAAATTATGGTAAACTTTTGTGTGTGTGTGTGTGTGTTTTTTTTTTTTTCAGTTTCTGTTATTTAGACTCAATTGGATCATAGGCGATATGGAATTATACCAACCAATATAAGTAAGTATAAAAAAATTTATATATAAATTCACTTGAAAAAATGCTGGAATTATAATTACAGAAAGCACCTAGGCAACCCTTGAGAAGGATAATATTATTCTTTTCGTGTAATATCTTAAGAGTCAAGAGAAGGGTAGTATAAATTGAGGATAAGTAAAGAAGGAAACAATACCAGCTGTATACCTTTTGGGTTGAATGTATGTAAGAAACTTCTGGGTTAAGCGTGCTTGAATTAGAGAAGCTCAGGAATAGGTGACCCCTTGGGAAGTTCGCGTAAGTCCATCAAGATAAGTTGTTTCGGTCATTCCTATCGCTCGATGCGGGATGTTACAGGTGGTATCAAAGTCGACTCCCGAGCCTCTGAGCACGGTGGTAGGACAAACTTCAGCGAGGATGCTGAGTCCTTAAGGGGGGTGCATGTAAGCACCTTAGGCGAATCCCACATCAGCCATGCAAATGGGGGAGATCTGAGACCGGTTGTAAAGTCGCATGACGAGAACGTCATGTGTTCAAGGATGGAATAATGTAATACCCCAAGAGCCCAGAGAATGGTTGTAACGCCCCACTTTTCCCAAGCGTGTGTTAACTTGAGATTTCGGGAAAATTTAAATCAAACACCACATAATCTCTCGATAGCCATACTTTCATCAAAATCATTTCCTGACAATCCCGATCGTACCTTATTAGTATAACAACATTCAATAAATAGACTAAGACAGGCATCATCAATCACATCAGCGGAAGCAATGATCGAAACCTCAAATATATACATATAACTGACAATTTCTTTTACAATAACTGAATCGATGTTTCACATGAAAAATATATTACATAATCTCTGATCATTGTAATCATAGACAAAACCTACTAAAACCGACTGCATCTGCTACATCCTGACGACATTCTTTTCCTGGACGCCACTGCTTTCACCTGGAACGTTTGAATATTCCAGGGACATAGTCCAAATTAGATGCTGAATCATCTAAGTGAGAGTTCAAAAACGTTTTCATGTATGCAAATTCATGTACCAAAATCGATAAATCTCAACATGCATCAGCCTAAGAGAATCCCACACAGCATTTAACCCTAACCGGGAAAAACGCAATCTCTCTAAAGGCGACACGACCAAATTGACCCATTGGCAACCCAATCCTTCTTAAGAGGGACAACCTCGACATATGAACCCAGGAATCACCCCATTGTCATTGTCAAGCTTTACGCTCCCACTCAGAAGTATTCCAAAACACAACCCTAACCCCAAGAGTGCACGTCAGCACTATCCTCAGAATCGACGTCACCTGGGCATTAATGCTACTGCTCAAAGGATCCTGGGGTGGTGTCCACTCGCAGCCCCACCACTTGAGCCAACAACCGGGGTGGTCTCCACTCGCAGCCCCGCCACTTGGGTCCCGTAGGGTGAAGTCCGGTCTCAGCCTCGTCCCAAGTGGTCACCAAGCATTAATCCTAGGTACGCATCCCGAGTGCTGTCACTCTGGGCTTCGTCACAGGTCAACAACCCACATACCACATGAACGACACAAAACAAGCCAATGGTCGAAAAAAATCATAATATGCATCACTTAAAGTCGCAACATGCATCACTTAAAATCAATGCTTAAAATCAACGTTTAATGCACGTGTAACAATTTTATCACAAGAACCCAAAGGTTAAACAAGTTTAGGAGCGAATACTCACAGTAAATCAAGTTTTAGAGGAGAACTACTCACAGTAAACCATTCACATGTCATTTAAAATCTTTTCGGGCAGAACCATTCACAGTAAAAATCAAGTTTGGGAAGAACACTCACCTTTAGACGAATTTCCAATTGACAAGCGCGGTTAGCCTCGATTTGCGCGTCTGCCTCGATCTACGTGCCTAGCCTCGATTTTCATGTCTGACATTCTTATACTTCAACCTCGAGCCTCAACGATACCCTAGACATCACGTTTGTTCAAAATCATATCAATTTCTATATTTTCAAATTTTTCATAATTTCCTCCTATTTTCTTTACATTTCTCCTCAAAAATTTTAATAAACACCTACTCAAGATTTTTCCTTGATTT
This sequence comes from Diospyros kaki, assembly GCA_036245055.1. NCBI lineage: Eukaryota > Viridiplantae > Streptophyta > Magnoliopsida > Ericales > Ebenaceae > Diospyros > Diospyros kaki. The sequence continues at coordinate 6,885,597 of BSEG01000006.1, read as the reverse complement.
CTCTTCACAATAATTCATAAATAATTAATTCCTATCTCCCAAAATTTTCTAAGAATTTTCTAATTTCTTTTCTTATTTTTCATAAGCCTTATTCACTTTGAAAATTACAAAATGACCATTTTCTCCAACATTTTTCTAAATTTTCTTCCACCATAATTCATAAAATAATTTTCTTAAAATAATAAAAAAAAAATCAAAAATACCTGACGTCTCACGCTCCCTCACGCGCGGCGCGTGGATTGCTTGGCTTGAACTGGCGCGTGGCAATCACGCGCCAGTCGTCTTCAACCTCTAGCCGCCGCCGGCGAGTGCTCCGATGGCCGTGAAACCGGTACCCCCGATAGCCCTTTGAGAATCGATCCTAACCCCACCAAAATCAGGCTAAAAGGCCACCGAAAAGTGGCCCAAACGGCCGTTTACAGGTCGGCGGTGGCGAATCGCCTCAAGCCCTTGGCCAACTTCGAAACACCATCAAACCTCCACCAAAATGCTTCAAACCACTCCCAAAATGATCCTCACCTCCTGGAGACCAAAAGCCCTCTATCCAATCTCCAAAACTCATTCGAAAACGAGCTCGATTTGTGCTTCTCCTTTGGCCGAAACCCCTCAATATTTATAGCCCAAAAACCACCCCACGTGGCCGATTTTCCAGCCATTTCTTTCCCCTCACGCCACCAGGACACCCTAGGCCACTCCCTTGACAAGACTTGATGGCCAAATGGCCAGATTTTTCGGCCAAATCGTGCGGCCAGATCTGCCATGCGCGAGTGAAGTTTCTGAAAATTGCAGTTAGGCCCCTGAAATTTCTCTTTAGCATTTTAGCCCTTTTCCTCAAGCCCCTGATCCCTCTAACACTATCACTAAGACCCTCAAGATTAGTATTTCTCATTTCACCCTTGAAACTTTTGAAAAATTGCCGTTTAGACCTCCCTCGGGTATTTTTAGAAAATTACACTTTAGCCCGACTGATTTATTTGACCTCAAATCCACTCGATTCAACCCGAAACCACTTAAGGGTTGTTCCACACATCGAACACTATTCCACGACACTCTATGTTGACTTTTGGACGTCGTTTACAGCAATTCGGTAATATGACCTTATTGACGGCTATATTTTTGCTGTACCGAAAACTGTTCCCAATCTTCTTTCTTTCATCACTAAAAATCATAATTTTAATTTCTCGTCGATACTATACCATTTTCTTGGGCAATCTAGGGTCCGAGGTTCTCCCTCTAATTGATTTGGTCGTCCAAAGCCGTGTTAATGTGCCCTATAGTTCTAAATTTCCAACTTTGCCCCTTTATCAAATTTCATTTTAGCCTCAAAATTGTCCTCGGGTGTTACATTCTCCCCCTTTTAAGAAATTTCGTCCTCGAAATTGGTCTGTGATATTTACTAATGACTCCCAAATGAAATGTCCTAAGTACCACTCATTATCCTTAGCAATTATTTATAACTTATACATCCATGTGATCCGAACTTACCAGACACGTCTTTTATTTTTCCAGAATATCCCGTTGTAGCTTTGAACAGGCAGTTACACGAATCCCCAAAATGATTTATAACACTTATTATTATATTCAACTGTGTCCTCAAAATACATTTCATTGACTTCCAACCGACTCTAATGCTAATGCCATGATGACACAGAAATTGATAACATTGAATTAACTCGGCATATCTTTGGTCGTGGTTTCTTCATCATCTCTTGCTAAGCCAGGGTAGACCTCTTCATTTTCTCTTGTTAGGCAAAAGACTCGTCCGGTACGAGGTCCTGGCGTCATGGTTATCTTCTCAGGTTGTTTTATCTTCTGTCTTTTCGGGCATTCATTAGCGTAGTGACCAGGTTGATTGCACGAGTAGCATGTGATCCCCGTCCGATTCCCAGTTGGAGGCGCATCTTTCTTCTTAGGGCAGTCCTTTTCCTTGTGTCCTTTTTCACCGCACGAAAAACATGTGATATGCCATTGAGAACAATTTTTTCCTGGGTGTTCTTTATTGCATCGGGGACACAGCTTGCTATCTTTGAAATTTTTACCTCCCGTCTTATGCTCCGTGACTTTCAGATCTTTCTTCTTTTCATCGGATCTTATCAATCCTACACGCAGTAGATTCATCCCGATGGTCAGAGCCCTATCCAGCGCCTCGTTGTAAGTGTTGTTGATACACGAACTGAGGGCTTGTTGTAGATCCACTTTTAATCCACTCACAAATTTCTGCACCTTCTGTCTTTCGTCAGTTTCATACATAGGCACGTATCTGATCAGTTGGGTGAACTTGACATCGTATTGAGTTACTGACATTTCGTCAGTCTGCTTTAAGTTCATGAATTCCCAAGTTCTCTCTTCTTTCCAGCTTTGGGGAAAGTACCTAGCATTAAAAACTTCCTTAAATGCTTCCCAGGTTATTGGCTGAGCTTGTCTCGGCCTTAGATCCTGTGCTACCTGCCCGGGTGTCGTTTGTAGGGCCCGTTGGGCTGATTGCCACCATCTTGCAGTCTCTGCCTCGAGCATGAATGTAGCGCAATTAACTTTCTCTTCGTCACTGCACTGCAGATGTTGGAGCAGCTTTTCAGTTTGCTCCATCCAGTATTCGGCTGCACTGGGGTCATCTCCAGCTTTTCCTCTAAACACCGGGGGTTTTTGCCGGCGATACTGATCTAGCATATGGGGGGTGCGTCTTGGCGCCTCATTCCTCGTTACATGTGTTAGCACGCCTTCTAAGATCCGCTCTATTCGATCAAATTCTACTCTCATTAGGACCTGATTGCTCTTCCTGTCGTCTACTGCTCGCGGCACGATTTGTCGAGCGACTACGGTGATTACTCGTAGCAGAACTCGTAGAGCGACTATGGCGACTACTTGTGGCGCGACTCCCGGAGCGACCATGATGATTGCTATTACTGTTTCCCTCATCTTGCTCATTGAGATCCAGAATTCTTCGAGTCCTTTCCATCTAAAAAGAAAACATCAACATTTGATCCACAATAGTTCTACTACTCGAATCCTCGATAAATACTAAATCATTCTATTACTTGAACCTCAATGATTCATATCACCTATTTACAGACCTAACTTGACAGCTAGATTACGTCACGTCAGACTAACCATTACTGACTCAATTATTCTCTATTTCCACTAGTACCCCTGAGTCTCCAATCGGGGTTTTTTGCTAGTTCGCTCTGATACCAAGTGTAACGCCCCACTTTTCCCAAGCGTGCGTTAACTTGAGATTTCGGGAAAATTTAAATCAAACACCACATAATATCTCGATAGCCATACTTTCATCAAAATCATTTCCTGACAATCCCGATCGTACCTTCTTAGTATAACAATATTCAATAAATAGACTAAGACAGGTATCATCAATCACATTAGCGGAAGCAATGATCGAAACCTCAAATATATGCATATAACTGACAATTTCTTTTACAATAACTGAATCGATGTTTCACATGAAAAATATATTACATAAACCCTGATCATTGTAATCATAGACAAAACCTACTAAAACCGACTGCATCTGCTACATCCTGACGACATTCTTTTCCTGGACGCCACTGCTTTCACCTGGAACGTTTGAATATTCCAGGGACATAGTCCAAATTAGATGCTGAATCATCTAAGTGAGAGTTCAAAAACGTTTTCATGTATGCAAATTCATGTACCAAAATCGATAAATCTCAATATGCACCAGCCTAAGAGAATCCCACACAGCATTTAACCCTAACCGGGGAAAACGCAATCTCTCTAAAGGCGACACGACCAAGTCGACCCATTGGCAACCCGATCCTTCTTAAGAGGGACAATCTCGACATATGAACCCAGGAATCACCCCATTGTCATTGTCAGGCTTTACGCTCCCACTCAGAAGCATTTCAAAACACAACCCTAGCCCCAAGAGTGCCACGTCAGCACTATCCTCGAAATCAACGTCACCTGGGCATTAATGCTACTCCTCAAAGGATCCTGGGGTGGTGTCCACTTGCAGCCCTGCCACTTGAGCCAACAACCGGGGTGGTGTCCACTCGCAGCCCCGCCACTTGGGTCCCGTAGGGTGAAGTCCGGTTTCAGCCCCGTCCCAAGTGGTCACCAAGCATTAATCCTAGGTATGCATCCCGAGTGCTGTCACTCTGGGCTTCGTCACAGGTCAACAACCCACATACCACATGAACGACACAAAACAAGCCAATGGTCGAAAAAAATCATAATATGCATCACTTAAAGTCGCAACATGCATCACTTAAAATCAATGCTTAAAATCAACGTTTAATGCACGTGTAACAATTTTATCACAAGAACCCAAAGGTTAAACAAGTTTAGGAGCGAATACTCACAGTAAATCAAGTTTTAGAGGAGAACTACTCACAGTAAACCATTCACATGTCATTTAAAATCTTTTCGGGCAGAACCACTCACAGTGAAAACCAAGTTTGGGAAGAACACTCACCTTTAGACGAATTTCCAATTGACAAGCGCGGTTAGCCTCGATTTGCGGGCCTGCCTCGATCTGCGTGCCTAGCCTCGATTTTCGCGCCTGACGTTCTTATACTTCAACCTCGAGCCTCAACGATACCATAGACATCACGTTTATTCAAAATCATATCAATTTCTATTTTTCCAAATTTTTCATAATTTCCTCCTATTTTCTTTACATTTCTCCTCAAAAATTCTAATAAATACCTACTCAAGATTTTTCCTTGATTTCTCTTCACAATAATTCATAAATAATTAATTCCTATCTCCCAAAATTTTCTAAGGATTTTCTAATTTCTTTTCCTATTTTTTATAAGCTTGATTCACTTTGAAAATTACAAAATGACCATTTTCTCCAACATTTTTCAAAATTTTCTTTCACCATAATTCATAAAATAATTTTCTTAAAATAATAAAAAAAATTTCGAAAATACCTGACGTCTCACGTGCCCTCACGCGCGGCGCGTGGATTGCTTGGCTTGAACTGGCGCGTGGCAGTCACGCGCCAGTCGTCTTCAACCTCTAGCCCCCGCCGGCGAGTGCTCCGATGGCCGTGAAACCGGTACCCCCCGATAACCCTTTGAGAATCGATCCTAACCCCACCAAAATCAGGCCGAAAGGCCACCGGAAAGTGGCCCAAACGGCCGTTTATAGGTCGGCGGTGGTGGACCGCCTCAAGCCCTCGGCCAACTTCAAAACACCCTCAAACCTCCACCAAAATGCTTCAAACCACTCCCAAAATAATCCTCACCTCCTGGAGACCAAAAGCCCTCTATCCAATCTCCAAAACTCATTCGAAAACGAGCTCGATTTGTGCTTCTCCTTCGGCCGAAACCCCTCGGTATTTATAGCCCAAAAACCACCCCACGTGGTCGATTTTCCGGCCATTTCTTTCCCTTCACGCCACCAAGACACCCTAGGCCACTCCCTTGACAAGACTTGACGGCCAAATGGCCAGATTTTTCGGCCAAATCGTGCGGCCAGATCTGCCATGCGCGAGTGAAGTTTCTGAAAATTGCAGTTAGGCCCCTGAAATTTCTCTTTAGCATTTTAGCCCTTTTCCTCAAGCCCCTGATCCCTCTAACACTATCACTAAGACCCTCAAGATTATTATTTCTCATTTCACCCTTGAAACTTTCGAAAAATTGTCGTTTAGACCTCCCTCGGGCATTTTTAGAAAATTACACTTTGGCCCGACTGATTTATTTGACCTCAAATCCACTCGATTCAACCCGAAACCACTTAAGGGTTGTTCTACACATCGAACACTATTCTACGACACTCTCTGTTGACTTTTGGACGTCGTTTACAGCAATTCGGTAATATGACCTTATTGACGGCTGTATTTTTACTGTACCGAAAACTGTTCCCGATCTTCTTTCTTTCATCACTAAAAATCATAATTTTAATTGCTCGTCGATACTATACCATTTTCTTGGGCAATCTAGGGTCCGAGGTTCTCCCTCTGATTGATTTGGTCGTCCAAAGCCGTGTTAGTGTGCCCTATAGTCCTAAATTTCCAACTTTGCCCCTTTATCAAATTTCATTTTAGCCTCAAAATTATCCTCGGGTGTTACAATGGTAGTATATATTGATGATAAGTACGAAAGGAAACAACACCAGCTGAAAACCTTTTGGGTTGAATGTAGGCAAAGAACTTCTGGGTTAAACGTGCTTGAGTTGGGAAAGCTCAGTGATAGGTGACCCCCTGAAAAGTTCGCGTAGTTCTATCAGGATAAGTTGTTCCAGTCCTTCCTATTACTTGATGCGAGATGTTACATTTCACATGAAAGGCAGCTAGCTATTTGTGGATGGGGCAGGTGATAATCCACCACCCCCAAAAAGATGAATTTCACTCTCTTGGCCACTTTTTATTACATTATAAGTGAAAACTTACAAAGCAAAGACATTGCATGCTACTTGAGTTGATCCATGATGAGTAAAGTGGAGTGCGATTTTATTCATTCTGGGTGACTTTATCTTGGGATAAAAAAGTCATTTTGAACCTCCATTTCTATTCATCTCATTTCTTTCTCCTCTTTCTCTTGTTCTTACTGTTGCCAACTCGCCAATTGCTGCCTTGTCGCTACTCGTCATTTCTCTTTCATCTCTCTCTCTCTTCTCCTGTTGCCAACTTGTTGACCGCTGCCTTGCCACTACTCATTGCCTCGCCTCTACTCATTGCCTCGCCTCATCGTTTCTCTCTCATCTCTCTCTTTCTTCTCGCTACCTCGTCGACCCATCGCTCTGCCTCGCCACTACTCACCGCCTCGTTTCTCTCTCCTTTCTTTCTTTTCCCCTGACATTGTTGGCCGCCTTGCTATTTCTCTCTCCTCTCTCTCTCTTTTCTCTCGCCACTCTACATTGCCGCCTTGCCTTGTTGTTGCCTAGTAAGTCGATGAGGTAGCAGTCCACGAGTCAGCAATGGCGAGGAAAGAGAGAGAGGAGAGAAAAAAGGGATGGCGGAGAAAGAGAGAGAGGCCAAAATAACATTTTTACCTCATAATAAAGTCACCCTAAAATGAACAAAATCGCACTCAATAAAGCGCCCCGGATTTGTTGACATTGCTACTTTTTCCGAGGCCCCACAGCATTGGTACCCATATAAGTTAATGTCCTTTGATGAGTTACTTCATCGTCATTTGAAATTGTTACAAACTGACCGAGTCCCAGTGACGCTACCCACCAGCTCTTGAGGCTTCCTCTCCTCTCGTTCATTCTTGGACTAGGCAATAAGCCTGCATCAGGGAAGTTAGATTTTTCAAAGAGCCGTCAATAATAAATATACTATGACTTGGATAGGCAATTGAGCAGTTAACTTTTTAAATTTTATATTTATGATTGTTAAACTTGCAATCATAAATATAAAACCTCGAGATTTAGAGTCAGATCTTCGCAATAATTATAAGGCCTACTCATAATTTATCTTAATTGTTAGCACAATCTCGAGATGGTTGAATAGTTACTCGATACTAATTAGTAGATATTTGTCTTGTCATATAACGTGTGATTTTATTAATTAACTTTTATGTGACATTGTATTTATATATGAAAAATGTCTTTGTGATAAGCAAATCCAACGTGATCTCTTGTCCACCTATTTGTGAAGGTGGTGGCATACAATTCTGTGGTGTATCAAAAGGGTAGGGACCGCTAGCTAATCTTTGAGGTACGATATATATGAGTGCGGATCACAGCATCTAATTAAAATTGTCTACTTATTGATGTGGATTTTCTGATGCTGATAACCTCCCTCTTGTTGAACCTTGCTAGCTAGCTTCGCTTTCAGATGCGGACTACTACTTGTAGCAATTTGTGCTCTCTCGTTCACAAAAACCCGTGATATTAAAGATTGCATCTGCAGCACGGCTCCAATAGACTTTGAGATGCCTTTGAGATGGTGAAGTGATTGCTTGATTGTGTGTGCCTGCTGAAATGGACTTGATCTTTAGTTTGGCATTGCAGACGAGTTGTTTTTAGGCAGGGGGGAAGGATAAGAATTAATTAATCTGACCATCTGTTTGTTAATTATGATCACAGTGTCTTCTATATATAGGCTTTCTTTTTGTTTTCTTGCCATCAAGTGAAGACAGGACCTTAAGATCAAAGAGTCTACTAATTAACCCATCAAAATGGTACCTCCCATCCCATCCAACACAAGCAAAGAAATCAATAACGTCAGTAGATAAAGTTGTCAAATAGTTCAGAGAGAGAGAGAGAGGGGGGCGGGGGGCGGGGGGGGATGGAATGCTAGGAGTTGGATTTGTTACAGTTTCTAAAATCATTTTTTGTATTCAAAATTAGGTACACTTGCACGTCATATAAACCATATGTTTAATGAGGTGGAGATTTATGATATTAATAAGAAGACTCCTAGTAAAAAAATTTAAGAAAACATAGATTATATAGATGCAGAATATGAATCTTGAGATGATTGTCTTTGTACGATCTCGATTACGTCAAGAGAGATAAATCGCAAGTTAGGGGTTTAGCCCTTGCACAGAGTGAGAATCAAATTCGCAATCCACCAAAATGACACTAACATATTACTTATCCAATCTCTCGACCAATGCCTTGGAAAAGATAATCAAGTGAGGAAATAAAGTATTCATAAGCTGTAATAATACAAAATAACACAAAACAAATGTACACAATAGTTTTTAGCTACTTTTAAAAAAAAAATTATTTTCAGCCATTCAGACAAATTAATTATACTCTATAACCAGTCAAATAAACTAATTACACTCTATAATCATTTTTTTTTTAAAAAAAATTATACTTAACTAAAAATATGATAGGATCAGAACTAGAGAGGTTAAAACTTAAAAAAAAAAATTAATAGACTTACAAAATTAATTGACAGGGTCAAAACTGGTAAAGTGACTATAGAGTGTAATTAATTTGTTTGAGTGGTTAAAAATATTTTTTATTTAAAAAAATGGCTAAAAATGATTTTTTTTTTTTTTTTGAGACACAGTTAACGTTTACAATTTCCGCTAATATTAAAAACCCAGGATTCTTGGGTTGCAAGTGAGCATTAATAATGATATGAACACTAACCTTATTTAAGTACAAAATAGAGGTGGCCAGAAGAACAAGACTCCCAAGGCCCTTGACCTTACACAGCTTAACTGAAATCTAAAATATAAATTACAATAATATGTGGTTTTAATTTTATTATGTAAAAATAATTTAATCTCAGCTTAACTGAGATTATATTTATCAAGTGTTATAAACATATTGTCTATTTAATGTTAATTTTTTTTTATATGTAAGTTGGTCTGAGCTGAAATCTAAGACAACCCACTATTAAATTTAATTTTTTAGTATAAGAAAAATAATTTTTAATGATAATCTAACTCAAAAAAATTATAACTCACCTCAAAATTTATGACGTGTAGCTCTTCATCCAACCCCCCTCAAAAAAAAAAAAAAAAATATGCCTCTCCCATTTATGGATCCACCCTTACTATAATTATTCAAGATTAAGTTTGATAGATACATCCAATGTGACCCTATTCACTATTATATTTAAGATTAAGTTCTATCATATGGTAGGTACATCAAATGTGACCCTATTCATTATTATATATGACAAATTTAATATTCTATTCTCAGTGATACCTATGATATATAAGCATATTTTTTTAATTAATAGAAGGGGTTGTTCTTTATAAAAAATATATAAAAAACCAAAATGCTAAAAACAATCCCATAAAGTATATATAAAAATTATTCCAACTATAGGAGTTTTAGGGTGAAATCTACCCTAATGTATATATGTGGTACAAACATCAAAGTCCAAAGATGCCTGGCACATCGGAATCCTTGGGGCCGGATAACTGGCAGTGTGCGCCTATAAAATTTAAATTTATGGGTGCCAAAAACGCAATTACTAAAGTCTAAAAGTGTATTATTGAAATTTATAAACAACACTTAGTGTTGTCTAATCCCGTGCCTAATCTTACAAGTTGAATAGAATATATTAAAAAACCAACCACTCAATACTGCCGGGCAGTGGGCGAGCGTCACACCCTACCCGTCTCACCGCTACCGCGCGCCCACAGATTCCGCTTTCTGCCTCATCGCATGCTGGATTCGTCGGCCCACAGCCCACTGATCCCACTTTGCTCATGACCTCCTTCTCCAATACTTGGATACACGTGTCAACTTGCCGTTTGCCTGTGAACCAATTAAACTAACTTCATGTTTGCCATTTATCTATACATTTTAACTTTAGTTTATGAACATAAACCGTGAGAATAATGTTCATATTTCCACTATTTTTCCAAGTTAAAAAAAATGTATTTTTAGATATTTTTAATAAAATATATTTGATACGGCAAATGTATTTTTAGTTGTTATTATAAAATATATCTCACCATCCATCCAAATAAATGGCTTCTACAGCTGGGTGCTCAATACTCCAGAGTCAGTTTTGCGAAGACTTATAAAGTTGCAAATTCTTAGATATTTTTATATATTCTTAATAAATGAAATATATTAGCTATTATATTTTCTAAAAAATTATAATTATAAAAATCATTTTCTATATATAATTTTGATCCATTACAAGTATTGCTTAATATTTTATTTTTAATATAATTATTATTTACGATACACATATCTCTAATATGTGCATAATGCTAATATAAATGTTTTAATTTGAGTAGGTTAAAGTATTAATTACTAGCAAAGACAACATGTGTTACATTATACGTCTGTCAGTGATAAAATACTAATTTTATGGCGTGTCACTGATTAAAAATTTTAAAGTAAAGTTTATTTTTTTTTAAATTTAAGTACATAATTATTATTATTAAATTATGATATTAGGTTAAGTTGAATATTAACTTGAATTTTTAGATTCGGAGATAATTAATAATTTATCATCTGCGTCACCGCACAGAAAGTTGAGGATTTGTGGATTTATTATTTTCTCGGGAAGTCAAGAATTTGTGGATTACAAGGCGACGAATTGGACAAGACAACGTAAGAAACATGCAAATTTTCCCAGAAAAGAAAAGATAAGGATAAGAAATTGACATTGTGCTCCAGTAACTTGAATCATTGATTTCACCCAGTTGCGGATAAACTCTCTACCCCTCCCGCGATTCATCCGTTGATTTCTTCCTTCATCAACCCCCCTGCAATTGATAATCCCTTCGTTGTCACTGTGAGCTTCTGCAGAATCCATGGCGTTTTCGTCCTGGTTTTCTCGTTTACGCTCGTCCTCGAAACCCATGTACAACAACCTCCGATTTTCGTTCTTCAATACACATAGAACTCGAAGCTCAGAACTTGCAAAGGTACTGACTTCAGAAACGAAACATACCCCGATCGAATCATGGGCGTGTTCTTTGCTTCCAGTGGCCTTGGCCTTCTCTGCTGGGTCAATCGCTCTCTATACCCAGAAAAACCCATCTTTCTGCGATGCCTCTGATCTTGATAATCGGTAATGAATTCATAGTCTGAATTCCTTCTAGTCTCTCTCTCTCTGGGTTTTGTTTAAAATGGAACTTTGGTTCAACTTTCAATAATTGATGGAGCTTTTGGAGTGGGTTTATGATTTATGAATTGGGAATTTATTTTTATATTGTTCTGCAGAGGTGTGAGCTTTGGGGGAAAAGGAAGCACAGAATATTTGGTGAAGGGATCCCACAAAGATGTACCTCAAGAGCTTATTGATGAATTGGAGGACATTTGTCGGGTAATATAGCAATTTATCTATTTAGTTTAGTTTTGACAATAAGGTTTGGAGTTCTCATACTCATTTACGTTACCTTGCGTGATTGCATATTTTCATTTTTATTAGTCAGCAATAAGTTGAGAGCCTTAATTCTTTTTGTTTTTGAATTGTTTCCACCCCAAGGTATATTAGCAGATGCTTTGTATTTGTCAGGATATTTATGCGACGCTACTTTTATATTACACAGGATAATATGACAATGGATTTTGACGAGAGGTATTTTCATGGGAAACCACAAAACAGCTTCCACAAAGCAGTGAATATCCCTGATGTGGTTGTTTTCCCAAGGTGAGGCTGGGTTTTAAGATAACCCTGGAAACTATGCCATAATTTGTTTTCCAATTGGCACTCCAGTTGTTGTCTTTGGAGAAATACATTTGTTTAGATTGCTTGCTCCTTAATTTGTCACCAATCTTTTACTTCGTTCACCGATATCAAACCGTTATCTCTCTGCTTGCGGTCATATTCAGATCCGAAAACCCTCTTATTTCTCATAATGAGATTCTGTTTTTCATTTTATGCTCATAATTATATTTGATCTGCTCGTGAGTTGAATCTGTCTAACTGAGCTATTGATAAACAATGCTGAGCTGATAAATTTGAACTCTGCCTTGAATTTGTTTGATAATGATCCATAAGCCTTTGTCCAGGATTTTGGGTCCCCAAAAATCATCTAAATTGAAATATCATGTATACATTTTCTGCTGTTACTTTGATTGCTACAATTTTGTGAGGCAAGGGGTAAGGCAACTAGAGCTACTAATTTAGTCCTTACTTTTATTGTTTTACTTTTTGTAAAGGAAATAAAAATGTTGTTAGTCCTTACTTCATTATTCTTGTGGTCTACTAGTAGTACACTATCTCCTAGCTGTCTCTTGAAAATGCACCTGATGCAGTAGTTTGTGTGCAGGTCAGCAGAGGAGGTGTCCAAAATTGTTAAATCTTGTAACAAGCATAAGGTCCAAATTTTTCTTGTTGCTTTTCAGTTCATATGGTTTGCTGTTTGTTTGACTTCAATATCGCTCTTCACCTGTTCATTGAAATCTATGCTCTTGGACTGCATCAACTGATAACTGTCTTGCATACATTGTGAGGAAGTTCAAATTAAAAACTGAAGATAACTAAATCTTCCATCCAATTCCAATGCTTGTTACTCAAACGTATTTATTATAAAACTGGAAGAGCTTATAACCTGATTTATTTATTTGAGTCTTTTAAAATTTCTGATGTTTATAATTTAATAAGCAGGTCCCTATCGTACCATATGGTGGAGCTACATCAATTGAGGGTCACACCTTATCACCTCATGGAGGTGTTTGCATTGACATGACTTTGATGAAAGTATGGGCTTGTTTTTTGTTCTAAATCATATTAAATGGCTGTAAGGATTTCTTATTATATATTCAGTTTTTTGACATTCAGTAGTAATCCTAATCTTTTATTAGTATCACTGCATATTTTGGTGTTTTGTAATGGATTTCAAACTCAAGGCAGTGTCTGTCTTTCTCTCTCTCTTTCTCTTCTGAAATCCCTCACCTTAAGGGCCCCTTCCCGCCGGCCTCACATATGGGGAGAGGAGGTTAAACACGGAACCCAGCGGTCAAGGATTGAACACGGGACCACTCACTGGCTATATAGCGGCTACAGTCCACCCATCTTCAAGACGTGCTCGCCCCAACCGCTAGGCTATGCCTGCGGGGGCCTCTCTTTCTCTCTCTATATATATGTGTGTGTGTGTGTGTAAGGTTCCTTTTAACATTTAAGTTTTTTTTTTTGGTTGATATCCTCTGTACTTCATGGATTGTGTGCCATTAGGCCCGTTGATGTGCCATTCTGCTGGTCAAATTAATTAGGCCTGGAGCTGGTGCGGGTCCTCCTTACTGCTTTACTTCAAGTCTGTGCTGCTTTTTTGGATATTTTTTTTTTTGGCATTATCCATTTTAGTAGGCTGCCGATGGGTATGCCGCCTTATTCCTAGGATGCGCTTAATGACTTCCAATTTAACAAACCAAGGGTAAGGTTGTATATGAAGATGACCTTATCCTCACAAACCGGGCAGCCCCATGCATTGGGGATGCCCTTTTACAGTACAGTTTGAGTCAATCTAATCTGAAACCAACATGGATATACTATGGAAGGTTATTAGTATTTTTGAGCTTTTGATCTAATTGAGTGCTATTCCAATGGATAAATAACAATTAACTTTTGTTGCTTAACATAATTATTACACAAGTGTCTGCTCTTTCATTGTCTTTTATTTTGCATTGATGTTAAATTGTAGAGTGTCAAATCATTACATGTTAAAGACATGGATGTGGTTGTTGAGCCTGGGATTGGCTGGATGGAGCTTAATGAATACTTGGAGCCTTACGGTCTATTTTTTCCACTCGATCCTGGTCAGTTTTGGATATATCTTCTGTTTGACTATTCATTTAATGTTCCCGATATATTTTAATGCCTATTACAATTTTTTTGCTAAGTTATGCTAATTATTGCCAATTATTATTCTTTTTTCTAAGTTATGCTGATTATAGGTTCCTGATTTTTTTTTTTTTTGGGAAAAATAGATGTTCCATGTCAGGCCTTTAAAAAATGCCCCTGCTAAGTAGCGTTCCCATATCATGAAGTTCCCTTGCTACCATTATCTGAATAGTGCCACAGCGTTGAATTTGTTAACATTACTACTTGATAACTTAGTTTTATAATATTGCTCCAGTATCTGGTGACCGATCAAAATTTGAGGATAAATTCTTCTGTTTACAAATCTTACCGCTTGCAGTTGTTATCCTTTCTGCATGAAAATGAGGAAATTAATTGATAAATTATTTTGATTTATCAAGTGTATTAGAAGGATATTTACCACAAGTTATTGTACAGAATTTTTATATTTATCACCATTCTGACTTGCAGGACCTGGAGCAACTATTGGGGGTATGTGTGCTACACGCTGTTCTGGTTCTTTAGCTGTAAGGTATTAACTCAGTTCCATGGAGTACTAGTTGGATGCTTTGATTTACATTTATGCTTGCAGTCCAGTGATTATGCTGTCAAAAAGGACCACAACTGGTTATTTAAAATGAATATTATAGTTCCTTTTTTTATTCAATTGGTTCATTTTATACTTAGATATATTTAAATAGGATCTTTCTAGGACTTTGATTCAGTCAATTTGACAAGAACTGCTTTAATTCTTAGATCCTTTTTGGTAGCTTGATGACTAGTCTTTTGGTAGAATTGTTGTAGGAACTCAATTATCATCATCATCAATATTGCACCTTCTCTTAACCAAGTTAGGGTTAGTGACATTGTATTCACAATGTCAGTTAACTTTTAAAAGTCACATTAACAATACAATACTATACAAAAGAATATTGTGGCAAAATTTTACTCTAGATGCCCTTCCTGATGCGACCCTCTAGTAAGGGAATGATAAGATAAAGTTCCAACATCATCTTCATATGAAAAAGTTTCATGAGATTTCAGTGAACGAAGATAATTGATATGGTTGTATTCCATTACATAGTTGATGTTGTGAAACCAACTTGTATAACATGGAACTCAAAAATGCAAAAATTCTTCTTGCTTGCTTCCTGAGTTTGAAAAAGATGTATTTTTATGGGATCTGAATTAATGGTTTTGTTTTTAGCATGTAGGTATGGAACTATGCGTGATAATGTCATCAATCTCAAGGTTTTTTATCTCTCCTTTGATGTGTAAGATATGTGTCATGTGTTGCATTTTACATTGTAGTTCACCTGCAGGTTGTTTTACCCAATGGAGATATTGTCAAAACTGGATCTCGTGCTAGAAAAAGTGCTGCCGGGTGTGTTCTTTGATCTATTCAACCTTTTGTGCTTGTAGTTAGTCTTTTCATCCACTGTCTCAGGATCACTATATATATGGGAAATAAATTTTTAGTCACTAATGATTAGAATAACACAATGTGGAAAGAATTGCTAGCCAGAGTACAAACTATTGGAGTGAATTTTCATAAGTTGATGATCCCTCTTTGAGATACATTCTACATGTATATATAAAACAGTAAAAATTCAAAGATATTGCCATGCTTTTGGTGAATGTCTAGGCTGACATCTTCATCTCTCTTCTGGTTGATGGTGTAAGGTAGTCAAAGATACTGCCCATGCCAAGGGAACTGGCAAGGGCGTGCTGGCTGAGGTTTCCAAACACCTTGATCTGCATGCTTACTTCTTGCCCCTTGACTTAGCTTGCCTCCCTTCATGCCTTGTGAATTGGTTGAGCGCAAGGTGTCACCCACGCATGCCTACCTCTATATGAAGGTGCTGACAGTAGCTTTTAGTACTTACAACACACAACACTATCACAAATTCAAAACATCTCATTATTTCACACACAAAAGGAACTCTCTCACACTGTTATACTTACGACAAGCACACACACTCACAATATCACACTTAATAACTGAACACAGCATACAAACATAATAGACTAGCACCAGCACAGAACCAAGAACTATCTCAACACTAGCAAGCTGACACTCATGCAAGGGGAGAAAACTCCTCATTCACACAGCCCAGGTCTATATAGGCTTTTATACAGTTGGGGCATTGAAGACTGTTCTACCTTGTTATAGCTTTCCCAGTTCTCTCAACTTTATTAGCCTTTAGCCAGCTCCTTTTCAGCTCCCACAGCCTCTATGCAGCTACCTTCTCTTCTCTATGGGTCTCCAGCTTTAAGGAGATTTATTCCCCATTATATCACAGCATATCACCCTTCGCAGCCCACTTTCTGCCCATCTTCAGCCTTCATCTCACCAAATTTTCTTAAGCCAATAGCATCCTCAAAAGCCCATCTGGATTCAATGGGAGCATCATATCTTCCAAACAATAAAAAGTTGATTCTCAAAATAAGGCCTTTTCCAATAATGAATTTTGACCTATGAAAGAGGGAGCTTGGTCATATTTTAGCTCGGGAGCTTGGTCATATTTTAGCTCCATATTGCATATCTAAGAATACCGAACACAAGATACCAAGGTTAGGTGCTTTGAAGAGTCCTCATAGAAATCAAGTGTTAAAACACTGATTTTTTACTCTCTCTTAACTCCATAAACACACTAAATTACTTGATGAAATTCCAATTGTTCTGGTTATATTCTGCACAGGAGGTTTTGAGCTCTTATTGAGTCATCAAATGTTACCAAGTTGCAAGATGAGGTCATTTTGTGTCTCTTATGTGTGTCTCTTGAAAGCACCAAGGTTAGGTGCTTTCAAGAGCCCTTATAGAAACCAAGTGTTAAAACACTGATTTTTTACTCTTTCTTAACTCCTTCATAAACACACTAAATTACCTGATGAAATTCCAATTCTTCTGGTTATTCCACACAGAAGGTTTTAAGTTTTTAATGAGTCATCAAATGCTACCAAGTTGCAAGATGAGGTCATTTTGTGTCTCTTAAGTGTGTTATCATCTAAACTAGGATTGCAGTTGACCTACATCTTCTTATCTAACCTGGTAAACTTGGTAAATGTCATTTATCTCATTTTACAAAATAAGGTTCACCATATTTCTCATATAACAATGTATATACATGGCATGTTTTTGGATATGACACTAGTGATACCCAATCATGATGCATGAACTTCTGGTTTTGAGAGTCATTTAGTATTTGCTTCTGGCTCTAATTTAATCACTTTCAGTTAGGCCACCTTCTTAACCTTTGAAATTGCATGTGCTAGGTATGATCTGGCGCGACTCATAATTGGAAGTGAAGGAACTTTGGGTGTGATAACTGAAGTTACTTTGCGCCTTCAGAAAATTCCACAGTACTCAGTGGTACTTTTTGACTATTTCTGTTTTATGGTTTTCTTTTCACTGTTATTGCATTGATTGTTACTCAAAGCTTCAGTGCTTACTGAATTTGTTTCTTTGTAAAGATTGTATGATCCTGTAATTGGTATTTGTCTCATTTTTTTTTTTTTGAATTGTCAAAATTGGAAACTCTGTCACTTATGCCATTCCTAACTTTCCTAATTTTCCTGTTAGCTTATACCGTGTATCATCTCTTATTTGTGCCAAAAATAAGCCATTAGTATCTACTTGAGATCAATGACTTATGGGTTGTAATCATCAAAATGTTCTCATATGTTTTGATGCTAAAATGAGAACATTTTGATGCTAAAATGTGCAGATAACAGATGAATGTTTTGAAAATCAGTTATGGGAAATTGGTTCAGTTGAATTAGCACTTAGCAGTAAATAAGGATCTGGTGGTCAGAACTGGACTTGAGTTGCTATGTGATTCTTTCCATAATTGGTTACATTATACAAGCAGAGTGTTGTGCAATTGAGGTCAAAAAGGGTAGCATGGGTCATGGAATAGATTAGAAATTTTTAGTAGATGCATACCATCATTTAACAGATTTCAAAATTGTTTGAGTCTAGATAATTGGGTTAGCTTCAAATTATGATCTATGTTCCACAAGAATCTAACTCATATCCTTGTTGAACATGTTAAAATACAAGTTAGAAGTGCCATGTGGTGTGCCTGGTGTTGGTGGCTTGTACTTGTAGTTTACATCTTTTGGAGAGAATGTATTGACTCTTATATTTAAATGTTTTTTCATTGTATTCTGATGATACAAGATTGATGAAAACAAATGATGTTTTTTGTATGTTCAATGGTTGATATCGTTTGGGATTCCTAATTGTTTGAGAATATATTTTATTTTTCCTTTTTAGTTTAGGATTCTTATTTCCTTTTGGTTTTGGATTTTTATTCATATTTGGAGTTGAATTCCTGTTATAATTATTTTCCTCTTAGGTATAGATTCCCTTCTATAAATAGGGATGCTATGTAGTGGTTTTTAGCGTCAATTTGAATGAAATAATAAGTCTTTTTAGAGAAGATTTCTCTTATTTGCTCTTTTTCCATGTGGTGGATTCCTAAGGATTGGAGTGTAATTGTATCCTTGGTGTGGCCTGCTAAGGTGGTGATTTGGTCGTTCATCTACATCAACTTTGTTCATTCGTAGTGGGGTTTTAACCTCGCCAAAATTAGATTGAGTAGCCCATCCATGTTTTCAAGAAATCAGGTCTTGAGGAAGGTGACTGTATCAGTGAACAGAGGAAGGGATTGGAAGTAGGATGGATGTTAAAGTAATAAAGGAATGAGCAAAAGTAGTAAAATGTGGACTGGGGCATATCATATAATGCCCAAGGATTTTGTGCCTAAAGAGGGTTAATGATGGAGTTATAGTTAGAAGATTAGATGGTGGGTCTTGCATGAGAAATATTTGAATGGTTAGATCATGGATAGAGTAGAATTTGACTGGTGGTTGATATGTTAATTGACCTTGGGTTGTGTGCTCCATGAAAGAATGTTCCTCATGTGCTATGGGATGTTTGTTCCTAATCCGGATGGCGTAATTGGTCCCTATCCTATCTGCTTGGACAGTTTGAATTTTAGTGATATTTTTATAGGCTTGTGAGCTGTTAGGGGTGTTATATTAAGATTTCTTTGTGGATTTTCAAGATTCAATATTCTTATGTTATGTTCTTTACTTCCTTTTCATATTTGAATACTGCTTGTTTGATTTTTGATTCTTGAGAGTTCCTGTATTGTGTGGTCTTTTACTTGTCAATGTGTGACCACTGTTTTCCATTCAATGGAGGAAGTATTAGCAAGTGGGAATACAAACAAGCACATGAATATCTACAATGGAGCAAGTATTAGCAAGAGGACATAAACAAACACAAGATTCATGTTTCTAGTGGGCCAATCTAGGTAATAAGCCTGAGGGAAGGTGTTTTGGACTTAATTATGTTCTCAAGCTTGGCCCTAATCATGATGGAGGTTGTTTCTTTTTCACTTTTCCTATGTTTAATTTTGTCCTGAAGCATGGTCATAAACATTGTGGGCATTGTTCTTTTTCACTTTTCCTATGTTTTTGTTATGGAGGTTGTTTAGCTTTATATGCTTTGAGCTGAATATGGAAAATTGTTTTCTTGATTGTGTTGGCTTGATTTTCAAAGTCACATCCTTGTTGAACATTTACGGGGTTCTTAGCAGGCTGCAAGATAAGTAGTGTAATTCCAGAAACTGAACCCAAGTAGCTTTTAATGCTTTATTCTGTTGCTGGATTATAATGATCACCTTGGTTTGAAGTCTCAACAAAATTTGAAACTTGACACTGTTCATCAATTCCATTGAATCCTTGGAAACAGTGCATTGATGGATAATTTCAAACCAGAGTAGGTTTAGTTCAGCGCATAAAATTACTTCTTCTTTGACCCATTCATGGATACTAACTCAACTCAACTTGGCTTTTTCTGAACCATTTGAGGCAAGCTACATGTACCCTACTTCACTATTCTGCTGCACAAAGTCCACAGTTGAAGTTGACTACAATATATTGTCCCTCTCTCCTGTAATTAGACAGTGTGGTGGAGCACCTATTAGTCTTTGTTATACATTGCCAAACCATCTCTCCTGATTTTTATTTTTATGGATCTATACCTGACCTATATAATTTTCCCAAAAAATAAGAATTACCGGCAACTTTACCAAGTCTTTATTGGCAAAGTGGTTATGCTTTCCATTGACTAAAAGTTTCTTACAGGTTGCAATGTGCAATTTTCCGACAATTAAGGATGCAGCAGATGTTGCTATAGCTACCATGTTATCTGGTATACAGGTCAGATCTGACTCTGTTCTTAAATTTGTTTTGTGCCCTTGCATGTTCCAATATGATTATTTAACCACTCCAGTGCCCCTGCATGTTCCAATTTGATTATTTAACCACTCCAATTAATTGTAAGTCATTCGAAAGAAAAATGGTGATGCACTATCTTTATACTTGCTTTGCTTTGTTTTCAAAGGTCCTGCTTTGTATTATATTTGGAATTAAAAAATATCTATGATTATTATTTAACAATTGCCAACAAGATACACCTTGCTTCAACTGTCTTAGACCTTTTTCTAATACAATGTGAAAGATGTATAGGAATGAAAGGCATATATACTAGTTTGCATAAATAATGTAACATTAACTGGATGCGTTACTGGGACACTCCCGTTGTACTTGTATTGATACTAAATGTTTAAACCTGACACTTATGCCCCTAGACTATAAATAAATACCTAAGAAACACTTCACTAATCCTGGATTATTAGTGTGAAACTCACTTTGGAGGAACAATTTTAATTCATGTATGCCCTTGACATGTTCTCTAGTAATCACAAATCATCAGCATACATTTTAATCATATACTACATTTGCAGAACAATGATAGGAAAACATGCTGATTCACAATACACCAATCAGTATTTGAGTCCTGGACACCCAAACACAGGTTTGTTCGGAGGAAGGGTTGCAAGATCGAGGGTATCATTAGCCTAAAGATTTAACTTCTTCTCTTCTGTTGCAGTTCTTAACCAGTATGAGATAAAGGTTCTGAAACAGTGAAGAGCGAATATGGAAGATAAACATTGATGGAGCATTAACACAAGGACAAGGATATAAGGCACAAAATTAGAGATAATGTAGGAAGTGTAGGTTCATTTACATTCTGAACACGATAAGAAAATGCTACCCATTGGTACCTGGATCTAAGGCCAAGGAAGATCTGGTGGAGCATATGAAGTAAGAGGGGCTAACTCTTCTACTTTACTCCTCATATACACCTGCAAATTATTGGAAAGATGAAGAGATTTTGATGAAGAGACTAATCAATTGGAACATGCAGAGACAAGGATTGAGTCGACAAGAGGCTATAACGGGTAATTGAAGATTATTATCCAGGTTCATGGAGAAATAAGTGTTAATAAAATATGGAGTAGATTCAGAAAAATTGAAGGAAATTATTTATCCCCTAGACTTTGGACAAAAAAATGCCTAATGCTGTGCATTTTAGAAGCTGACAGATAATCTCCTTATACTTTAGGCTGCAGTATAAAATCAACAGCTCTTGGTGGTTCTTAATAGACTTAATAAAAGATGAGAAGAAATGACCAATAAATTTCATGTAGTTTTTATAGCAAACATGACCCTTTAATTTAATATTTTGTGGGTCAAATTGGTATATGAAACACACACACACACACACACACCATTAAGCATAATAGATTCATTCATATTTTACTTCAATCTAACATATAAAGAATTTATGTGTCAACTTCTGATATTACAGAGTTAATGTGTTAGTCACCCAATGATAATGTACAAGAGAAGGAAGGTAATTACTCCCCAAAAGTAAGATCTTCACATGCAAAAATATTAAGGGTACAGTTAAACCATCAATATCCCTTTCTTGAGACACAGATCATTTCAAAAAATTGGAAATCCCACTGACCAGCTAATGAACAGAGGAAATACAAGTGAAGATATGAGGAAGAAAGAGGAAATAAAGACTTTCAAGGACAAAAGAAGGAATGAGGAGAATGAACCTATAGTACTGAAGAGGGCATCACCTATAGAACAGAAGATTATTGAAGCATTCATCCATAAGAGTAGGTAGGAAACGTGTTTTTCCACAAGATGCGATTCTTCTTATCAGCCACCCCATTGCTTCAGATTCAGTTTCCAGATGAGGGTGGAATCTAATATGGCAACATCCTTTTGCCTTGTCCAAGCCATATTAGAAAAATGGTGAAGCAAATAAACAACAACATACAACAACATATCCAGCTGTTATCCCACTATGTGGGGTTGGCTACATGAATTCTAGACTTCTATGTGGGTTATCTCCCAACAAATAGTTTGTCTAGAATTCATATTTGGATCCGACTAGGTTTTACGCTGGCTGTCGGCTACCTAACGCAACCCTCCTCCTTTATCCGGCCTTGGGACCGGCAGTGGATAATATCCCCTGGCGGAGTAATGATGAAATGAAGTTTGAACACCATCTTCACATGGAGAAATTTCATGAGATGGTGGTGAATGAAGATAATTGATATAGTTGTGTTCCATAACTTAGTTGACATGGTGAAACCAACAAGTACAATATGGAAACACAACGAAGGTGAAGCAAATAAAGAGTATTGCAAAATCCTGATGAAAAAGAATCTTACCTGTATCTTTCCAGTACATCTTGCCTTTTCATGGTTATCCTATGTTCTGCTCACTCGTTTTGTTTGATTTTCCTTTTGTTGTTACTCTTGTTCTATTCTTTTTCAAATTGACATGTCTTGATACATTAGCAAATGATGAATCATGGAACAGTTGTCTTTCATCTTCTATGATGACTTCTTGTTTATGTCTATTAACATGGTATTAACTCTGCAAAAGGTGAAAAGAAAAGAACTTCAAGAACAGGGGTACACTTGATTGTGCAGTGTGCAAATTGCATACTGTTATCTATGAAAAAATCTAAGCTTCACTTCTGTGTTGCTTATCATCAAGAGTATAGACAGAAAACATGTGCATGACTCTTGTTCTAGCTAGAGCAAATTGAATTTCAAAACGTACAAGTTTGATGAGGATGATGCACTGTTAATAAACCACTTTTTCACATATTTTCTGTTTCATAATAGGTTTCAAGAGTGGAACTACTAGATGAGGTTCAAGTGAAAGCTGTCAACATCGCTAATGGGAAAAACTTGCCTGAAGTTCCAACTTTGATGTTTGAATTTGTAGGCACAGGTGAAATGTGATTCTTTTTATGGTGGTGGTGATATCAATTAATTTGTTTTTAAACAGACAATCTGCTATATATTTCACTGTGTAGAAAATATAATGTAGTTGTCATTTTAAGTTAAACTTTATATTTATGAGGTGGCAAATGATATTAACAGACTGAATATTGTGAAATGCAAGGAGCACTTTTTCTATGAGTGGGAATGGGATGGTATGGTATGGTTTCTTCTGCCAAGAAAGGATAGCATGATGAGAATCAAATATAAAAAGCAATGCCTCTTCAATAATGAGATATGTGATAAGAGAGCCTTTCTGTGTGTGTAAGTACTAAATGTGGAAAGAATAGAAGTAGACATGGAAGGCTATGACAAATGATAGATATAAGTTATCTATAAACCCAGACTAAATAACTTTGATGTACTTCTAAATCTCTACTTGAGGAATCATATTGTTGAAAGATGAAGTTTGACAATTGGATGTGATTACAGTGCTAGATATATTTTTATTGTTTACTCATTATATATTTTTGACTTTGCAATACAAGTTTTCCTTTATTTGGCATGATGACTCTCCTTGAGTTAACACCTGCTGTCAGTTATGGAAATGTACCAGAAGTAACTACGCAAATCAACCTTGTGATATATCCTGCAAGCTTTTTGCTTCCCCTTGCTCAAGCTTCTCCTTGGAAGGACCTACTCAGCTTAACTAAGCAAACCCACATCGTGCCCATCCTTAGAGCCATAAGGTCATCGCTGCCACTTGTCTCAATAGAAAATGGTTGCTCACCTATCAAAACATCAACTAGTCCCCTTGTCTGAACTTGTGGAACAGAGCCTAGAATCAAGGCAATGTGCTTACGTCTCTGTCTTGATGGAGAAGGGGGGCACTCCTAGACCAGTCAAATGAGAGAAGAACAATAGAAGACAAAGACACTTTTTGAAGGAATTTGTTCTCATTGAACAAAGTGCTCTACTCCCTGCAACCCTTGGAGGTGCCACCCTTACCTACTTGGGGGATGGCAGCTTTACATGTTGAAGGTTTGTCTGAAGAATGCTCTCCATACCAATTTGTTGAGTATGGAGGACGAGCCACCTGTTCGTAGGTTGCTTTTGCCTGAGGGCATCATGGGCTTGTTTTTCAAAGATCAATCACGTATACCATGGACCTGTAAAAATCAAGGGCTCCCCCATCCCTGCCTCCTCTTTCTCTCTTAATCACCTTGGTACTCTCTCTTCTAATTTTAAGTGATCATGTACCCCTTGTGCATATCATTACCTCCCAGAAGGCCCACTCATTCAATTCCACTCTCATGTAACATGCACATGACTAATCTGCTAAGACCGAGAACCAAGTGACTCTATGAGTTGTGTTTACACTATAGCTCCTTCCATAAATTCTCTCATAAAAAACTATCTGATACTTGTTCGTCATTGGAAATTTCTTGGGTATATGGTAGATAGCTGTTGATCCTTATTTTATGCATATTTGAAATTGTTTAACACGAGTTAGATAAGATTAAGGAACATAGTATTAAAGATTAGGAAATGTGAATTTAGTGCATATAAGAAAATAAGTTTGTTCATTGTGAATCAAGGCCTTAAATAATTCCATCTACAGAAAAATGTAATCTAATTACTTACTTCTCCTTTGCGTATATATGTGTGTGTGTATATATATAGTTTCATCATGACTGCTAGTGTTTATGCTGTGTAATGTTCCATTTCACCAGAAGCATATTCACGTGAGCAAACACAAATCGTTCAGAAGATTGCATCTGAGCATAATGGATCAGATTTTGTTTTTGCAGAAGATCCTGAGGCCAAAAATGAACTTTGGAAGGTACATGGCCCTCTAGTTGCTGTATCATTCATTTATTGTTGCAGTTTTGTGCTTTTAAGTTCTCTTTGTGATGTTTTCTTCACATTTTTCATGGCCGCTCTAATTAATCCAGTTTGAAAAAAATCATCATATATCAACATAATCAAATTATCAACTTTTCTATTCAGATACTACTCATTGTAACCAGTTGCTTGATTTGGTCTTTATCTCCATTGTTTTGCCCTCCAAAGTTCACAGTTTGAAATTTAATTTCTGTTTTCTAAATTTTTTCCAAATATGCCCTCAGCATGAACATTCTCATACTTTCGTAGTGAGGTGGTTAACCAAAATTGTCTAGGTTATCATAATCTTTTTCCTTAAAATTTATTAAGTTTGTTATTTGTTGTTGTATATGTAGATAAGGAAAGAGGCACTTTGGGCTTGCTTTGCTATGCAACCAAATTTTGAAGCAATGATATCGGTCAGTTTATACTCATTTAGTTGTGTTCTATCAGCAGTTGACCTTACATGAAGTTGAATGTTTGGTTGCTTTGAAGAAATTCAGATGCTCTGGTGTTAGTGCTCCTCAAGATTTTAAATATGTATAAAATAATAACTGTCATGGTTTTCTCGATAGGGTTTGGGATTAGCTATAACACCTATCCCAATTACCCTTAATTTGTGATTCCTGTTATTAAACATAGGGCATAAATTTAGTTTAATACTTTTATTCTCATTATCTTCACTTGAATTTTTTTGGGTCTTCTGAGAGATTTGTTGTATCTTAGCGGATTTTTTTGGGTCTTCTGACCAAATGCTTCTCAGTCTTTATGTGCTTAAATTTTCCCTAGTTGATGTCTGCTCCAAATTCCTATAGCATTCATATGAAACCTTGTTTTCCATTTTTTTGGTTCCTGTCATCCCACTGATAACTCCTAACATCATTTGCATTCTCCAGCCTATCATTTTAAATTTGATTTTTGAGTTTCCAACGTCCTAATTTATAATTGGTTTATGTTGGTTGTCATTGTTAAGTCACCACTTACCCTAAAAGTTTAAGCTATTCGGAAAGGCCCAATATTATCACACACTCTAACAGTTTATTTCAACTTGATGAGTATAAGGAAATTGCTTAGCATTTTTAAAGACCATCAAACTGGTGCAGACAACAAGAAGCTCGTAAAAAAGCAAGTTCAATGAAACTCTATAACTGTAACTGACAGAAGGCATATTTCAATGCTGGCCCCTTGCAACCTGACAGTGTTTTTGTTTAGTGGAGTTCTATTTCTCATTTATTTATACTTTGTTTGTGACTGTCAGTTCTATTAATGACTTGTTAAGTTTTTAGATAATTGCTATTTTGGTAAGTGTAGAAAGCCGTGTAATAGAAATAGAGATGGTTAGGAAAAATATATAAACAGTTTCATTCATACAAAATATACAGTTAGATAGTTTTTTCTGTGTGTAACTGTCTCCATATGAACAATTACCATTTGTAACATAAATATGTGTTAAATCCGAATAATAAGTAAGGAGTTTTACAGTCCAAACTTTTTCATGGTATCAGAACGGTGAGATAGAGAGTTGAGAGAGAGAGAGAGAGGGGCGAAGATGGTGAAGTTCTTGAAGCCAAAATTGAGAAACCCTAATTTCTCGAGAGAAAACATTGCCATCGTCAACCACTACCCCATCTCCTTCATATTCGTTCACCATTGTCACAGTCACAACTGCACTATTGTCATTGTTGCCCTTAATTGCAATCACAATTGTTGCCATCGAAGGGATAGTCGACCACAACCACGAAGCTGCGTCGAAGAAAGCAAAGGGCGCAGCACAAAACTTGAACAACCATCGCCGTCATCAGAGAAGATGAAGGGGCACAACACAGAGTGACACTCTAGCATCAAAGATGGTAGATGTAGGCAGTTGGTCGCAGGCGAAGAGTTGCACCAGTCGTCCTCATAGAGAAGATGGACGGTCGTTCACACCAAGGAAGGCGAAGAAGACTGCCAAGAAGCCTCATGTCAAGGAATTTGCTGGCATCAGCAAATACCCTAAGAGGGTGATTCGCAAGGGGTTAAGAAGAGCTAAGAAGTCTTGCGTCAAGGCATTCATCAAACTTGTCAATGCCAATAAAATAAATCTAGTGTCAGTGAAGACAAAGGAAGTTAAGAGTAAATTTCATCCTCCACAAGATGACACAAGATAATGCCACAAAGGATAAGTATTATGACCCTGAAGACACATCAAATCGGAGTAAATTTCATCCTCCACGAGACGGCACAAGAAATCTAGGATGTCGCAAATGAGACGTATTCCGACACTAACGACACAGTAGAGGTGTTGTCAAGGAGACTTCTTAGTTACTAAATAACTTAGTTGTCTAACTAGATATTGGCAGCAACTCAACATGTTCAAAGTGATCTAAATAGACAGGGACTTCATAAAGAGTAAAATTGAAGGTGGATAAGGATCTACCGAAAACTCAACTTGAAGATGTGACGATCCAAACTAGGCTTCCTTAATATTTGTAACCTAGCTTGAGGGGGCATATAGAAAATCATGTACAAGAAATAGAGACAGTTAGACAGTTAGAAGAAATATATAGGCAGTTTCATTCATACAAAATATACAGTTAGCTAGTATTTTTTTTTTTTTTGTAACTCTCTCCATATGAACAGTTACCATCTGTAATATAAATATGTGTTCAATCTGAATAATAGGTAAGGAGTTTTACAGTCCAAACTTCTTCATTAAGTTTAAGAATTTCCTGGACGTGGGAGGGGTGGGTGCCCCATACTTCAGATCAAGTTGCATGATTGATTTGTTCTTTAAGGTTCATATTTGGTTTGAGAGGTTTGAACCAAGTCTTAAAAAAGTAAAGTTCCCTATTTAGTAGTCCAAAGAGTAGGTGTAGAAGACCTGTAAAGCTTTTCTTTGAAGAACTATGAATGTGATATGTAGATATAACAGACAGGAGAATAGACATGCATGGATGGTAATTTTCAAAAATAAGGGAACATATAATGGTTGGCATGTCAATAAATAAGACATTTTGTATGTATACATGATAATGAAATATGCTAGAAACTCATTTATTTTTCATTTTATGATATGCTCATATTTTATTTTGTCAAAATACCATGAATTCCTTTTCCCCATTTTATAGGTTGACACATAGAAGGGTGTCTCCTGTGCATGAGGCTCCTCGCTTTATGAGGGTTGGGAGAGGGTCATTTTTGTACACAGCCTTACCCTTGCTTTGCAATGAGGCTAAGTCCATAACTTGAACTTGTGGCCTTCTAGTCACAAAGGATCAACCTTAACATTACTATCAATACTCGCCCTCTTTATATGTTGATATATAGAAAGTCATAAAATCCTTTCAAGAAAAGCTCTTTCTCAAACATTTTGGAAGTTTAAGTCTTCGGGATTAAAAAACTTAAGCTTAAAGGAGGAGAATAATATGTCTAAATTCAATTATTTAATCTTAACTTCTCAAGCATTGTTGTTAAATCTTAATAGGAACTCATGTTAGTAAAGTGTGTTCTGAACAAGTTCAAGACAAAATAAGACATAATTGGATATGTGTCTAACACTTCTCTAGGCCCATGAATGTAGGTGCTTCATGCATCTTTGAAAACCGAGGCAACAACGTACCAGAAGTGTCTTTTCTTCCTAGCTTATATATGTCAATGTAGTTCCTTTAGTACAACTGAAAACATGCTTTTAAAGCATTCTTTTTTTTTGAATTGTTAACCACGATCTCATATAAAAGGTTAAACTTTTAGATTAGATGGTGATTAACAATTTAACATGGTACTAAAGTATGCAAAGGTGTTTAGCTCAAATCTCACTGCTGATCCTATATTTAAATTGTTGCATATGCTTGGACTAGTTCTGCAATGAAGCTTGATCACATGTGAGGGGGCTTGTTGAGAGAAAAAATAATAATATAAAAAATAAAGATAACCCTCTAGCTTAAATTTTTAGATTAGACAGTGGTTAACAATTTAACTCTTATGAATTATATAATACAATTTTTCCATGGCTGTGTAGGTGCAGTGCCTATAATTTTCTATTTCTCTCTCCATCCATCTTTTTTTCCTTCACTTTTTTGGTTTACAATTCTAAGCATTAAAAATTCATGAATCCTATCTAGCTTATTTGTTCTCCAAATTTAAACCCTAGTGTGAAGTAGGGGAACTTCAAAATGGTTGTCGTTTACATGTCAACAGGTCTGGATCTATGAAGAGAAGTTGGGACACTTGCCCAAACTTACATGTCTTATTACATTATTACTTTTGGCATAAAACTTGAATTTACAAATTTAAAGGTTGCCTCAAGTAAAAACCTGATCAAACTCTCCATCTTTTTTCCTACTATTCTCTAAATCCATGCATTTTATCTTCCTAGGTAATTATTAAATCTATCAGGGATCTGTGGTGTGGTTATGATACTTAGTTGACATTCATAAAAAGTATCTAATGAATTATGAGTTCAATACATCTTGTTTAGAAGAAAGACGGA
This sequence comes from Diospyros kaki, assembly GCA_036245055.1. Lineage (NCBI taxonomy): Eukaryota > Viridiplantae > Streptophyta > Magnoliopsida > Ericales > Ebenaceae > Diospyros > Diospyros kaki. The sequence continues at coordinate 6,855,911 of BSEG01000006.1, read as the reverse complement.
TCTCGCTTTGTCATTATCAGACAATCACTTATTCACAAACCTCGTGCAGGGCTAATAGTTTTCATTTCCCGTGTGTCCTAAGAGTAATTTGTTGTTATTTCTAAATATTCCCAATCACGGGAAAGTCTTGCTGCTGTACTATTTTTCCATCTGTTGAAACATAAGTTGGTCTTCTGCATATTTGGCTAGTTTCACCCAGAACTTCCTATGTTTCAACCATTAAGAGGGCCAGTTTCACATTTTATTGGGTTATTTGGTTGTAGTAATCAGTTATTCCACCATTAAGATAGATGATCACCTCTTATGGTAAGCTGTTTTCACTACCTTGTTTTACTTGAGGAAGTTGCTATATCTTTGTTTATTGTAGGATGTTTGTGTTCCTCTGTCGCATCTAGCAGAATTAATATCAAGATCAAAAGAGGAGCTAGATGCATCACCATTGGTGTGGTATGTTTATTCTAAATGGGTTGCATTCTTTCATCAGAAAATTAAACTGCATAAATTGAACTTGATATATTAACAACAGCACAGTTATTGCTCATGCTGGTGATGGAAACTTCCACACTGTGATTCTATTTGATCCAAGTCAAGAGGAACAACGGCGAGAAGCTGAGAGATTAAACCATTTCATGGTGCATACTGCTTTATCTATGGAAGGTACACTCTTAATAAAAAGCATATGTTGGTAAATGATTTTCCTTAATGACCAATGTCTGTAAGCTATTCTTAGCGGGATGTCTTCCTTTTGGATCTTCTGGCTTCTTGGATTGCATCTTGTGTTGCATGAATGAGAAATTTCATAGGTAGCTATGGAGAAACAAATTAAGCTTTGTTTCAAATTGCTAAGAGTTACTAATGATGATAAGCCAGGAACAGGCAAGTTTGAACTATTTCTTTATGCTGGCAGGCTTGTTATCCCAATTCCAGAATTAATTTGCCTGAGTTATGACTTTTTCCTCTTTTAGCCATAATTTGACTAGCTATAGAAGGTACTTGACTATGGTAGCCTAATTGAATGAGGAATACATGGAATTACCCTTCTCTTATGTGATTCTATGTGCAATTTCCAGTTTGGTAATGACTGATGGCTAATTTTAAAACCATCTTTGCAATAATGTTTTGAACATTAAGAGGAGCATCTTGAGGGATAGCTTTTAGAGCCATTGTGACTGACATATAATTAGCTGGTGATTCCCCATGCAATGCAAGTAGCTCCAAGTGGAGTGAGTAATCCAATAGATAATATAGGTAAGAACTCATGTAGATTCAAAAGTTAGCAAAAGAAGAAAAGGAGAGGGAGGAGATGCTCTACTTTGCTGTGTGGAAAAGAATACTTTTCTGTATTGTATTGTGTTACTGTACACTAGATATTATTACAAGTGTGGATCCCAATTTAGGAACCAAAATAATTAGGGATTAGTCAACTTAATCAAGAAAGTTAAAAAAAAAATTAAGGAAACAATACCAACAAGGTAACATAATCTTATCCTCAAAAGGAAACTCCATAAACAAGGAAATAGAGATATTTTAGGAAAAAACAATTATAGGAAGGATTTCTGGATTTCTAACAAACTGTAACTCCTCTCTGTCCTGTGTTTTGGTGCACTTGTGGATAGCACATCACATATGCCTAACCTTTTACCTTTTTGTTCTCTTTGTATGAGCAGTTTTTCCTTTTGAGGAGGCAAGCCACAATGTTGGCAACTCTTTAAGATCATGATAATTCCCTTTAATTATATTTGTGGAACGTGTGATGGCACTTGCTTGTACCAACTTCTTGTCCACATGCCACAAGCAAATTTCACCTCCTAGTGCTATTGAAGATTAGTCTGTGCTTGTGTATTGTGAGTGGGGTGGGATATGTTTCTTGAACTGGTCTGTGCTTGGATTTAAATAGGCCGAAGCTTGATTCAAGGCAACCATAAGATAGCATAGCCTCAACTAATCTGAATGTTCCTGCATCTGGTCATCTGCAGATATTATTTAGTTTGTTGCAAAAAGAATAAAATTTAAAATGGTAATTTATTAGGGAACATCCGCAGTTTTTCTGTATTTATGTATAAATAAATAGTTCTATGCCCTTTTTGTGTTTGACACTATCAATTGCATCCAATCCAATACAATCAAGCAGAATGAGATCTAAACTTAGTGAAAAATATTGTTACATATTATTCATAATTAAACATTTGAAACTTTGATATATGATTCTGTAACATCAGTTTGCTCATAAGAATTACTAGTATGGTACTCTACCAGGTCCATAGCACGAGGTTTGTCTAAATAAGTATACTGAGTGCTTAACCTTCGTTGGCAGTAAATAAAATGTCGATCATGAGTTTATTTCAAAAATCTGTGCATGTTGGGGCACGTCTCAGACAGTTTGGGGCATGGTGACGTTTGTCTTGTGCCTGACTTGGTGCATGGTTTTAGGCATCAATGTCGCTACCTAGTTGAGTACATTTTTTAACATAATCATAGGTTAGAAATCTGCCTTATAGAGACACGAGTTCTGGAATGCTTCCTTATAGATCACCTACAGAGTTGGTGTTGGGCTAAACACGTGCCTGGCTGAGATGGGCAGGTAGTAGCATGGCCAGGGAATTTTACTGCAGTTGATAGATGTAACTTGGTTGAATCGACTACATAGGTTGCCATAGTAATTTTGCAACATGGTTAGACAACCACATCTGATGCCGAACAATAAAAAAGAATGCTTTGGTACCATATTTATGTGGAGCACTCAAAAGATAGGAGGAGGAAGTAGGGGAAATAAGAACAGAAGAAATACCCAAATAGGTTCACCTTTTGAATTGCTGCTGAATCCATGGGCAGACGAGACAACCTGACAAATTGAAACATCTTATTAGCCAGAGGAAAAGAAAGCAAAAGTGATTCCCATAGTAGCAGCCAGCAAATGGGAGCAGCCTAAACCATGAAATGGGAGAGCAATACAAGCTTCGGGCTGCTTGGCGAAGAGGTGGAGTGCTGCACCCTAGATGGTGAGAGTCCAGTAACTGAAAGCATCACTAGCTTGTACTCTGACCCAAGTAGCATGGAACACGTGGAATCCCTGTGTGAATCAGCAAGGACCCCCTTGCAAGACTAAATACTCCTAGGTGACTGATAGCGAAGTAGTACAGTGAGGGAAGGGTGAAATGAACCCACATCAGGGAGTGAATTAGAACATGCCAAGAGAAAAACAGAGAAGAGAGATAATAGCCAAAGCAGAAATCATAGAGAAACTATAGATAAGAAAAGGGAACAATTACTGATTACATACTGAATGCTGAAATGCTACAATGAAGACACCCACTGACCCACACATGCTTCAGTGACATATTTCTCCTTTAGTCAGGAAGGAGGGAAAACGGGATGAGGAAAGGGAACTTAAAGATACAACAGGCTTTTTATACATCTGTAAGGCCATATAACATCATTGAAGGCAAACTAACTTCAGTGAAGGAAATCCTTCATTGGATCACCATGATGCACTTTTGTCATCCTGTAGGCTTCCCATCTCATTTAATCTCATCATCCATTTGACACTGTATTTGCGCCTTCTTTCATCTCTCTCTTCTTCCTTTCATACACCTACAGACCTTCAGCTAGTAATTTTTGTTCCAGAACCAGATCATCTGGGACATCATCAGTACTCCCAAGTGGCAAGTTTTTTCTCCTCTGTTGGTGCAGGAGGCATCTCTTCTGCAACTTCTTTATGCACAATGTTAGCTCTCATTTATCTGCAGCAGCTTCAGCTGCATCAATACCTGCAGCACTGGTAGAATAGCTGTTTCAGATCATCTGTTTACAGCACTTGTAACCCCACTGATGATCCTTCCACCACGAACCCCAAACACTTGTATGGTTGCTTGTATAAGCATCTTCTTCATACTTGCTTTTAGAAGGGATTGCTCCTGGTCCTTTATAATCCTGCCAGCACGATCATATTCAACTTCTCTCACACTTTGCCCCAGTAGAAGTTCTCTTGGAAGATCCTCAGAAGCCGCATTACCATACTTCTCCATAATTGTCTCCTTCACTTAGGATTTTAATTTCTCCTTCCTGATCTTATAATTCTTAGAAAGCAATCCAGCTTAAGATGGAGCTGCTTGCATGTGTACATCCTGGTCGGTTATTGAGATTCTTGAACTCCAATGCTCACCATTGACGCTACCCATTTTGCAAATCTCATCCAGTGCTTCCACAAGTCAGTAGGAGTACAAGTAGTTTTGCATTCTTGTTAAATATGATGCTAGACCTCGAAAGTGGTATTTTTTAATGTAACAACACTAAAGTAGCTTCTTCTTTCCTTTTCTATTTTCTTGTGCCGAGCAGGAACATGCACGGGAGAACACGGCGTTGGTACAGGAAAAATGAAGGTATAACACTCTTGCTCTGTGATGTAAATTAATGGCCTTCCATGTGAATAATAATAATTGGATGTATCATGCCTAATGCATTTGCCCCCAAATCAGTATCACTGTGGTCGTTATAAGCCAATCTAGATGTTAACTCTTTTCACAGTTTGCTAAGTAGAGTAGAGCATGCTCCATTGATTCAGTTCAACTGGATCTCTGCTTTTAAGTTACTTCATTTTGTAGTTAAAGATCAGTCTAATGATATCCGTTCTGTGATTGGTTGCAGTACCTTGAGAAAGAACTTGGAATTGAAGCTCTCAGGACAATGAAAAGTATTAAAGAAGCTTTGGATCCAAATAATATCATGAATCCAGGAAAGCTCATTCCACCTCATGTTTGTTTTTAACTTCTCTTTCTCTATTTCCATGTCAATGTCGATGTCAACCTGCCATAGCTTCTGGATCTGCAGCAACAATAAATTATCCATGAATCTCATAAAAACTTGGTTTCTTTCTTTTGTTCTTCTTTTTGGGTTGGGATATCACAATCTGTGTACTTTCTTCTAGAACTGGGAAATGTTTTCTTTTCCTATTTTAAGTTTTGATTCTTTCTCTTTAATCAAAGTCCTCAACTTACAAAAGTAAGTTAGATGATGAAAATGTTCTACCAGATGTCATGGTTGATGCAGTGTGAATTCTTTTTTATTTTTTCTAATAAGTTACAGTGCAGATGTTACCGAATATTAGCAGTTAATTTTAACTAGGGATAAATAAATCTACCTTCTATCGAATTAGTTGAAATATGCGTAGTATTCCCTCTTAAAATTACGAAGATCTCTTATATCACTAACAAAATATGTAAATTAATTATTTTGTCCCTGTTTAATAACTTATCATCTCTCATGCCTAGCTTCCTCTCTTCTCTAACTTAAAATACATTTTAATTGTAAAAAATATTTTGTAATTACAATAATTATTTACAATAATCCAAAATATATATTTTTTAAAATACGAATATAAAGTAAAATTACATATGGAAATACATTACAATTTCTTTTTATTAGGGAACTTATATTTTCTATTATGTAAATATAAATATATATTATAAAATATAAATCTAAATTAAAAATATTTTTTTTTCAAGAAAAATATATTAAGGAGAATATTGTTTTTAATCATAGATATACACTCTAAAATCATTTTAAATAATATATATATAAACTAAAAATAAAAAAATAATAAAAAAAAAGAAGTGAACAAGTGGTTGATCCATTGAGCTGCCATCGGATGCCGACATTCAATTTGATGAACCCATCGCGTTGGCAATAGATTTGAGGTATAGGGTTTTGTCAAAAAACTTGGCCGAAGAGGAAGAGATAGTGATGAGTATTTTAAAAGTTAAAGAAAAATTATTTTTATTTTTAAAAACACAGAATTCTGTCAAAAGTACAGTTACTGCCCCCACTGAAATTTTATTAAATTATCAATTAAAAAATTAATTTTTTACTTTTATAAATAATTAATATTGGTCCGCCACCACTGAATTCATTATGTATATGATATAACAAATAAGGTAAAAAAAAGTTCAACATATAATGAGATTGCATTCTAATATAACATATGGTAAGTGAGCAAATTTTTTTTCTATTTTAACTAGATTCCGAATTAAAAAAGTCTCGGATAAATTTATCAATTAACAAGGAAACCAACGATGGGGCAAAAGGAATGGAGCTGACTCTTTCTAATTCCTCGTCCCAGTAATTCTGAGATGGTTGCGCCCTAGGTAGAATGACAATCATTTATCTCTGATCTTGCAACATATGAAAATGTGACTTTGAAGCATGTTATGTCAGATGGGAAATATCAAAAGTAGTAGTAATTCATGTAACCAATAGGGAGGGCTTCCCAATGTGTGAAATGAAGTGCTAGTTTGGTGACACATAATCTCTTTCTTTACAGATTTGAGTGTCAACTACCACCCACATAGACCCCTCCTGTATCAACAATACTCCCTATATTGACATCTCACATAACATTAAACTGATATGAATCTGATATTTGCCTGTTTAATACACCTATTCAAAGTGTTTCCTGGGAAAGCAGACACGAGAATGTAGAAGGACGCATTCCTGCAACAGTAGTCAGGTGAACAGGTCATCGCCCATAGAGCACACAATCAGTGTGGTACTAGATAATGCATGCAAAAACTTCATTATGAGGTATGCCTAACAACTCTAATTATAAATCCTTTTCACCATTAAGTTTCAGTACACTAATTATGGTTATAAATTTCCTGATCTTATAATTTGGCAGGGAGTTGAGTGTATTGACATGCTTGCCATATTATGAAACAAAGTTGACAACTAACAGAAAGGTACAAAAACTTAACATCCACATTAAATTACCGTTATGCCATATTTGATATATGATGGTACTAAGGCACTCACAGCAGAGACAATGTCCAGTCATACCTTTCAGAAATTGCTAGTTCAATGCAAGAGGCAATTTCTTTTAACTAATACCTTTCAGAAAATATGGAGGACCCTTCCATGGACAAAAACAACTGCTAGAACTCGCCATATATAAAACCCTTAAAGGAACTAAAATAAATTCAGTTAGGCTGGTTAGTAAATTGGATTCTAATCCATCATCATGATTTGCTAAATAACAGTAGAGTTGGTTCTCTCTAAAGGATCCTAACCAGATATCCGTTCATATTTAACTGTGTTTATAACCATCCCAATATCCTCAAAAAGGCAGCTGTTTGGCATCCCCAATATGACACCGTATTGGTCATGCTAATCTCGACGACACACTTCACGCAACATAAAACAACACCATTCTTGTTATTTACTGGCCTTTAAAACGCCCGTAAAGATTATTGAAAACACCAGAGAATTAGCGATGTTTACAACAGCCATAGATATCCTCAAAAAAGGCACTAATGGGAATGACTAAAATGACACCGCTTTGGTCATGCTGATCTCATCAGCACACTTTTAACACGCAAATTAAAATGACATTGTTTTTGACAATATAGACTCTACACACAGGAAGTTGTTGTAATTAAACTTTTGATAATGTGATGAACTTGATACTTTTATTTAATTTCTTGCCATTGGTGAATATAAGTGCATTTTTCATTGCTTATGTTGAATATAACTGTTTTTTACATATGGACATTCTTGAAGGTCATTCTTCCTTTGATTTGGTTTGTTGGCCTGTTAAAACATGTGTACAAGTTTTGAAACTGCCCAGGTGCTGCCAAATTTTTCAAAAATTCATCCCGGCATTTACAAACGCAGATAAATGAGCATGCTGAGATAAGAAAGAAACGAGGGCCCCCAGCATTTGTCAGGCAAAACAACGGCCTTTTAGAAACGCCGTTTTCTAGCCTGATTCCCAGCGTTTGCAAAAGTGCCTTGCCCTAAACATTAACGACGTTTTTTAAGCACCAGGGAAAAACGCAAACGCGGCATTTCCCAGCGTTTACAAACCACCTGGGAATCATATATGAAGTGGCGTTTTTTACACTTAATGGTGTTTTAATAAATGTCGTGTTGCAGATTTATCAACGTGTACGAAAACGCTGGGAAATACTCCCAGCACCAACTTTTTCCGAGGGTTCATGTAAGCGTCGGAACAAACACAAACACCGGGAACAAAATTGCCAGCATTTCCAAGCACCTTTCCCGGCGTTTTCAAAACACCGGGAATTCCCATCTTCCTTGTAGTGGAAGTAACATATCTTTGAGAATAACCAGCAGAACTCTAAAGAACCACATATGATAGGCACACAAGTGCTATTTAGAACTATGATTTCTGAAAGGAAGAGAAAAGAAAGCAGGAAAATGAATCTTCTTACGTACATTTAGAAATACTTGTGTATAAACTGTCATTTTTTTCTCTTCATTCTGTCAAAATTTTTTTTTTCCAAACATTGACTTAAGGATCTTTTACCTTCAATGTTGTCCACCAACCCGTCTCTCCTATTTCCTTCTCCAGATTGAATTGGATCATGTAACCTCTAACCAAACAACTAAGGCATTTGAATTTGGATGACAAATAAAAGTGATTAGCCAGATTACCAGATTGTGTCAAAGACTATTTTGACTAACAGCGTCATCAAATTAGGATCATCCTAATTGGGTTAAATCTAATCCATTGAGAGGTTGCAACAGGGCTATGCCATTTATGTAACTCTCCTAGAAAACAAAGTTAAATAAGGACTGCTACATCACCAGAGGAAGAAAGTACAATTGGAAAGCAAATCACACCTGTCACATGGAATGCCATCCACAGTTTCTATTTGAGAGGCTTCAAACCCTGCACAATTTCAAATTGAAGCTTCATTTGTTCTGTGCCATCTTTAAAAGTCAAAATGAATAAAGATGACAGGGAAAGGAGAAAGGAGATTATTACATCCTTACACATGGAATTTTGACATAATATCACCTAGTTACTAATGAGAAGATTTTCTGAGTGAGAGAAACTGATGAGATGCTTCAATTTTCTTCAAATTCAATTACTTGAATGCTCGTCATTTTTCATTAATCACAGACTGATGTCCTATCATGTCACTACATGCAGAATGCTTTCTACAAATGCAAGCTCACGCTATATCAGTTATAAACCAAGAGGTCTGCTCTTGAAAAGTCAATAAACAAAAAGAAAAAGTAGTTCTCCTGCCTATAGTGCATACATAAATCAAGGCCAAATCAGATAAATGTAAATTAATAAACGACTAATATGTATCTCACAACAAGAAATATTTTATGGCTCTGAATGTGTAAAATTGTGAGTCAACAAAAAAGCTTCAACAAGCTTGGGATGCTTAGTGTCAGCTGTGCAAGGAAAAATACAAATGAGCACAGGAAATAAATTAGGGATCTAATGATCAAGTAGCGAATCACAGATTATGAACCCATCTTAGAGGATGGAAAGGCTGCTTTATGGGGGCAAAAATGATGAAACAATGACAACAATGTGGATGGCTGTTCAAAGATGAAGCAGCTCCACTATACAGAGAGGAGAGTGGAGGAAGGTCCTTGAAATGAAGTAAATTAAGAATTGTACATAGAACCTAAGTAAAGTTAATAGCAAAGCCTCTCCTAGCAGAACTAGTGAAGAGAAACTAACATCCAGGCAAGGTACAGTTCTGCAGAAAAAACTTTATTTTTCGGTGCCAGGTCACAAGATCCCATGCTAAAAGGCAACTGAAATTGTCCAACAAACCCAACTCTTTCTCCTAGTCAAAATTATTCAGACATCTAAGTCAGAGTACCATTATCACAAGGTTTGGCCTTGGCACTTAATTTGCCAACTGTTCAAGAATATGTTGCACCTCACCACTTGATTAGATTAACTGTTAAAATATATACATTCCCTGTTTAGTTAGCTAGCAAACATGTTTGAAAATGGAATTGACAAAGTAAGATATAGAGATATAATTTATGGTACCTATGACATGTCACACGTCAATACAATTTTGAATGCCAAGCATGGGTACACCCCTGCTACTCTGTCGTTGCATGGGGGCAAATGTGAATATGTACATGTCTAATAACACATCTTATGACTGTAAATGCAATGCCCACAAAGAAAAACACTGGTCTTTAAAGGGCTCTTTTGTTGCCAACATGAACTTAAACTGCAAATCAGAAATTTGAAGATAGGCCGTTCAAAAAAGTGAACCTTTTCGGTTTATTTCATTATGGTATAAAAAATTATTTGTTGATTTTTTATCGTAGACACATTCAAGCAAATGCATTTCACAAACAGATCCCAAAAACTGTTCCTGTTCCAGATAAATTTGTCACAAAAGAAAATTCACATTAAGGCTGAGACCATGGATTAGGTCTATCAAGCATGTATACTGAGGCAGATATTGCAAAGCTAGATGACACATGATGAATTACGTTATAGTAATTAGCAAAGATACCTTAGACATCCTGAACTCATTGACTGCCATTCTGAGAGAATCATCTGAAAGTATCAAGCGAGACAGCGCCCCCGTGCTTAAGCTGCAATAAGTGCAATTAAAAAAGAGGAAAACCAGAAATCAAAATTATTACAAATGCTATTCTACTAAACTCTGGCTTTAATCACAACTACAACAGACCTATCCATATTTTTCTATCAGTTGGAAAAGACTGTTATCAATGCAATTACTGATTCAGCACCTCTGCAGGACCACTACATCATGAACATGAATTACATTTTTATTCCGTATAAAAATATCAAGCTACATCCAAAATAGACATTGCCGATCCTAAAAGTTACAGCTTTTTGTATTGACCATGGTGATTTAGATCTGTCTGGTATCAACCCATATAATTCAAAAAGAACAGTCATTCCTCAACTTTGGTAGTTCTTGCAACCTAGCATTTTAAATGCAAAGCTTGCACTATCCAAGAGAGCAGATGGGGGATTTATGCATGAGTAGAACAGCTTAAATTTTTGGATGGATCCATGTACAAGGCAGAGCATAAAGTGACGTACCCCAACTTCCTTGCTGCATCAGATATAGAACCTTCAACTGCAAATATTAGATCTAACAAAGCTTGCATTCCCTGTGCATTTAATAGAAGAACTTGCAATTAATATTCTTATCCTCCATATCCAATTGGCATAAATAGGTTGAAAAAATTCTAGTTAATGAAGAGGTGAAGGTTGCTGGCAGACACCAAAACAAATTTTGGATTATTTGGCCCAATCTGTGGACCACAATCCGATCCTCTGATGGTTGACTTTGCAGGAAGAATTTGGAGGAGCTCTTGAGGAGGCGAATATGCATCAAGATCTACTGTATTCCTGACTAGCCAGAAGAATTATTAATTACCTATTAGGGAGATATTCAATTTCAGTGTAAGGGTATAACCATGTCCTTGCATGTATATACTAAAGAATGGCACCTCCAGCACCCTGAATATTCTAAATTGGAACTTCAGTAAGAAAAATGCGTACCTTTAAGAGCCAACAGGGTTCGGAGACGAGCTAGGGCTGCCCCACGGTTCTTATGCTGTGACCTATCCTCTACAGCCTGGCCAAAAACGAGTACCAATCATTCAAGAAACGAACCCTAACAAAGGCATAAACCGGAATCGAACAGGATAAACATATATGTGTACTTGAGCAACGATGCCAGTAGGGAGGTGCATGAGACGGACGGCGGATTCGCGCTTGTTGCGGTGCTGGCCGCCGGGGCCGGACGCCTTGAAGGTGTCCATCTCGCACTGCCTCATCAGCTCTTCGTCGGTCATTGCCAGGAACTGTCGGCCGCCACCATTGGCGTTGGAAGTAGCGGCGCTGCTGTAATTGGACGAGGAGGCAATTCGCAGGGCAGCGTGGTTGGTGAAGCTGTGGGCATGAAGGCCTTGGCAAGCATAATGAATCAAATGCGAAGATGAAGAGGAAGCGAAGGTGATTCTTGCATTGGTTCTGCTGATTTGGGAGAGAATTGTTTTGAAGAGAGAGTGCTGAAGCGCCATCAGGGCTTGACTTGTGGAATTGGAGAGGAAGATGGGATTTGAGCCGAATCCAGTGGCCCGTTTGTGATTGAGCTTCAACTCACCACCTGTAAGTTTAACGTCGTCAAACATACATAACATGGAGATGGTGCTTGATAATTTTTAATTTTCTCTCTAGCTTGATTTAGTTAGGTTAAGTTTTTGATACCTTAATTAAATTAAAAATATTAATTATAATTAAATTTTCACTTCATTTATTAATTAATTAATCAAATATTCTTTATAATTAAAAACTCTACTCCCCTTACTTCTCATCGATCCCCAACCAGTCTTTCGCTTTGAGTTTAAAAATTGAATGGAATTTAATTCAAACCTCAAATTCAATCTTTTTCATAATGACTTTAAATTTATGATATTATTATATTATAAAAATTATATTATTATATTTTTAGACTCTCTAAACATTTTTATATTAAAACTTTTAAATGGTACAAAGAAATAGTAATTTAGAAAATAATTTTCAAATTTTTTAAAAGTATAATAATCAGTAGGAAAATTGAGATTTGGGATAATTACAAACATTATTTTGATATTTAAAAAATATAATAAATAAATACCCTTAAAATTTAATATTATATTATAATTTATCTCTTAACATTAATTAACTTTAGTTCAATATTAAAAATTGACCACACTATTATTGTATTTAAAAATTTTCTCCTTATTTCTCATTTTTCTTTCTTTTTTTCTTAAATCTCTTTCTTTCTAAGTAACAACAACGACAATAAAGACAAGAATAGATTCATCTCTCTTTCTTTCTTAGATAATAGTAATAATAACAATGTCAATGATAGTAAATTTATCTCTCCTTTATTTACATTGTGAACCATTTTAGATTTAGGTTTGTAGCATAATAAATTTAAATGTATATGAATTCATTCCCTCTTTTATATTTAAACCCAAATCTAAATCTTTGGTATACATCTTCAAACTAGATATGGGTTGCTTTGTCTGAAATTCTCTATTTTTTTTTCTCTTGCGAAGACTTGCCCTACGCTAGGCCTAGATATGGGTTGCTTTGTCTGAAATTCTCTATTTTTTTTTTCTCTTGTGGAGACTTGCCCTACGCTAGGCCTAGTTTGGGAAGGATCAAATGTTGCATGACAATTGGGTTGGATTTGATTTGAGGAATTCTTAATTAAATTTTAATTGAGATCCAGTGTGGGACCCCCTTTCCGAATACTCCGACCAAGTTGAAGAACTCGAGAGAGAGCCCACACAAGGGAAAGAAACATAATAAAAAACACCCTTACCTGCTAGGCATGCACAACTAGGATCATCCATACTCATACATAAGTGATAACAACGGAAGCATAATACATCTTTGGCATGTATAAAAAGATAACTGGTCATAAGGTCACATGGCATTAACATGCACATATACAAAATCGTGCCAAGCACTTGAAAGCAAAATGTCTATGACACAACACTACAAGATGCACACACACTGAGACAAGATTTGCTAGGACTGCCCTGTACATCACCTATCAAAATAGCTCAAGGTCAGCTAGCATCTCCCCCATACTTAGCCTTGCTCTTACCTAGAATGAAGAGAAGTAAGAGTGAGTCACAAGACTCAGCAAGCATATAAGAAATAAAAGACTGATAAGAGTAAGGGAGCTAATAGATTAACCTGCACCCAAGTGCAAAACTCATCCATAGTATAACAACCAACCATACATCACATGTCCATAAATCACATGACATGTATATAAAAATGTTGCATAAAAAAATATGCAAATACTGGTCCTTGGGGCCCACATAAGACACACGGCACCCAAGTCCCTATCACAAACCTTTTCGTTGTTCTGAAAGGCAGCATAAGTAACATCCCGAGCCGAAGCTCCTTTGGGTCGGCGCTATCGAAACCCAAGAACCGGTACGCTAATAATGTCCGTAAACCCGGCATGGCATAACCATCCGTAAAATCCAGCACGCAAATTCTCGTTTGTAAACCCAGCACAACACACCCACACGACGCCAGTAACCATGCAATGCACAAATATAATGTAGTGGCATAATGAGTATAAACGATGATACAAAGTCCCCATAAGTGCATCAAGTCTTGCTCGCCCATATAGGAAATCACATATAATGCAGTGCTCGTAATGCAAAGGCATCCTGAGCCATGCATGATGTATAGCCCCCACAAGCCATGCATGATGCATAGCCCCCACAAGCCATGCATGATGCCTTGCTCGTCCCGAAAGGAAGACATATATAATGCAATATGCCCGTGGCCAAGCACACAAATCTCATGGAAACCCCCAAATGTATATCCCATGCCCTAGCAAGGATTAAAATATTAAATACTGCATAAACCCAATAATCTCTAATGTGGGACCCACAAGTTGAAACATACCCCATATGTAGCCTTAGTTTCATTTCACAAAGGAATATAAGAGGAAACTATCTCTCCATTGAAACAAGAACAAGACTCAATTTACTATTCACGGTCAAATTACTATTAATGATCCGGTTACTATTCATCAAAATTTATCCCGACCGATGTAGTTTTAACCGTATGAGGACAAGGACAATTTATCAGTAATTATTGAGGATTAAAAGAAGCAAAATAATAACAATAATAATAATAGTAGTATTAATAATAATAACAATAATAATAGTAGTTATTATTAAAATTTCCCCCCAACCCTTGCAATCATGGCCAAAGGCCATCTTCTGCAGCCTAACACTCAACATTTAATATTAAATATGAAAATATATATATATACTCACTCTAGTTTATCATTATAATATTAGAACACACACACAGTGACCAATTCACTCTTTACACTCACGGCCAAAGGCCACTTAGTCTTCCTTACACAGATACTCAAACGCTCACTGTGCACCTACACATATATAACTTACGCATGGTGATAGATACACACACACGGACATAGTAAGCTCTTCGGCCAAAGGCCATTTCTTTAATTTGAGCACACACACACAACACTTGCTTTAGCTTTAAACACACACTCAAACACTCACACAGCAGAGTCCCTCACCCACGGTCACGTTGCTGCCCATCGGTACATATATCTATATATACACTTGCACTCTCCAGCCATGGCAGCCACCCGAGAACCTATCGGAACTCCCATTCCCAACTACCAAACACCTTAGCATACCTCACAATCACTTGCACGAAAGCCACAAGGACCGTATATACTTACGTATTTAACCACCGAAACCCACTACTACACGAAGACATATATATACCACTGCTCTATAAAACGTGTAACAACAAGAGGGAGGAGGCAGGCTGCGAAGAGGAAGAACAAAGAGACTTGAAAATCAAAGATAACTGGAAGGAGAAGAGCTTGCAGCTTGCACATTCACTCAAAAAATAACAATGACCCAAGGAGAAGAAAAAGAAAAGGGAAGCTTGCCTAATACGCGAGAAAAACCACTCCAGAAGCTAAGCCACTCCTTCTCTTCTTCTTGTTTCTTCCTCGACAACTATCTGTAAATTCTCCATTCTCTCCACATTTTCTCTGCAACTCTCTAAATATATATATACAAGGCAAGAGACAGATTGTGATGGCCAACACACGCCGGATAACCTCAAAATTCTCTACCACCACTCTAAAATCAAGATAATGGCTCTGAAACTTGTTTGCAGAAAGCACACTCGTGGGGTTTAAAAAGAAGATAATGCTACTCGGATGAACGGTTGGACACACGGCTTGACAAACCCGAGTAAAATTACAAGTTAACCCTCCATTCAAATTTACAATTTTACCCTCAAATTGGACGCCCTTACTCTGTCTCGCTCGATCTCTCTGTCACTCTATCTGATTTAGGGTTTACGTCGCACGGTTCTCTCTTGCTCGCTCTTTCTTACCGACTGAAACCCCATTGCTATCACTTGATATCTCGCTCGTTCTCTCTCTCTCTCTCTCTTATTGCTTAGTCTCTTACCATCTGAAACCTCATTACCCCATTGCTACCCATTGCTATCACTCGATCTCTCGCTCGCTCTCTCTTATCGCTCGATCTTTTACCGTCTAAAACCCCATTGTTGCAGATGACGAGCTCTTTCATTGCTGCCGGCGACGAGCTCTCTCTCTCTCTCTCTTTGTATATTTTAACCAATCGCGTCTCCTTCTGCCGCTGGTAAGAAAGAAAGATTTTTTAAGCAACTCAAAGCAAGAACCCGAATACAGAGGTATATTTTTATGTTTATGTTTTTATGTATTTTTATGATGCAAGTGATGTTATGTTTCTTCGTTTTTTATGTTTTTTGTCTGATGCATGGCACCTAAAGCTCGAACAATGCATATATGGCAATCTGTATATGAGAAATCCACATAAACGATTCTAAAAATGAGGATATGCATAAATAATCGGGCATGATTTAATGATTTGATTCCAAGCATTTGGAGAATGATTTTGTTTGGGTCACTGCAGACATAATTGGAAGCTGCCAAAACCTCTGTTCATAGCTACCTATAATAGTCATTTTTTGTTTTGAAAAGGCTATCATTTCTATTAATTTTTCTACTTAGTTAGTATTATTATTAGACATAATATGCTAAATTGTTGTTGAGGTATGGTTGAGATAGATTGCTTGGGCTTCGTTGTCTTGGTTTGTTGTTAATACAAGTTGTAATGGTAGGTTTGAACTTAGGAGTGTTGAGGATTGCTTGGGCTTGGTCTGCTTATTTAGAATTTGTATATTCATGTAGTCTTTAAAACTGTGTAGTGCATTTGCATATTTTAGAAGACAATCAATTTTATTTTAGAAGACAAAGGAAACCAACAATGAGTGACATATGTATGTTTGATTTTTTTCATTAGATTTTAATATGAAGGAAACCAACAATAATATATGTAACATTATATTCTGATATGATGTCTTTTTTTTTTTTTTTTGGAAGAAAAAAATCATATTGTGCTTGCAGAATCATTCGAAAATAATGAGAAAACTTTCGTTAATAATGAGGAAATTACCAAAGATAATGAGTGTCCTGCATCAGAAGAAGAGAGTGATCTTGTCCCTAAGGTTGGAATGAAATTCAATGAGGAGAAAGACATTTTTGAATTTTACAAAAGATATGCTTACCATGTGAGTTTTCCCGTTAAAAGAAGGAGTTCGAGGAAGGGTGAGGATGGTGTTCTAAGGTACGTGGGATATGTATGTAGCCGAGAAGGCAAAAGAAATATTAAAGCTAGCACATCTCTGAATCCTCAACCAACTGTTCAGTTAGGGTGTAAAGCTAGGATAGTAGCATTTTCAGACGTTTTAGGAACATGGCAAATTACCGTTGTCCATCTTGAGCATAATCATAAAACAAGTCCAATCAAATCTAGGTTATATCGATGCAACAGACAATTAAGTGAACATGTGAAGCGATAACTTGAAGTTAATGATATAGCTGCAATTCCATTACATAAAAGTTATAACTCAGCTGTTGTTGAAGCTGGTGGATATGAGAACGTGATGTTTGTGGAAAAGGATTGTAGAAATTACATTGATCAGGTAAGGAGGTTAAGACTTGGGGAAGGAGATGTTGCTGCTATTGAAGCTTATTTTTTCAAGATGCAAGCATTTTCTCTGGGTTTTTACTTTAGTGTAGATTTGGATGAAGATGGCAGATTGAAGAACATCTTTTGGGCCGATAATAGGTGTAGACAATCATTTAAGGAATTCAGCGATGTTGTCACATTTGACACCACATACTTGACCAATAGGTACGACATGCCGTTTGCTCCATTTGTTGGTGTAAATCACCATGGACAGTCGACACTTCTTGGATGTGGTATTATTTCCAACGAGGACACTAGGACTTTTGTGTGGTTGTTTAGGATATGGCTTGAGTGTATGGAGGATCAAGCGCCTGCAAGAATAATCACTGATCAAGATAGGCGCATGCAAAATGCTATTGAGATAGTCTTCCCTAACACAAAACATAGATGGTGTCTGTGGCATATATTAAAGAAGTTACTTGAAAAATTTGGTAACCATAGCTGTAAGGCATATATTCTTTTAGGCGTACATGAGGTGGTGTATGAATCACAGAGTCCTGAAGAATTCGAGGAGGCTTGGAATTCAATGATTGAGAAATATGCACTACATGACAATGATTGGTTGTCTGGACTTTCCAAAGAAAAAGGTCGATGGGTCCCATATTTTGTGAAAACCAGTTTTTGGGCAGGGATGTCAACAACGCAGCGTAGTGAGGGTATGAACGCATTCTTTGATGGATATGTACACTCGAAAACCTCATTGAAGTAATTCGTTGAACAATATAAGCGGGCAATGAGGTGTAAAGTTGAAAAGGAGTTTTAGGCCGACGTAAGGTCTTTTTCTTAGATGGTCCCATGTGTATCGAGGTTGGGCATTGAGAAACAATTTTCAGAAGTGTACACAATTGCAAAATTCAAGGAGTTTCAAGAAGAGTTAACTGAGAAGATTTATTACTCGATTGTGTCTACTGAAGAGGGACCGCTTCATACGAGGTATAAGATGCGAGAAGATATCATAATTGATGAAAAAGTGAAGGAAAAAAAATCAATTTATTTTGAGAAAGATAGTTGTGATATTGTTTGCAGCTGTCACATGTTCAAGTTTAAGGGAATAATTTGTAGACATGCTGGCACAGTATTGATCTAAAATGGTGTCAGATCAATTCCTGAGAGATATATCTTACGGCGATGGAGTAGAGATGTTAGTAGATCCTACATGAGGGTGAAGATCAATTACAATGGTTGGATTAGTACGCCTAGTTAGTTAAGATATGATCAACTATGCAGTGCGTTTGCCAAGGTAGCAGACAACGAAGAGCGAACCCGAGCAACTATGGAGTGGATCCAATCTCAATTGAATGCATCAAGCCTATCCAATACAAATCCAAGCTATGGTAATAATATATATGCTCAACACAGTGTACAAGAACAAATTCAGAGTTGTGGAGAGATAGCAACAACTTCAAGCATGCAAATAATGGATTCGATATGCTCCTAGAGAAATGGAGCCCCTAGAAAGCTTCGCAAGAAGGGCCCATTGGAAACACGTACAAAGAAAGCTAAGGTATGTGTTTTATGTATTTTTAATTGCTTCAGAGCAAGATGTTGTGCTTAAATTCCCAATTGTAATGACAATTATTTTTGTTTGATGTCTAGGTGGGATCCTCAAAATCAAACAAAGGCAATGCTCCAATTCAAAACATTGTCGAAGATGCTCAAGTATTCAATCAAGCTTTTTCACAAGATGCACAATATCAGGCGTTTCCACATTTTAACCACTCACAACAATTGATGGTAAGTAGTGTATAAAATTTGGGTAAAAAAATTATCACATTGTCTTTTGGGTTGATATGCATACATCTTTTTACAGCTAGTTTCTTGGAATGCTGCTCACGGAGTGCCTATGGTGCCTACCTCTCGCACAGGTAATCCTTGTATGCCAATGTACCCGCCCTATCTATAGCCCAATAACAATCCACCAGAAATTTGAGATTATTGTATGTCCCTAAAACTATGTTGAGATGATTTGTTTTTGTTTTTCTCTTATTTTTGTTTTTACAGCAATAACCATCTCCAAACGCTAGCTTGATGTAGAATGTGTACAATTTTGGTTCACTTTTAATTTCTTTTATTGTTAGGCTTACATTCAAGCTGCTGAACTAATGCTTAATTTCTCTTTGCTTCTCTGCATAGTTCATTATAATTCCTTGACACATTTTCTTGTATTTTTGTTGAAGCAAGAGACTTTTGTATGATTCAAGAGTTCTAATTCAAGACGTTGTACGAGGAAATGAATTATTTTACTCCTGACATAAACTAGTTTAAGTGAATTCGTGGTTGTGTAATGAATTTAATTTGTGGCTGCTTTTGAATTCGTGGATGTAATGAACTTTTTTTTACCCAATTCGTCTACAATTGATCATAGGGTTTGATGATTTGAGGGTACAGTGGTTGAATGCGTATTCAAAGAAATTAAAATGCATATGTACACATACTATGGTTGAAACCTTTGGGTTCCTACTACTACTAGTAGCAGCCTTTTATGGTTTAATTTATGTACCTTCGCATCATACATGGAACTGGAAGGGGCTTGGCCCTTGGGTTCCTATGTTGAATTGTTGGTAATTTATGTACCTTGGGTTCCTAAATAGCTACCTCCCACTATCCCACTAATTGGTCCACTTACATAAGGGCATAAATCTATTATACAGGAGTTGCATGTTTATTGCCTACAAATTATGCTTTGCTCAAAGTATGTACGAGGTAAAGACAATGATGAAGTGTAACTACCTACAAATCACGAGGTACCAAGTATGCACAGTGTAAGCACATTGGTGCATGTAACCATTTACAACTCGTGTCACTTGAGCATGCATGGGGTACACATATTAGTGATATGTAACACCTTATAGTTCATGCGTTAATCACTGCATCAATTCTTCCACTCATTCCCACCACTGCATGCTGCCTCCATTCCAACTAGTTGGAATCAGAACTCTATTATAAGATTTAAATGAACTCTATACTCATCAATTTATAATTTATGAATATTATAAATTGTTTGGCTCAATTTATAATAGAATTTCCTTTACTTTGCTGCAAGCAATGTCTAGAAGAATGTGGTGTAATGCAATGATGCTCTTGTCCTATTGTGACGCAGAAGTCATATGTTTTTCTATTTAACTATGATTTAAAGTCACCAATTGATAATTTAATGGGATATTTGATTTGACTCAAACAAGCGAAAATATAAAAAATAATTTTATAGAGCCAGCCATGTGATGGGTAAAAAAACCCTAATTTTCTTTCTTCCTCAATTTACACGAAGTGCTGACATTGATGCTGCCATCAATCTGTTCACACACACTACAATGTCTATAACTTCATCATGTCTATAAATTTAGTTGAGTTATATCTTTATATATTTTATATGATCGATTGACATTTTTTGGATCAATCATTAAAATTTGTCCATAAACCCTAATAGTTTTCGTGTAAACAAACAATTTACAATTTGCAAATAACAAGCTCAGTAACAGTTTTTGTCCATTTGTCATCCTTAAATAAACAAACAATTTGCAAGTAACAAGCAAATTTTAACTAACATAGATTATCCTTTACATTAAAGCCAAATACCTAAATCTACTACCATTATTTTTCATCAATCATACAATTAATACAAAACAACACAATCCTAACACCATTAAAACCCTAACAAACTTCATGTCTTTCTCATGAAACTTAATTTTCAACTGAAAGTTTGCTTTCATTAAACATCTATAGTCTTCTTGAAGCGTCGATATCTTTTTTTTTCCTCCTTAAAGCTTTTTCTTCTAAAGCCCTCATTTGTTCTTGAAGTAATGTCTCCTTTTCATTTGCTTCTATCGTGTTACGTTTTAACTTATCCAACAAAACTCCGCATAATTTTTTCTCACGACTGGTTCGTTCATCATCGATCTATTGAAACCATTTGCAATCATTATCCTGTCCACCAAACCATCTAATAATCAATTCTAAGAAAATCATTAACAATTATTACATTTAAAAGATAAAAATTACCTTCCAGAATCGACATCGCAAGAATCTCCTTCCAGGATTAGATTTAGTCCATGAAGTCAAACACCAAATAAGCACACCATGTTCACACATGATTCCTTGATGCGAGGTTGAAGAGTTGATTTAAACTTCACCCATTTTTAAATCGGACATCATCTTAACTAAAATATTTAAATTTATATATAATTGTTAGCTTGGGAATTAGTTGCAAGTTTGTAACCCAGAAACAGCCAATCCCTAGCATTACATAGTTTACATTGCAAAAACATGTTGCATAAGAATAATGATAGGGTTTGTGCAGGACCAAACTAGCTAGGACAAGGACTCTTCAGGCTGAGTTGATTACAATGTGAAACTAGTAACATATATATCTAAACAAAACATACCAGATGCCAATCAAGTAAGATAAACAACACAACTTAAATTATTGAGCCCACATCACAAATATATTAACATGATCGGGTTCCCATCTTCCTCAAATTAATACTCATAATCAGTTTTTGCTTTAATTATTGATTATGCAACCCCCATGAACATTAATGTAACACCTCGCATTGAGCGATAAGAATAACCGGAATAACTTACTCTAATGGGCCTACGCGAACTTCCCAGGGGGTCACCCATCCTTGAACTACTCCCAGCTCAAGCACGCTTAACCCCGGAGTTCCTTACCTACATTCAGCCCAAAATGTATCCAGCTGGTGTTGTTTTCTTCCTTACTTAACCTCGATATATATTATCCTTCTTTAGGCTCTTAGGGTATTACAATTAAAGTTGCACTTAATTTATAAGATGGCATAATTAGACATGCATGTTCTACTACATAAACATTAATTATTAATATAAGAAATGTTATTTAGACATTTTAGAGTGACACCTAATGTGATATAAGAAATGTAACAGACGTTTCAGTAGCCATTTTCATTACCCAACATTAAGCCCTCAAATTTACCCAAATTTATGCCAATCCCAAATCTCAAACTCTAGGTTTTTAAGACCCAAATCAATTAATGTAAAAATCACAAGAAAGAAAGAAAACAGAGAGAGAGCAGTTCAAGCCTCTCGATCGAAAATATACAAGAAACATCAAAATATACAAGAAACGCAAAAACAAACAATGTAAAAAATACAGAGAGTAAGCGAAATAGAGAGTAAAATGGTGCGACATAAACCCTAAATCAGAGAAAGAGAGAGAGAGAGAGAGAAAGATTACCGTCGACAATGGGGGAATAGCCCGTGACGATCAGGACGGAGAGCTCGTGAGCGAGAGAAAGAGAGTCGTCAGCAATGGGAAACAGTTGGTGACAGTAACGACGGAGAAAGTAAGAGAGCGAGCGATAGATAAAGCAAAACAGAGAGTAAAAAAGTGCGACCTAAACCCTAAATCAGAGAGAAAGATTACCGTCGGTAATGGGGGAACAACCCGTGATAGTGAGAACAAAGAGCAAGCGAAAGAGAGAAAGAGAGTTGTCGGCAATGTGGGGTGAGGATAGTGAGAGCGAGAGACGGAGTGACTAAACCCTAATTTTGAAATTGGGTGAGGATAAAGGCTGACCCGTGGGTTTCAAATCTCAAATTGAAACCGACTTTATCGCGAGAATTTAGTGACAAAATCTCGCAAGAACTCGGGTTTGTCAAGCCGTGCTTCCAACCGTTCGTCCAAGTAGCATTATCCTTAAAAGGATACCCGAATGGCCCGACCCGGATCTGGATGTGAGAAGCTTAAATGAAGAATGGATGGTTTTGGACAGATTCAACATGCTTTCGAATTTCGGGCATAACTCACTCGTCCGAGCTCCGATTGAGTTGATTCAAAATGGTATGGAAATCTAAGAGACAAATATACAACTTTTATGATTTAAGTTTTGAGATAATCGGGCTTAATCACAATCGAAATTTAGCTTGAAAGAGGAGACATAATGCTAGAATGCATGGCTTGCGAAATTCTGGACAGTTCTGACACATCGCACTAATTTGGCCATAACTCTCTCATATGAACTCCAATTTGGGTGATTCAAGATGATATAGAAATCTAAGAGAAATAATCACAACTTTCATGCTTTGGGTTTTTAGAGATTCAGATTGCATGAGAGTCAAAATTGGGTTAAAATGCAAACATTACACACTAAAGATATAAACAAATCCGAATCACTTACACCCAATTTGAATCACTCTCTCCCAATTCAAATCACACTCATTATCCTATTCGAATACCAATTAAACTCATTTTGATACTCCAAACTTATACGTAATACTTAATTAATAAATACTAAAAATAACATATTAAACATTCCGACTAATCAATTCAACAACAAGATGACATACCATTAATTAACTAAATTCGGGTCATTACATCTAGACATGATGAAATTTAACATTCTTATCTCGCCCTCCTGTTTCTATATACATATATATATATTGTATTTATATATAAATATATTATTTATTCTATTAACACATGAGAAATATGAAAATATATTATCTATTATATATATTTTTATATTTATAATTATATATGTGAATATGTAAATTTTGGATTCAGAATGACTAATCTCACATCGCTTTAATCAAATATTATGAAAGAATAGATTTGGAATGCTTCGACCTCACAAGAGCAGAGAATGGGGCAAAAAGGCCTACCCGCTCGGGTATGGTGCAGGATATAAGGTGATATATTAAGTTTTGAGGGTAAAGATAGAATAAAGCCACCTCACCCTCCTTGTCAACCTTATTTTTAGTTGATTTTTTTTAATTTTTTATTTTTCTAAACTGAGAAAAAAGAAAAACAGTAAAATGGTCAATTTATTTTTTAAAATTAAAAGAGAGAGAAAAAAGAATAAAGGAGAGTAAAGATGATTAATTTACTTTATGTTTAGCAGGAAAAAAATTATTATTATTTTTAAATATAAAAAATAATTTTTATAATTATATCTGATTATTATAAGTTTCACTAAATAATTATTCGAAATTTTCACACACCGTGGTATTTGCTAGTTGGTCTCTCTCCCCCCCGCCCCCCCTTTCATTCCCTCGTTCCTTCTGCTTCCTCCTCCGCCTCCTGCGATGATAGGATGCAAGAATTTGTTGTTGAAACCCACAGAGAGAAATCGGAAGAGAAAGAGACGGATAAAGAATGGCATCCCAACTGTTCTCAGAGAGCCGAACATTACTTTCAGGAAACAACAAGAGCCGCCGCCACCAGAACCAACAGAAGAGGAAGAAGAGAAAGAAGAAGGTTTCAGCTTGAAGCCATCAGCCCCATCCCAAAGTCACGGCGTTCAGCCACTGGGAAATCTCTATTTTAGCGCCTCATCTCATAATTCGAGAAACACCGGCCTTGGTAATCTCCAAATCCTCACTGATGAGCTTGTTCTTGAGATTCTCGGCTTGTTGAGCGGCACCCGTTTGGGTGTTCTCTCCACCGTGAGTAAATCTTTCTATGTCTTCTGTAACCACGAGCCGCTTTGGCGAAACCTTGTGTTGGAAAATTTCAATGGTGGGTTTTTGTATAATGGGTCTTGGAAATCAACTTTTGTTGCTGGGTATAGGCCGTTGTTTGATGCTTCTTGCATAGGGTGTTCGGGTTTGAAGGTGAGGGATTTTTACTCGGATTATTTGTTCCAGAGTTGGCTCTGTGCTAATCTTGAGATGAAGCCCGAGTGGCTTGAAAGGGATAATATACAGAGGACAAGAGGAATTTCGGTTGAAGATTTTGTATTGAATTTTGAGGAACCAAATACGCCTGTTTTGCTTGAAGGGTGTATCGATGACTGGGTTGCATTGGAGAAATGGGATAGGGATTATTTGGTTGAGATGTGTAGTGAAGTGAGGTTCTCAGTAGGGCCAGTGGAGATGAGGCTTGTAGAATACTTTAGGTACTCAGATCAGGCAAGGGAAGAAAGGCCCCTGTATCTTTTTGATCCAAAATTTGCTGAGAAAGTTCCAATATTGGGGTCGGATTATCAAGTTCCGAGACACTTTAATGAGGACTTGTTCAGTGTTTTGGGCAATGAGAGGCCAGATTATAGATGGATTATTATTGGACCAGCTGGGTCTGGTTCATCTTTCCACATTGATCCTAATTCAACATCAGCTTGGAATGCTGTGATCAAAGGGTCCAAGAAATGGGTATTGTTTCCCCCTGATGTGGTACCTCCTGGGGTGCATCCAAGCCCGGATGGGGCAGAAGTGGCCTGTCCCGTTTCAATAATTGAGTGGTTCATGAACTTTTATGATGCTACAAAGAAATGGAAAAAGAAACCCATTGAATGTGTTTGCAAGGCTGGGGAAGTGATCTTCGTACCAAATGGGTGGTGGCATTTGGTGATCAACTTGGAGGATTCTATTGCAATTACCCAAAATTTTGTTAGCAGGTATGAGCTTATTCTATTTAGCACAGCATGTGGTCGAGAAAGTTCTAATAACTTTCTGTTATAATTTTGTCATAGGTTTTGGTTTATAAAACTTATTTGTAGAAAGACCTGATTTCTTAGCATGGATGGTGATGGCTAATTGTTATTGGCCTTTCTTAGACTAAACTTAAGTAATAGTTTATGAATTAATTGAATGCAATGCCTCGGTACATTTTCCTGACCAAGTCTTGAATTAGTTCTTTAGCCCTGTTCCTAAGGATCGTGCTTCTGTGATTTTCCTGCAAAACATCGGAAGAGAGTCTCTTATCAATGCCCTAGAAATTCCCATAACAACTTGGCCTGATTTGCAGTTCTCTTGATAAGATGCCATAAGGGTTGGTCTCTCTTTGATACATTACAACCATCCAGACTTTCTTGTAGGTCAATTTTTCATTTTAGGTCCCAGTATGACATTTTTACCCAGTGGAGTCTTACCTCTAGCTCCATGAAGTGATAACTCAACTCCAAGTTCTCTGCACAAAACTCTCAAAAGTTACCAGATAATTTTCAACCGCTGGCTCACAATTGTTGACACCCTTGTAAAAGCTAAAACATTACCTTGAGTACTTTTTATTCAAATTTCCACTTCATTCACTCAGAGTTATATGGCTTTTCTCCAACTTTATTACCCTCTTTCTGCCTTTCTAAGGCTTTTACCTTATTTAGGGTATACCATTCAAACAATTGGGTTCACCATGTTGTTTCTGTAAATATGAAATCCAAGCAATCAAATGTCAAAGTTATCCTGGTGCTTTATAAATTACAAATGACTATTAACCGTAGCTCTTACATTTTTCCTTCTCCACAAATCAGAGTATTAAGGTAGAACAAGGTTTCCCTTATAATGTTGCAGTTATCAAACTTAAAAGGTTTAATTAAGTTCAACAGACTAATTGATTTCAATTCATCTTTATGTATACAGTTCGAGTTCACTTATTTCTATATTACATTTTTCAGTATTCATTTTGTGCCCAACATGATCTTTGTTTTATAAGGCTGCTTCTATTTACAATCACAACTGTTTTAAGTATTAAGTGATGTTCTATGTTATAACAAGAGATTCTCTTGCATCATATAATAGGAGATGTTGATCCTTGCCATTTGCCTTTTTATTTTTTTATTTTTGAGGGTTGTTTCATTTTTATTTTTTTTTGGGGGGGGGGGGGTTAATAATGGTGAAATGCAAGCTTCCTTTTACAATTGTGGTTCTTAGTAGTGTTTTTCGTTCTTTTCAATGAATATGGTCTGGATTTTGAGCGGCACGTATCCCTTAAAAATTACATTTTTGAAAGGGAAATTTTGGTGACTGATGAAAATAGATGGTTGGCCATGGAGGAAATGAAAAGAGTTAATGGCATTATTATCATATTTTACTGATTGAAAGTGGCGTGAAATGTTCTGTGAATGTTAAGATTGCTAAGACAAGTTTTCACTAGGAATTTCAGGGATAAAAAATGGACGAAGATACACTGTATTCACATGTAGTTATTTGGCGGTAACAATTGTTGTTACAACAATGAATTGTGATAATTTAACGCAAGAACAATATTCATTACAAGTTTCTAACTATTTCCATGATATTAGTATACGTAATGATTATCAAAAAAATGTCCGGCAGTTGCTGCAATAAAGATCTTGCTGATCTCTGATGAAATGCATATCATCTTTTCTATGTGACCTACTGGAAAAAAAAAAGCATTATTTGAAGGTTCTTAAGGTGTTTGTTTTTCTGCGGTGTAGGAGGAATTTGTTAAATGTCCTGGATTTTCTTAAGAGGCCAAATGCGGATACACTTGTATCTGGAACGAGAGATGGAGTCAAGTTGTTTGATAAGTTTAAGAATGCGATTGAGGCATCGTTCCCGGGACTTATTGACCAGTTGGAAGTAAAAGTGGAGGAGAAAAAGATCCAACATAAGAAACTTACCTTCTGGGAGTCCGTAACAGATTCCAATGCTGGTGCCTTCAAGTTTTCTCTCTCATGAAACATCCATGAAGTCCAAACTCGGCGAAAGAAAAGAAAATTGTGTTGCACATTGCTAATATCTCTTGTGAGTCCAGAGTTTGGAAAATTTAATTGGATACTGAATCACTGTCTTTCCTTGTGCCAAAAGAAGAAGAAGAACAAGACCAAGAATAAGAAGAATTTTGTTTTTCCCAAGTTGCAGATTTTAGAGAAAGGGAAAATTTAGGATTTGGAAGGAACATTATTAGATTAATGACAGTTTTGATTACATTGAGGAGAACTATTTAAACACATCTGGAATTTGTTAGTTAAGATTACATTGCTGTAATGTGATCATTTTTGTGAAATCAATGACAGTTTTCATTTGGCTGCAATATTATTATCCATTCACTTTTGGTGTCGTATTCAACAAGAGAATCAACACACACATGGAGACTGGCTTCTTCATTCTCCCTCCTTAATTGCATTACACATGGCTTAGCTTATTTGCTCCTTAAGATTGTGCACCATTGATCTTAAAAACTTTTGCATGCAACTTGGATCAAGATGCATCTGTAATTGTCAACTGCACCCATCTGTTCAGAAGGGTTTAGATTCTCCACAAAGGCTTTCTTCTTCTGAAGATTATTAGATTATCATGTACAGCTTTCGGTTTCAAGTAAGAAAAGTAGTTGGTCAGCTCTGACAGTTGGATTTTACTGCGTTAGGCAAACTTTATGAGGGTACTCAGGGCGGATCCAGTCAGGTGGGCTGAGTTGGGTAAGGCAAAATTGGAGGTGTGCTAGACTAAATTAACACTAGACTACTACTAAAAAAATTAACAAGTTTACATTTCAAAAATAAGTTTTTTTGTGAGCCTAGGGCAGCTCACTACTAAATCCGCCCTTGAGGGTGCTAAAACATGGATAACAATCTGCTTTAAAGTATTATTTTTTACGAGGGTACTAAAACATCAATATTTTATGTAATATAAAAATATTTTGTACGATATAAATAGTATACATCTTTTCTTCGTGTTATAATATATATTTTTATATTATAAAAAACACATTTTGCATTATATAAATTCAAAATATATAGATTATAGACCACTTGAGTATTATAAATTTTTTCCCAAATCCTTGAACAACCTGCCAATGTCCTTGTGCATTGAAATGGGGTTAAATAAAATATATATATGTATATTACTTAAAATTAATAATTATAAATAAATGTATGGAGATCTAGTTTAGCATAAATATTATTTTAGTATAGTCATTAATTAAGGGTTAATCCAACCTTAAATACAGTAATTTGGCATTGATCATCTCCCAATTTTATGATTAATGACTGCAGAGATAGGCAGATATCTGCCCTGGTCTCCACGCGAAGCAAAATTAATTAAGCTGTCTCACGAATATGAACAATTTTTGATCGACGCTCAAATCATCCGCCAATCATCAATTTGCCGTGTCAAAAGCAATACCATTCTCTGAACCCACCTCGACTCGGCCTCGAATCGAATCTCTCTTGCCACGGAGATCGCCGTCCGTTTTCACGGCCGAAATCTAAGAAGAAGAAGACGGAGAAACCAGTGTAGTAATCGGACCTTCTTTTCCAGTTAGGCGTTGAACAAGCTGCATGAATTCCTGAGGAGTGGCGTGGATGATGGTCGGCGGCCTCAAATGCATGAGGGCGGGAGATCGGCATCTCTTCAGTACGGGCCTCTTGATCGTCGGGAAGTTCCTGTTCTTGTTCGCCATGCCGCTTCGATCACGATCACCATTAACGGAAAGCACAGAGTCAGTTTAAATTTTGTTGCTCCTGGTTCCTTCTGTTGGGCAATTAATTGGTATCCCAGTGACGAGGAGGAGCTTAAATTAAATTACTTTGGGAAGAAGAAATGGAAAAGAAGCAGAGTCAAATTTCTAATTTAGGGTTTGGAAGAAGGTGTGGGTTCGTTCAGGACTTATAATTAAGCTGTCCAGGGAATGAATGAATGATTGAATTGAATTGAATGCATGAATGATGATGGTATGGATTGGTACGAAATGGTCAAACATGCTTGCATGGTCTGTTTTGAATGTGTCTCCCAGTCCTAGCTTAGACATATATATATATATATATATAGTCGGATTTTCACATTGCATGGCTATGGCTCCACTTGAATTGGTGGCTGTATTGGTTAAAATTGGATGTTTTAATTGGTCTGAGGTGGCGGCGGCGGCGGCAATGTTATGGCCACTGATGGTGATAATCCCGCCTTCAGTTATTTAAGGTTTAAAAAGTGATGAGTTAACACATCAAGAGGATGTGTGGCTTATCCTTTTTAAAGATAATTTTTAAATTTTGCTATTTAAAAATATGTAAAGTTTTAAAATTGTTTAGTGTTTAATTTATTAACATGATTAGATAAATATATTTTAAATTGTCATTTATATAGTTATGTGTCTGATTTAAAAAAAGTTGATAAACTTTCAAAATTTAATAAAAAAACTGAAATAGATATGTTGTTGAATAATGTGAATAAAATTTATAAAAATAAATTATAAATTGATATTTAACCAATAAAATTTGTATCATTACATGTTGATAAATTATATATAATTATTAAAAAATAAATTAATATAATATTTTATGTTTAAATTTAAATTTATAAAAATATTAAATATATATGTTGAGACATTAATATATATGTTAAATATATAAAAATATATTTATCAATACATATAAAATATAAAAATACAAAGAAAATAATAGGAGATGGAAGTGATGAAATAGAGGTGACGATCGTGACAGAGATAAAGACGATGAACACTATGAGGTGGTGACAGCGACGATGTTGGAGGTGGCAATGGAGGCAACAAAGGAGATGGAGATGGCGATAGAAGTGATGCAAGGAGATGGAGTTGAAGGTGGCTATTGCGATGAGACGGTAATGATGATGGATTTGGAGGCAACAATGGAGAAAGAAATGGAAATGGAGGCGGCGACAGAAAAAAGAGCAAAGGGATAAGGTTAAAAATATATCATAATTATTAGATTATAAAAATGTAAAATACTTGATCTACTCTACAACGTTTAAACTTTACCAATAACTTATAAGTGGTCAAAATGCTAAGCCAAACATGACTTAAGTTAGAGTATCATTCATCATGCACGTGAATTTTAAATAATGATTTCCATGATATTATGTTAAACTTTATGGGTGGAGCTATGAATTAGATAGAGTGGATTTAACCCATATGTGCTTCAAAATTTCAATTTTACTTTTGGGTGTTACAAAAATAAATCTTATATTATAAAAATTAGAATAATTACATGATATGATACTCTATACATTGGAAATAAAATATCTATAAATATTTTTTATATTTAGGTTGTGTTTGATTGCACATATTTTCTATAGAAAATATGTAATTATTACATATTTTCTATAGAAAACAATCAAACACTCTTAGAGTGTGTTTGATTGCACATATTTTCCATGAAAAATATGTAATCATTATATATTTTCTATGGAAAACAATCAAACACTCTTAATTTTTCTATGGAAAAATATGTAAGGTACAAGCATTTAAAGGTTTTTTTCATGGAATTCATTTTCCAAGGGGGTGAGATGTTTTTTATTTTCTAGTCAATATTATCTAGAATTTAATTCTAGGTAATGCAATCAAACACACTCTAAAGGTGTGTTTGATTGCACATATTTTTCATGAAAAATATATAATCATTACACATTTTCTATGGAAAACAATCAAACTAATTTTTCTATGGAAAAATATGCAAGGTACAAGTATTTAAAACTTTTTTCCATGAAATTCATTTTTCAAGGAGGTGAGATGGTTTTTGTTTTCTAATCAATATTATCTAGAATTAAATTCTAGGTAATACAATCAAACACACCTTTAATTTTTTTATGGAAAAATATGTATGGTACAAGCATTTAAAACTTATTTCCATGGAATTCATTTTCTAAGGGGGTGGGGTGGTTTTTATTTTCTAAGCAATATTATATAGAATTAAATTCTAGGTAATCCAATCAAACACACCCTTAGACTCAAGAGTAGTAGTTTAATAAGTTTGATCCATTTATAAATTTATATTTATATCTCTCATAACCAAAATTACAAGTATAAGTATATCTCATTCAAATTCTTTTCATCTTATCAAACATAAGAATTAGTGTTTTAAGTTCACATTATTATTGCTTTTGTGAATAGCCATAATTTCATTTGCGACCACTGTAACCTTTGGAAATGGAAATAAACAAGATATGGACCAATACCTATACCTCTTTTCTTTTTTTTTTTTGTTTTAATACCTATATTTCCTTTTCTATACTCTTATTTATATTTATTGGGTAATTAATGTATTTAATTTTTCATTTTCATCTTTGTCATATAATTAATATTCATTAAATATTTGTACCTATTAAAAATAAAAAATTAAAGAGTAATTCTCATGTTTATATATAAACAATTTGAACCATTTGACATCAATCCGTTATAAGTTGAAAAACTCAAAAACTAAATTAAGAGAGTTTGTGTTTACCATAAAATTTGTCAAAATGGAAAATCAGAAGACTCAATTCTCATTCCAATAGCTTCTATATATTTTAATTGGGTATTAATATTTAATAAAATAAAAAATTATTAATTATTATTATATATATAGGGACCAAGCACTACTACTAGGAAGAAGACGATGACTTCTATTAACTTTCATCTTAGCCCATATGGTTGTACTTACAAGTGGGTTTATAGGTAACTTGAAAAAACTATTTTGTCCATTTTTTTCTTATCTTAATGATCATTTTACCCTTTTCTATATATCCACTCTCTCTTCTTTCTCTTTCTTCTCCTCCCCCTTTAGCACTGTCTGTTGCTGGTCGTTGCCTAACACTCCCTGCCGACCCACTCCGGCCATTGTCTCGCTTGGCCGACTGTCATTGTGAGAGGTGAGGCGGTCAGGTGAGGATGCAGCAGGTGGTGAACGGCAGCGGTCAGTCAGGTTAGGGCGGGCCCTGAGATTTTAGGGGTTCTAAGCGAAATTTTTTTAGGGCCGATTATGACTATATTTAAAAATAAAATTAATACGAAAAAAATTATTATATAAAATTTATAATATTTCACTTTAAATTTACTCTTTTAGCTTTTTTAGATAAAAAAATTAACAATTAAACTATTACAATTAATTTGTTACAATATATATTTTTCAATAGACACCATCGCCAATCCATTAATGTAGATTAACTAATAATAGAGAGATCAAAAATATTGAAATATATACACAAAATTAATTGATAATTTAAGGGTTAATAAAAATATCAAAAGATATACCTGATAAGTCACACAACGGGATAATAATGATGAAAATGGAATCGTTGAAGAGAAGACATAGTTGTGAAGTTGATTGGATTGAGGACATACGCCTGCGCAGATTAATGGCAGATGCCAGTGACAATGGATAGATAAAAAATTGAGAAGAAGAGGAACTGAAGAAGACGATGGAGTTGTGCCCACTGCCAAGCGTATAGAAATAGTTGTGATACAATCATATAATTGGGAGATTGAGATTAATTAAAAATATATGGAATAGTTGTAAGGGGATGGGTGACACTGCTAGACGTATGGGAATGAGATTGATTATTAATAAAGGAATGTGAGAGATTGAGATTAATTAAAAATTGTAGTGATGCTCGTGGGATTAATTATTGATAAAAGAAATGTGGGAGATTGAGATTAATTAAAAATTTACAATAGTTTGAAATGAGCATGGCGTTTCTTCAATTTTTAAATTTAATATTTTTAATGAATTTTATTTTTTTAATTAATTTAGAATATAAAAATTGAAATGAGCATGCCTCCTAGTGGCTTGAAATGGGCATGGGCCCTAAACGGCTACCTAGACAGCCTATGTCTAAGCCTGACTCCTAGGTCAAGTGAGAGGCGAGGCAGCGGTTGGCTAGGCAAGAGGCGAGGTGTCGACCACACGAGACAACGACGGGCATCAAGTGGCGAGCGTGAAGCAGCGGCAGCACCTAGTGGCGAGGGCGAGGGCGAGGCAGCAATGAGATGAAGGCTGTGAGAGGCAATGCTGAAAGAGAGAAAGAGAAAAGGGGGAGAGAGAGAGAGAATAGATGAGAGAAGAGAAGAGAATATCGCAAATTTATTGCGATAAGTCCTCAATTTATCACGAGATTTTTATTTTGTAAATCCACCTATAAAAGTACTTCTGTACAAATAGCATGACAAAGAGGACAAACACATTGACAGAGGAGCTTATCGAATGGGGTCTAAAGGACCAAATTGCCTTTACCCATAATACAAATTTATAGGGGATGCCACTGCCTTCGCCTTTCTCCTTTCTCCCTTCCCATGGCTACGATCATTGACCACTGCTACCATCACTTCACCTTATCTCCTCGTTGACCGTCACTGCATCCTCTGACGGTCTGTGAGACGATGAGGTGACGGCAACAAGGTGACGATAACAATGGTCGGAGGTTAGGCGAGGTGAAGACAACAGTGGTCAGCGGTCGCATCGCAGCCATGAAAAGGGAGAAAGGAGAGAGACAAAGATTGAACGAGAGCATTTAAATTTTTTTGACCCCGATGAGCCCCCCAGTAACCCCTTCTAGCTCTCAAGAGTTATCAGCATGATCCATATATAGCCACACAAACTGAAGAATTTTATTCCTTTATTATAAGGAAAAGGGTATGCACGTGATGTGATGACGTGGAGTCTCTCTCCCGCTGCATGCATGCATGCAATGCAATGCAACAGTGAAATAAAAGCATAGATAATAGTTAATTATATCATTCCATCTGTAGATAATAGTTAGTGATTATAATTTTAATCAAACAAAACTGTTTCTCTCTCTCTCTCTCCCCAATTTTATCTCTATGGTACAGTTTTGAAATGGCAATGGCGTTCATTTGTTGACTGAAACCAAACTATGCTGGAATTTTCAACCATCCCCATCCCCATCGCCATCGATTCATCTGCTTCTCCAAGT
Organism: Diospyros kaki; assembly: GCA_036245055.1. Taxonomy (NCBI): domain Eukaryota; kingdom Viridiplantae; phylum Streptophyta; class Magnoliopsida; order Ericales; family Ebenaceae; genus Diospyros; species Diospyros kaki. Next base: position 6,821,117 of record BSEG01000006.1, on the reverse strand, counting down.
GGACTCGCCCCACTCGCCCTCCATTCATCATCTCTTTCTTTACTTACTGTCTCAGGTGATTCTCTCCTGGATATTTTCCTTCGATTTGTTCTCCCATTTTCACACTTTTCCTCTGCTTCTCATGCATTAATGTGAATATACATACATATTTCACGTTAAACATATCCTATTTTTGCGCGTCAGATTTCCTGACTTTTTGATTCGCTGTCTGGTCGCATTCTCGTTTTCTGAAAATTAGAGTTCGTCTTCCGTTGAGGACATTTTATGTTCCATTTCTTTCTTTTATCTTTAAAATAAGGATTTAGCCATTGATTCTGGCGATTTGCCAGGTTTATTTATTGGTTTTGTATAATCTGGGATTCACATTCTGAGATCTTGTGTTCCATTCCTTTTCTGTTCCGTAGTAGAACACACTTTCGGCTTGAATTTTCTGCGTTGGAGGGCAACGAGGCTTTGACGTAACGTGGTTTGGTCAGGCATGTTGGATTTGAATCGGATGGTATTGTCATTACTAATGGAATCTACAGAGCCTGTTTCGAATATTGAGATTCAAGAGGGATAGGGCTTCCCGAGATTGTTTGGGTATTTTGATGGGGAACTCATGCGTAGGACCCAAATTGGGCCAAAATGGCTTCTTGCATACTGTTACAGCAGCAATTTGGAAGACCCGTCCACCAAATAACACACTTCCTCCGGCCAATCCTTCTGATGGAGAAGCCAGCCCCTCCAGCAGTCAGGGGAAACGAGACAAACCGGCGGAATCAGGAGGATCTGAGCCTCCGGCTGGTGTCCAGTGTGTTCCACCTGAACCGGTGAAAATGACTGTGGATACTACAAAGTCTGTCAAGAGGGAGATGACAATTGCAAGAAAGGAGGTGAGCAATAACGGGGAGGCTGGGAAACAGAACCCGTCTAATCATGTTAAGCGGGCATCCAGTATGGGACTTCTGGTCGACTCTGTGTTGCAGAGGAAAACCGGGAATATGAAGGAGATTTATAGTCTGGGGAGGAAGCTTGGACAAGGGCAATTTGGGACAACGTTTCTTTGCGTGGAGAAGGAAACTGGGAAGGAGTTTGCCTGCAAGTCCATTGCCAAGAGGAAGTTGACAACCCGAGAGGATGTGGAGGATGTTAGGAGGGAGATTCAGATAATGCATCACATGGCAGGTCACCCAAATGTGATATCTATAGTGGGTGCTTATGAGGATGCTGTTGCTGTTCATGTTATTATGGAACTCTGTTCAGGTGGGGAGCTTTTTGATAGGATTATACAGAGGGGACACTATACGGAGAAAAAGGCAGCTGAGCTTGCCAGGATAATAGTCGGTGTTGTTGAATCATGCCATTCTTTAGGGGTTATGCATAGGGACTTGAAGCCTGAGAATTTTCTGTTTATCAGCAAGGACGAGGAGTCGCCACTGAAGACAATTGACTTTGGGCTTTCAGCGTTCTTCAGGCCAGGTATTTTTTTGCTGTTCACCTTTCACTGGCATTCAAGAATGAAAATCTAGAGAGTTGGTAGAAAATTAAAATTCCTAGTCGAATCAGTCACATATTGTCAATGCTGAATCTGGTTGATTGACCTTGGCTATGGATTTGTTGCTTTGCCTTTTCATATGACCTGGTAGTGAAGAAAATTATCCACCAAGAGTAAAAAATCAAATAAATTCAAATTGTTGCCACCTGTTTAGAAGGTCAAAGATAAAAGATCTGTATCTGGAGCTCTTTCCAAAGGACTGAGTTTGATGCAGATGGTGCAATGAGGTAATAGTAGCTGGACTTTGTAATTTTACAGCATATTAGTTTATCTACATGCTTTTTGTTCCTTTTTTGAATCGCTAATATTTTTATTTTTTTTATGTCAAACTTGAACTACTAGGAGGATTAGTGGTTCAAATGCCTGGACCTAACATCGTGCCCTTTTTAGCATGTCAAAAACTTAGTTTCATGTTTAATGCAATTAGTCTGATGCATGCTCGTCTTTTATAGTAATACTGAATATATAGCATATTCAATTGGCCAAAATGTTTCTAATCCAGATGATAGTTTGAGTACTAAGTTACTGGAATTTGTCTTCCTATTGAGCAATGGCATCAATTAACATGATAGAGAATTGTGATGCCATTTTCTTCTAACTAGCAACAGCAATTGCTTCTAAAGAGCTCTCTTTGAACGATTAATTATCCAGTGGAACCTCGGTTAAACATCACAGCCCTTAATGAGCAATGGACTAGGAGGTTAGTCCATGCATACCTTCCCATAGGGCTGTCATAGAAAAACTGAATTTGGCATACGAGTTGCTTAATGGAGGCATTACTAACTAGACAAACACAGATTAAGGGCAAACATCCTATCTGAGAAACATCCTATCTGGTGCTTTGTGGACCAAGTGTCAGTAACTGTGTCGATTTCCTATTAATTAGCTTAGTCAATCAGGGAAGAAAACTACTCAAAAGCACTTCCAGCAAATTGAAGTTGGCTATATTAAGTTCTTTTCAGCTTTCCTCTTATTTTGTTTAGGTATAGAATGGCTTTATATCTAGTAAGACTATTATAGCTGCTAGGATGAATGGGAGTGGATATAGCTAGTGTTCTTGGGATGAGACTTGGGTATTGCCAGTAAATTGTCGTACTCATTTTCTTGAAAGCAGTTTACTGCCCATCTATGACTTCTGGTTGAACAATGTTAGATATTGGGGAATTTATGTATCCATTTTTCCTCTTAATCTTGCAAAATTAGGCAACTGATCTATTTTGTGGCAAACTTCTTCTATCGCTGCATGGACATTTTTTGGGGTTTATTTTTTTTATTTTTTTTTATGGCATGCTAACCATTGATTCAGAAGAAAAAGGTCCAAACAACAATTTTAATACTCCAGATCAAGCGAATGAGCCAAACGGAGGATACCTATTTGGGTCTGGGCCATATGGTGCAAAAAAGAATTAGTTCAATGTAAAATATAGTCGAATCACAATCTTAATACAAAATTCAAACTGCGTGAGCTGAACTGAGCAGTCTGAGCTCTATCCACCTGAATTTCAAAACACTCCTATATATTAACTTCTTTTTAGGCTTGAATTTAAGATCCACTTCAGTCCCAAAGCTCAGGCTCTTCTCTGAAGGAGAGAAAACCATGCTATACAAGTTAATTAAAAGCCTTATCAAATGAAGTTATCCGTTATTAATGTGGAGTTACAAGTCTTTGGCTTTCAATCGCGATGCAATATTATATATTTGTTCTAATTTTGATCTTGGATATCTGGAATAAAATTTGACCAGGCTCATTGCCCATAATAAATGTACTTCAATCACCATCACCTTTTTCTTTTTGCTGGGTCGCCATCACCTAATTAGGATGTAAAATTTTTTGCTTTATATACATGCTTCACTACTAGTCCGTAACAAAGTGGATATCTATTGTCACTCCTTTCCCTTCCATATGGAAGTCCAAACACAATTCTTTCTGAAATATACAAAAAGAAGCGGTTACTAATTTCTGTATGCCAGATATACTTGTTAATTATGTTCTGGTACACTTGGTTTCTTTGCAATGTGGAGGGTTAGAAAAGTATATTGATTAGTGTTGGGATATTTAATCTTCATCAGATATATTCCTTTGTTGGGTATTTCAATTGCTAAAGGATTCATGTGAGTTATAAAAGCATGCTTATATGCTGGTATTTTATTGATTTAGATCATAAATAACCTCTGCTTGGCGTTTTCTTTCCCCTAGTGGCCATCTAATGACATTACATTGTCTTTCCTTGTCATGCAAACAACTTTGCATGTTTTCCCTCTTTAAGTTGCCTTGGGTCCTTTACATCTCTCAAGAGCTAATGTTTCAACCATTCAGGTGAAACCTTCACTGATGTGGTTGGAAGCCCTTATTATGTGGCTCCAGAAGTTTTGCGGAAGCATTATGGTCAAGAATGTGATGTTTGGAGTGCTGGTGTTATCATTTATATTTTGTTGAGTGGGGTCCCACCTTTTTGGGATGGTGAAACCTTTTCTTTCTTTTATTTTCTTTTTAATTTTGTCATAGGACTTTAGAGATCTAACAGGTAATCTAACTTTTTGATATGCAATTTGGACAGAGACGGAACAAGGCATATTTGAGCAAGTTTTAAAGGGTGAACTTGACTTTGTATCGGAACCATGGCCTAGTATATCTGACAGTGCAAAGGATCTTGTTAGAAAAATGCTTTTAAGAGACCCGAAAAAGCGAATCACAGCCCATGAAGTTCTCTGTAAGAATTCATTTATTATAGTATATACATATATATATATATTTCACCTGGCATCAACTGTTTGAATAGATATGTCTCTTTTTGCTAGTTAATGCCTCTTGTTCATATATATAAACATATACTCTCTACTAATACTCTAGTTAATGCTTCTTGTTCATAAATGGTTCAGCAGTGCTGCAAATTATGTGACAAGTTGATATTTGGGTTTACTTTTCTGAGGAGTGTATTGATAGTGGCAAAATTATAGCGTTCTATTTAATTTCTGTAGCACAACGTAATAAAACCTTTTTATGCAATGTGTTTATCCTATTTGGCTCATGTACAAGTATCCTGGTAGCAGCAGTGGCAGATGGGAGTGGAGAAGTTGCTACGGTGGTATGGAGAAGGCATTATTGGTGGAACAGTTTGTGTTTGTGGTGGCTAGAGCCAGGAAACAGCAATTTCACTCTAAGTTGCCTGAGTTAAATGACTTTGAGTTTCCTTCTCAATCTAGTTGGCATGAATCTACAATAAGCATTAATTTTTTATATATGATCATGTATATAATATGAGACTTTTTGATGACTGTAACACTAATGGATCTCATTGGTACTTTAGATATAAAAGGGTTATTTTGGATTGCTTGAATGTGAACCAAATATAAACATGATGAAACTATCTTGTTAGTGCCAATGATGGAGAAAGTTAAAACAGTTGTGAAATATTGGTCAGGGATAGAGGAGGATTTGCGCAGCATCCAGCTCCCTTGGCATAATTTCAATAAGGGAAAATGGAATCATTGAAGTTAACAGCTTACTGTAAGTTTTTAGAAATCATAGCTGAAGGAAACTTGAAAATTGAGATTTTTCACACCATTCACCATTGATTCCAGACTTCCCATTTGGAGAAGAAGGAAGAAACAATACCTTATTGATTACTGGGAAGGATAATGTGCATGTAATTAAGAACTCATGGTTCAAGGGTAACATTCCTGGGTAGAAGCCAGTTTAACTAATGGCTACATTTTCTTGCAGGTCACCCTTGGGTGCAGGTTAAAGGTGTAGCTCCTGATAAACCTCTTGATTCTGCTGTCCTATCTCGTCTGAAGCAATTCTCTGCGATGAATAAACTCAAGAAGATAGCCATCAGAGTACGAACTTCTAATGCTTCATATATATGCAGTTGCCAATGGAAGCTGTTTAGTTAAGGTTTTACGTTAGAAATTTCTTCACGAAGATGGTATTGTTGGACTTAACAATGGGTTCTGGACCTAATAGAATAGATATTTGTTTAAACTGCTTAACATTTTAATGTCGTGGAGCTTTGGGCAACTTGTTGTAATGGTGTTACAAGAGCTGAAGTTCTTTGTGATGTTGGGATAAATAATTGAGTCCTCAATTATGTCCCACCCTTGCGGAAGAGGAAGTTGTTAAATGTCATCTCTAATTGATGGGACACCAAGCTGATGATGAGATGAATCATCATCTTTAAGTTTACACCACTAGTTAAATGTGTGGCTATTATTTAGCCAAGTGTGTGGTTATTATTTAGTTAAATGAGTGGTTGTAATTGCTTGAGAACTAGTATAAATAGGTGTGTTTAGCTTGCTAGTTTCATTCATCAAAGAAGTGAGTGGAAACTCATTAGTGGAGAGTTCCAAGTGTGAGTTAGAAATGTTCTAGCAATTGTTGTAAAGAGTCTCTTCTTCTTTGAATGGTCAAGTTAGAGTTGTGTACTCTTTTATTTTTCAACATTTGGTATCAGAGCTTTGGTTGTAAATTCTCTTGAAATCCTTAGTATGCTCTGTGGTTGCAGCCTTGACTGATCTTCCACATCAGAAAAGATTTCTTGAGAAATTTATTGAAGGAGTTTCTCTGTGTCGTGAGCAGTCAGGGACTCTGCAAGTCTGTTATCTAAGATAAAGCTTGTTTGGTATTACTAAGGTACTATCAACACGATGAGTGATCTTCAAGCAGTTGGAGGAATCAAGAAACTCAACAATCAAAACTACAACACATGGGCGACATGTATGACGTCTTACATGCAAGGGCAAGATCTTTGGGAGGTCGTTAATGGTAGTGAAGTTACACAACCAGCGGCAGAAGATGCCAATGGCATCTTGTGCAAACGGAAGATTAAATCCGGTAAAGCAATGTTTGCCTTAAAGACCACCATTGAAGAAGAAATGTTGGAGCACATTCGGGATACTACAATGCCAAAAGAAGCTTGGGACACATTTGCTACGCTCTTTTCAAAGAAGAATGACACAAGACAACAACTTCTAGAGAATGAGTTGTTGTCCATCAAGCAAGGAGATATAACGATCAATCAATACTTCACAAAAGTAAAGCTTCTGTGCCGTGAAATTTCTCAACTTGATCAAACTTCCCATATTGAAGAACCCAGAATGAAAAGAATAATCATTCATGGGTTGAGACCTGAGTACAGAGGATTTATTGTTGCAGTACAAGGTTGGCCTACTCAACCGTCACTTGTTGAGTTTGAAAACTTGCTTGCCGATCAAGAAGCATTGGCGAAGCAGATGGGAGGAATCTCACCAAAAAGTGAGGAAGAAGCGCTCTTCAGTGGTAAGGGTAAAGATAAACCCAAACAGAATACTAGAAAAGGATCAAGAAGAAATGATGATAGATCAAGCGGTCATCAAGGAAGCTCACAGTTAGGGGGAGCTCAGAGACATGATAACAAGAATAGTGAATCTAATCAAAGAAAGAAGTTTGATGGAAATTGTTATCATTGTGGCAAGAAAGGCCACATGGCGAAAGATTGTTGGTCCAAGAAAAAGTTTATTGAAAGCAATGCTACTACTTCCAGTTCTAAGGAAAATAACGAAAGTTGTTGGGATGCTGAAGCATCATTCGCTACGGTGGAAGAAGAATTAGCTCTCACAACAACAACACCTGAACGGATTGACTATGAGAATGACTGGATCATAGACTCAGGCTGTTCAAATCACATGACAGATGATAAAGACAAGCTGCAAAACATGTTTGAGTATAAGGGAAGTCGTGTGGTGGTGACGGCTGACAACTCAAGATTACCAATAGCTCACATTGGTAAGGTAATAGTCACACCTTGTTATAATTCTAACCAGGTGCCACTTCAAGATGTCTACCATGTTCCAGGAATGAAGAAAAACTTGCTATCCGTGGCTCAAATGACATCATCAGGATACTATGTCTTATTCGGTCCTTGAGATGTAAAGGTGTATCGAGATCTCAAAATCTCAGAAAAGCCAACGATGGAAGGACGACAATTGGAATCAGTCTACGAGATGTCAGCAGAGTCTACATATGTAGACAAGACAAGAAGGAACGAGACTGCAGATTTGTGGCACATGCGGTTGGGTCATGTTAGCTATTCCAAGCTAAGTGTGATGGTAAAAAGTCGATGCTTAAGAGACTTCCTCAACTTGACGTGAGAACAAACACGGTCTGTGCTGGATGCCAGTATGGCAAAGCACATCAATTGCCATACGAGGACTCGAAGTTTAAAGCAAATAAGCCATTAGAGTTGGTTCACTCTGATGTGTTCGGGCCAATCAAGCAACCATCAGTTGGTGGGATGCCATACATGGTGGCATTTATTGATGACTTCTCCAAGTATGTGTGGGTTTTCTTTATGAAAGAAAAATCTGACACATTCTCAAAGTTTAAAGAGTTTCGAGAAATAGTTGAAGGAGAAGTAGGAAAGACGATCCGATGCTTGCGCACAGATAATGGAGGAGAATATAACTCAGACGAGTTCTCTCGATACCTGCTGGAATGCCAAATATGTCGTCAGTATACCTGTGCCAATACGCCACAATAGAATGGTGTAGCAGAAAGAAAGAACTGGCATCTTGCAGAAGTTTGTAGAAGTATGCTACATGCGAAGAATGTACTTGGAAGGTTTTGGGCCGAAGCTATGAGAACAGCAACCCATGTGATCAACAAAGTTCCTCAATCAAGGTTAGAGTTTGTTTCACCCTTTGAAAAACTGTGGCAAATAAAATCTACAGTTAGCTACTTTTGAGTATTTGGATGTGTTTGCTATGTATTTGTTCCTAATCATTTACGTAGCAAGTTTGATAAGAAAGCAATTAGATGTATCTTTGTGGGATACGATAATCAAAGGAAAGGGTGGAAATGTTGCGATCCTATAACTAGAAGATGTTACACTTCGCGAGATGTGGTTTTCGATGAAGTATCTTCTTGGTGGTCCTTAGAAAAGAAGGCGTTGCCAAATTCGAACGAGTTTGAAGACTAGTTACAACAAAAGATGGTGGAGCATTCTGTCCAACTCCAAAATTTAGATGAACCAGAATATCCAAACGACGATGACAATGTTGAACAAGGGTTAGTTCAAAATTCTTGGTAAACTGGTGTATATCGACAAGATGATAGTCCAGTTCAAATGGAAGAGTTAGTTCCACAATCACAACTTAGAAGGTCAACAAGAGCTCGAAAGCCAAATCCCAAATATGCCAATGCAACAATAGTTGAAGAAGCAATTGAAACAGAACCTAAAATGTTTGAAGAAGCATCAGAGAGTTCTGAATGGATTAAAGCTATGGGAGAAGAAATCACTGCATTGGAGCAAAATTAGACGTGGGATCTCGTGCCAAAGCCTAAAAATGTGAAACCCATATCCTACAAATGGGTTTACAAAATAAAGTGTCATCCAGATGGGTCGATCGAGAGGTATAAGGCTCGGTTAGTAGCTCGGGGCTTCTCTCAGCAGTATGGACTAGACTATGATGAAACATTTAGTCCTGTGGCGAAACTTACAACAGTGCGAATTCTACTGGCACTTGTAGCCAACAAAGACTAGAGTTTGAGGCAAATGGATATGAAGAATGCCTTTCTACATGGAGAGTTGGATTGGGAGATCTACATGAATCAGCAAAGAGGATTTGAGAATAAAACTTATCTAGAGTACGTGTGCAAATTAAGGAAGGCACTCTACGAATTGGAGCAACCACCCAGGGCATGGTACGGTAAGATTGCTGAATTCTTAACACAAAGTGGTTATGCAATGGCACATGCAGATTCTACCTTATTTGTTAAAGCTAGTAAAGAAAAATTGGCAGTGGTACTGGTGTATGTGGATGACTTAATCATCACCGGAGATGATAAAGGAGAGATTTGTCGAACAAGGCAGAATCTATCTATTCGCTTTCAAATGAAAGAGCTCGGTCAGCTTAAGCACTTTCTTGGTCTAGAAGCTAATCGCACACAATAAGGATTATTTCTCTGTCAGCAAAAATATTCTAGAGACCTGTTGAAAAAGTTCGGAATGTTAGAATGCAAGCCGATCTCAACACCGATGGAGCCAAATTGCAAGATGTGCGCACATGAAGGAAAAGACTTGGAAGATGCAACTATGTACCGACAATTGGTTGGTAGTCTTATCTACCTAACCTTGACTCGACCTGATATTTCTTATACAGTTGGTGTGATGAGTCGGTACATGCAAAATCCAAAGAAGTCACATTTGGAAGTAGTTCGGTGAATATTAAGATATGTGAAGGGCACAATTGACTACTGTCTTCTGTACAAGAAAGGTGAAGATTGCAGGCTAGTTGGCTATTGTGATACTGATTATGCAGGAGATCACGACACTCGTCGATCAACTACCGGGTATATGTTTACTCTTGGATCAGGAGCAGTTTCTTGGTGCAACAAAAGGCAACCAACAGTGTCCTTATCAAGCACAGAGGCAGAAGATAGAGTAGCGGCAATGGCAGCACAAGAATGCACATAGTTAGTACAATTGTTGGAAGATACACAACAACCAATAGATTATTCAGTACAACTATACTATGATAATCTATCAGCAATACGTCTGACTGAGAATCCTGTGTTTCATGCTAGAATGAAATATGTTGAGGTTCATTATCACTATCTTAGAGAGAAGGTTTTGCAAGGTCAAATTCAGATGGTGTCAATCAAAACGGATGATCAAGCTGCAGATATATTCACGAAAAGCTTAAGCTTCATAAAGTTCTCGAAGTGTCGAGAATTACTTGGTGTCATAAAGAAGACCCAAATTAGTGATGAGGGGGGGTGTTAAATGTCATCTCTAATTGGTGGGACACCAAGTTGATGATGAGATGAGTCATCAACTTTAAGTTTACACCACTAGTTAAATGTGTCGCTATTATTTAGCCAAGTGTGTGGTTATTATTTAGTTAAATGAGTGGTTGTAATTGCTTGAGAACTAGTATAAATAGGTGTGTTTAGCTTGCTAGTTTCATTCATCAAAGAAGTGAGTGGAAACTCATTAGTGGAGAGTTCCAAGTGTGAGTTAGAAATGTTCTAGCAATTGTTGTAAAGAGTCTCTTCTTCTTTGAGTGGTCAAGTTAGAGTTGTGTACTCTTTTATTTTTCAACAGAAGTCTGGTTCACATGAGAGGCCATATTAATGTAGTAACAAAAAATTAGACAAAGTTATGTTGCTATACAGTTAAACTGTTAGACCATTGGGTTTCAAAAGTTTCATCCTTGCCATAAATCAAAACAGAAAATCTGATATGTATTTCTTGAGAAACTGTAGTAAACTTATGTAATATAAATGTTTGGAATATGTTTCTACTTTCCCAAAAAAAGTAGATATGGTCTATCCAGTTATTGGTGATTCACTTATCCTATATAGGTCTAGTCATCTTTTCCTTAAATTTTGTTGATGCTATATCTTGATTTATGATATTTGGATTTTTTTTTGCTTTTTCTCTGCCTTTCCTTTTTATCCTTTTAGATGCCTATTTAACCTGAACTTATGTTAGCATTTTTATGTTTGGTTTAATGCTTGGTCTATGTTCTTTCTTTGTAGGTTATTGCTGAGAGTTTATCAGAAGAGGAAATTGCAGGACTGAAAGAAATGTTTAAGATGATAGACACAGATAACAGTGGACAAATCACACTTGAGGAGCTGAAAAAGGGTCTGGAAAGAGTGGGGGCAAGTCTCAGGGATTCAGAAATTAATGGTTTGATGCAAGCGGTAAATGCAAATTAAACTCAACTTTGATAGCTTATTTATTTGTGTAGAACTCACATATTGTTTTGCACAATAATTATGAAATTCGTGGCTTCTGGACTGAGAATAAGTGAAAGCTTTTTGTGCCAAGAAACTTGAATCTAGCCATAGTGCCTTTGCTGGTGAAGAGCCTGTTCTTGTTAAACTTGGAAGTTAGAAGCACGAATAGGGAATGGGTAGAACCATTTCTGGTCCAGGGATTTGGAGTGTTTGAAAGAAGAAAACGATACCATACATGAACATCTTTCACTCTACAATTCAAGTTTTAATTATTTATTATTATTTGGAAGACATTCAGAATCTAAGGAGGCTCACTTTCACACGGAACATATAAGCTTAACATGGCAATTTTAAAGGAGTTGGGATACACCATGATATAAAAGGAGAACAAGTTATATAATATGTATATGTGAAACTGAGAACTATTTCTTTTGCAAATTATGAACAAATTTTGATAGTAACCAATGCATGCATGGGGAAGATAAGTGTTTGAAGAGTGTATTGTTCTTGAAAATTTAATAAAATAATAGGCCATGTTGGGGAAAATGTTCACCTGTGTTTAATAATTCTCAAAACACGGATACAACACCCTGTTAGAAGTGTTATTGCTTCTTAGATTCTTTCCCATATGAGTATCTTGGGCATTTTACTATAAATCAGAGTAATTGAGTGAGAAGGAAGCCAATTTTTTTTTTTCAGTAACTTTCTTTTTAATATTTATTTCATGACTAGCCGGCCACATCTATTGAGGTTAAGGCTTGTGATGATGATGGTGATGTTTAGTTGATGACTAAATGCTCTATTAATTTCTTTGCTTCAATTAGTTCTGAATGCATAAAAGTTTCTGTTCTTACATGAACGGATACAACATTAATTATTGCTGATCTGTTATGACATGGCCATTACTCTTTCCTCTCTAGCCATACATGAGCATTTGTCATCATATATTTCAAATTGAATGATATATGGTTTGGCACAAATTCAGAAAGCAAAGTATAATTAATTGCTTGATCTGTACAGGAAGTATCTTGAAGTTTAATTGAATGAAAAGTTGATCAATTTCTGTATGCTTTTGTTTTTTTCCCTCAGGCAATTATATAGATGTTAAAGTTTTTCAAACTTTATGGATTGGTACGGCATCATTGTTGATCCATCATGATGGATCCCCTACTCTTCTAACTTATATCTTAGAAATGACATACTGTTGCTTGTTAATAATTATGATATAACTTGATTATGCATTTTTCTATTTTGAAAGAAAAAAAACTGAAATTTTTAGGAATTTTGTCCACTGAGTTATTGCCATTTTTAAAGCTACACTAATGCACTTCCAGCTATGTGAATAGTGATTGGTGAATGCTGGTCACTACTAGTTTATATGCATCTGCTGCTATGTGACTGGAGAAAGAAATTTAATTTATCTGACAATTTAATTCAATTTGTTTTTGTCAGTCAACAACTACAAACAATAGAGGAAGGAGTGGAAGGTGTAATTTACAATCAGGCATGGGATTATGTAAACTCGGCTTGTTCTATCCTTTTGGATTTATTATAGTAGTCTTAGGGCAATAAAGGCATTTATATGATTATACTCAATTGGCAATGAGTACAGTGTTGATCTCATAGGCATAATTGCTTTCAAAGTGCACTAATTATCGATCATTTTTTAGATAAATTAAGGCTTGTCACATGTTGGAAAATTATGTGGCTCTTAAGGTTTTCTGTCTCTTCTTTGGGCTGCGCACTCGAAAAAAAAAGTGAAGTATGAGTCTTTTTCTCCTGGACTTTGATAGTTCAAGTTTGACAGTTAACTACTAATAGCCATTAACTGCCACGATGTTTATAATTTAAAAAAAAAAAATTGAACAGGCTCCCGTTCAAACAAATATCTTTTTTTTCAAACAGACCTCATAGCATCTTTAAAATAGCCCGAGTTAAAAAAAGAACACTAATTGACTCTCTAAATTGATTCCTTATACATATTTTGCTGGACAAAATTGTGTACAAGCCTTGATAATTCTGTTTCATATTAGTGATTGCTCAGGCTGTGTGATTTCCTTTGTCTAAAATCTAGTCGAACATTTTTCTTCTAGATGGTATTCGTGTAGCCTCCTTTTACACACTAGAGTTAGTTTGCTGGGAGCGAATAAAGCCAAAAAGAAGTGGCTAGTGCATTACATTTCCTTTCTTTCTGCATCTTTAACTACAATCATAGAAGCCAGGGTTGTGGTACCACCCCTGGTACTGCAAATTGGGTCAAACATCCCAATTCATAAGCAACCCAGGTCGCTCTGGGTCACGAACTAGATTGCCAAAAATAGCAAACCAGGTTTTCAGCTTGGTATTTGAAAGGTTTTGGGATTTTGGCAGGATTTTTCATCAAAGTTCTTTTTTTTTGTCAATATGAAAGCATACTCACATTGATCGGAGAGAAGTGAGCTTGCTGGGGTGACCGGAAGTTCGTGGAACATGTCACATGCTGACAACATTCTGTACGCAACTCCCATGCATTGGTAAACAGGTCAAGTGAGTGGGCGGATGGACCTGATCTCCAATGACTTGCTTTCATTGGCAATGTTGCCGGAGGCAGGTGACCATCTGGTGACTATGCTAATGTTTTGCAATCATTTGTTTTGCTTCTCGCTGTAAATTGATTGCGCGAGGGGCCATACATTCTTTCTTGCTCTAGGTAAGTAAAGGGGCAGTGTATTCTGCAAGTGAAAAGGGTTGCTTTCCAATGTTCTTTAATATTTTGTTGATTTTCAATGCTCTTAGTGTTTTGTTTTTGTTGTTTTCCGATGACTTTCTTTTACAATTTCTTTAGTTTTTCTTTTACAATTCTTGCTATTTTCCAATTACTTACGTTATATTGAATTAATATTAACTAATACATTGAAGAACTCAATGACCGTAACATTGACAAAGAGGATGAACACTAACAGGATTATCTTAAAATATTAAGAAAAATATTAAGTTTTATTAAAAATTAAAAGAAATATTAATTTAATTAGTATAAATTTAATATTAACCCTAGTTAATATTTAAAACATACCACCATCCTAAATAGCTTCTCGACAAAGCTAAGTCCTAGATCCTAACTTTGTCTTGTAGTCTTTATCAGTGGCCATATTTTCTCTAAGGCCATTATATCCTATTCCATCTTTAAGGATCTCCCACTAAATTTTGTTTTTGGTCTTCCGCATAATTCTTTTCTAGAAATTTCATCAATTTCATCCATTTTGGTCTTCCTCTTGCAAGAAAAATTAATCACCTTAATTGCATCTCCTATAGCTTATCTTCACTAGGCACCATTGCAACTTTATTGTGTATAAATTTGTTTCTTATTTTATCTTTCTTGTAGGGTCACACATTTTTTTTTTTTTTTGATAACCCAAGTGTTAGAACTTGTGCCCAGGTAGGCCTCACCCCAACCCACTTTCAGATAAATCATGATTTAATCTCCATATAACGCCTTCAAGAAGTTTCAAACCTAAGATCTCAGACATGTTCACCACCTGCTCTTAACATTATACATTATAGTAACATTCTCATCTCGGCCATATTCATATTTTGCATATATTGGTACATAACTACCCACCATTTCGAGTTATGCAAAGATAGTCTTGTAGTCATCCAATGGTACTTACCTCTTAGCTTTAAAGGGATATTAAGATCACATAAGATGTTGAATGCACTCATCTGCTTTAACTATCATGCTAATATCTTCCAAGGGGAGAATTGATTAGAGCTATACTATCTTATTTTGCTTCTCATTTAATATTGAACATAACTCTTGGCAAGTTTAGTGGACTGCAAAATTTGTTTTTGTTTGAAGAAATTCCTTACTCTGATGTTGCCTCAGCGCTTTGCTTGGTAGCTGCAGCTGCTCCCTTGGATGTGATGTATATCCTCACTGGTTAAATTAAAAGTATTTCGTTATTGTTTACAAATTGCAGGCAGATGTTGACAACAGCGGTGCAATAGACTACGGAGAGTTCATAGCTGCAATGATCCATCTGAACAAAATCCAGAAAGAGGATCATTTGTATGCAGCTTTCTCATATTTCGATAAAGATGGAAGTGGATATATCACACGAGATGAACTCCAACAAGCCTGTGAGCAATTTGGTCTAGGAGATGCTCACTTGGATGAAGTCATCCGTGAAGTTGATCAGGATAATGTAAATGGCTTCTTGCCTGACCTGACATGTTTCTTTACTATTGTTACAGAAAAATTAGAATGCAAACTGTTTTGACATAAACAGTGTTGATCATTATACAACGTGTAACATAATGTGGTGCTTTTCCAGGATGGACGCATTGACTACAATGAATTTGTGGCGATGATGCAAGCAACTGGTTTTGAAATGAAGGGTTCACAAAAAATTGGGTTTAGGGAAGCCTTCAAGTTAGGCTAATACTTAATCCTGGTTGCCCTCATGGACATGTTATAGTTGTGTAAGTCTTTCAATTTTTGTTCTTGATACTCCAACCAGTTGGAGATGCAACCTCTGTAAAGATCAGTTAGGGATGGAGAGTGGTGCTCTGTATCATTTTTATTATTCTTTTTGCATTTTGTATTCTGGCTTCGACTGGTTATTACAGGAAAATTTTCATCCTGGACCGTTTTGTTCTTAATGCTAACTCATATCTGTAGGTGATACGTACTGTACTTCTGTTTCAATACGAGATGGAAAGCATTCAGTTTTCAGCTGGTTATTTGAATTAGATCATTTCTCTTCCTGGACAGTTTAATTTGTGCGCAGTGCTACCCCAACATCTTTATATACACTGTACTTTTTTTTTTTTTTTTTCTTGGCCACGCCTTCTATTATGATCTAGCAAAGCAGCTTTAGATGGATATCCCTAAATAGAGGAGCAGTCCATTTTTATATCCTTTCTCCACACAGATGGCTGGATATAAAAGGTCAGTCAGTAGTTTTTAAGCAAATCCAATTAAACATAGGAAACACTAATTTAATTATACTCTTGTGAACATGCCTCCACTATAGAATTAAATTCTCACATCCATATTAAAAGTAGAGCTTCCTAAGCGATAGATTCTTTTAAGTCAAAGACTTAAAATTATAGTATTTTGGAGAAAATATTGTGGTGTCTATACATACAATGTTCTGTGATTTACTTCACGTTTCTCACAGTCCTCTTAAATTTACATAATTCCTAATTGCTTACTTTGAAGCCTTTTTGTTCTCATTTTCTCTTGTCCATTTGTTCTGTGTAGTTTATGGACCATGTGTGATGCTTATCGTTCCAACCATAGGATTCACCTGGAACTCATGGTCTCACTCATCTTTCGAATATTGCCATTACAAGAAATGATATCTGCCACATTGAATGAACCAAAGGTGTAAGAACATGGCTTTAATAGCCACAACTGGTAAAATTGAGGGTTAGTTTCTTGATGATCTCCGCTATCAGATTGGAAGCCAATCTTCATATCATGACCCAAACTAGGGGTCCATGACCAGGGTAGAACTCTAGGAAGGCCTCGGGGCCCACTAGGGACCTTGCTATAGGCCTAATCCAAACCAAATCAACAGACAATATGAGTTGGATGAACTACCTCAAAAATGTAAAAATACCCAAATGAATATGTTCAAATCACAAATGAATAGCACAACCATCAATTAGGGGCATCATACAACCATCATCTCAATCCCCCACATCAGAGTATACATCAAAATAAAGAAAAGATACAAAGGAAGGGGTGGATTAGTCCTAAACTCCTAATTGTACAACCGGGAACAAGACATCTAAACAAAATAAAGAATAGTATCCTATCTGGACCTTGTCATGTACCAAGATTGTAATTATAGTGCTGAAATATGTTATGCTTCTCAAAAGTCAAGTAGGACTCTAATCTGAAAAGGGGAAGGACAACTGGGAATAAGTCATACTTTCTATGCAGAAAAGGAGATTTAATGCATACAAATCTTATGCACGAGTTAGAAAATAGAATCTAAATGGAGAGGCAGAGTTGTAATGCAATAAAAAATAGGTTTAGTTACAAGGCAAGAAAACATGTCTGGGAGGTTGGTTCGATACAATATTAGAATTAGAAACACAGGACTCAAAACAATTAATATTGTATTGCTTTGAATGAATTATATAACTGTCGTATAAAGCTATTATAGAGAGAGTCATAGAGTTGATAAACCTGTACAAGAGATAAAGATAAGCCTAAGGCATAAAGATCAACCCATAAAATGATCAAGAGTTGAACTCAAAATTCTAAACAGAGATAAGCCTAGGAATATTGTTATTTCAATATCGTTGCTTCTGGTTAACTTTGCCATCCATAAAATATCTGAAGCACAAAAGGATAATTAAAGCAACAAAATTCGTTGAATGTATAGGCATTTGAACTGAACGTGAGGGAAAAGCAAAAAGAATATATATATATATATATGTATATATCTCTGTCTCTTAACTTATATCAAACAAACTAGTGAAAGACCAGCTCAAAGCAACTAAAAGAGTTGCCTTGAAGAGAAGTAACATGTTTGGATTTTTCTTTTTTATTTTATTTTTTGCTAAGTATTCTTTATTTTTCCATTTCCAAAAGCAAGTTTGGACAGAGGTCCGTCCTTGTCATTTTCAGGATAAGAGGTATTTCTGTCTTTGAAATGAAATGAATTCTGCCGTACTTCCATCGTTATGTAAATTATGTAAGAATATTAATTAAAGTCTTATTATTGATTTTTAAAGTAATAACATGTTTAATTAAAATTGTAAGGGGTCAAAGCTCATGACACTGTATATATACATGTTTGATTTCATAGTCACAGATAGCGGTGAGCAAAAGTTCGGTTGGTTCGGTTCGGTTTTTCAAAAAGAGCGGTTCGATTCGGTTATATTTTTTTAAAAAAATTGGTTGTTCGGTTCGATTCGGTTATTTTGATAAAAATACTCAACAAACCGAACTAAACTGATGTAGCAAATACCCCTGACGAACTGAACCTGCCACACCCCCCCCGCGCGTGAACCGAACTGCCCTCCTCACGCGGGCACGACACCCCATGGGCCATTTCTGTACTCCCAGGTTGTCTTCGTTCTTCTCTCTCTCTCTCTCTCTTCTCACCATTTCTTCTCTTCGAGTTCGAGTCTTCACAGATCTGGCGATGGCGAAGACAAAGGCGATTCGATGCTTCATGGATCAAGCACTGGCCAAAAGCTCTTCGTCTTCATCTCTTCTCTCTCCCTTCACCATCCGTTGTTGTTGTTGACGATGAAGAAGAAGACGAAGGCCGGATCTACTTACCACGTGTCCTCTTCGGTAAGTTTTTGGCTACTTCTCTTTTACATTGAGAGTTTGAAATGTAGATCTACTAAAATCCAACCATTAGATGTTTTTAATTTTTGGGTATGTGGGTCACTGTAGTTGGGGGAATCTAATGATCGGTTCCGATCATCGGAATCATCGCCCGGCTAGGTGGCCGGCAGCAACAACAAGGTCGATCTCTTGCAGTCATCTTAGGCTCTTAGGCTCCAGTTCGATTTTCAATTCGGTTCGGTTTGGTTAATATGGTTTAGATTTCGGTTAGTTTGGTTTGTTGGGTTAGTCGATCGATTCGGTTCAATTATTGCATATGGTTCGATTCAGTTCAGTTCATAATTTTTTGTCAGTTCAGTTCAGTTATAACCAATTGCTCACCCCTAGTCACAGACTCGCTATATACCTACATTCACAAGTCTATATATACATTCACAGGTGTATATATACATTCACAACTATACATATACTCATAGATGGCACGCGGTCATTGATCAAAGCAAAGAAAATGGATAGAGTTGCAGTTGTTGGTCGAAGAGTTCGGAGATGGACAAATGATGGAATGATAAAAAGATGAAAGGACAACAATGAAATGATGAAACCACAACGAGAAGACAGAAAGACAATGGCGACAACAAGAAGGTGGAAAAACGACGGCGGCAACAGAGGAAGCTGAGACTAAAAAAATTTCTAAGAAGAAATAATAAGATTCGAGTTAATTTAAAATTAAATCTCAATTAGAGACGAAATCTTTTCCATTTCTAACATAGTTATAGGATACTAACTTTCAAAATTTTTAAAAAATTACGAGACAACTGAATTTTTTTTTTTAAAATTGCAAAAACAACTCAAATTTTCTTCTTTTTTAGATATTTTTTTAACGTTTTGAATTACAAAATATTGAAACGGCACCGTATCAAAAGTATAGGATAAGGGCAATTCTCGTAGATTGACCATGGATTTGGATTTATTCGTTTTTTTGGCATGATCGTATTTGTACGACTCTCAATATTTGTACTTTTGATTATATCAAGGGAGATAAATTGTAAGTTTGCCGTTGTGTTTCCATATTGTACTTGTTGGTTTCACCATGTCAACTAAGTTATGGAACACAACTATATCAATTATCTTCATTTACCACCATCTCATGAAATTTCTCCATGTGAAGATGGTGTTCAAACTTCATTTCATCATTACTCCGCCAGGGGATATTATCCACTGTCGGTCTCAAGCCCGGATAAAGGATGAGGGTTGCGTTAGGTAGCCGACAGCCAGCGTAAAACCTAGTCGGATCCAAATATGAATTCTAGACAAACTATCTATTGGGATGTAACCCACATAGAAGTCTAGAATTCATATAGTCAACCTCACATAGTAGAATAACGGCTGGATATGTTGTTGTATGTTTAGATAAATTGTAAGTTTGGCCTTTGGCTCTTGTACAGGGTGAGGATTAAACTTATAATCTACTAAATTGATACTAACATATTATTTATTCAACCTTTCGATCCATGTCTTAAGTCAGATTTATTCATTTCCTTCACTACAAGAAAGGTGGGTTTTAGGGAAACACGTGTTGGTTAGGCAGTGGGCTAGCCTTAAGAGTAAATGAATAATTCAACATCCCTCTGGTGCTCCATCAACAATCTCAGTATAAAAAATACTTGAACATAATCAGATCATTTTCGCAAATAACACACACACACACATATATATACCAAAACTACCTCACAAATTAAGTATACAAATCAATATGCATGACTGTATACGAGTTACTACTACTCATTCGAGAAAAGTTTAAATCCAGACGACAGTACGTACGTCTATCTCACTAATTAAAATTGTCCTTGTCAACCTCTCTTCCAAGGCAAAAGTGGAAAAATGTGCTGAAACTTGGTATAATTCAGATGTGGACCACCTCAATTTTCTTTGTCTATATTATATAATATATATATGGAATTAATTAATTCATGCAAAAAGGGAGAGAGGAAGACGACGAATCGCAATGAATTAGGGTTTGCTGCTTCTTTAATTTATTTGCTTTGCTGATTGCTCCTATCCCTCCCTCCCTCCCTCTCCGTTTTCATTCTATGTATGGTCACAATCACCAAGTCTTCTCTTCTGCTTCACTCACTGTCAGGACGCCAATATGCACACAGCTAATCCCAATCCCAATCCCTTGTATATATATAATTAAGATCTATTAATTCTTATTATTTAGTAAACAATAATTTAGTAAAATAATACATATTATATTATTTTATTAGAATTTAAAATGGTAATAAAATTGGATACATTTATATCTAGTATACTAGCTGCTATTTACTGGAAGATATATAAGTTCATAGTTACATGCATTAATTAATTAATTAATTAATTATTAAGAATGTTATTTTAATTAGGCCAGCTAATTATTATTAAAACAACTCAAAAAATGATACCTTACAAAACAACAATATTGTATCCAAATAATGTGATAATAATAAATTCCTTATAAAAATATAAATTTTTTATATATGTCTTTAAATGTGGCTTAATTATTAATTAATGAATAAAATACAGTTAAAAAAAAAATTAGTACTTTTTTTTTTTTATTAGGCATTGAAAAACTTTGGTTGGATGGATAATCTCTTCTCTTAGTCTGATCCACTGAAGAAGATATATTATTAAAATTGAGCATAATCTATAAAGATAAGATTAGTGGAAGCAATTAAGAATAAAAAAGGATCAGAAAAAGATGCTCCATTCAATTCTATTATTGTCATTTTATGTAATATATTTATGACATGTGTCCACCGGAGTGGGATTCGATAGATCGAAATCCGGGTGACACGTGGCCCAGCCACACGACAGAATTGGCAGACTGAGGTCAACCCATGAGGAAAAGTGCGGTGACTCACGGCCCGGGGAATCTAAGGCCCTACACGTGGCGGCTATGCGCTATGGGTACAGCTAAAATTGCTGTGGCCGTCACAGTCACCGTCACCTGCCCCTCCCTCATGAGGCCGGCACCGCCCCCTCTCTTGGCTTGACATCTCTCGACGAAATTTTATATGGAATTTTTTAAAATTTAAGGATATTATATATTTTATTACATAATATTATATATATAAGTGGGTTTCTCAAAATTTTATACGGAGGGTTTCTCGCTTGCTTTTTTTTTATTTATTATATAATATTATATATAAGTGATAATATGCTGTTTTGTTACATTAAATTTATTTTTTTATCTATTAATTACGATTTTTTTCATAAAAATCATATTTCTATCCTTTTTTTCATTATTTTAAATTTTTTAACTTATAATTAATTAAATATAAGATGAGTCAAGGTCGCCTAGGTCCAAGACCAACCTTGGGTAGGGACCCTAGCCAACCGACCTTGATCCAAGACTGACCCTAGGTGGGGGCCCTAGCCGACTACCTTGATTTTCTACTCTCAATGAGTCCTAGGTGAGGTTGGCACAAGCATGGGGTGAGATAGATATTTAGAAAGAGCAAAAGAGAAAATATATTGAGCATATATATGAATAATAGAATACCTTAATTTGATTTATATTTTTCTATTTTGAATTTATTTATTTTCATTGATTGTAAAGGAAAAATATGAAAAATTAAGATATAAAAAGTAAAAAATAGTTTTGTATATCTTTTTAAACATAAAATTTTAGTTCTTCTTCTTAGTAAAAAAAAATATTTATTTTAAGAACTAAACAGAAACAACTGATTTAATTGATTTTTTTAATTTCTAATTTAAACGTTTGGTCTTAAATTTATTTATTTTTATTTAATATTCTCATGGAATATTTTAATTATATGTTAATCTTATTTTAAATTCATTTTAGGAAAAACTTCAAAAGTAATAAATTATTTTAAATTTTTGTTTGATAAAATGTTTGATTTTTTATGCATTCTTAAAATAAGTTCTTAATTTTAACTGATAGATTAGCTCTTACATAATAATGCTGAATAATAAATACAAATAAGTTTATTAAAATAAAAAAAATAAAAAAAGAGCAACGGAAGGAAAATAGGAAATCTTCATTGATTTGATTTGATTTGATTGGATTGGATTTAATTTTCATTAATATGACGTGGAAGACACGTGGCCAGTGATTATGGACAAGACAGTCAGCAGCAACCATGCACAGGGACCACGGAGAGTGGGTTATCACCTGGAACCCCCAAATATGTCCTTTTTGGACCACCACCTATTTTCATACACCTCACCTCACAGCCACTCATTTCCCCCGCTCTCTGGTTTTATTCTTTTGCCCTCCCTTTTCCTTTTATCTACCTTTGACCCTTTAAACTCTTATTTTTTTTTAGATTACGC
Organism: Diospyros kaki; assembly: GCA_036245055.1. Classification (NCBI taxonomy): domain Eukaryota; kingdom Viridiplantae; phylum Streptophyta; class Magnoliopsida; order Ericales; family Ebenaceae; genus Diospyros; species Diospyros kaki. The sequence goes on along the minus strand of BSEG01000006.1, from coordinate 6,798,227 downwards.
TCTATTATTGGCATCTTCAGCCACCTCGCTCCTAGAACTACACTAAGAAAGTAAATTAAGAGATGTACCCAAGTGATCAAAATGATAGACCTAAGCACCACTAATATCACTTCTAAAGTCCTCCCCAAAAAGAAATATTCTGCTTCCCCCAGGAATCGAACTCACACTAAGAACCTTCAGACAAGCTTTTCAGCCTACCCCTTTACCACTTGGCTATACCCCTGGGGCCCTTCAAACCCTTATTAATTACTTTTCGGGTGAACTTAGTAATTAATTAATTAATTTGTTATTCCCATAATTTAAAGAGGTATTTTCTTAAAATATTAGTTAAGTAATTATAAAAGTTAAAGTTGTGATATTAATACATTTAGAAGTGACAGTAACATACTAAAATATTTAAAAATACTCAAATACCCTTCTTTCTTTTTCTCCAAGACTCCTCCTAGATATAACAATGCTTTTTTCTCTAAAAATGGGTATTTTGACTTTTTTGCAGTTTTATTACATTAACGTTAATTTTAGATGTGTTTGTATTACTATTGTAGTAGTATTATTTATACAAGGAATTTATATAATCATTTGTTGTACACTCAAAAAATTAGAGATATTTCTTTACAAAATCATTAACTAATTTTCAAAAATTATAAACAATATAATTGTGTATGTGTTTATAATTTTTAAAAATTAATTGATAGTCTCTAATTCGTTGTAATTAAATATATTACTAATTTATTAAATATAGAATTAATAGAAAGAAATGTGTAAATTAATCTATGTAAATATATATATATATATAGCAGTATCGATCATTACAATAAAACGATGAGAAATTAATAGGAAATACGTAGGGGAACAGGAAGATGTAACTTGAGTTTCAAGGAATGCATATTAGACATATTTTTTTGTTCACATATATATATATATATATATATATATCAAGTTTAGGTGACTCTTGCCAGCATGGGTAGCTCAATTGGTCGTAGATGATGAAGTTTGGGACAAAGATCAAGGATTGAATGTCATCAGCGGCAGTGTGGAAGTAATGTCTCAAATGAGAGGGACTCTTTATGTGCAGTGAGTACTGATTTAATTTCTGTGTTCGGCTGAATCACAATGATTAACGCCTTTACATTATGTCGGGTCGGGTGTAGAGACGTCTGAGGTGAGCGATTCACCTTTTGGGACAAGTTTAGGCAACTCTTTGTTTTATCAAAGCTGAGATGCATGCATACGAAAGTAATTATTTTCTGTATTTTTCTGTTAAAAGATCACAATTCCAAGCACAGCCTTAATCTATTAGTGATTGGAATAAAATGAAATTCAAGTGAAAAAACAAGCTTAGGAAATTACATATATATATATATACGATATCTGAATAACGACAACCTAATACTAAAAAAAAAACCATACACGTAATATGATATATGAATTGTAAAAGTTTTGCATAACATAAGAACTTATATAGCAAAATGAAACCTTATTAGTTTACTGTTTTTTTTTTTCCTCAACACTGTCATTGTTTACTAGTTTTTGATGATGATGTGAACGAATATATACAGACCGTCGATTCATAACACATACACCAAAAAAAAGGGGGATCCTTGTCATGGCAAAACTTTAATTTAAATAGAAATAGTTATGCACATGATATATGCAAGAGGGTCCAAAATTAGATGCCCTGGAAGAGAGGGCAACGCGAGATGAAACAAAAGCCTTATGTTTCATCAGAGGCTGAAGGCCTTCTTTGTGATCTAGCAACCCATCATTTATGGCTACTGTCCCACCACAACCAAAGCGATCGATGGCTTCGCTTTCCAGTAAGGCTCAATCCTATAATTAATGCTAAAATTAAAGCTTGCTAATTATTGACTTGAAATTCCAAGCCAAAATGGAAACAAACTGTTAGAACCCGACAAGAAGAGTCGAAGAAAAGTACCGCGTGCTACGGCTGTACATTCATACATGCATGCATACCCACAACTGATCTCTCTCTCTCGCTCTCTCTCTCTCTCTCGCTCTCGCTCTCGCTCTATCTCTATCCTTCCCTTGACCCAGTTACCATGTGACCATGCATCGTACATATATACTAACAAGCTGCTTGTGTCCGTTAGAGTAATTGTAATGCTTAGATTGGCTGCTATTCGAGGAGATGGCTGGGGGGTAGTTCTGTAAATTCGGTTTACCCTTTTAGGTTTTCCTTATAAGAAGCGTTGCTGGCGCATGGTGGTTACCATTATTGCATTCAAGTGGGCTTTCCTTGATCATCTCTCTTCCTCCTCCTGTCCTCTTTCGTTCTTCCACTTTCAGCTCTTCCTTTCTTTCCCGGAAAATTATAAGGTATGGCAAATTAAGCCTTTCTCTTTAATTCTACTGCTTATTTAATTATACATGATAAACGCATCCTTAACACACACACACACACACACACATATATATATATTACACATGTTTAATTATGTCTAGTCTTCTAAAAGCCACTGTAACACAAGTACAAGATGATTAATACTGTAAGGAGATCTAGCTACAAATATATATATATATATTTATAATGAGATTGCCATATAATATATATACGGAATAAACATCACTCTTTTTCTGATTGTTTCATTTTGCATGCGACCTAAAATTTCCATTCTTTATCTCATTCAAGGTTAAATTTCCATTTTGGTTTCCTTCATTTGAGTTTTCTGTAATGTTCACAACTCTAAAAGTTCTCAATAATTAGATACAGGGATTATTTTTAGAGAAATGATAGGTTCGAAATCTTAAGTTGGTTGAGTCTTATATTGGCTAGAAAAAATCAAATCTTTATCCTACTTTGAATTGAACGAGTTCATTTAGTGGTTCGGTTTATTTTATATATATAGCAGAAATGGAGAAAACAAACACGACGTCGGGGCTACCAAGGACGAAGTCGGACCAGCTTGTGGAGACGGTAATAGCGGGGATGAAGTCGCAGGCTTCGGGTGAGGTGGTGCCGGAGAGCGGCGGAACCCTGTCGAGGAAGTCCAGCCGGCGATCGCTGCTGTCGTCGGTGTCGCCGGGGAGGAACAGCGGCGGCGGCGGCAAGAACACGCACATTAGGAAGTCGAGAAGCGCCCAGATGAAGATTGAGTTGGACGACCTGAGCAGCGGCGCCGCCCTGAGCCGCGCTTCCAGCGCCAGCTTGGGATTCTCCTTCTCCTTCACCGGCTTCACCGTCCCTCCCGACGAGATCGCCGATTCCCGGCCATTCAGTGACGACGATATTCGTAAGTCTTCAAAATGTCTCCGGTACGTGTAGTGTGGGCGTGCGCAATTAAGATTTGTGGAACAAAAATAAAATTGATAATTATGTTACATGCCTATATAGAAATAATTAAATAGAAGTTAAGTAATTTTTTATCCTTGAAAATAAAAATAACTCAATATTTTATAATACGTATGGGGTCCACACTCCACGCGAAGACATTAGAAAAGGGTATTCATTCAAATCGCCAAGAAATAGGGGTATTTAAAAAAATCGGTGCATCACGAAAACCAATCAAATCGAACTGATCAATTTTTTTTTTTGGCAGTCGAAGAAGGTTTGGATTTTGTCCAAACCGCGCGGTTTGCGGTTTGGACAGTTGGCGGTTCAGTTTTAAACCGAACAGCCCAAGAAAATAATAAAAAAATTATTATTATAAAAATCTAATAATTTGCAGCCCTATCCTATTTATTTTTTACACTATTTTGTCTTTATTTTTTACTCCTATTTATTTATATTTAATTGTCTTTATTTACTAATATTTGTGTTTTTTATTTATCATTTTTAAATATCTTTTTTAGTGATTTTAAGTAATATTTCAAACCACGGTAAATCGTACCAAACTAGACTGCAAATGCGGTCTAGTTTGGTGCAGTTTGGCCGAACCTAAATCAGACTACGGTCTGATTTAGTTAAAAAATCACACTATTAGTTTGACGTGTTAAAAATGATTCAAATCGATCAAACCACACCGCGAACACCCCAACCAAGAAGAGAGCTTCGAGGATTGGCCTTTGTGGTTGAGAGGAACGGACCTCTGGAAACCATGAAAGTCATTCCGGTCATTTCAACTCTCAGGGGCTTAAATGTGATTTTAACCATGCATGCAATCTTGCATCTTGTTCTTGTGGAACATTTAGTTGAGAAATGTATATAGGTGGGTTTATTGCTAAGATTTGATGGTACGTTCTTGTTTGACTCAAATCTTAGTCATCGAATCTATTAACTATGAGTGGGATGTGCCTCTAACTAATTATTAAGCACGGTGTGGTCTTCTCACAGCTGAGGATATTGAAGCCGGAGGCACGCGCAAGAAGAGGATTATTCAAGCAGAGCCCACCTTGCCAATCTATCTCAAGGTAACATATATATTAATAATTATGAAACTGTGCTGGCTTACTTGTGTTTTCATGGATTAATCACACAAAGAATGTAAGGAAGATTAATTAATTTATTTGTTGTAGCAGTTCACAAACGTGTCCTACAAGGTGATTGTCAAAGGAATGACATCGACGGTCGAGAAGGATATCTTGAATGGGATCACTGGTTCAGTAAATCCCGGCGAGGTTTTGGCTCTGATGGGGCCCTCCGGCAGCGGCAAGACGACCCTTCTTAGTCTGCTCGCCGGCCGGTTAAGCGAGTCAACCTCTGGCGGGTCAATTACATACAATGACCAGCCATACTCAAAGTTCCTAAAGAGCAGGTAACTGTCCCCAATTTCCCGAGAAAGTAGTCAGAGTAACCGTGATACCACCGTTGTATTGAATGAAGTTGCGAGTTTGAATTATATAACATGAAGGATATGGCAGGATAGGGTTTGTGACGCAAGACGACGTTCTGTTTCCTCACCTTACCGTGAAGGAAACATTGACGTACGCAGCTCTATTGCGATTGCCCATGTCGTTGTCGAAGCAGGAGAAGGAGAAACGAGCCCTTGATGTAATCTATGAGCTCGGATTGGAGAGGTAAAATTACAAATTTTAAGTTCCTCCTATATGATTGACTGTTGAATTTCGCGTTGTGAACATTGAGGTTTTAATTCAGGTGCCAAGACACCATGATTGGGGGCTCCTTTGTTCGAGGAGTTTCAGGGGGAGAAAGGAAGCGCGTTTGCATTGGCAACGAGATTTTGATTAACCCTTCCGTTCTGTTCCTCGATGAACCCACTTCTGGCCTGGATTCCACAATTGCTCTGAGGATCATTGAGATCTTACAAGACATTGCTGAGGTAACATTATTGCATTCCAAGTCCAAGCCGTAAAATCTCATATGATGAAAGAAAAAGAAGGTTCCTGGGCCTGTAGGCTGGTGCTAATTGCACATAAGTGCAGCAGCAGCCACGATTTGCCGCTATATTCAGACAACCCTGCGGAGGCCTAACCACATGGGTAGGGCAGGGGACAAGGGTTGGAGCTTGCTTCTTTTATATACAAGTGTCCCTCAACCTCATAACTTAGTAACTTACCGTTTACTCAAAGAAAGAAAACCTAAAAAAAAAAAAGAAAGAAAGAAGAAAAGAAGAAGGAAAGGTGAACAACATGTCTCTGTGACTAATCTGTGTTTGAATTGATGAATTATACATATGGCAGGCTGGGAAAACAGTGATCACCACAATCCACCAGCCATCAAGCAGACTCTTTCACAAGTTCGATAAGTTGATCCTTCTTGGGAAGGGGAGCTTGCTTTACTTCGGCAAGGCATCCGAGGCAATGGTTTACTTCTCATCTATAGGATGTTCACCTCTGATCGCCATGAACCCAGCCGAGTTCTTGCTAGACCTTGCCAATGGAAACATAAACGATGTCTCCATCCCATCAGAATTGGAGGACAAAGTTCAAATGGGAAACTCTGAGAGAGAACCAGCAAATGGAAAGCCCTCTCCCGCAGTTGTTCACGAGGTAACAAGTAATCATCTTAATTTTAGAACCAAGTTGTTGCTGAGTGTTTATAATTATAATTGTGATGTATTTGGATGGAACAGTACCTTGTCGAGGCCTATGAGACGCGAGTAGCAGACAACGAGAAGAAGAAACACATGATCCCGCTTCCAATAGATGAAGAGCTGAAGCTGAAGGTGCACGCTTCAAAGCGCGAATGGGGAGCGAGCTGGTTGCAGCAGTTCTCGATCCTGTTCTGCAGAGGGCTCAAAGAACGCCGACACGACTATTTTAGCTGGCTGAGAATTACCCAAGTTCTTGCTACTGCAACCATTTTGGGGCTGCTCTGGTGGCAATCCAATGGTGATAGTCTCAAAGACCTGCGAGATCAGGTAATTAATTAATTAAGCGGCCATTGCCATATGCTGCAAATGTTGATCATCATAATTTGAAGGACTTATTGCCCAAGCTGATAACAGAAAGGATCCTAATTTAGATTGGACATTGCAGGCAGGGCTGCTCTTCTTTATCGGCGTGTTTTGGGGATTCTTTCCAGTCTTCACAGCCATCTTCACGTTTCCTCAGGAAAGGGCAATGCTGAACAAGGAAAGAGCGGCCGACATGTACAGATTAAGCGCGTATTTCATTGCTAGAACTGCAACCGACCTCCCACTCGACCTCATACTGCCGGTTCTTTTCCTTCTTGTTGTCTATTTCATGGCCGGCCTGAGAAAGAGCGCCGGTCCATTCTTCCTAACCATGGTTACAGTGTTCCTCTGCATCATAGCAGCTCAGGTTTGCCACTTTTCTTCGTCTTTGTATTGCCTGTCAATCATTTTTATCTATAGCCTTTATCTTTTATAATGTTCTTGTAACTCATATGCAACAAATCATTCATATGGCACTTGAAATAGGAAAATTGTGCTTGATCATGGATTGAGGGATGTTGGAAACAAGTTAAAACTGTCTTAAAATGCTTTAAGAAAACAGAGTTGTTCAATGGCTGCAGGGACTTGGACTAGCCATTGGGGCTACCCTAATGGACTTGAAGAGGGCAACAACTTTGGCCTCTGTAACAGTGATGACATTCATGTTGGCTGGTGGATACTTTGTAAAGGTAACAGCTAATTTCTTCCCAATTCAGGACAAATCCTCATCTCTCATCTCACAACTGTGGTGACGGTTCACAGCCTCTTCTTCTTGTGCAGGAAGTTCCGGTTTTCATATCATGGCTGCGCTACCTGTCCTTCAACTACCACACCTACCAACTTCTCGTAAAGGTGCAGTACCAACACATCACCCACGCAATCGGTGGGATGAAGATAGACAGTGGCTCAAGGGAAGTGACGGCGCTATTGGCCATGGCCATCGGGTATCGCCTGCTCGCCTACCTGTCATTGCGCCGAATGAAGCTCAAGGTGGGAGCTTAACAGAGCTGTTTCCATTTCATAGTTCAAAAAGCTATCTTTCTGAGACTGGGCCAGAAAATGGGGCTTCCACCAGAAACAGTGACCCAGAAATATATGGAGTGTGAAGACACTGGGGGAGGCTTGTGAAGAATCATTGGTGGATGGTTTCTGGGTAAATTTCAACTCATGTGGACTGGTGGTTTCTGGATGTTAATGGGATCATTGATTTGACCAAACAAATTTAAGGAAAAAATGTCCATTTTGAAGGGGGATGTGTAACAGTTTCTATTGCTAAGAAAGTTCAATGTTCTTACAGTCTTAATGAGAAATGAACAACAACAACAACATATCCAGTCTTTATCCCATTATGTGGAGTCGGCTACATGAATTCTAGACTTCCATATATTTCATATCGAACTTTAATGTCTCTCTCAAAGTCTTAATGGGAAATGAAATTAGAGTTTTATATAATTTTTAATCTTATCATGACAATGCATGGCAGGTGCCATCACATCTACTTACATGATTATGAACCATCTAATATCCATTCAAGGAGATACAGAACAATTAACAGACATTAAAAAACCAACAAGAATGAGAAACCCATTACAACATCAAAGGGCCCAACCGGGTTCGAACCGGTGACCTCTTGATCTGCAGTCAAATGCTCTACCACTGAGCTATGGACCCAATTGATGGAGACTCTGATATTCTATATATGTATTGTATTAGGGAAAGCTAATTTCCATTCGAACTCCGAAATATAACTTGTGGTTTTAAAACGGCGTCGTTTTTGTGTCCCAGCCAAAACCCTCCACAGCTTCTCTTTCTGTGTCTTTGTGTTTTCCAGCCAACAACAGGAGAGACTACCGCCAAATCTGCCACTGCCGTCGTCGTTACCGCCTCTTCCCTTCTCTTCTCTTCCTCTTCTTCTCTTCTTTGAAACCCTTTCGACGAGCCATCGTTCCAACGCCCTCTTCCTCCTTTTCTCTTCTCTTCTCTTCTCTTCTTCTTTTCTTTTCTTCTCTTCTCTGAACTCTCTCTGTTCGAAATCTCAGATTGCAAAACGCATGCTTGATGAGCCAAGGCTTTTTCTGTTCCAAATTTTCAAAAAATTGAGACACAACAAGCAATGAAATTTCAACGGGCAACTTCTATTTCAGAGAAGAGAAGGGAAGAGGCGACAACGCCGAAAGGGGGGGGGGGAAGGTGATGACAGTGGCTGATCTGGCGGTGGTCTCCCCCGTTGCTGGCCCAAAAACACACAGAGAGAGAGAGAGAGTTCAGAGAAGAGAAAAGGACAGGAGGAAGAGGGTTTTGGCTGGGACGGCGTCGTCTTGGCAGTCCGAACTGCAAGTTGATTGGTTTATTTAATCGAAAAGCTCTACCTTGAAGAATGTAAAACTGCTCAAAACCGAGTGCAATTTTGTGCACCCGGGGGGGCAACCTAGCTAATTTTAGGGGTAAAAAAGTTATTTTATGGGACGTGACCCCTCTTTCAACCGTAGAGTAAAAAAGTTATTTTTTAGAACTCTCTCTCCTAAAAAAAATTTATCTTATTTTTCTTTTTTAACTATCTACTCTGCTTTCACTCGTTATTGTCGTCTCGTCTCTTTGCCACTCATTCATTAATTATTGTTGTATTTTTTTTCTTTTCCTCACTAAGATAAGGAAAGATACAGTAACGATTGACATGCGAGAGACGAGACAAGACAAGGCCACGATAACAACGTGACATTTACTAAAAAAAGGAGAAGAAAAAAGAGAAATGAAAGAAAAAAAGATGAGCTTGACTATTCAAAATTAGTGAGAGCTCCACAAAATTGACGAGTCACATTACCCTGTTAAAAAGGGTACACAAAATTGCACTCTCCAAAATCCAAACATGAATGTTTCACTTTGTAAGAATTAATAATGAATTATTTTTATAAATAAACTTTGTTTTACTTTATAAAAGAGATTTATGCAACTAATTAGGGGCATAAGATTATTGTATGACACAATAACTCTTTGATTGAATTTTTAATCATGGTTTTTAAATAGTAAGAAATTCCCAAAGTGTTTTGAAATCTATTTTTAACTACAAAACTTGCAACGATACAAAATCATCTAAAAATGAATAATTAATTTTATAATTATTAAAATCCATAATACCCATAATAAATAAAATCTCTTAACTAATAGAAAATCCATTATCTTTTATTTCTAGGCCTTTTCTTTGGAACGGGATGCTGTACAAACAGCGCCGCCAAGGGTTATTTTTCGCCGCGTTTTAAGACCTTCGCCGGCTTTGAGCAACGTTCTGGATGGCTCGCTTTGGATTAAAAAAATGCCATTAAGAGGCGTGGTTAGAATCTCTTCTAGAAGACTGATCGGTCGCCGATTGTTGGCCTCCCATACTTGTTCGTTCCTTGACCATATTACCCTTCTAATATTATAAGGGCACATGTGCTAATTCTCATTAATGTTAAAAAAATTATTCTAATCACTAAAAATATTGAAGTAAAGCAATCGAATATGTACAATAATATCAGCTCAATGAATGAGAAGTTATCTCTAAGCTTACTCTCTAAGATATTCAATTCTTGATATTAGAGAAAATTATTATTATTTAATATTAAAATATATTCAAATTGCACCTTCGAGTTTTTTAATTAGATGAATTGAGTTCAAAATTAAGTTTTAGATCAAATAAATCCAAAACTTTTATTTAAGCCCCGAATAAACCTAATTTGTTACATGCTCTTATGTATGATTTACATGTCTAAAATTGTCAACATCTTTGTTAAAAAAATTAATTATTTTTAACTTTAAAATAAAAAAAAAGTCGACTATTATTATGAATTGTCGACGTGACATTTCACACTCTATGTAATTTTGTGTAAGTTTAAAAATTATCAATTGTTATTGTAACATATTAAAAAAATTAAAATTATTGACCTATTTGATAAAATAGTCGATCATTTGCATAATACTATTAACAAATTATAAAATATGTCGATTGAATTTTTAAATAAGTTGACCATTATTCTAAAACTGTGAAAGTTTGCCCTGAAGTGTAAAATTTTCAATGGAATCATTTAACCATTTTTTTGAATTATTGTGTTGGTTTACTTTTCAATACATTCTCACGAAATAATTTACACTTTATATGAAAATTTGCTAAGAATTATATTTGACAACATATTTTATTGCATTCAAAAGACTAGTCAATCATTTCATTACAAAACAAACTTCCCAATTATTGGTAATACTACCACAACTACTTTCAGTTTATTAGATCCTATGCTACCACAATTTCTACCCTATTTCAAGTAAAATCAATAATCACAAATACAAATATAATTCAAATATATAAATACAAATACAAATATAATAAATAGAAATATAAATACAAATATAATTCATGAATACAATAAATATAATTCACAAATACAAATATAATTCATGAATACAATAAATACAAATCAATATATAAATCTTTTATATATATATTTGCTACATTGATCTCTTTCATACTTTGTTAGTTCTATATAATAGCAAGTATGTAAGAGGGGATGGATTAAGATTTGGATAAATTTTTGATAGATTAAAAATTTATAGCATGCAGAACACTATGTTTCGAAACATGAGAAAGTATATTTCAAAATAAACCTTTTTATTAAAAAATACTTATATGTTGTTCACATCAACCAATAATTATGTTGTCAGATACTAACATGATTTTGTCACGTCTGGACAACTTATAATATTCTCCCCTCATTCGCCAGCCCTCTCCCCACATGCACCCCACCACCATCACCCCCTCTACCACTGAGCTATGGACCCAATTGATGGAGACTTTGATATTCTATATATGTGTATTGTATTAGGGAAAGCTAATTTCTATTCGAACTCCGAAATATAACTTGTGGTTTTAAAACGGCGTCGTTTTTGTGTCCCAGCCAAAACCCTCCACAGCTTCTCTTTCTGTGTCTTTGTGTTTTCCAGCCAACAACAGGAGAGACTCCCGCCAAATCTGCCAATGCCGTCGTCGTTAATTACCGCCTCTTCCCTTCTCTTCTCTTCCTCTTCTTCTCTTCTTTGAAACCCTTTCGACGAGCCATCGTTCCAACTCCCTCTTCCTCCTTTTCTCTTCTCTTCTTCTTTTCTTTTCTTCTCTTCTCTGAACTCTCTCTGTTCGAAATCTCAGATTGCAAAACGCATGCTTGATGAGCCAAGGCTTTTTCTGTTCCAAATTTTCAAAAAATTGAGACACAACAAGCAATGAAATTTCAACGGGCAACTTCTATTTCAGAGAAGAGAAGGGAAGAGGCGACAACGCCGAAAGGGGGGGGGGGAAGTGATGACAGTGGCTGATCTGGCGGTGGTCTCCCCCGTTGCTGGCCCAAAAACAGAGAGAGAGAGAGAGTTCAGAGAAGAGAAAAGGACAGGAGGAAGAGGGTTTTGGCTGGGACGGCGTCGTCTTGGCAGTCCGAACTGCAAGTTGATTGGTTTATTTAATCGAAAAGCTCTACCTTGAAGAATGTAAAACTGCTCAAAACCGAGTGCAATTTTGTGCACCCGGGGGGGCACCCTAGCTAATTTTAGGGGTAAAAAAGTTATTTTATGGGACGTGACCCCTCTTTCAACCGTAGAGTAAAAAAGTTATTTTTTAGAACTCTCTCTCTTAAAAAAAAATTTACCTTATTTTTCTTTTTTAACTATCTACTCTGCTTTCACTCGTTATTATCTTCTCGTCTCTTTAACACTCATTCATTAATTGTTGTTGTATTTTTTTTCTTTTCCTCACTAAGATAAGGAAAAATACAGTAACGATTGACATGCGAGAGACGAGACAAGACAAGGCCACGATAATAACGTGACATTTACTAAAAAAAAGAGAAGAAAAAAGAGAAATGAGAGAAAAGAAGATGAGCTTGACTATTCAAAATTAGTGAGAGCTCCACAAAATTGACGAGTCACATTACCCTGTTAAAAAGGGTACACAAAATTGTACTCTCCAAAATCCAAACATGAATGTTTCACTTTGTAAGAATTAATAATGAATTATTTTTATAAATTAACTTTGTTTTAATTTATAAAAGAGATTTATGCAACTAATTAGTGGCACAAGATTATTGTATGACACAATAACTCTTTGATTGAATTTTTAATCATGGTTTTTAAATAGTAAGAAATTCCTAAAGTGTTTTGAAATCTATTTTTAACTACAAAACTTGCAAAGATGCAAAATCATCTAAAAATGAATAATTAATTAATATTTATAATTATTAAAATCCATAATACCCATAATAAATAAAATCTCTTAACTAATAGAAAATCCATTATCTTTTATTTCTAGGCCTTTTCTTCGGAACGGGATGCCGTACAAACAGTGCCGCCAAGGGTTATTTTTCGCCGCGTTTTCAGACCTTCGCCGGCTTTGAGCAACGTTCTGGATGGCTCGCTTTGGATAAAAAAATGCCATTAAGAGGCGTGGTTAGAATCTCTTCTAGAAGACTGATCGGTCGCCGATTGATGGCCTCCCATACTTGTTCGTTCTTTGACCATATTACCCTTCTAATATTATAAGGGCACATGTGCTAATTCTCATTAATGTTAAAAAAAATATTATAATCACTAAAATATTGAAGTAAAGCAATCGAATATGTTCAATTATATCAGCTCAATGAATGAGAAGTTATCTCTAAGCTTACTCTCTAAGATATTCAATTCTTGATATTAGAGAAAAATATTATTATTTATTATTAAAAATATTCAAATTACACCTTAGAATTTTTTAATTAGGTGAATTGAGTTCAAAATTAAGTTTTAGATCAAATAAATCCAAAGCTTTTATTTAAGGGCCAAATAAACCCAATTTGTTGCATGCTCATATGTGTGATTTACACGCCTAAAATTGTCAACATCTTTGTTAAAAAAGTTGATTGTTTTTAGCTTTGAAATAAAAAGTAGTTAATTGTTATTTTAAATTGTCGATAGGGTATTTTCACACTCTATGTAATTTTGTGTAAATTTAAAAACTGTCAATCGTTACTATAACATATTAAAAGTTTTTTAAAATTGTTGACTTGTTTAATAAAATAGCCGATCATTTGCATAATATTGTGGAAAAATTATAAAATATGACGATTGAATTTTAAATAAATTGACCATTATTCTAAAACTATCGAAAGTTTGCCCTGAACTGTAAAATTTTCAATGGAATCATTCAACCATTTTTTTGAATTATTGTGTTGGTTTATTTTTCAATACATTCTCAAGAAATAATTTACACTTTATATGAAAATTTGCAAAGAATTATATTTGACAACATATTTTATTGCATTCAAAAGACTAGTCAGTCATTTCATTACAAAACACACTTCTCAATTGTTGTTAATCCTACCATAACTACTTTCAGTCTATTAGATCCTAAGCTACCACAACTTCTACCCTATTTCAAGTAAAATCAATAATCACAAATACAAATATAATTCATGAATACAATAAATAGAAATCAATACATAAACCTTTTATATATATTTGTTACATTGATCTCTTTCATACTTTGTTAGTTCTATATAATGACATGTATTTAAGAGGGGATAAATTAGGATTTGAATAAATTTTTTATAAATTAAAAACTTATAACATGCAAAACACTATATTTCGAAACATAAAAAAATATATTTTAAAATAAATTTTTTATTAAAAAATATTAATATGTTATCCACAACAATTATACTGTCAGACGCTGATATGGCTTTGTTAAGTCTGGGCAATATATTATGAGAAATGATACTCTCCCCCTCAGGCTACCCTTTAGGCTACCTCATAATTTTTTAATATTTTTTTTAATCCGCTTTCCGCTTTCCCTTACCGTTCCCCCCCCCCCCCCCATCCCCCCCACACACACACACGCAGACTGTCTCTCCCTCTCAGTTCTCACAAGGCACAACCCCCTCCCTCTCTCTCTCTTTCTCTCACGCCCATTTTCAGTCTCTCTCCCTCTTTCACTATCTCTCTCAACATTGATTTTTCTAAATTTTGGTTACTTAACTTCAGTTTAATTTCATAATAAAATAATTTAATTTGTGATTAAAATTTTCAAATTGATTACTGTTAAATTTATCCAATAATCATATTTTTCATTGACTTCTTTTAGTTTCAAAGATAAATCATCGATGTAGAGTTCTGTTTTGAAACTTGCCCTACTAGTAAAAAAGAAACAAAACTCATCTCTTAATTGATTCTCAAATGATCAAATTAATTATTAAATTTGAGATTGAATGATTAATGAAGAACTTGAATCTCAAAAAATTATGTTTTTATAAAGATTTACTATAAAACTAGTAAAAGACTAAGATTATGCATGGAGATGATCAGATATTATTTCTTGGATAAATTTAGCCAACTAACAATATATATATATATATATATATTTTACAAACAAAGTTTGAACTCCAAATTTCTCACATAAAATAATATTTAAATATTTTCATTTCTCTCCACATCATCTTCAGTCTTTTTTCAACTATATTCGCTAAGGATAAATTTTGTTCTCCAGTCATATCATGTAAACTTGATATTCCATAAATCTAAATTCCAAACTTCTTACACAATTAAATAAAAAAAATTATGTTCTTTTATAATTTAAAATAAATTATGTTCTTTATTTTTTATTTTTACAATTAAAATAATTTTTTAATTTTCACAACCAAATCAATCAACTCAAAAAAAAAAAAAAAATCAACAGAAGCAAATAGAAAAATTAAAGCAAAGGGGGCGGACGGCCGTTTATGGCCAGTGGTGGGGGTGACCGGGCGAGGCAGTGCTTGCGGCAGGGGGCGACGGACAGAAAACGCTGCTCGCGACGGGCGGAGGGACGACGACGGTGCTCGCAGCAGTGGTGGGACGACGGTTTGAGAGAGAGTGAAAATGGGTATGAGAGAGAGAGGGAGGGATGGGTTTCGTGGCCGGCGGGTGAGGGCCGATCGTCGTGTGGCCAGCGGATAGGGGCAGACGATCGCGCAGAGAGAGGGGGGGTTGTGACTGGTGAAAGGGAGAGCTGAGAGGGAGAGAGTGTGTGAGAGAGAGCTTGTGTGTGTGGTGGGGGGGGGGGGGGGGGAAGGGAAGGGAGGAGACGGAAACAGTGGGCTGGTAAGGAAAGCGGAAAGAGAATTGCAAAAAAAATATTAAAAAATGCTTTGGGTAGCCGACAGTGTAGCCTGAAGGGGGAATGTAGCACGACTCATATATTATATTCTCCCCCTCATTCGCTCAGCCCCTCCCCACATGCACCCCACCACCATCACTCCCTGTCCAAATTTTCAAATAAGCCCCCAGCATCCCGTGAGTGAACAACCCACCCAAATTGAATCTTGTAAGTGAATTATTTTTAATAAAATATTAAATAAATTATATAAATCAAAATTTAAACTCAATAATAACTAAATTAAGAGATAATAATTTAACCCCACCCAAATTTTTTAAATCGTAAGTGAATTATTTTAATAAAATATTCAATAAATTATATAAATTAAAATTAAAATTTAATAATAATTAAATTAAAAGATAATAATTTTTATTAATAAAATATTCCCCCAATACTCAAAATACATCGTCAACAACATTAATATTCATAACAACTAAACAATGAATAATAATTAGTTTTACATCAATATAATAACTAATGAAAAAAATACTAGTTTTGCCCATAGGGCATAGCCCAGCGATCATAGGTGATTCCAACAATTGGGTATTTTGTCCTCACGTTTGTGGGTGTGCCTGAGATCGAAACTTAGTAGCTAGATTCCTAATTTATTCCTCCATTATAATACTGTGGGGCTAGTTGGTGGGAGCGCTAGTGATAGAACATAATCTAATTCAGTTGTTAGGTTGATGTAAAACTAATAATTTTCTAATTATTCAATTGTTAGGTTGATCGAAACTTGGAATCATCCCTGATTACTAGGCTATGTCATGTGGGCAAAACTAGTGTTTTTTTCTTTAGTCATTAGGTTGATGTAAAACTAATTATTATCCATTGTTCAGTTGTTATGAATATTAATATTGTTGGCTATGCATTTTGAGTATTGTGTGATCATTTTATTAATAAAAACTATTATTTCTTAATTTAATTATTATTGAATTTAAATTTAAATTTATATAATTTATCTAATATTTTATTAAAAATAATTCACTTACAATTTAATTTGGATGGGTTAAATTATTATCTCTTAATTTAATTATTATTGAGTTTAAATTTTAATTTATATAATTTATTTAATATTTTATTAAAAATAATTCATTTACACGATTTAATTTGGGTGGGGGTTGATTTATTTGGAGGTGGTTCAGGGGGAGGGGGGCTTCACTTGCGGGATGCTGGGGGGCTTATTTGGAAATTTGGAGAGGGGGTGATGGTGGTGGGGTGCATGTAGGGAGGGGGCTAGGCGAATGAGGGCAGAATATTATATGTTGACCAGTCAAGTTAGTATCAAGCAACATAATTGTTGATTGATATGAATAATATATTAATATTTTTTTATTAAATATATTTTGAAATATAAGTAAGTATGTATCGAAACTAAATTTTCTTTCAAGTATGTTTTGAAATTTAATCTGATATGTTTCGAAAGTTTCTTATCTGTTTTGCTTATTTTGAAATTTTTAATTTTTGAAAACGATTGATTTGCAAGCATAAACAATGAGAATAAACAAGTAAAATGGTAAAATAAATTTGCACACGAGATTTATAGTGGTTCAGCATCTGTCTACTCCACTACTTTCAAGTTTACCCACTTAAAGGATTTGCAAACACAATCGCTTTCACTAGCGATCAATGACACTAAGGGTTTTACTACGATTCACGTTAAAACCTTACACAATAAGTTTTTATAGACTCAACTCAAATCTTATAATAAGATAAATAACACTTATCTTTTACAACCCAACAATTTAAATGTACTTAAATACCTTACCAAATAGTTATTATAAACCTATTAGTATGGAGTCAGAAAAGCTTGAAAGGATGAGAGCTTCGATTTTAGTTTGCTTCTCTTTTTCACACTACAATGCACACCAAGGATTAATTGAAATAATCTTCTTTGAGAGCTTGTTGAAAGAGTTTAGTTTGCTTGTGCTTGTGTATGTAGCAATATCTTTTGTATGTGTGTAAACTTGTGTATGCTTGTAAGAGATACTTCTTGTCTTCAAAGAACTGATATATATACCAAAAAGATAGAGTTTTGGCTAATTATAACTGTTAGCGACAATATGATAAAGTAGGTTTCAAAACACACATTATAGATTTTGAAACAACACATTTTTATATAGAGGTTTCGAAACATATACATACCATATTTCGAAACATTTAGCTTTTACAGTTGGATATGCACCAAGAGACAGAAAGAGTGGAAGATATCTTTAAAAAACAAAATTATTTTATTTTATTCTTCACTTACAAAATATTTGAAACTTAAACATCAGGGTATGGAGATTATTTCAAAAGTGAGCTTTTAAATAGATTTTGAATTAAAGTGCAAAAGCATGTCAGTTTTTCAAATATTCTACAGACAGAGTTAGATGTTTCGAAACATACTATGAAGGTTTCGAAATATACTTCAAAAACATATTTCAAAATATGTTAAACAAAGCTTTTAAATGTTCTACTGACAGAGATGACAGAGATTTCGAAACATACTATATAAGTTTCGAAACATATGTTTAGTTTTCAAACAGGTTTCGAAATATAACATATAAACTTAACAAACATTGAAACTTAATCAAAAGACATTTCAAAACATGTATAAAAACATGAAAAAATGATGCTTCGAAACCATAATGATGTTTCGAAACATGATGCATGAATTTTGAGATTTTCAAACATTTGAACATTCGCGCCAAAACACTAGTCATGCATATTTTGAAATATGAAAAACTTATTACGAAATATGAGATTTTCATGAAGATTTTTCATTCTAAAGTTAATTTTTCATCAAACACATTTTCTCATATATAAAAAAATATAATACAACATACTTCACTTTTCTCTTTCAAGTTCAAAATCTTCAAAATTCTTCTACTGGCACCTTATCTCTCAACCTAAAGTCTAACCCTTCATTTTCTTCATTTACATTTCTCAAGTCTCTATATTAGACCTTAATTAGTTCATTTATCACTTTCACATACTTCATTGTAAATAAAAAATTGATAATTCATCATTTGAGAAGAGAAAAATTAAAAATAAAATCAAATAATTTTATTCATATAAGCTTGTTATTAAACTCCTTTATACATTTTTTTTGCAAACAAATACCTTACAAGAGTAAAATCTTTTGCCTGGATTGTTAATACTCCAAAATACTTATCTTGATGCCTTCATACCATAGTGATAATTCCTAGCTAGCGCGTCCTTTATAGTTAGAAGTTAGACTGATTGCTATTCTAATGTCATTATGATGCAGTAGAAACACTTGAAATCAATCTTATTGATGAGTTCATTAATTATGTAATTTTTTATTTTAAATAAAAAATAAGAGAAATTAAGACCCTTGCTTTGGGCGGAAGATAATATATGTTCATCTTTTCTTTTCTTTTCTTTTCTAAGGTTAGCCACGTGTCATGAGAATAGACAACAAATTGGGTTTATTTGGCTCCCTAAATAAAATAAATAAAAGTTTGGGTTTATTTGGCCCAAAATTTAATTTTGGGCTCAATTTACCTAATTAAAAAAATTGAGGGGGCAATTTGAACGTTTTTTCATTTATTATTATTTTCTAACCAATGTTGGAGGAAGAAGAAATTTAATTAATAACCAATAAGGGCAAATTTGGTGTGGCGAAAAGCTAATGACTTAGGAAAGGGCATTCCGAGGGATGCAAAAGTCATTTTACATAACAAGAACATGAACATGAACCCAAGAACATGAACCGTGGAAGATATTTTTGGAGGCCACCAACCAAAAAGAGAGTTGTCAATCTGTTTGAATAATAATATAAATAAAATGGGTTTAGGGTATTTGGAAGAGGAAGAAATCTTCATCAGAATCTCCCCCCAATCCCATAAAGACCACTTCTTTCATCGACTCCAACTTCCAAAAACGCCTCCTCGCTTCATCGATCCATTTCTCTTCCTCTCCTACTTTCTTGGAAAATGCAAATTCAAGTCAAATCCCTCCTTTTTATTTATTATTCCTCTGCATACAGGTTATCTGAAAAATTTTAATTGCGCCATCTGAGACGAAGAGAGAGAGAGAGAGAGAGAGACCAAGATGGATGGTTCATCGGTTGGGACTGGTTTCATTGCAGTTTTTATTGTGTCTGGAAGCGTGGTGCTTCTCGCCCACCATCTTCACAAATGCTTCCTCTCTGACTTTATGAAGAAGATGGAAAATGAACTGGGTAAAACTTCATTTCCATTTTTTCTTCATCATCTTATTCTTCTTCTTCCTCCTCTGTTTCAACAACCTTATTTGGTGTTCCTTAATTTGTTGCTTGTTTGTACTTCATTCTCTCGTTTGATAGAAGGGCCGGCGTATTGAGTTTGAAATCATTGGCCAAATCCAAGGGTGGAGGGCCTCAAATGAAGTCCGCGATAAGAATCCGTACCAACCCAAGGGCACTTTGGTCCTTTCAGACCCTTTCCCCCCTGAATTCAGCCACTGGTTATCATTATTTTTATGATAAAAGAGCATCTACATCTCCATCGCATAAGCCTCACCTTTTGTTTGTGTAAAGACCGGGAGAGAGGATATTATTTGTACTGAATTTTTATTTTGCTATTTATACAACAGATTTTTTCCACAATTTATATGATGATGTTGAAACTTTATATATTTGCAAGAAGCCAATTGATTGTTTTATCTTGAGAGAAACAAACCTCCATGAAATGGGCTTTTCTATCTTCTTTTTTTTTTTTTCTTATGGATTAAGTAAGATAGTGTATGATGATGGGTTTTTGTGTAGCCTGATTTCCTCCCTTGTGATGGGCTCTCTTGGTAAGTTATGATAATGTTAGTCTTCAACATGTGATATATATTTCCCTTTGTTTTTCTGCTAACCAACATGTGATGGTTTCATCAAACCCTAATAATTCATTCTTTTAGTCATGGGAGGGTTGCTATTTTCACCCCCAACAATAACTATTTACAGTGAATTTTTCGTTGTTATGCGATGAATCCTGTTAAATTTTCGTGTTTTAAGTTTTGTATACGAGGTGTGCGATTCAATCCTCACCTTTCTTCTTATTGTTTTCTTTCGCTCTCATGATGCCTACCTAGTAAGATCGCAGAGAAGTCACCCAAAGAAGAAGGTCCGGTTCGCGGATGACGTGGTGGAGCCGTCGTCGGCCAACAAAGAGTATAGGAGGAGGCACTCCTCAAAGCGGCGGCTGCCGATTTAGCAGCATGCACGCCACTCAACTGGCAAGCATTGTACAAAGGGCTTACTGACTGAACATAAAGCCATCAAAGGGCACTACATCTGGAAAGGAGGATCAGTTTTAGCAGTCAAATTATTTAAGGTTTTGTGATGGTGGCTGAGGATGGAGATCTCTAACAGGTCTTTCGATTTTATGTACGGATCAGTTTGAAGATTAACAGCCACCTTAATCTTGTCTGTAACAATTTTTTTTTTATGTCAGGGTCTTTGACTCTTTCCTTGTATAATTTCAATTTTCTAAACTTTTTCTTCTAATTTTTTTGTTAAATTCTATATATTATTAGAAATTAATATGATATGCATTAGTATAAACCCTCAAAAAACTCTTGTTATTAAAATTAACTTATTTTGAGATTTATATTAATGTATATTACTTTTATTTTTGACAATAGAATTTGACAAAACAATAAAAGAAAGACTAAATTAAAATACAATAGTTAATTTATTATAAAACGTAAAATTCAAAAACTAACACTATAATTTACCCACTAGAGATTCATATATCAAAAGAATAAGAAACTACTTAACAGTCTTCTAGAGTAACCCTGATTGAGCCCTTCTCTCTCTCTCTAATTTATTATTATGTGAACAGTAGACTTTCTTTGATTGCTTTCACATTTCTCCTGTTTTCCCTGCAGAAGTATAAATAGATCATCATCAAAACACAGTAAATTGATCATGTGGGGTGGGGGGCTAGTGTCGTGTCTTTTTGATAATTTGATGCTATTATTAAGCTTCTTTGGGGTTAATGTATTTGTTAGACAATGCCTTCTGATGGATATAAGAGAAGGGACCAGGTAGGGATCTTCTTGTCTTAAAGCCTATGTGAGGCTTCAACAAGCCAACAGGGCCACCATTTGGAAGGTACATTAATTATACTTTTATCCACATTATAATTTTACTATAGTCTATACATATATATATAATGATATATGCTTTGGTCATATCAACTTAATTTGATTTCCATCTGCTCTTAGCTTTTTAACCTTGACGGAAGATTAGACTTCTAATGCCTTTTTGCAGCATACAGCTTGTTAGCTTGGCCTTTTATGTTTATTTATTTTATTACAACTTCTTTTTATAATATAAAATTTGACTAATCTTTGTCAAAGGCGGGAAGGTGAAAATATATTTTTACAATATCTTTGTAAAATAATATATTAATATTAATATTAATATTAATAATGTTTATAATGAGTGAGAGCAATAATAGAAGGCATATTATATTACGACAAGGGTGCATGTCAATCAATCAAATCAGCTTATCCAAATGGATTTGTGTTTTTTTTTTTGGGGGGGGGGGGGGAATCATCCAAATGAATTAATTATTGGAGCAGCACGAATTTTCACTTGTAATTAAATTAATATATATTAGTTGAAAATAATTTATAAATTTATAAAATCAGAATCATATAATGAAGTGATTGGATAGAAAAATGGATAGAGAAAGACGAAAGAGAGGGTCATGTCAGTTAAAAGAGAGATGAAAATGAAAGCGCACATGTGGGGGCCTTCCCTGCAAACAGTTGGATGTGCCATTTTGGCCTCATTGCTGGACCATGGCGAACACGATGAACACCAAATTAACGTTCCTTTTCACAACACAGCACCACCACCAAACAAGCCCATAGATACAAAGACTAATTAAGACGGGGGGTGGGGGGGAAGATGCTGGTTGGACTTCATCGGTGGAGAAGTTGAGTACGTATGTTATTAATATGCACGTCCTCTTCGTACTTGACAAATGTGTAATTATAATAAAGATACATTAACACTATTCACTAGTTATCCTTTTAATACTTAATAATTAATGATGTCACTTTATGAGAGATGTAGTTACCATTTTTTGTTTTGTTTCCTTTATACATACCTATCGAAATTTGTCAATAGCTCGAATTATTATGTAATCATCTTTCCTAGGAGACAGGTTGCTCATAATTATTATCACTTACATAATATTAAAATAAATAAAATAAAAGTATATTAAAATAATTTTTAAATTAAAATCTAAAATAATTAAAATAAAATTAAAAAACATCTTAAAATTTCTATTAAACTGTTTTGAGTGGTGAATGTGTCTATCTTTCTCTACTACGTCATCTCTCCTGCCAACTCAATTTAATATTTTTGGAATCCAAAATTTACGCCTAAAATTAAATTAAATTAACGATTAAAAATTAAATAAATTTCTGTTTATTATTTAGGACAATTTATCTTTCTTGGAGTTTTAATTTTAATGAGAACCTCTTTTGACATTATTTTTTTTTTATCAAAACAATATATTTACACGTTAAAAAATGAAATAATTACATATCTTAATTAATCTTAAATAATTATACATAATTTTAATTTTAATTTTATTATTATTATTATAAATCAATTAAAAATTAAAATATCAAACTTATCCTTAAGTTGAGGAAAGTGGTTTTAATTAATAATTTGAGATGGGAAAAATAGAGAAAAAAGTGAGAAAGTGTATGGAATTAAGATTTTGTTTGGGTTTATGGACTAATTAATTAGAGTTAGTTGTTACACATGTTCTCACTTTTTTGCTGCTAATTTTTTCTCTCAAATCATCAACGTGCGTTATTTTTGTTATTTTCCTCCATTAAAGGTAAGTTTAGTATTTTTATTTTTAACAATAGAATTATATATAATAAGATTAATTGAGGAATTGTGGTCATTCTTTGGGGGCGGGCGGGTTGATTCAAATAAAATAATAAGAGGTAAGAATCTACTTGAGTACCATTCGTAGCAGCCCCGCAGGTGTACCATTTTTTATGACATTATATATTGTATGATATCTAATTAATTGGTACTCCTGATTAAGGCCCTATTACCCTTCAATCATATATAAAATAAATAACTAGCTTTCCAGGCCAAGGAGAAGGAAGCATCCTGTTCCTGTCCACACAAATTAATTAGTACTTGCAGCCCCATTGTTATCAAATGGACTGGCCTAGCTCATGTATGCACCCCACTAATTTCTCTTCCTTGCCAAACATTAAGTCAAACAGAAAAATTGACATTGATTGTAAAACTTTCGAGAAAAATTAAAGCATTAGTGACTGTAAAGATAACATATATATAATTAAATTTTAATGGTCCAAAAATGTCACTATCAATGAATCGCATTTCACAAACTTTAATTGCGTTTTGCTTGTTATATAACTTGTCAATCCATACGCAAATTTAAGTCCTTCCTCTTCGATGGAAATTTAAGTCCCTTCCCTCTTTGATTCTCTCTCTCTCTCTCTCTCTCTCTCGTCTTTCATGGCAGCTTCATCTTCCGATCGAGCGTCACAGAAAGAAAGCTAATTTCTTAAGAAAACGGTGAAAAATACAAAGCCAATTTCTTAATATCAGATGAGAAAATAAACGCTCATGGGCCGGCTGTTTCGGCTACGGATTTAGTCGTTTGATCATCTTCTGGCACCAGCTAGCTAGGATTTTCCTGGAAAATCCCATCTTAAGAAAGAAAGAAACTTTTCTTCCTGCTGTCTCGATCGCCAACCTCTTCTGGCTCCAGCCAACCATGAGGAAATCCAAGAAGTCGAAATTCGCTTCAATTGGTTCAAGAGTTTCCATCCCCAGTGACGACAAGACAGGTGGTTCGCCGTCACCATCATCGACGAACCGGCAGCAGCCGCTGCTGGAGGCGAGTAAGCCATGTTCAATGCGCGTGGGAGAGGTGGCGGGTGGGACGGCGGCGGAGTGTGCGGCTGTGTGCTGCTGCCCGTGCGCCCTGCTGGTGAACCTCCTGGTGCTGGCGGTGTACAAGCTGCCGGCGGGGCTCTGCCGGAAGGCGCTGCAGGGCAAGCGCCGGCGGCGGCTGACGAAGCAGGGCCTGCTGCCGCAGCGGAGCAGCCGCTGCCACTGCGGCTGCGACGACACCGAGGTCCAAATCCACCCCATCTCCGTCGTGGACTTATCGCCAGCCGCCGAGTCGCTCCCGCCGGACAAAGAGGTGCTTCAGCTCGAGAAGGAAATGTGGGATCGCTTTTACAGCACCGGCTTCTGGCGAAGTCCTTCCCAAAGAAGCAATTTTTCACCTTAAAAAGCAATCCTATCAACGCAAATGCACCAGATTCCTCAATCCACTTCCGAAGTTAAACGTGTTTGGCTCACCCTTACCTACAAAATATCCTAAAAAACCAACTTAAAAGTCAATCCCAGTAAATACATATTCCTCTCTTTCTCTCTCTTTCTCTCTCTCTCTCTCTCTCTGAAACTCCATTTTTGTGTCTGAAGATGTGAATTGTTATTTCTTCCAGCGACGGTGAAAATGGGTTTCGATTCAAGTAAAGGAGGATATTATTTGGGTCCATGAAGATCTTTTATCAATTGGTCTTCTTTGGGCTTATTTTCTAGTGGTTGTTTAGAACAAGAAGTCTTGATGGCGTTTGAAGATTGAGTGCAAGCATTTATAATACAATCGTCGTGCCTTTCTTTCGACGTGTTTGGCTGACTTTTTTGTTCTGTTATATCTACAATATATATATATATATATACCCATTTTTGACTCATCTCCTCTTTCAAGTTAATTGCGTGACCAAGTCAGATTACACTTCTTGTTAATTAATTGAGGGCCACTGGCCGCACCGAAGCCCCACATTTATTTATTTATTTTTTTCTGGCAGGTGAGAATTCTGGAACATTCATGATCGATTTGTTTATAACGCTCAGTCTTTTTCAACTGGAAATGAATATTTCTCGGAAACTCTCATGAC
This sequence comes from Diospyros kaki, assembly GCA_036245055.1. Lineage (NCBI taxonomy): Eukaryota > Viridiplantae > Streptophyta > Magnoliopsida > Ericales > Ebenaceae > Diospyros > Diospyros kaki. The sequence goes on along the minus strand of BSEG01000006.1, from coordinate 6,772,775 downwards.
TATGTCCCAGGTTTCCTAGCTACAGCTAAGTTTTTCTACTTCTTCATATGTATATTTGGGGATAGGCATTTCCATGGAACTGGGTGAGCTTCGTTTGATTTGATGCAAGGTTGGTGGGAAAACAGATGGACCTAATTTTCTGTTATTTTCCATCTAATGTGAGAGGATGGCTACCAATTTTCTTGGCATCCAAACGCAAACGGTGTGGCCAGCTGATCAGCAGCTCCTGCGTAAGAAACAATTGGGATCTCAAAACAGGACTATCACCAGAGTTCTCACTAAAAATAAAAAATTAGTTGAATATGGCTCACATACGTACGTGAGCTATATATAACAAATTAAATCACCTCTTTTAATTTTTGATATTTTTATTTAGCTAAAAATCTTATGTAACGATACCGTATCTAAAAAAATTTATTGAACTCATTTGTTATCATTATGCATGGTGGATGATCGTAACACACTCTTCTCCTCCTATTTTAAGAACTTTCTCCCAAATCTAATTAACCCTAGTTAGTATCAAAATAATTTCTTAGCTAACTTGCACTTGTAAATGGTTATAAATTAACCTTGGTAAGTTTTTTCTAACACTATATATAAACAGTGATTTTAAAGTTTAGGATATCAATTAATATACCTAAAATCTTGAACTAATCTATACATGAGGGTGGATAGGGCGGCAGATGGGGACAGGTGATGTTACAACTCCGGCCATGGCATGTACTGCCATATGCTATCCAGACAAATTGTACAAGAGTTTACTATTTACTTTAGCATATATATATATATATGCCTACATATCTGAGAGAATCCACATGCTAAATCAGCTCGTCGTGATAGACAGTCACGGTCCCAAGTCCAACCTTCATCTTTCATGTGCTTTCGAACTGCACTGCGCAACAAGTCTGCAATAATTGAGACTGTTGGCTTCCAAAGGGCCCCCACTTCTGTCCCCTTTCAAGTGGAAAACCAGCCCTATTTGTCCGATCCTCCTCTTCATCTTCTATTCTTCACTCTATGGTGAAAAGATTCTTAATTACTAAAAGGCACTTGCTAATGCCCAGCAGCTGTTGCTTTCTATTAACTAATAGGGCAGCCCCAGAACTGAGAACTTCCTAGCCAGTAGGGCAAAAAAAGGAGAGAAAGATGCAAAATTATATATTCAAATTCTTAAGCACGTACGAGCGTTTGATGCATTCATGAGTTTTTACTTTTTATATAGTTTGCCCTAACTTCTTTTTCTAAATATTTTTTGAAGATGTGAAAAGTTCCCATTTTGGCAAAGGTTGTCACTGCAGGCGTGCAAATATTTTTCCCCATATTTTTCATGCAAAATGATTTGACAGATCAATATTTTCAGCAATTCTTTTAGCCCCAACGAAATTGAGAATTATAATTGAAGTGATAAGGATATATTGATAGGTTAAAACAAGAGTCATTAATTCAGTTTTAGTTTCTTGTGGATGAGTGTGAGTGATCTATCTCATGACTCTGTCTCTTTCGATTCAGTTGATTTAATACTAGTTAGATTTCTTTTGTCTTATTAATTGTTTGATGATTCGTATCATGTATTTCATAGAAGAACTTATGATATTATCAAAAGAGTTTCTCACTCACTCACTCACTCCGCACACACCATAATTAACTAGTAATGTATTCACAATTAATCCTGGTGCTTCACAAATGCAGCCAATAACTGATTGGATCTGTGCTTTGTCTTTTCATGTTCAAATAGAGGAAACGATATTGTTGGGGGTGAGGAAAACGACGACTCAAGTGTCAAACTTTAGTTGATCCACCTACGCTTTTATTTTTTATGTTTATTCATTTAAATTAATTTATAATTTTCATAAACTTATTTATGTTTCAATCTAGCTAGGTTTATAATAATAATTAAGCTAATAGAGAATATATATATATATATAGATTTGTTGTAGCCTGATGAAATTAAAACGTTAATGAATTTCATTGTGTTGTTTTTAACAATTTTTGAAAACAAAAACCAAAATTATCATACTTGATTTGATAATATTGAGCATTAATTATATTAAGCAATTAAATATATATAAAACCCTATAAGAAAGAAGAAGAAGAAGACTGGTTGGGGAAGGGGTGTGTCTTGTCACTTCACCATTTGGTATTTTTATTTTTTTAAAACATAAATAAATTATAAATCACTCCCCCCCCCCCCCCCCCCCAAGAATTCCTCCCTCGTCTCAAATTCCTTTTTATCATTGACAATTCCTGACACAAATATTTTGGGCTCAAATCACCTCTCAAGCCCCAAGGAAGCCCAATCCAATCCAATCCAATCCAATCTCTCTTCATGGCAGCAGCCCAAAGCCAGTTCAAATATCAAACCCAAAACCCAACAAGGCCCACTCAAACCTCTTCTTTGGCCCAAGGTGAAAGCCCCAAATCAAGCGGGCGATCGCTTGGTGGCTGACGCTGTCTCGATGGAGAATAACTTGTTTATATTTGATGGTGTATTTACCTGTAAATACGTTTATGTTTTATAATTCTCTGATTCAGTACGGACCATTTCCATTTTATTAAATTTGGCACAGCTCCCTGAGTCGAAAATTTTTTATGATACGGACAAAAAAATAAAAATAAATAAATAAAGACTATTAGATTGTTGTGTTTCCATATTGTACTTGTTGGTTTCACCATGTCAACTAAGTTTTGGAACACAATTATATCAATTATCTTCATTCACCACCATCTCATGAAATTTCTCTATGTGAAGATGGTGTTCAAACTTCATTTCATCATTACTCCGCCAGGGGATATTATCCACTGCCGATCCCAAGCCCGGATAAAGGAGGAGGGTTGCGTTAGGTAGCCGACAGCCAGCGTAAAACCTAGTTGGATCCAAATATGAATTCTAGACAAACTATCTGTTGGGATGTAACCCACATAGAAGTCTAGAATTCATGTAGCCAACCCCACATAGTAGGATAACGGCTGGATATGTTGTTGTTGTTGTTGTTGTTGTAAATAAAGACTATTAGACTTTTTTTTATTTCTCTGGGCATTGGTAAACATTCCATTCCATTCCATCCATCAGGCTCTGGGAGTTTTCTAACTCCTTAGTTTATTCTAAGGTTTCTCATTCCCCTATGCCCCAACTGGTGGCTATTTTTTTATTATTATAATGATGATGAAGGTGATGATGATGGGGTGAATTCTTTGGTGGCCACGAGCTTCAAACTAGTATTTAGGGCCGGACTTAATTCACAGGTCCGGTTGGTATAAGGCATTTGTCACTAACATATATATGAAAGTCTTTAGATATATGATTTCATCTTAAGAAGACAAAGTTTAACTTCAGCTTGTGATACTAAATTGGATTGAAGACAACTTGATCCATAATTGTTGTCTATTTGGTACGTAGGTCCTAATCATAGTGGAAATAAGACCCAAAAAAAGAGTTTAATTAATCAAATTCAAAGTTGGAGTTGGGGCATAGTAAGTAAGTAGTTAGGTATAACGTGTCTTAATTGTCTTTAGATATTAGAACTTAATTTGCTGGGAGTGGGAGGTGTTTATGAAGATTGGGATACATCTGTTTTCTGGGATTAAAATTAATATTCATCCATTCTTTTCCCACAAGCCGGAGACGCCTTCTCTCAAACGCAGGCTGGATGGGACATGGGAGTGGGCATTAACTCTCAAACAAAGGCAATTGTGGGTTGGCCCTCATTTTCCACCACCAGAAAGACGTAAGTAAGATGTCCGTCCCAAGTCAAGTCCTCAGGAAACACTAGGCAAAGGGATCTGCCACCAAAACGTTGCTGTCCTGTCCTTGTGAGAAAAGCGAATGCCCAAGCCTTCAAAGCAACCGTCTTGATTTGTAACGTATTTTACCCACCCCACCCCTCTACTCTACTCACTACTACTGCATATATGATGCCTAAAACCCTAACTAAAATCAAAAGACCTAGGGGGGGGGGTGTGGTGTGGTGTTATGTCAAAAGACCTGATTTGGGAAAGATAACAGCAATCTCAATTAGAATTCATTATATTATATTATATAAAAGGCTTCTCCAAATTGCTATCATACAACCAACCACAAAGCTGAAATATATTTATAAAAAATGTGCCTTAATTTGACATGCCTCCTTTACTTGCCTAATTCTCCATTTAATTAATCAAATTTATTTCTGAAACCCATTAAATTTCTTTCTTTATTTTTTTTGGGGGGGCAAGAGAAGACATGTAAGTAAGGTAGGGGGATTGAATTATTGGATTCGTTGGTGACGCATGAAATCAAATGAAATGAATTAATTTAGCAGCAAGAATTGAGTTGGCACCGACACAGGCATAGCAAGAATACGTACGTACGTTCGTTTTCTGTGGCTGGCATTTAATTGGTATCAAATTCAAAGATATTCCCATACCCAACAACAACTAATATCATCTTAAATAATTAAGGGGACCTGTGTATATTTATGCATTTATGAGAGTACAAATTAATTAATAAATATTTCTTTCAAAATTGTAATCTAATTTGGATTTGGTGCCATATATATGCTTTAAATTTACGAATTTAAAACAGATCACTTCTTTAGACGACATCCATCCCGTGAAGGGCATTGAATTGATTCCCCATGCTACCAGGGTAGGGTTCTGCACAGTTTTTTTAATCTTTACTTTAATAAGTTAATTTCATAATTTAAAAAATATGGGTAAACTTTAATAAAAATCTTTTACATTTTGGGTTTGTCCTAAGAAGGAGTTTTTACGTGTTAAAGTGCATAAGATTAGATTAGATTAGATGTATTAAATACACTTAAATCAATAATGTACTTTAAATAATTAGACAAATAAACATAAACGATGTATGTATTTAGTACATTTCAATTAATGCACATTATTAAATACATCTCAAGTAATTGCTTTATTAATTTAGAAATATTAATTAAAATGTATTTAGTATATCTTATCATGCGTCTCGTCATTTTTAAGGTAAATGATAAAAAATTAAAAAAATATATAAAATAAAAAACAACCCGACATATATATGAAGTGATATTTATTCAAGGACATGATTTTATTTTATATTAAGTATGTTATTGTATTCTGTGATCTATTATTATATTATTGTCTAAACTAAAATCAAAGAGGAGACTCGTTGTTAAGAAATTAGTAAAGGCTAAAGTAAAACTCATTGCTCAATGGGATAAACAAAATGAATTGGAGGAGAGAGGAAGGGGGTATTGTTGGGCACGCGCCGAGCCAGGGAGGGGATGGACGGGAGGTGAGGGGTTGTCACTTGGCGTAGAAACAAGGAGGGGAAGGCAATGAATATATGAATATGATGAATTGATTACGCAAAAAAAGACAATGACAACTCCACCTCCACCGCCACCTCCTCCTCCTCCTCATTGTCACCGCCGCCGCTTCTTTCTGTTTCAGCCGCCAACACTTTATTCCTCAGCCAGCCTCGCCTGCTCTGACGTCTTCCTAATTCGTTCGTTCGGTGTTAGAAAGCAATGTTCAACTGGCCTTCTCATTCTCTTCGTTTTTACTTCAAACGGTGGCATTCCTTGCGTTGTTTTTGATTCCCGGCCCTAATACAAAACTTAACTAATATGTTAAATAATAATGTAAATTCCCAGAATGGGAGAGGGAGAGAGAGAGAGAGAGAGAGAGGCGGGGAGACGGGGGCGCGGGAAAAAAAAAATCTTGAATTATTAATAAGTGAGAGAGCAAAGAAAAGAAAACAAAGGAGGAAGAAGATGCACCGACAGAAGTCACGGCTTAAGCCGAGCCGAGCCGAGACGCCCCCAAGCCCACGCGTTTGGCCCCCACCTCCAGCCTGTCCATACACCTTACCTTCCAAGTTCCAACAAAGTGCATATTAGTTATTATATTCTTTTATTTTATTATTCCATTTTTCATATTAAATCATACCTAAAATACTAATAATAATTTCAGAAAATAAGAAAAGCAAAGCGAAGAAGATTAACTGAAAAAATAAACAATGCAGGTCCGTCTGTCTAGCTAAGTCTGATTCCTTTCAGCTGGCTTTTGCCCAGCTTGCAAACACGTGGTTTCACTTTTTTCTTCTCAACGCAACCCCTACCCTAAACACGCCCTCTCTCTCTCTCTCTCTGATAATCTCATTTTCTCTTCTCTTTGCTTGCTTGCTTGCTGCTCTTCTTCCTTTACTTCTTAGACGTAGACGGACAAATTAAGCTCCATTTTCGTTTCCAGTTCTGAATCTGTCTTCTTCTTCATCCCCTTAATTTGCCCCCGGCCGCCATGGGTGCCCAGGTCTATGGCGTCTTCAATCTCCTTCTCCTCTTCTTCCTTCCCTTCTCCCTTGCCGCATTGCCCGCCAAGCCCACCTCGCCCACCATCAACTCCAACTCCGTTCTCGTCGCCCTCCTCGACTCCCATTACACTGAGCTCGCCGAGCTCGTTGAGAAGGCTCTTCTTCTCCCCGACCTCGAGGCCGCCGTGACCCGCCACAATGTCACCATCTTCGCGCCCAAGAACGAGGCCCTCGAGCGCGAGCTCGACCCCGAGTTCAAGCGCTTCCTTCTGGAGCCCCGCAATCTGAGGTCTCTGCAGACGCTTCTTCTCTTCCACATGATTCCCATTCGGATTGAGTCCCCCGAGTTGCCTGGCTCGCCGGCTGAGTCGGCTCGGCATGTGACCCTGTCCAGAGATCACGTGACCTTGGCCGGGAAGGAGTCTGGCGAGATTGTCGTTGATTTGGCCAAGGTTGTTCGCCCCAACGACGTCGTTCGCCCGGACGGGGTTATCCACGGGATCGAGAGGCTGCTGATTCCGAGATCGGTGCAGGAGGATTTTAATCGCCGGAGGAGTCTCCAGTCGATCTCGGCCGTTCTGCCAGAGGGAGCACCGGAGGTGGACCCGAGGACTAACCGACTGAAGAAGCCCGCGCCGGTTCCCGCCGGCGCCCCTCCGGTTCTGCCGATTTTTGATGCGATGGCTCCGGGGCCGTCTCTTGCTCCTGCGCCGGCGCCGGGACCGGGCGGCCCCCGCCACCACTTCGACGGCGAGAGCCAGGTCAAGGACTTCATCCAGACGCTTCTACATTACGGTGGATACAACGAATTGGCCGACATTCTGGTGAACTTGACGTCGCTCGCGACGGAGATGGGCCGGCTGGTGTCGGAGGGCTATGTCTTGACGGTTCTGGCTCCCAACGACGAGGCCATGGCGAAGCTGACCACCGACCAGCTGAGCGAGCCGGGCGCGCCGGAGCAAATCGTGTACTACCACCTCATCCCGGAATACCAGACGGAGGAGAGCATGTATAACGCCGTCCGGCGGTTTGGGAAAGTCCGATACGATACTCTCCGGCTGCCGCACAAGGTTACCGCCGAGGAAGCCGACGGGTCGGTCAAGTTCGGGCAGGGCGATGGCTCGGCGTATTTGTTCGATCCCGATATCTATACCGATGGGAGGATTTCGGTGCAGGGCATTGATGGGGTCCTGTTTCCGGTGGAGGAGACGACGGCGGCAACCAAAGTTACGCCGGCGACCGCCAACGCCAAGATTGTCGCGAAGCAGCGAAGAGGTATTGTTCTTCTTTGATTGTTGCTTTCTTTTTATTTTGTTCAGATCACTAGCCGATTGATTCGCATCCACACAGTGATTGCCTTAATCCCTACCCCCTCAATTTACTCACATAGTTAATTGATTTAGATTTAGAATGGATGAAGATGAAATTTAGGGTTATGTTATTTGATTATCAGTGGCAGCCTTTGAGAAAATTTTGTTGTTACTTGCACCGGTGATGGGAATATTCTGGTGGTGGAATAAGTTCTGGGCTAGTGTCCTCCAAAGGTTGGGTCTAGCAGTAAGAGGTTATAGTGGTACAAATTTCTTTATAATTATCCGCTTGACTAGTGGTTTAATACATATATAGCTGAATTTACTCAGTGCACACCCCCACACTCTCAGTAGAGTAGTTGTGGGTTTTTATTGCGAAGAAAATAAAGTAAAATATGGTTTGGTGTAATTAAGTGAAGGTGATGTGGTGGTTGTGGCAGTGCTGGGTCAGATTGAATAATGTCATTGTGCGTTTTTGTTGTCATTTACGCGTCTTGTTGCAGTGATCAATCAGTTCTTGAAGCTGGCCTTCTATTCAACCAATAAGAATTTTTTTCCATTGCTTATGTTACCTTTTACTTTGCGGGATTTTGATAATTAGGGGTCTTGTGGATAAGGTTGTTTATGTGGTGAGTTTGTACTGGCGACTTTAAGTGTGGATTCATCATTAGCTTTTATGGTCGTTGTTCTTTGCTTGTGTGTAAGGGCTTTGCCTAGACACAAGTTTTAGCATCCAAGAAACATCGGTCTGGACTGGGATGTCTAGTTGTTTAATAAAACTGCAGTTTAGCAGAGTAAAAAGGCAGGTTGATAGTTGTCAGGTTTTGCTGGTGAGAAGTAATTAGGTGGTTGATAGCTCCAATAACACTCTGATAAGGACCAATAATATGAATGAACTTGGCCCATATATGCAATCAAAAACTTGTAACACTAGTCTATAGTTCGTTTTCTGCCAGTGTGTTCTCAACACTTCCATGAGCAGCTCATGAGATTTGCTATGCTTATCTCTCTCATTTGCCAGTATTTAAAGTGTGTTTTGATTTTTGTTGGGATCAATCTGATAGAGGCCCTGCACAGTATTATAATAAAAATATCAAGGATGATGTGAATTTCGAATCAAATGATTTATCCGCTTACCAGAGCACACAAGCAGCCTGTAAGGTTAAGGCATATAGAGCTTTAAACATTCGAGCTCTGGTCACCCACCCGCCCCTGAATTAATAATTTCAATTGTATCGTGCTAGTTAGGACTGCATGGTTAAGTCTGATGGGATTTCGAGATTATTTGAGCCTATGAAATGACTTGTATTAATCATTTGTGTACTACAGGGAAGTTGCTGGAAGTAACTTGCAGAATGCTGGGGGCTGTTGGGCAGGATTCCCATTTCGCTGGCTGTCAATGAACGTTTACTACTACTCTCGAGAAAAATCCTATATAAAGAAGCCGCAAACACAATAGTGAAAAAGGGTAAGCCGCATGTATTACCAAGATGATGGACGGACCAAATTATTCATGATCCACATTGTTATTCTTAACCCTATAGAACGTTTTCTAACATGGACTTGGTCAATAATTGCAGGACGATCATGTCCATTCCACAGCCCAGCTAGAGGGAGGGAGCCTTTCTTTCGTCGCAAAATCTACAGAAGAGAAAACTTTCTTTTGCCATTTTGTGACAAGTGCTGTAATTACATACGTTTATATCTTTCATGTACTTACCTGTTTTGCCAGACACTTTTATGCACATAAGAATGATCGTTGGAGAATGCTTTTTAATCACACGATTGATTGTTGCCTCTTTTCTGCCCTTTTGTGGAACAAAACTTGTGAGTCAAATATACCTTTCCCCCAATGTCGTTCTTTTATTTATATTCTGAGTTATTCTCTCTCTCTCTCTCTCTCAAGTATTATTTTGTTATATTTTAGGAGTATTCTTACCTTACAAATTAAAAAGACAGTACGAGTTGCCACTTGTGGTGATGATGGGTTTTGGGTAACTATTTTGGTGTTGTGACAAGGACAGCAAATCAGTAGGTGCTGGCTATTTCTCTAACTAATAAATATAGCACAGTTGCTGCCGTGTCATTGTCAATTATTAGAATATGCCCTAAGAAGTTTCTTTCTCATCTCTACCTTGTTTAAAAATGGAAGTAGAGAGCAATCTAGCTATATGGGTATTTTGGTAGTTTTTGCTTGTGTGAAGGTTCTCCCTAGCATTCTTTTTGGGTGGGTTATTAAATTAAGGGTTGAATAATCACATCACCCAGCAGGGCAGTGAGCTGGCTCTCACATGAAACTACTACTATTATTAATATTATTATTATTCGTTGGAAATGAATAGTGAAGAAGGACTCGGCTTTCAATTTGACTTTTGTCCATTCTATTAATTTTGTCTCCTCTGTGAATTAAGGGTTAAAAGTCTAGACTTGACATCAACATAGAACACGCGCGCCGGCGAAGGTGCCTCCCAGTGGAGTCAGGTGTAGTCTTGCAAGGAGAAGTATTCACTTGTGTGTCATCCATGATTGGATTATAATATTATAATATTAATGCTGTGATATGGCATAACAATTAGATTGAAATATTTCTGCTGCAATAGTTAAGAGGAAAGAAGAGAAAGGAGAAAAGATTTAACTACAGCCCAAAAATAAAAAATGCAATGAGGACCTTTTTATCTTTTAATAAAGATTTTTTTTTATACAGGGCGCTATAATTTGTTTATATCTTATATTAAAAGAAAATATGCATTAAAATAGTTTAGAATTGTAAAAAAAAAATGTTATATTTAAGAGTATCACTTTTCATAAATAGATGTTTGTTAATGACACTTAAAAATAAAAATTTTATTAAAATAATTTATTCATATTAGATGATGTATTGAGAGATCGTCAATTAATCTTTCTTATTTGTTAAAAAAGCTTATTTTATTCCGTCTTCATTTCATATGCATAAATAATTTTAATTATGTTTTACAAACTTTTATCTTTAATAAAAATTATTTTAAATTTATTTTAAATAATCTCAATTCTATTAAGCTGAAAAGCACATGTTTCTTAAACTTGACGGAGCAACCAATGAAAAGGGTGGTTGAAAACTCGAAATGCTTTGCTGAAAAGAAATGAACAACCTCCATTCAAAAAATCAGAATGAAGCACTCGATTGGTATATACTGTGCAACCAAACAATGCAGTGTTTCTGAAGTTGTCGTCAAGTACAGAAAGAGCTAGGAAATAGACATGCCCACTAACCTTGTGCTTCATTTCTGTGCTAAAAGAGTATAGGGTAACGGTCCATTTCTGTTCTGCAGTTTGCTTAGATACAACTGCAACACAGAGATCATAACCTATTGATTGAGATTTCGTGTTGAACCAACCCTAAAGAAGCCAGCAACAGCATCTGATGCTATCAAAGAGTAGCTAAAATAGAAATTGTTAATACAAACCAACCCCCCACCCCAAGGCACCAAATAGAAGTTGATATATACTTCAGCAAACTGGCAGAGCCTCCCTAAATCCGGTGGGGCTAAAAGTATTCTGTATTTCCTTCTGACCCAAATTGGCGCTTCCCTTCTGCATCATGGCCACAAACTCGTTGTAGTCTATGCGCCCGTCCTGAAAGATTAAAATAAATCACAAAAGGACTTAGATTTGTCCGAGTTACATTCATCTCACGGGCTAAATATACCAATAATATTAGGAGATATATGAATTCAGTTTGAATTTGGAGAAGTGATTAGATGTTGGGAAAGCTTACATTGTTTTGGTCAATTTCTTGAATCAATTCTTCCAAGCGGGCGTTCTCTACTCCGAACTCCTCACAGGCTTGTTGGAGCTCATCTAGGGTAATGTACCCACTGCTGTCTTTGTCAAAGTATGAAAAGGCAGCAACAAGATGATCTTCCCTCTTAACTTTATCAAGATGCAATGTTGCAGCTAGGAACTCCCCATAGTCAATAGTGCCACTATTGTCGACGTCTGCCTGCATTTCCAGACAAAGAAGTGGAGTTAGAAGAAGCCGAAGAAACATATGATCTGTGAAAAGAAGCAGTGGGTCCGACTTCCTACATATTAAAATTGATATATGAATGTAAATGTAAGTATTGGGGGGGGGGGGGGGGGACATTATAGAGCTGGGGTATGCTGAACGTACAAAAGAATCTGTTTAAGTACCAAAAGAGGCCATTAATAAGAAAAATACTCAATAAGAACAATGGATGAGGAAATACTACTTGATTAACTTCATAAAAGTTGCTACAAGTCACACTCTTTTTACTTACAGCCTGCATAAGATCATAAATCTCTGACTCCTTAAGGTCAGCACGGTATCTTTTTAGCCCAGCCTTGAGTTCTTCAAAAGTAATTTGACCACTGTTATCGGTATCAAGCATTTTAAACAATTGCTTTAGTCCGGCAATTTCTTCTTCGGACAGACACCCTGCAATGATCTACAACCAAACAAGACATGACTTAAAAATCATCATAAATTCATTAGGTTTATTCAACCAGACAAGTCCAGATATTATGATTTGCATGGTCATAGTGACAGATATCCTTATAGCAGTTCATGATAGTCGCTGAAACTTACTTGAAGAGCCATTTTCTTGAGCTTGTTCATGTCAGAAAACTGCGTTAAGCGACTTAAGACTGCAGGGTCAACAGGCTTGTCAGGAGCCACTCCCTTTTCTCGAACCCAGGGATGGCCTACAAACCAACCAAAGACTCATTAGCAATTCAGCTGTTGTGTAACATGCCGCTATATATTTCAAGCAGTTGTCATAGATCAGATTATTAGTTCTCCCGAGGGAATATGTTTCACCTAGCTTTCCTCGGTAAGCTCTTATTAGTTATTAATCTTTAACTATTTACTGAAAACAGCCTGGGTCTGAATTGGATTCAAGTAAAGATATAGTTAATTTTGAGCAAGATTATTAGAAAAGTTTTACAAGCCAACTTTCACAATTAAATATGCTAGACAAATGGATAATATAAAATACAGGGAGTTATCATGGAAGTCTATGTGTCAGCTTTTAAGAAAACCGTCTTCTTAATTGGCCCGACCAATTGAAGCCTTAGGAAGATTGCTGACAAGAATTGAAATAAAGAAAAAGGAATAGCATTACTTAACCAAACATTTGAAACTAACTACCTAAAATAGGGCACGAACTTAACCAAATGTTTGTGTGTGGGTGTGTGTGTTTTTTTTTTTTGGGGGGGGGGGGGTGGGGGACGGGAAGAAGAGAGACAGAGAGAGGATATCGAAAGAACCCAACCATTTAAAATAAAAAGAATGTGTTTAATTATGCTGCATGGCATTCAGGCATCAACCTGAAAACAAGGTTGTTTCGATCATACGTTTTGACAAGCTACATATAACAAAAATCGGAGCCTTAAATCCCACTAGGTGGTTTGGTAAGCTACAAATTAGATAATCAACTAATTGGAGGTGAATGGCAGAAAATAATGACTCACAGAGAACTTCATGAGCAGTTAGCCGCTTTTTGGGGTCTCGTACAAGCATTTTCCTGACTAAATCTTTTGCACTGTCAGAGATTTTTGGCCATGGATGTGATGAGAAGTCAAGATCTCCATGCAAAACCTCATCAAATATTTCTTGCTCACTTTCTGTTTCAAGATAGAAAAATGAAAATAATATTCCCTGAGAAAATTTGTTGATTGTGATTATTATGGCAGCAGGATTAGAAGAAGTTGGGCCCTCATCGTGTCATGAAACCTTACCGCCCCAAAATGGAGGCACCCCACTAAGGAGAATGTAAATGATCACACCAGCACTCCAAACATCGGCTTCTGGACCATAATGCTTACGAAGAACTTCAGGGGCAACATAATATGGACTTCCAACCACACTGGTAAAAGTTTCCCCTGTAATTTTAGGACTGTTAACTAATGATATAAGAATATTCAAATATGCATCACCAAGTGAACTTAAAAATTGAAATGCAATAGGCATAGTACCAAAACCCAAAATGCAAAAGCATGAGATAAAAAGTCGTATCCCAGAAAACAGATACTTCATTTCCTCTGTTGTATTAAAATTTTAATTCCATTTATGAACAGTAAAACTTAAATTTAGTTGTCTCATACAATTATATAAATTTCACAAGCAACTTTTATCATCCAAAACTTCCAAAGTAAATTTCCACTTCCTTAGCTTCTCTCTTAGTTACTGATTGAGTCCCTCATTCATCCCCTTCCAAATATAATTATACCAGTATAAACAACTTGGGTTTTGACCAGTAATATCAGTTCTCAATGATGGTTAATAATCATTTCTGCATAAATTTGAGGAACTAATGCACAAGTACCTGTCATATTTAAGCCCCACCATTTTGACTGTCTATTGTTGTACCCACAAACTGAAGCACTTAAGCAACAAGACCTCAGAACCAAAGTTGTCAAGGTAAGCAAAGACTACAAATAGATTAATTTATTTTGATTTTATATATATATATATATATAAAAAAAAAAAGAATTACCTACCTGAATCTGGATACTAATCAGAAAGGGTGACTTCACGCAAGGTGATAGGCAAGAACTATGGAAATTCTACGAGAGGCCAATTGTGTTTGACAGATTTTCTTATTGTGATTTTCAAATAAATACTGTATTTGACCTGTAACTCTATATCTCATATTTTAAACTTTAGCAACCACCTTCTTTGTCTCTACTAATTACTAGCAACACACCTTTCTTTCCTTCTAGCTCATATTCCTACATTATCACTATGTACATTTTCAGCTATCCATGACTAGAAACATATTTTCTTAAGCCCCTGATGCATTAAAGCATGCGGTTTTAGATAAAATTTGTGAGCCACAGGAAAGTAGTTTCAACAAAGTAGCATAAATAATGGCAAAGACCTATTCACAAAGTAGCATCTATTTTCTGTCATATAATATTGGCACCTTGAATCAAATAATTTCAGGCGCTGATTTTGTTTCATTGATGATGTAAAAAAAGAGAAATTGAATCAAATTGCTTTCCTAGTTAATATAAACTTTCTTCATTCCCAATCAGGAGTTTATGCCCTTCATGGTTTTCTGAACAGAAATACTGCACCTGTTCCCTGTGTACTAATACTGTAGCCAATCCTAATCTCCAAAAAAAGAAAAAAAAAAGTAGTGTAGCTAATCCAATAAATTATCCTTAGTTCCACTATGTCATAGATGTCTGTAAGTCACTTCCCACACGCACACTCTCCTAAAGATAATGCAGAATTTACCGGGGCAATACATCCTAATTTTGGATATTAATGAAGTTTTATGAGTAAAAGGTAGAACTAGAATTTAAACTCATACCTGGCTTGAAAAAGATTGATAATCCAAAGTCAATAGTCTTAAGAAGTGAATCCTCCTCCTTATCAACAAAAAGAAAATTTTCGGGCTTGAGGTCCCTATGCATGACTCCCAATGAATGACAGGCTTCTATCACACTAGCCATGGTTCTTGCAAGAGCAGCAGCCTTTCTCTCTGTGTAATGCCCCCGCTTGACAATCCTGTCGAAAAGCTCACCCCCAGTGCACAATTCCATCACAACATGAACTGCAATTGCATCCTCATAAGCACCCTTTATTGAGATGACATTGGGGTGACCAGACAAGTGATGCATGATCTCAATTTCCCTCCTCACATCGTCTACATCATCTTGCGTCAGCAACTTCCTTTTCGCGATGGATTTGCAAGCATATTCCTTTCCGGTTGCTTTCTCCACACAAAGGAATGTAGTCCCAAACTGTCCATGTCCCAGTTTCTTCCCCAAATTGTAATATTCCTTCAAATGACCAGTTTTGGTTCTCAACACGGATTCTGCCTGGAGCCCTGCACTTTGCATCCTTTTGACATTGAATGCCTTTGTCAGGCTCATGGGCTCTGCTGGTTTGTGCTCTTTCATTACTCTCTGTACTGGCTCCGGCCTAGGGGGTTGCGCTGGCTTGCCCTCTTCCTTCACCATCTTTGAACCCAGTATTATGGACTCTGACGGTTTCTTGTCTTCTTTAATTATTATCACCAATTCTGGAGCCTTGGTTTGAACAGATTGGAGGGCCTCAGGCTCTTTAGCCGCAGAAGGCACTTCAGTACTAGCTTCCTTGTTACCATATGAAATCATATTGGGGAACCGCAACCAATATGGACGTGAACCTGATTGAAACAACCCATCCTTCGGAAGCATTGATCCAACACAATTATTCCCCATGTCTTACTCGTTCTCTGTTCCCTGCCCAAAGTGCACAGTTTTGCAAAGCTTCAATTACAAAATGGAGCTTTTCTCCCAGTCATGATCATCTAAAACTCTGACCAAATCAACTCCAAACAAATACAAGATTATTATTATGTACTTCACAAACAATAATCGCCAATAGAGCACTCAAACCTTGCCAAAACTTGGAATGTTATACCAGAATGCCTGAATTGGAAACTCACAAGCAATGCCGCCAAATTGCAACTCGAAACCCTTCAGTATCTGAATCAAAACCCACAAAGAGAATCGATCCTTAAGACAAACTGAGATCGACCCAATAAACCCAATAGGCTAGAAGGGTTATATTGATAACTTCTACACTGAATTTGGTTATTCAAAGGCCCAAACGAAGAAAACTTGTTCAACATAAGAAAGAACAAGTCCACAGTTTCCTTCACCAGCCTGTTGCTTACCTGGTCTCTCTCTGAACAAACAGGTATTTGGGTGGACTTGGCGTCTGATTTGATATTCTATGGGAGTCTATTTATCTTCCTAATCCTTGTAACTATGCGTATAGACGCGGTTGGATGGAGAGAGGGGGAAAACGAAAGCAAAAGCTGGCAGGTTTTTCTGTTGGAAAGTTTCAAACCGCGTTGGATAGAATATCAACTTGTTCGAGCTGTGGCCTGTGGGCTATACGCTATAGCTTCACGATTCACGAATGTAAAGGATTAGTTTGGTTCCCGCAAAATTTTCGAAATTGGGATCTTCTTTCTGATTTGCTTCCCCTTTTGATTTATTCATTCCCAAATTCAGATAATCGAAAATTACGTATTCATTTGTTCTGTTTGCATAAATATATATATATATATATGAAAATTGATTTTCATCCATTTCTATTCTTAATAATAATACGAATAGTCGCTTTTCCCATTGATTACATACATGTGGTGCTTTATATATATATATATATATATATTTGATGTGTTCTCATTCAAAACCAAACATCACGGCCGGCTTCCCTTATTAGTGCCCCACCACTTCGGCCTCGTGCCATATATATATCCATATACGGATATGCATTTGGAAGCGTCCGGAGATGCACTAGCAAGGTGGCGCTGGCAAGGTTTGGTTGCATCGGAGAGATTAGAGGCTGCCGGCCGGTTCCAGCTCCGGCCAGAAAATTATGTTTATTTATACCATGGAATGGACGTATCCTTCGAGTTCAAGTGGCGTTTACTAATCAAATAGTTGATAGCTTCTTTTTTTTTTAATGTATTTGCAAAGAGTAGTTATTAATTAAAATATTGATAAAAAATAAAATATAAAAAATATTTCAAATAAAAATATTTTTAATTATGCTTATTAAATTTATCTAAAAAAAAGTTATCTAACTTCTTATTTTAGACTTTTTACATAAATTTATCTCTCTCCATTCAAATAAATTATAGATTATCTTAAACCTTACAAATAAATTAATTTGATACTATCTTATCTTACTCATTTTAACAAATGCTAATAAATAAGTTATATGCTTATATCATTTTTTTTTTGTTGAAATTTTTATTTTGACACTCAATTATATCTTAATATCATAAAATACAATACATGAATATCATTAAAATGTCTTAACATTGTTTGAATTAACATTTTCATATAGTTATTACCCTTTCACAGCTAATGAATTTAGTGATCATTTACTCATACCAAAAAATTACCGATCAATTAATTGAATGTTGCATAAGATGATTTTTTCTTTTCTTTTCTTTTTTCTATTAAAGAAACCCTTTAAATGTATAGAGAGTACATTCACTAAACACATATAATAACTCACAAATCACACAGATTAAATAAGAAGGTAAAAATTGTTGGAAGTGAATGTGTGTGTGTGTGTGATTTTTATCTTTATTTTTATTTTTTTTTCTTTGTAGCTTGGTCCCCAAGATGTTCTAGAACAACTTGGCCCCCAAGTTCTTTTAGATTGGCTTGGTCTCCAAGTTTGGTGGATGCCTATATATATTGGTGTGAAGCTTTCCATTTCTTAACAAGCTCTCAAGTTGTTCTCTTTTCTCAAGTTTGTCTCTCATTCAAGTTTTGTTCTTTGAGTATTGAAAGAGCTTGTTTTCCTTGAGTTTTTCCATCACTGAGAGCGAGCCCGTCTTGAGTTCTGCTAGCTCCGGTCGTTCGTGGTTGCCGTTCACCGGAGAGGTCGTTTCATCCTGCTGAGACAGTCGCCGTAGTCTGCTTGCTGCCGGTGCAGGGCGCTAACTGTCTTCAGGATAGCACAAAGCGCGACTCGACCTACTTTTGTTCCTGTCTCCTCCACACTCCAACTGCAAGCGTTGCTATTCAACCGTTGTCTCTGCTCTACTGTTTTGGTCTGGTAACATCCGTTATTGTTCATTTGTTGTTGTTGGTTATAAGCTTCTATTGCCATTAATATCAGCTGTTATAATAGTGGTCAAGTATATAGTTTACGTTTCTTGTACTGTAATGGGTTTGAATTGATATCCTTGTATCGGGTGGGTTATTTCTGTATTAGTCGGATCATTCTAGTGAATTTTTTATATATATTCTCTCTGTATCCTTAACAAAAATTTGTGTTTAAAAAATTATTTTCTAATCTGAAAGTTAGATACATTCAAAAGGAGGTGTTTAATTAATTTGGTTTAAGAATTTATTTCAGAATATTCCAATTCAAAGAGACAACAAAAAAATTATTTTTAACCAATTATATCTGATCGGCGTCATTATAAAAGTGTAAGCAGAAGATCTACAAAAATAGATTGTTAGTACAAGTATTAATCAAAATCAGAAAACAAAAATACACAAGGTATAGAAAATTTCTTGTCAGTCATGATAGAGGCGTTCAAGGTTCAGATTTGGATAACTGAATCCCCACTTAAACAATAGATTCACCAAACCTCAACAAAGCCCAACCTCAAAACGTCCAAACGCCCTTTTCTCTCTCGATCGAATCTAGCCCCTTTCTCCCTACATGAAGTGGAGTCCACAAAGAAAACATCAAGTATCATAAAGATAATAAATCGAAAAAGCAAAACCAAGAGTGCTTCTTCACAGACCAAAAAAAGAAAGTCGAGAATCAATTTATATAAGTGAAGCACGATGTTTCTATCAAATTAGCCAAAACGACAAAGGAGACGTGATAACACAATAGCCAAGAAGAAACGATGCCCACAATGAAAGAGAAAAGTGAAGGCGCTGACTGACAACAAGCACATAAGGGAAGGGAAATGACATCGACTTGAGGACGAGAGAAAGAGTATGGGAGTCTCCAAAAACCAAACAACATATATATATATATATATATATAGATAGCTAGGACAAAGGAATGTGGGATAGGCTTCTCATTTATTGAGCAAAAAAGTTTAGGCCCATTTGTCTGTCAAAGAAATGATTAATAGATTTATGGTCTGATTTTTATTTTGAATTATCAATAAGTGGTAATATGAACTTGAATTATACTTTAATAATGAGTTGAGATATATGAAGATTAAACTCACCTAAAAAATCGTCGCTATCTTGAGCTTTATTTGAAAATACAAACCTAACAAAATAACAATGTGAAAGGTCAAAAACAATGATATTTGCAGAATTTTTATTACCATCATAGAAAAGAGCAAATAAATTACAAAAATATAAAAACCACAACCAAAAGAGTAGCTGCAAGAAAAAAGGCGAAAGTCTTCATACTTTTTTAGTATGTAAGAAATTATAAAAAAATAATAATAATAATACTTGCACTAGAAATATGAAAAAACTCACAAACCTCGTATTTATTATGAAAGATAGTTTAGAAATCACAAACTTTATGAAATATAAATCACATCTCCTGAAGCAACCTTGAAAACAAAGTCTTCCAACTTTTGCGTCTATGTACAAACTGATCATTTTCTCATGTCAGTAGTCTTTATTTGACTGATTGATTCCATGGCCATGGCGCAAGATTCAACACCCCGTCAAACGCAAATCCACTAACGTAAACGCAAATCCACTAACGTACCAAGTGGCCAAACCAAAGCTTACCATCCAATATTGCAAAGCAAAATTCAAACAGCCCGTCAAAAACGAATATATCTCGACCATTATTACCATTACCAAGTGTTGCAGTAGTGGACAAGATCTAATCTACTCTTCCAAATCGTAAGTGGGAAAACAAAGGCCCCATCCATCCATCTTCAGTTTCGATTTGACAAAAAGTAATTTTTCCACACGGACCAAGAATAGAAGGTGCTGCTAGTCAACATGGAATGTTTCGCCCAATCCTTGCGGAGCAATATTAACTGGTCTCCCTGTAAGCAGAGAAACGTTGGCCAAACATCAACTCCACACTTCCCTTCCAACGTACCCATTACCACAATCCTAGGCTATAGTGATATCTTCCCTACTCAGGAGATAAAAATGTATGATTACATGACGTACACAACCTGTATGCGCATTCTCGATAATTTACTCATTGCTACAAGGAGTGATATGCTTGTGGACCTCACGTTTCAACATAAAAGTAGTATCTATTTCAACATCCAACAATACAAAACTCAGTAATGATGATTAATTATTTTGGGTATAGCATGGCATGCATAAACTATTTCCAGCAGGTGATATGCTCAAAAGTTCTGAAACTATGAAAACCAGACAGTACTTCTGCACTTTGAGACCAACGCGTGTACGGTCTCAATCACTAGACTATGACCGTGGGAGCAACGGTACTTCTGCACTTAGTATCTAGACAAGGAGAAGATAAGGCATGCTCTTTATAACGTAACCACCTTAGCTGGCATGCCACCACCTTAGGAGGTTTGCATCAAACATCTCTAGCCAACCCAGAAAAATCAAGGTTTCCAGATTCGGGATCAATGGATTTCGGAGAGGCTTCTTCAGGTGGCTGGCCCTCAACTGGCACGCCTCGTCTTCTGGATGGCGAGGATGAAGAATGCCCATCATACAGGTTTGGGGGCCCAAATACATTGAAGAATCCATTCTTCATGTCCTCTGCTGCTTCAAAGAAACGACTAAGGCCACCAAAGAAGTTGCGTTCAATGGATTCGATATCACTGCGGAGACCAGGAAAGTTGAACGGTCCAAGCTCGGATGACTCCAAAGGGAAAGAACTTTCCTTCATCTGGTGCGAGACATCCTCTTCCGTGTATTCTTTGTTGGACTGAACCACCTCCGAGGGCCTAAATGACCAAAAAAAATGTGTAGAGGTCAACTTAGCATTGATGGTAAATTCCAAAAGCAAACACTGTAAACCAAAAATTGCTGAGAACACCTAGATGACAGACCATATTCCAAGTAGTATACCATCCCATCCTAACTTAGGATAGAAATTTAACCAGCCCTATTGGCGCCCCACCCCAATTGGGGTATGGTCAAGACTTCTTAATCAAGTTCA
This sequence comes from Diospyros kaki, assembly GCA_036245055.1. NCBI lineage: Eukaryota > Viridiplantae > Streptophyta > Magnoliopsida > Ericales > Ebenaceae > Diospyros > Diospyros kaki. The sequence continues at coordinate 6,751,570 of BSEG01000006.1, read as the reverse complement.
AACCGGGGATCAAGAATTCCCCAAATCAGTTTAATTGGGGAAAGGGCAAATCAAAACCTAGCTGATGGACCATATTCCAAGTGGTACACATATTTAGCCTGGCCATTGAGCCCTCAGCCCACCCTCATTGATTGAGTTTGAGCTAGGAATTAGGAATTACCCAACTCAGTTTAATCAGGGACAGGACTGGGACGGTATTTATAATTATATCCTCTGCCCTGCCTAGCCTATTATATTATTTACATTAATATATGTATATACGCAACCCCCATCCTGAGTACCCATACCTCACTCCCCATTTTTGGCTCATTAACCAACCCAAAGAATAGAACCCAACTCACTTACATCTCATTCTCAAAGCATGTTGTAAGAATGTCTTGACCCCTCAACACAGATTTTAGGTCCTTGATGTCCACACAGAAAAATGAAGAAAAAATTATACAAAACAAAATCCAAGCTATTTTCAAGAAAAAGTTTGTGATAAAAGAGACTGGATTATAGAAGGAAAGGCTAGCCAAATGTGGATTAAAGTGGCTACTATAAAAATGTTTCTAGGAGAGTAAGGGAAAAGTCCCAAACCAAAAAAATCTTGGTGATGGAATGAAGAGGTACAAGAAAAAGTTAAAACTGAGGAAGCTTGCTACAAGACTTTACACGCATGCTATAGTCAAAAGATTGTGGAAATTTATACCAACAATTTAACACAAAAGGAGAAAGAGATACATATAAACTAGCTAAGGCAATAGAAAGATAAATAAGAGAATTGAGCCAAGTGAAATACATAAAAGACAAAAACCAAAAATACTAGTAAATAAAGAAACTATTAAGGAGAGATTGAAGGAACATTTCTTGAAGTCATTCAATGAACAGAAAAAAGTGTTTGGTTGGCACATCTTAGTAACTTTGAAGGGGATAAGAATTTCACGTTTTGTTGAGACACCTAATGGAAAGATACAAAGATAAACAATAGGATTTACATACTATATTTATAAATTCAGAAAAAACTTATGTTCTTAAAGAAGTCTTATGGAGGGTCTTAGAGAAAAAATAAGTCTAAATTGCTAATATGCAAGTTACTAATGACATGTATCATGGAGTATAAACACGAGTCAAAACATATGAACAAAATACTAAAGCTTTTCTAATTACAATTGGATTACTTCAAAAATTGACATTAAGCCTTTATTTCTTTGCCTTAATAATGAATGAACTTGCTAAACATATCCAGGCAGAGGTGTCTTAGCATAGACTATTTGCAAATGGCATTGTACTGGTGGATGAAACAAAAGAAGTAAATATTAAGTTCAAGATAGGCAAGAATACTTTAGAATATAAAAGCTTTAAGTTGAGTATATTGAAAGCCGAACAAGGTAGTCAAGGGTGAAAGGCGCCTTAAGGGCACTATGATGTTCATATCGCCTGAGGGCTAGGTGCCAAAAAAGTGCTCACTCAAGCAATGCAAGGCGCTAAATTAATAATAAATATATTTAATATAAAAAATACAATCAAATAATGCAAATAATAGAAAACATCTGAAGCAATCCTAAATACAAATTCTTTTAATATTTTTCAAGCAAAGACATAAAATGTAGCATCAGATAGATGAGGTTGAGTTTGCTTTTCTCTGATTGATTTCTCATTTTTCCTCTTCCTATTAGATTATTTGGGCATTTGTGTGCCTTCTTTGATTTTCAGAGATAAAATCTTCTATTTTCATCGTTTTTCTTTTTTTTTCCTTGGTTACAACCTGAGCAAGCGCCTGAGGGCCTCAACGGCTTTGATGAGTGTCATGACTCCAAGGATATAATAGTAAATATAATAGTAATTGTAGTTTAATTGCAGTTATTATTTACAGTTAAGAGCAATTATTTGTAGTGGAGTAGTGGAGAAGTGGTAACCACTTAGTAAAATTTGTTGGTTAGCTTTATATATAAAGCCATAACCCACAATGTTGGTCTATGAATGAATTGTCAAGAAGTTATTGAAGTCTCTCATTTCTCCCTCTTGTTCTCTTCGTTTCTCCCTACTTTATGTCAGCGTCTCTCTCATTTTTATCTAATTCTCCTCCATCTCTCTTAGTTTTCCCCTCTTATTCAGTTTGGTCCCCCTCATTTCTCTCTATTTCTCCTACTCTTATCAATTCTATTCTCAAGAAAAACAGTAGTTAGGACTAGGGTCCTGAGTTTTGGTATTAGAGCAACAGTTTATCGGCCTCAGATTTAGCTCTTGTCAGATTTTTTCCATGGCTAAAGGCTACCGGATGCTCAAAACTTCTATGGATAGATTTGAAAGGAAACTGGACAAACTCATGATTATCATGGCCAAACGGTATCAAGTTAGTCTTCCAACTGAATTACTTTCTAAAGAATATCCTGATTCAATTATTCAACAAAAGAGACCAATTCCTATGATAGTTGGAGATCCACTCCTGCTAGGAAATGGTGTGATCCATAGAACTCCGCAAGTCAACTTGCTTAGAGGACTTTCTATCAAAGGACAAAGATGAACAAAGTTTGGAAGACAATGAGTTTCCCTTGAAAGAAGATGAACAATCTGAATTGGCATCCGATGAGACGTATGCTCTTGGCATCTAATCTAGACTGGACCGAAGTTAGGTTTCAACCATTGTAGAACCTGTGGAACATTCTCACCTCTTCCTATGCAAGATGAATGCCAAGAAAGGAATGGCAATTGCCAGAAAAATCAATGTGACACCATTAGAGGAGAAATCGGATGAAGATGGACCTTTGGTGTACGATAGCAAGCTGGAAGCAAAGGATGTGTTTAAGGAAAAAGCTCAGGAGGAGAAAAGACGGATGTAAAAGGAACAATTAAAGCAGATTGAGCAGAAAAATCATGGTGTTGCCGAAGAAGATGGATCAAATAGTGAAAACAGGGATTGGATGAAGAATATTAGTCAACCTATTGAGATTTTTTTGGGGATAAGAAATCTTTTAAGGGGGAGGGAATGTTATAACCCCAAGGATATAATAGTAAATATAATAGTAATTGTAGTTTAATTACAATTATTATTTACAATTAAGAGTAGTTATGAAGTAGTGAAGTACTGGAGGAGTGGTAACTGGTTGGTAAAATTTGTTGGTTAGCTTTATATACAAAGCCACAACCCATAGTGCTAATTTATGAATGAATTGTCCAAAAGTTATTGAAGTTTTTCATTTCCCCTTATTGTTCTCTGTGTTTCTCCATACTTTCTGTCAACTTCTCCCTCATTTATGTCTAATTCTCCCTATTATTCTATCTACTTCACCCTTAATTCTTCCTATTTCTCCCTTAATTCCAATTCTATCTTCAAAGAAAACATTAATTAAGACTAGGGTCCTGACAATGAGACATTTGCCTAGGTAGCGCATAAGTAAAGGAGCCTCACATGGCAATATGCAAGGCACCTTGCTTTGCTCGAGTGCCTAGACAAGCACCTCTCTCGCCTTAGACTACATTGGGTCGAATATATAGAATATAAGTTTAGTAAAAATGTGTGGATGATGTTATAGTGAAACTTGAATATCAAGTCATTCCAAGGAAAGATTCAAATCTCTTGGATCAATCATTCAAAATGATAGAGAAAATAATGAGGATGTTAATGTATAATTAATGTAACATGTTTAAAATGAGAAAATATGCACAAAGTTTTATGGGATCATAAGATTCCGTTGAAGCCAAAAGAAAATTTTATAATTTGTTGTATAGCACAAAATGTTGGACACTAATGCATCATGTGCAAAATATGAGCGTAATAAAGATGAGGATGTTATGATTGACGTGCGGCCATGCAAAAAAAGATAAAATTAGAAATGAGATTATTCATATGGTTAGAGTGGCTCTTATTGAAAATAAGAAGCGAGACACGAGAAAATTTGGTGAGAGGCTCTTAACAATGATACAAGTCATTAGGGCCTAGCAAAAGATTCATTTAGCTTACCCCACCCAGTGGGATTAAGGGTTATTATGTTGTTCTTGTTGTAAATTGAGAAAGAATTTGTTTATTATTGTTGTAATCTAGAAGCAAATTTTGTTCATTATTATTGAAAGAATTTACATGACAAATTGGTTTGTTTATTATTGATTGAGGACCAAGGTGAATTTAGGGATCCCTGCTCCCCATTGGGGACAGATATCCTGCTAGGGCATGAGGTCACTTGTTTAGTCAAAAATAATATATGGATGGGTTCCAATTAAATCAAACCCTCTACTACACCCCTTTTACCATATCCATAACCATAACATGTTCTTACCCAAACCATGCACTCATAACTTGAGCATGAGGGCCACCATTAGCAAATGCAAACAAATGTCACTCACATATTCCAATAAGTCCCAATAAAAATCTAAAAAATAAAAATGGTTTCCAAACTAGGATAGAATCAATTAAAAAAAAAAAAGATAGTAATTAAGTTCGTTGATGGCCAGCCATAATTGGCCTTGCTTTTGTATTTATATATACTAAATTATTTCCCTAAAACATGTAAACAGTGGATCTGTGGAAGAACCATGGCCAAGCAAATGAATCATTCAGATAATTGGTGCATTTCAAAACATTGACCTCTGTAGTCACAGCTAAGCATCCCTAAAACCTGACAAGCCTATAAATTTTGATGCTGTTAAGGGTGTTCTTCTTGATTTTGTAATTTCTCAACAGAGAAAAGTTCCTGTCTACCAGCTAGCAAAATAATCTATGCCATCCTTACCCATTATGAGTCAATTACCTGTGGTCTGGATTTGCAAGACTGGTTTAGATGAAATATCAGAATTTTTGTTAGGAGTGGTAGTTTTGATTAAGTAAATAATATGTTCATATAACTACTCCTATAAGGAATTAATTGAAGACAAATATAACGAGGAAACTTCCTCCAACAATCATCATTTCAATTCACTCAATAATGAAACATCAAAATATAGAAAATTAATTTGCATCTGTCCAATGTGGTTAATAAATTTTCACATCCCTGCTATACTCTTGATAGCCTCAACCAATGACTTCAACAAGATTTATTTCCCAGAAAAAGCTTATTGAATTGGAAAACAAATAATTAAGAAAGATCACAATGTATAAGAACACATGGAAAGAAATTTCTAAAATATGATTTACCTTTGAGCATGGCATGTGTATAAGAACCATATGGAGCCTCAGCCACCAGAAGAAATGCATGTCCAAATAAGATTAAATAGAGCCAGCATGATATTTGACAAGGGGAAGTTAAAACGGTGGTTAACAAGGCATAACAAAATGTGCATTGTTTATCAACATTTAAGTTTGAAAGTCAAGACATCTAGTATACAGTAAGTTCCAACTCTGAAGTTCAGAACTAGCCCTACCAATAAGTGGCACTATATTCACTAACCTCATCCTCTACCTTTTACATTTCAATATCAGAGTTATGCCCAATAACAGGCACCCTACATCAATCCACTTTCTTCAGTTGGTAAATTATTCAATTTATTATAAAATAGAATTAAAGAATTTTTCCCACTGATGAGCCACGTGATTGTGATATTAACTCATTTCTTAATTAAGATGACAACTTTGCACATTTCTAGGTACAACTATGCTATGTTCTAATCTTTTTCCAGCACAAGGCTCTCTCAATAGAACCCAATAATAATGTCCCATCTCTTTATCACCTTGGTATCCCAGTAAACTACTTCCCCTCAACTGCCACTACATGTCATCTAAAGAGTGACCTCAGTACATGAGACCCCTGTTCTTGTGAGGGTTGGGCAAAGGTCATTTTTTTATTGCAACTTTCCCCTTGCTTTTTTCCTTCTCTCTTTTTTTTTTTTTTTTTTGGCAAAGGGGTTGTTTCCACAACTTGAACCCATGATTTTTCGGTCACAAAGGAGCAACCTTACTGTTGCTACCAAGGCTTCCCCTATGCTTCTACATGCCGTCTGGGAAAAAAAAATCCTGACAAGCATGCCCCTTCTGAATGAGCTTAAGGTCCAGCCCCATCTTTCAAATTGCAAAGATGCGTCTTAAAGATCTTTCAATTTATTTTTTTTATTTATTAGGTTCAGTCGTTATTCTTCTTTCCTAAAGATGGTGACAACCCTTAGCTAATAAGACGTGGGCATAAGTGAAAGGCAATGTGCAGTCACAGTAAGTCTCTGTCTCTGTCTCTGTCTCTTTCATCTAACTATGTTTGTGCAATAAATCTGTCTCCAAATTCTGCAAGAAAACAAAATCCAGAAAGGGAGAATTACAGATCCTGGTAACATGCCTGATTCATATTGTGGAAGAGTTAAATAGTTAGTGCTGGCACTGGCAGCCTGTTTGTTATTTCTGTTTTGTTTAAGTTGGCATGTTTTTATTCAGCTATTTGCCTAACTGTTATGTGGTGTTGCGCGCCTATATAAGGAGAGCAACAGTGTTCGCTTAGTATGTAATTTTGATCTTGTGATCTGCTTTCAGAAATTCAAGTTGTTTCGTCCTTTGTTTAGCTTTTCTTCTTCGTAATTCTTTTCTGCCCTCGATCTAAATTTCACATGGTATCAGAGCCATTCTGATCTGTTCCAATGGCCTCCAATCGAATTGTCAATTCCGCCTCCTTTTCTCCTCCTCGTCAATCCTCTTCGAATAATTCTATTTCCTCGCAATCAGATTTCTCAGCTGTTGCGAAGGCTTTCAGCTATATTCCTCTGAAGTTAGACATGAGGACCTATATTTTTTGGAAGGAGCAAATTCTTGCCACAATTCGTGCCTTTGATCTTGTTCCGTTTTTGAACAAGACGTCTCTTCCTAAGTGTGTGTCTGGTCCTAATGGTGATTCGATAGTGAATTTAGAATACTTGAGCTAGATTCGTTCGGATCAAATGCTTCTCGGCTGGTTATTCTCTACAATCAATGAAGAAGTGCTCGCACAGGTGATTCATTTGGAATCGTCAGCTGAGCTATGGATTCTGTTAGAGAATTTATATGCAAGGTAGACATTAGCCAAATCGTTTCAACTCAAGCAGTAGTTGAGATCTATTAAAAAGGATGGAATGTTTGTCAACGATTACATTCTGAAGATTAAGACTATAGGCCACTCGCTTGCAGCCATAGGAGAACCTTTAAGTGACAATGAGTTGTTATTGGCAATCCTAAATGGCTTAGATTAGGATTATGATACAGTTGTAAGTCTTGTCACTTATCAGATGGATGAAATCGATTTGGAGAAAGTTCAGTATCTACTTTTAATGCATGAACAACGTCTGCCTACTAAGAATCAGTCACTGACTACTCTAAGCCTTGATCAAGTCACTTCTCCTTTACAAGCAAACGTAGCATTGTCTTCGTCTGCTCAGAATAATGGAGACTCAAGTTTTGCGAGAGGAGGATTCATTCAACGAGGAAATAGTAATGGTTTCAGAGGAGGTAGAGGCCGTGGTAGAACTTCTAATAGACGAGTTTACTGTCAACTCTGTGGCAAGCCTGGCCACTTTGTAGATCGATGTTACTATCGATTTGATAGAAGTTTTCAAAGGACGCCTAATGGCAAATCACAAGAAGGTCACAGTGGTTATCCTGGTTCTCAATTGGATACTCGAGCTTATATGGCCTCCCTAAATGAATCTAACGGAGCCTACATGACTGACTATGGCTCATATCAGAATTCTCATTGTGGTAATTTTTCAAAACCAAATTTGTATTCTTCTGACCAATTTGTTTCATCACCTAATATTTCAGATCAGTCCTGGTTCGTGGATTCTGGAGCCACGAATCACATTACTTCAAACTTGAATAACTTGTCCTTACATACGCCTTATCATGGTGCAGATAAAGTCACTATCGGTAATGGTAAGAAACTACCTATAACTCACATCGGCACTAGTTCTTTACAAACCTTACCTCAATCAAATTTTGTTTTGTATGTGCCAAATATCCTTCATCTTCCTACTATGACCAAAAATTTACTCAGTGTGTCTCAACTTACACGAGAACACAATGTTATTGTCGAGTTTCACTCTAATGTTTGTTTTATTAAGGACAAAACATCCGGATTGGTGTTGCTCCAGGGACGCCTTAAGGATGGGCTTTATAGGCTGGAACCAGCTTCTAAGTCTGCTGGTGACAGCAAGTTGGCCGATTCTCTAGTGTGTTTTTCAACTCCTTCAGTGTCTTGTTTTCATTTTTATAATAGCAAAAATAAATGTAATAGCCAATACTCATTTGATCATGAGATGTCTTGAGTCTATTCATGTAGCTTGTTAAATAAGATAAGTAAGGGGGTATTAGTGTATTTATCTTTAAGTAAATGTATGTATATATATAAATGCTTATACTGTACACTTGAGTGGAATACAAATAGTTCATTTTATACATCTAACATGGTATCAGAGCACAAACCCTAACCTAACCCTAGCCGCTGCCACCAATCGACGCCATCACCACATGTCGCTTCGCCCACCGTTGTCATCACCGTCGGCCTCATCATCGATTGCTGGTTTCACTGGTCATCTAGTTATCACGGCTCTCCTTCTCCAGATCCGACCATCTTCTTCGGCTGCGCCTAGATCTCACCTTCGTCGTCGCTGCGCCTGTGCCGTCGCCGTCCCTGCCCAAATCTAGCCATCTTCTTACGATCGCCTCCAGATCTCGCCCTCACTGTCGCCACCTCTGCCCGTTCATCTCTCCATCACCTTTGCCGCACCTATCCAGATCCAACCATCCTCAGGCGACTCTAGCTCTGGCCGTTAGTCTTCAACTCTGATGACAACTTCAACTTTTGTGCGCCCAGATCTACCCAAATCTGCCATTGCTCCAGATCTGTCCTTCCGTCTCTTTGGTGGTGTAATCCCATTTGCTCCAGCTCTGCCCAAATCTGCCATTGCTCCAGATCTGTACTTCCTTCTCTTTGATCGGGTAATCCAATCTGCTCCAAATCTATTGTTCTTTCTGCATCATGGATTCATCTTCAGCTCACTCTTCATCCACAAGCCACTCCACTATGTCCACACCTGTGACCATTCCCCATTTTTCAGGCACACCAGTTATTACCACGGAGAAGTTGAGTGGACAGAATTATTCCGCTTGGTCATGTGCAGTTGAAATTTGGTTTCTTGGTCATGGCATTGAGGATCATTTATCGAAGACTATTTCAACCATTCCTGAGGGCGATCAACCTCTTTGGCGGAAAGTGGATGCCCAATTATTGAGTTTATTGTGGCAGACTATTGAGCCGACCTTGATGTCGATATTTCGACCTCTTCGGGAGTGTAGTGCCCTATGGACTCGGGCTCGTGAGCTGTATACTAGTGACATCACCCGTATTTATGGTGTGATTGGTGCTTTGTTCAATTTACGACAAACTGATTTGAATATGACCACATATTTGGGTAAGCTTCAAGCTTCTATTACTAACTTTAACGAATTGATGCCCTTTGATACCGATATTAAGAAACAACAGCAACAACGTGATCAAATGTTTACTATCCTCTGTCTTCATAGAATTCGACCGGAGCTTGACTCAGTTAAGACACAGATTATCGGCAGTGCCTCTCTTCCTCCTCTAACAGAGGTATTTGCCAGACTACTTAGAGCCTCTTCTATTACTGTTGATCGTGGCATGTCCGTACCTAGAGATCACTCCGCCCTTGTTACGACTCCGACTGATCGTGGTGGTTGTCGGGGTGGTGGTCGTCCTCGGCCCCAGTGTTCCTATTGTAATCGCCTACATGGTCGTCCACCTCATGCAGCCATTACTACTAACATGGTTGTGGGCGCTTCAGAGGGTCAGGCATCTATCACACCCAGTGATTCCTCACCAGTGACTATCTCCGGGGGGAGTATGCTCAGTTTCTTCAGTTCCGAGCAGCACAACAGGCTACTTCACCTGTCACATCCTTTGCTGACACTGGTAACCCCACTGCTTGCTTTACTAAGTCTTCATCTTCTCTTAGCCCATGGATCTTCGACTCCGATGCCACCAATCACATGACTGGTAATAGTTATCTCCTATCTCATGTTCAAACTTTGCAATCTCTACATCTTGTTACATTGGCTGATGGCTCTCAAGCCTCAGTCACAGGTATTGGTACCGTATTACCTCTTCCTACTTTACCATTAACATCTGTTTTACATTTACCACAATGTACCTTAAATTTGCTCTCTGTTAGTCAACTCACTCGCAGTCTTAATTGCTCTATAATTTTTTTGTTTGATTTTGTTCTTGTGCAGGATCGGAGGACTGGACGGACGATTGGCACGGGGCTTGAGTCTCACGGTCTCTACTATATGTCTCTCCCTACTTCTTCAGTGGCGTGCATGACGATAACTTCCCCACTACAAGTTCATTGTCGGTTGGGGCACCCATCTCTTTCCAATCTCAAGAAGATGGTTCCCAGTCTCTCTAGTATTTCTTCCTTAGAGTGTGAGTCTTGTTAACTTGGAAAACATAATCGTAGTTCTTTCCCAAGTAGAGTTAATAAACGTGCTAGTTCCCCTTTTTTAGTAGTCCATTTAGATGTATGGGGTCCCAGTCGTGTCAGTTCACAAGACGATTTTCGTTATTTTGTAACATTTATTGATGATTTTTCTCGGACCACATGGTTATATTTAATGAAAGCGCATTCAGAGTTATTTTTAGTCTTCACTACATTTTGTGCTGAAATTAGAACACAATTTAATTTACCTATCCATGCTTTTTGTAGTGATAATACTCTTGAATATTTGTCTCCCCCATTTAGATCTTATATGGCATCCAATGGGATTCTTCACCAGAGTGTCCTAAAACCCCACAACAAAATGAGGTAGCTGAATGCAAGAATCATCATTTAATTGAGACAGCTAGCACGCTTCTCCTTCATATGTATGTTCCACTTCAATATTGGAGTGATGCTGTCTTAACTGCATGTTACTTAATTAACCGCACGCCGTCTTCTGTCCTTAATGACCAAATTCCTCATTCCATTCTTTTTCCTCGGGTTGACTTATATTCTCTTCCTCCTCATATCTTTGGGAGCACGTGGTTTGTTCACCATCTTGCCCTAGGTCATGATTAAGTTATCCATTCGTTCCATCAAATGTATTTTTCTGAGTTATTCTCGCCTTCAAAAGGGGTATCGTTGCTACTCTCCTCAATTAACTCAATATTTTGTTTCAGTGGATGTTACCTTCTTTGAGTCATCTCCTTATTTCCCTTCTTCGTCTGCGATCTCCAATTCTGTGTCTGCTGGGTTACCTTTGCCTGTCCCTTCTCTTGACCTCACATCATCTCCATCTCCAACGTCTTCACCATCTCCACCATCCTTTGTCTCTTGCCTTGAATGCTTTGATCTTCAGGTCTATCAACAACATCCGCAACTCGTGGCCTAAGCAGCACCGACTGTTGTTGCTAGTCCGCAGGAGCTGTCTCCTGACTCATCCCCAGTGCCAATTCATTCTTCCTCCTCTGGTCCGTCGCCTTCGACTTTTGATCTTGACTTGCCTATTGCTCTTCGTAAAGGTACTTGCCATCCTATTTCCCATTTTGTTAGCTATGATTATTTGTCCCCTGGATATTCTGCTTTTGTTTTTTCTTTATCTTTTGTTTCACCTCCTAAATTTGTTCCCGAAGCTCTTTCCCATCCAGGGTGGCGGGCTGCTATGGTCGAAGAAATATCTGCCTTACATTCCACTGGGACTTGTGACTTAGTACCTCTTCCCAAGGGTAAGTCTACTGTTGGTTGTCGCTGGGTTTATACTGTTAAAGCTGGTCCTGATGGCCGGATTGATCGTCTTAAGACTCGCCTTGTTGCCTGAGGATACACTCAAGTTTTTGGTCTTGATTATGGCGATACATTTTCTCCTGTTGCTAAGATCTTCTCTGTTCGCCTTTTCTTGTCCTTTGTTGCTATGTTTCACTGGCCTCTTCATCAACTGAACATAAAAAATGCCTTTCTCCATGGCAATTTACAAGAGGAGGTGTATATGAAGCAACCTCCTAGCTTTGTTGTTTAGGGGGAGTCTGGGCTGGTGTGTCACATTCGAAAATCTTTATACGGTTTAAAATAGTCTCCTCGAGCTTGGTTTGGTCAATTTAGTTTAGCTGTTCTTGAGTTTGAGTTAACTCAGAGTGAAGTTGATCATTTTGTTTTTTTATCATTCTCAGTCTGGCCGCCACATTCTTTTAGTGATGTATGTTGATGATATAGTACTTACAGGAGATGATGATGTTGGTATCACTGAATTGAAGGCAGATCTTCACCAACAGTTTCAGACTAAGGATCTGGGTCCTTAGAGATATTTTTTGGGTATTAAGATAGCTCGGTCAAAGTAAGGCATCTATATTTCTCAAATGAAGTATGCCTTGGATATGCTAGAAGAGACAGAATTGCTTGGATGTAAACCTACAGATACCCCTATGGATCCAAATATCAAGCTGTTACCGAGACAAGGGGAGCCTCTTTCTAATCCTGGGCACTACCGTCGATTAGTTGGAAAACTTAATTACCTCACAGTTACTCATCCTAATATTTCATTTGCTGTGAGTATGGTAAGTCAGTTTTTGGATTCACCTTGTGACAGTCACTGCGATGCAGTGATCCGTATTCTTTGGTATATTAAGGCTACCTCTGGTCGGGGTGTATTGTATCAAAATCATGAGCACAGTCAGATTGTGGGATATACAGATGCTGATTGGGCAAGATCACCTAGTGATAGGAGATCCACATCTAGATACTGTGCATTTGTGGGTGGAAACCTAGTCTCTTGAAAAAGTAAGAAGCAAACTGTTGTCAGATCCAGTGTAAAAGCTGAATATAGGGTAATGGCCATAACAACATGTGAGTTAGTGTGGTTGAAACAATTAATTGAGGAGTTAGGAGTTACGCAGGTTAAGCCTATGCAATTGGTTTGACAGCCAGGCTGCAATGCATATTGCTTATAATCCTGTGTTTCATGAGAGAACCAAACATATTGAAATTGATTGCCATTTTGTTAGAGAAAATGTGATCTCTGGGGATATAGTTACAACATATGTGGGTTCCAATGATCAACTGACTGATTTACTCACCAAGTCGCTTAGAGGGTCTCGTGTGAATTATATTTGTACCAAGTTGGGCATGCTCAATATATATGCTCCAGCTTGAGGGGGAGTGTTAAATAAGATAAGTAAGGGAGTATTAGTGTATTTATCTTTAAGTAAATATATGTATATATATATATATGCTTATACTGTACACTTGAGTGGAATACAAACAATTCATTTTATACATCTAACATAGCTCACACCACTCCTAACACAGATGTTTGTAAACAGTGGCATGCTTGTTTGGGTCATCCATCTGTAAATGTGTTACGATTGGTGTTGAATAAAATTGACTTGTCCTGTTCTCTCAATGACTTGTTATTTTGTGATGCTTGTAAAGTTGGAAAACTTAGTCAACTTCCATTCTCTAGACATGATATTACTGCTACAGCACCTCTTGAATTGGTTTATGTTGATCTTTGGGGACCGACTCCTGTTTTGTCCATTGAGGGCTTTCGGTACTATGTTATCTTTGTGGATGCTTTTACCTGTTATACATGGTTTTATCCTCTCAAATTAAAGTCAGATGCCTTGTCTGTTTTCATGATATTCCACAAGTTTGCTGAAATCCAATATAAAACCAAACTTTGTGCCTTGCAAACTGATAATGGAGTGGAATTTAAGTCTTTCATTCCTTATCTTCAAACTCATGGTATTCAACCTAGGTTTACTTGTCCACACACTCATCAACAAAATAGTGTAGTGGAAAGAAAACATCATCACATTGCTGAAATGGGCCTAACTATGTTGTCTCATGCTAGTTTGCCCTTAAAATTATGGGTTGAATCATTTCAAACTTTGGTGTATCTTATCAATTTGCTTCCCTCCTCATCTATACAGTTTCAAGTTCCTTTTGAACGGTTGTATCATCGTACTCCTAATTACAATTTGCTACAACCGTTTGGATACTCATGTTTTCCTCTTCTCCGGCCGTATAACAGACATAAATTTGACTTTCACTCTTTTAAATGTATCTTTCTTGGTTATAGTCATCACCACGCTGGATATAAATGTCTACATCCCTCAAATAGAATCTATGTGTCTTGGCATGTGGAATTTAATCCTTCTGAGTTTCTTTTTCTTCAATTATTTTTTGTTCCTCAGTCTTCTTCTTCAGGGTTCTCCAATAATTCAAGAGGTCTTCCTACTATTTTTCTAAATCCTAATGTTTCTTCTTCATCTTCTTTATTTTGTCCCAGAGCAGCCCATTCTATATCCTCTGATTCGAGAGTGAATCATTCAGTGCAATCTTCTGATTCATCTCGTTCACCTACTGTCCCACCTAGTTTACCTAAGAACAAGCCCGTTAGACCTCAACCAGCACCCTCCGTGCACCCTATGATCACTAGACGAGCCAAAACTATTGCCACCTCTAGCCCTCATGCCTTATGTCATGTCCCTAGGAGGATTAGAAGGATAATATTGGATAGGGATATAATAAAAGGGGTAATATTGTAATAGGCTCATATTAGTTTGTTAGGAGATATTTGGTTGTTTGTTAGGAGCACATGGGTGCTGCTAGAAATTAGTTAAAGAGCTACCTATGCATATAAAAAGGCCCATTGTAGGAGGAGATGAATATGCTTGAATTAAATGAATGAAATCTGATTCTCTCTCTACAATTTCTCTACAATCTCCCCCTCATTTTCTCTCTATTTCTCTCCCTCATTTCTCTCTACATTCTTCCGCATTTCTGTCCATTTCTTCCTCTCAAATATTCTGTTCTTGATTCTATTCATCAGCTCCTTCCGATTGTCATTCCAATCCTAGGCTAAACCCTAGATTCATGACAAATGGTATCAGAGCAGTCGCTCTTTGGCCGTGGTTCATGCAATTTTTGATAAATTGATTCCGACAACTCTCATTGAAATTGATTGAGCAGTGATTCGTGGATTCCAGTGAACTTACTTAACCACAACATAATCCATGGACTTCAGTGGCTGTAGTCGCGGTTTGAAAAGGCGACAAAAGTAAATCCAGCGAATCCAATTCCTGTGGTCCAAGTGAGGTACGTTTGGTGATAGGCGAAGTAGATCCAGTAGCAGAATTCGGAACGAGCACGCATCTCCCAGATCGTATTTCAAGATAGAGCCGAAGGTTGACGTTTGTCGCGACTTTTTGTAAGTATTGCTTGAAGTGGAAGGGCAAAGCAGATTTGGCGGTTTGGAAGCCAATTCAAAGACTACAACCAACGATTCCCAATTTCGAAGAATTCCGTAGGTTGCATCACAATCGCTCAGGGAAGGCGAGCAAGCAAGTCTGACCCAGATGGTGATAAGCGATTCTGGGTGAGGCGAAGCGTTGTGAACAGAACGCTCGCGATTGGTGAGGGAGTCCGTCAAATGCGTTCTCGGAAACTCAAGCTTGTCATTTGCGCATCGACTGGGGAATTCAAGTAGCAGTGTCGGAGGGGAGTCAGGTTGCTTAAGGTGAGGACGAGACTCACTTCAGAGGTGACTTTGAAGGATGGTAACGGAGCCGACATCGGCCATCCAGACAAGCTTAGGGAGCGACAGCAGTGGCGCGGGTTGGTTGGACGACTGAAGTGGGTGACGCAAACGGCCAAGAGGTCGCGATTTGGACGTGGGAGTGTTGCGATGCAGTGGGTTGGACTCGGGGGTGTCTTGATACAGCGGGTGTTGCGATTTGGACTCGAGAGTGGGTGTAGCTATTGAACTAACAGTGAATTTTGGTGATTTTGGAATCAGAGGCGATCGCAATTGGGCTGGGAGCCTTGGACGATGATTGGGTTGAGAAGAACTGCCATTAATTTCTGTAGGGGCAAGTAGGCTAATTTGTTCTGACAGTGCCTTCGGTGAGCAAGGAAGTCTGTTGATTAAGAATCAGCTGCAAGTGGAGAAACTGAGCAAAGTTCGAAGCTACTGGGAGTGGATTTTTGAAGGCGAATTTGGATGGGTGATTCTTGGCTGTGAATTCCAGCGCTCCTTTGCGGTAATTCCAATCCGACTTCATTAAAATAGATCATAATGGATCAATAATTTCAGGCGGTGGATTCCAATCGAAATTCTAGACTGTGAGCAAAGGGAAACAAAGGTTAATTTTGGCTTTGAATTTTGGGTTAACTTTTTTGAAGAAGAGCAATATGTGGTCTTCAAAGTATGCTGATTGTGAAAAATCAGCTAAGGGGAGCAGTGCGTGGGAGCTTCAATTGCAGCAGAAGAATGTTTCATTTTCAGCTGAAATGGGGCCTCAATGACAACCAAAGAAGGCTGCATTTGCAGTTGGCAGCAACAGAGACAAAGGAACAAGCAATAGGATACAGGATACGAGTAAGGAATTTGGCCTTATGATACGCGAGAAGCTACAAGAGTTTGCGATGATACTTATTAAGAAGTATCGTTACAACTTTCCAGTGGAATATTTTGATGATTATCATGAAAATTTTAACAAGGAGGAATTCCTTGGAGTGGAACAGTCGAAGGAGGAAAATGGGGAAGCATTTGATGAAGTGGCTGAGGAAGCCAAGGCCAATTCGTTACCTCTGTTGACTAGTGCAGGGACTGAAGGATTGGAGGGTGTCCAAGATCAGAATTCTATAAGAAAGGGAATGGGTGATGGAGTTCCTAATGATAAGGTTCCACTGCCTATGATGTTGGATAATGCTGATCCTTAGCTAATGATAAGGCCAAGATAGCACCAGTAGGAGGAAGTCTCGCTGATCCTAAATGGTGTCACCATGTTGTTGTCGAGAGTTTGGCTGGAAAGAACAAGTCTCATTCCATTATGTTCGTTGTTGCTACAATTGGCCGATTAGAATTTTTGTCACCCTTGTTGAAGGGAGGATTGAAAACCGGAATTGATGTTGCAGCCCAACAGGTTGTAAGTGGTGCCATGCAAGGAATTAATGGTACAATGTTTGCTTATGGTGTTACTAGTAGTGGGAAGACTCATACCATGCATGGAGAGCAAAAGTCACCTGAGATCCTTCCATTGGCAGTGAAAGATATCTTCAAAATTTCTCCAGCTAAGCTGTGAAAGAAAAGGGAAAAGGGAGCATAATGGAAGCTGTGAAGGTTTGGCATGTCTTGGGGACAAGACATGTTTCAAGGCGGGGAAATTGTCATGTCCCTAGGAGGATTAGAAGGATAATATTGGATAGGGATATAATAAAAGGGGTAATATTGTAATAGGCTCATATTAGTTTGTTAGGAGATATTTGGTTGTTTGTTAGGAGCACATGGGTGCTGTTAGAAATTAGTTAAGGAGCTACCTATGCTTATAAAAAGGCCCATTGTAGGAGGAGATGAATATGCTTGAATTAAATGAATGAAATCTGATTCTCTCTCTACAATTTCTCTACAATCTCCCCCTCCATTTCTCTCTATTTCTTTCCCTCATTTCTCTCTACATTCTTCCCCATTTCTGTCCATTTCTTCCTCTCAAATATTTTGTTCTTGATTCTATTCATCAGCTCCTTCCGATTGTCATTCCAATCCTAGGCTAAACCCTAGGTTCATGACACCTTAGTGAGTTCTCGTGAGCCTAGTTCAGTTCGTGAGGCTCATTTAGATTCAAAGTGGGCTCAGGCTATGAAAGCTGAGTATAAGGCTTTGGAGAAAAATCATATATGGGACTTAGTTCCCTTTTCTCGTTACATGAATCTAATTGGGAACAAGTGGGTTTTCTGGATAAAGTATAACTCCGATGGATCCATTCTAAAGCATAAGGCTCAGTTAGTGGCAAAGGGTTTTATTCAAAACTCGGGTGTTGATTATAGTGAGACCTTCAGTCCGGTAATTAAGGCTCCTACAATTCGTGTATTGTTTTCATTGGTTGTTCAAAATGGTTGGGACATACAGCAGGTGGATGTGAATAATGCTTTCCTCAATGGTGATTTGGATGAAACAGTGTTTATGGTTCAACCAGAAGGCTTTGTCAGCTCTCAGTTCCCTAATCATGTTTGTCAGCTTAGGAAGTCTCTTTATGGGTTGAAACAAACTCCAAGAGCCTGGTATACTAAGCTTAAATCAGCTCTATTGTGCTGGGGCTTTGTTAAATCAGTATCGGATGCATCCTTGTTTATCAAACGGACTGCTAGCTATGTGATTTATATGTTAGTCTATGTTGATGATATATTAATCACTGGTTCAAGCTCATCAACTTTACGTAATTGCATAACAGATCTAGATCGTTCCTTTTCTCTAAAAACTTTAGGAACTGTCAATTATTTTTTGGGTTTCAAAACCTATAGAGATCACACTGGTCTCTATCTCAATCAGTCCAAATATGTCTGTGATTTGTTGGAAAAGGCCTCCATGCAAGACTGTAAGCCTTGTAGTACTCTATGGCTGCTGGTACTTCTCTTACTGATGATGGAGATCTGTTTTCCCAACCTACATTGTATCGTACTCTAATTGGTTCCTTGCAATATCTTACTTACACTCGGCCTAATATTGCTTTCACAGTAAATAAATTGAGTCAGTTCATGGCTGCTCCTAAAATGCAACATTGGTTGGCTTGTAAAAGATTGTTAAGGTATATTAAGGGGATTGTTGGTCTGGGTCTAGTTTTCTCTTCTTCAGCTGAAGTTTTGTCCATCATGGTCTACACAGATGCAAACCATGCTGGCTGCAAGGTAACTCGCAGGTCTACTACCAGGTTTTGTGTCTACCTTGGTAAGAATCTTGTTGTATGGGGATCAAAGAAGCAGTCGGTTGTAGCCCGTTCAGTGGGTGAAGCTGAATACCGAGTTGTTCTTGGGAGTAACTGAAATTGTGTGGCTGAAGAATCTACTGCAAGAGCTGGGATATCTTTGTAAAGCTACTCCTATTGTGTGGTGTGACAATTTAGCTGCCAAAAGCATGACAGAAAATCCTGTGTATCATTCAACGACAAAACACATAAGTGTTAAAGTTCATTTTGTAAGGGAGAAAGTAGAAAATGGTGAGGTAGAGATCAAGTATGTTCCTACTGCTGAACAAGTTGCGGATGTTTTCACTAAGGGGCTGCCTAGAGATCGATTTAATTTGTTGTGCACGAAATTGGGCCTTACAGAGACACCTACAACAGGAGTCCAAATTGAAGGGGAGTGTGGAAGAGTTAAATAGTTAGTGCTGGCAGCTTGTTTGTTATTTCTATTTTGTTTAAGTTGGCATGTTTTTATTCAGCTATTTGTCAACCTGTTATGCGTTGTTGCGCACCTATATAAGGAGAGCAACAGTGTTCGCTTAGTATGTAATTTTGATCTTGTGATCTGCTTTCAGCAATTCAAATTCTTTCGTCCTTTATTTAGCTTTTCTTCTTCGTAATTCTTTTCTGCCCTAGATCTAAATTTCACACATATCCCATTCTTCAAGAGGGAGTTAACTTTGATCTATTAACACCCTTTATAAAAATATTCGGCCAGTCCAAGCATATAGTGGTTCCAACTTCCATTTCTTTAATTGTTAAAGGTAATGGCTCATGATCGCAGGTATTCTAATAGAAACACAGTTCCATTTCCTCAGTATAATTTACTCATATATGTAGCTATCACCATACACGTAAACCATTCCAGTTCTTCCGTTACTTCTTCAATCTCCAGTCTCAGCAACTAAACGGTGCATAAAGAAAATTAAGATTACAAAGAGGAAAGAAAAAAAATTCGAAACACCCTTAGCCACATCAATAGAAAATTAAACGGAGAGAAAACCAAAAATCCGAATCCGACACTTCTTGCCATTTTACGATACCTCCACAACAGCCAAACAGATTCCTTCAGAGACAGAGAGAGGGGGGAGAGTGAATAATTTACCTTCCAACACAGTCTCTGAGAATCTGCTCGGTCTTCTCGCACTTCCTGACGAATTTCCCGGGCTCAACCTCCTCGGTTCTGCAGAAGGATTTTACGATCTTTCTGGTGGAGCACCGGTCGGCCTCTGATCTGCTAGGGTTCGAATTCTTGAATTCGGCGACATCGTATGACGCTGTTTCGTCGTCGGCTTCGTCCTTCCACACCCAACCCATTGCACAAACCCTCTCTTGGCTTCTCGCTCAATCCAGAGAAATCACGAGAAGAATCTCATGGCCGCTATTTATAGCCCTCAGGTGGCACGGTAATCGGGGTTGCTGGATTAGATTATACTCACGCTGACAAATAATTCTCACAAAATTAGTTACAAATTTATAATAGTTTAATATAAATTTATAAATTATTTTATGTAAAATTGAAAATAAATTTACTTATTATTATAAATTTAAATAAAATGATATCAATTTATGTACATTACATCAATTTATAAAAATCGTTTCTTCTCAAACTTGTTCGTACATTTAATATTTTTCATTAGATTTCAATACTTGGATTTTTTTGTTAAATGATTAACTTTATTTTTATATTTTTATTCTTAATATGATTTAATTTATTTACAAAACCAACAAAAAATGAGTTATTTTCTAACACAAATTTAGTATGCCAAATATAATAAATTAAAATTATTTGAGGTGACACCTCCTCTTCCTGTCACTGTTGGCGCTTGTGCCAAGAGTTACCAATATCAATAAAGAGATAATGGCATTATCATCATCGTTCTCCCACCCATCTCCTCTGAGTTGCTTTCCAATAGATTGGGAACTTACCATTACATCATATTAAGAATAGGTGAAGGGGCTCACGGGCCTAGCACCAGTTCGATTAGTATTTGGATAGTAAATTATAGATAAAGATGCAAATTCGAATCATGGCAGTTGCAGTGTAAGAGTTTTCATCCTCTTGTACACCTCCCCTTCCTGCCACTGTTGGCGCTTGTGCCAAGAGTCACCGGTGTCAATAAAGAGATGATGGCATTACCATCATCGTTCCCCCACCCATCTCCTCTGAGTTGCTTTCCAATAGATTGGGAACTTACCATTGCATCATATTAAGAATAGGTGAAGGGGCTCACGGGCCTAGCACCAGTTCGGTTAGTATTTGAATAGTAAATTATAGATAAAGATGTAAATTCGAATCATGGCAGTCGCAGTGCAAGAGTTTTCATCCTTTTGTGAGAGTGGTTCCTTGTAGGCACTATGTACTGTGTCTCTTGATTGGGATGTCATCGTAGACTGTGATTTATCCCTCTTATGTACGTGGGACAATGTGTGAAGACTCTTAAAGTGAAAGATTTCACTTTTTATAGACAAGAATAGGTGGAGTGTATAGGTGACCCCGCTCCTCAATTTTAATTACTTTTTCCTCTCGGTACTCGGTGTTAATTGCGAGGCAGAATGGATTATTTTGATGGTCGTACTAGTTCAAGCCTTGCATTGCCGTTTCAAATTATTGAAGCTCTTCCATTACAGGAATCGATCGAGCATGGCCTAACTGACAGCGGACTAACCAACAACTACCAACTTTATTTCAGCAGTTCTGATGTCAAAGGAGGAAAAAGAGGCCCGCCGTCGTGGCCATCCATGTCATTGCAACAAAGAGGAGAAGCTTGCGGTTTCAATTCGCCTGCTGCTCAAGAGGGAGCCTTCCCAAGTTGTTGTATGCCACTGATTGAAGAAGGAGAAGCACTCCTTTGCTGCTGCATCTTGTTTCTGGTTCTGGGGAAGGAAGAGGAAACAGTACTGCCGCGAAGAAGCTTGGAGACCTGCGTGCCTTGAGCGACCATCGGAGTAGACAGCGAGTCAAAGAAGAGCGGGTGGTGACGGCGGCAAAGATGGCTTCCGGCACAAGTGGCAGTGACAAAAGAAGGGAAAAAAAGAGGAGAAAAATGATGTGGCATAGTTGGTGAGGTGTCAAACTAACTTGTCAATTCAAAAGACGTCATTTAAGTAATATAATTAATAAAATTAAAAATTAAATCTAAAATTAATAGAATGATAAAAGTCGAGGCTTTTAAAAGCAATTTACCCTTTCAAAGATCAGGACACACTTTGTGAAATCTCATTATCAATTACAAAATATGAGTTTACACTCTTACCACAATTTATTCTACCTTAGATTTATTTAATTTTATTTTTTGAACTTGAAGCAAATAACCAAAAACTAACTCAAACTCAATACTTTCGATTTTCATATCTTGTTAAAATCTTATTTATAAATAAAATCATTTTATCACCTCCTTTAAACTCATAAACTTTATAGCACAAAACCACTCAAGCAAATTATCACTTTTCAAGACACCGCTTGACCCGTTAAGAAGTCCTAAATAAAGCTTGATTTTGCTTGAAAAGAAGCCAGCACATCAAACACGCAAGTTAATTCACCCAAAGCCACAGCCCCTCGCCTGTAAAAATGCCCCCCCAAACCAACGCCCAACGGTTAGCCCTGGATTAATCCGCAGCCTTGTGAGTAATAAGTTGACTTACTGAAATCAACAGTGCAGTATGATATAACAAGAAGTTTCTAGTCGTTCAGAAAGTTTGTAATTTCTGCCTATAGCATCAATAGCGGTATATATAGTCATATATTACCGTTAGCAACAAAATGATCAGTTTCTGATGTTGCCAGTGTAATACACAAGTAATCTGACTGAGCAGTATCATCTTTTACACCATTGAGATGCCAAGAAAGTAAGAACCAACACCAATTGTTGTAACATCAAGCTGCTGAGGAACACTGTAAGTCTATGTTCGATGATATGCTTTCGGACATCAGTGACTAATCTGCCTTCCAGATAGGGCTTCGTTCTGGAAATCTGGCTTATTCTGGAATCAACCACGAAATAGATCTGCACAAAAAGGGGGTCCAACAGCAAGTCAGCAAGTATCAGTCATTGCTCATTGGAATAATTACATAAGAAAAAAGCATCTATGTGATAACCTAATCGTGAGACCTGCAACTGCGGGTCACAACAATCATGATGAACATTTACATCTTTCTTTTAACAAATATATATATATATATATAAACAGAACAAGATGGTATAAGGGAAATGAAACAATAGCCAACTAGCTCACACAGTTGGTCTCAATAAATAAAACCATTGAAGTTCGCTCCAAATATGGATATCAGAAGAAGTGATAAGAAAAATAAAGAGAATAAAATAGAAGGTGGAAAAATTCCTTTATTAGTAAGTGAATCACAGATATATTTTGGGAGGAGAAAAAAAAAGGAACGTTGAGTAAATGGAGGTTAAAAACAACAGATTAGCCTATGTATACATAAAGATGATGTGTACGAAAAGTTTTTGCAAGTTCAGATTTTGATTATGTCATCAAAGCATAGAAGTCCAGGCATAAATTACAGAGTTCTCAATCCTTATTCCTATAGATCAAACCAATATATAAAAGTTCCTTGCAATGGATCAAGAAATTTGCACACTCAACTAGCAGGTCTCTGATTAAATATTCTATAATTTATCTCTGTTTGAACTCATCACAAGTCACAGTCAGGTCTTATCATGTCCAATTTACTAATCTATTGTTCATTCTAGAATATGCCAGAAAAAGTAGATGATTACTTGCCTTAGTCATTGAAATTAGTATATATTTTAACACACTTGTGTTTTTATGTTATACAAGTTAGTTTCACAATATCAAATATATTATGGAACATGGACATCAATTATTCTTCATTTACTGCGCCACTTCCTAAAACTTCTCCATATGAAAATAGTGTTAGAACTTTATCTCATTATTCCCTCGCTAGAGGGGTGTGTCAGGAAAAACATTTGCCGTAAAATTTTGCCACATAATTCTTTTGCATGAATTTATAATGTCAATGTGACTTTTAGAAGTCAATTAACATTATGAATGTCGTGCCTCTAACTCTAATTTGCTTAGGATAAGGTGTAGTTATGATAATGATATACTTCAACATTGACATTGAGATGCTCACCATTTGCTAGCATCCATTTCTTTCCCATGCTAATATACACTTGTACTAATCTTGCTCGTGGACTCCTATTTATAGCCAGTCCCAAGACTGGATAGTGGATAAAGACGAGAGTTGCATCGAATAGTTGACAGCCAACACAAAACTCATCAGATCAAGCATCATCTTGCTTGTCGACCCTAATAATTTTTTTCTACACTTTTAAAGACCATCCCTCATATAATTTACAAAATAAACATGGACCAGGAAAAAGTGAAAAGAAATCCTAAATAACTGTGATTCCTAAAATTAGCGCCCCCCCCCCCCCTCTACACTTTTAAAGACCACCCCTCATATAATTTACAAAATAAACATGGACCAGGAAAAAGTAAAAAGAAATCCTAAATAACTGTGATTCCTAAAATTAGCGCCCCCCCCCCCCCCCGCCCCGGGGGCTTCCCCCTCCTTATCTTCAGGGAAAAAGGAGAACAGAAAAAAACTGAGCAAAGCAATGGGCTCAATAGGTTCACTTGTGAATGACGGACTTCCAATTCCATAGCAATTTAAGAGGCAGAGGCACAAGATTGCTGGCAGATAGAGAATCAGCAGTATAACAACACCTGTCTAAATCTGTATTTATCCAAAATTTTCCAGTGCATTTAGTATATTCAACTTGAGGATAAAACAATAGGCTTTCTGATGACTTGAATACGTAATACCATATCCAGCACAATAAACTGTACCATCAGAAACTAACCCACCCAAGAGAGAGAGAGAGAGAGAGCACAAAATAAGTCAACAACTTTGACATGTAAAAGAAAAAGGACACAAATTTTACCTGACAAGAGAGCCAAATCTAAGATGTCTGTCAGAACCAAAATACTATTATCCTTGCTGAAGAAGCACTTTACATACCTAGGTATCACTACGATGGGGTCTGTTCATGAATCTCCAAGCAAGAAGTAACAGCCAGTCCAACATCATTGGTGGATTAAGTTGCAGAGATGGAACATATAGAACCTGAAACCAACTGCAGAATTCCATCAGACATTCTAGTTTATGCTCAAAAATGTAAAAAAGAAAGATGGTCAATTTACTTTTGGTCCATAAGTTTAAATGAGAAGTAACAAAATGGGAGTGCAGTAAGAGATTTAGAGAAAACTTGGAATTCAGCTCCCACCAATTGGATTTTGTGGTGGATATAGGGGCATGATGTTATAGAGATTCTCTAGAAAGTGAAATGATAATATTAGAGTATGCTGAGGAAGAGCTAAGATAGGCTTGGATTTGTAGTTACAGGATTTTATGCATTTTAAAAACTCAGGTTGATAAGAGACGATTAGCATTTAAAGGTTTAATAGTTCAATGGAAGGTCACTAAGTAGAGAACAGGATAGAGATTGATTGATAATTGGTAACGTATCATTTTGGGACTGAAAAGGGGCTGTTTTGTGTTCAGTGGATTACTTCCTGTTACTATGCAAACGGAGGAAAAGAAGAAAAGGAGAGAAAGAATGCGTTTGACATTCTAAGGGGTTCAACAAATTCACACAAACAGAATCTCATACATTAACATGAAAGACTGCATGCTTGTTTGGAGGATGATATAATACCTGCAACTATCCTAGGACTATGACTGAGAACTTTTGACCAACTCGAATGAGCCATGATTCAGAAGATGACCCATTTGTGTCCCAAAGGTCCACTACTAGAAAATAAAAAAAATAAAAAAACTAGCATTAACAAATCTCCAAGCAGCACTGGAACAGATAAAATTAGGCACAAAAAACGCATTAACAAATCTCCAAGCAGCACTGGAACAGATAAAATTAGGCACAAAAAACTCAAAATTAACTCTTTCAATCAATGATGCTTTAATATTCTCCATTGGATATCCTAGCTTACTCAGTGCATTCTCTACATTAAGGATTCCAGCACAAAAAATCAGACAATCCATATGAACTTTAAGAGTCACAATAAGAATATGCAGGACATCCATCTTGTCATTCGGGTCATGTGTATGTACATAATAATTAATTAATTTGTATCCAGTAACTTATTTATGAATCTGATCACTTTGCTATTCACTGATTAGCATTACAGAAATTGGACTACTAGTAGTAAAACGGTCAGCTATCACTTAGACTCGTATTATAGGCAATTTCTCCCAACAGATTAAACTACAACCAGAAAGGCCACATGACCAAAAGATTTTTTTTTTTTTAATCTGAATTATTATTATTCTTTTTTTTTCGGGGGGGGGGGGGGGGGTGTTAACATGCTCATGTATAACAACAGATTAGAAAGAGAAATACCATCTCATGTTCATAAAACCAAATTATGTTGCCACATTTCCATCAGAAGTTAAATTACAACTTGCTTAGCTTCATTCAGAAATTAACTAACTGAAGTATACCATAGATCAAAGCTACACCAATATCATAACTTCTTGATGATTTCTTCATTTACACGCTGGTAGTAAGTCATTCTCTGGATGCATATCTGAGCTTCATCGTATTTCTGGTTTTGAAATGCATTCGCAAAAGATTTGTACCAATGTTTCATATTCTCTTGCATCTGGGGGGAAAATTGGGAAAAATCATTAGAGCTTGCTAGATATATTTTGGAAAGCAAAGCTGTTGAACCAAAGATTGTCTATGAAATCACAAAACCCTCACTAATGGAGGGGGCACAGAGTGAATATCACATATAAGACGTGTGGACTTACTTCCAATTATGGCACCATGGAGACATTTAACTTAGTCCGGTGACTGTCTTGTTCAACTAAATCTAATAACCCAATTCAAGATCATTCACCTAGCTGAAATAATAAGTAAAAAATTTGCCCAGTGCATGTGTTTGCTAGATGACCAATTATACAGTAACATACCTGTGACTGAATCTGAACTAATGCCTGAGTGTCAGCAGCTTCTTCAACAGATTCTCTAATTTCCATAATCTGCAATTCAAAGTCAAAGATGAAAAATCAATCTCACGATTTTATTGCAAACATAAATTTCAGAATCTGAGCAGATCTACCAACAAAAACAAAACCAGAATTTGTTTTATCCTTTTTTTTAGTGTTTTATTTAAATTTTAGTTGGTATTCTTTTTTGTTTTTATTTTTTCCTTTTGGTGTGCATTTGCATAGCATAAGTTACCTTGCCCATTGAAGTCTTAATTCTCAAAATAAGACATTATAAATATCTATGTCCCGTCCCCACATGATATTTGCACTTGGAACACATTGAGAGCTCAATGCTTGGAGGGAGAGACCATGGAGACTCAACATAATTATGTGACATGACATGGAAACCAAGAGGGCATGTCTTGTATTCCACAATGTACTCTCTTCCTCCTTTTCCATCACGAACAAACAAAGGGGAACCCCTCCCCTAACTTTGAAGAACATAAGGAAAAACATTTCCTATAATACACTCTCATTCCCTGAACAGAATTGAAACAAGCTGAGGGATGGAAGGTTTACTTGAGTAAATAGAAGGATTACTCGAGCACTTGCAGAATTTAGTCCAATAGAAAGGAAAATGTCATGTCCCTAATAGTAGTAGAAGGGCAATATTGTAATAGAAATACAATACTTGCTAGTATTACAATTGTATTTCACATGGGTGGTTGTATTGCACATGGGTGCAATGGCTGTGAGGCTATAAATAAACCACTGCTGTAGGAGGAGAATCATGTTTGAATTGTTAAATGAAATCTCTCATTTCCTTCTCTTGAATTCTCTCAATCTCTCTCCGATTTCTCTCTAATCTCTCTCTTTCTTTCCCTCTCTGTTATGTTCTTCCCTAACATCCTTCCATATCTCCCGATCTAATTTCCCTGACTACTTTCAATTACGTTTTAAACCTGTCATGAACCCTAGGTTCATGACAATTGGTATCAGAGCCACCGTTCCTCGGCAGCTTTTTCTGTTGATTAATTTCTAACGAATTGACGTTTGTTGTCTGACAGAAGTTGATTCTTGGGATTAGAGGGCGAATTCAACTCCGGTGATTCCAACAAACCTTGGCAGTTAGGTTGAGATTGGAAGTTGCGATTTCCGACAATCCAGGCTTGAGATGGAGGTGCAAGGCTAGGCCAAGCAGTTGAGTGAACAATGATTTAGATAGAGGCGATGTTAACATAGGAGCGTTCGCAGTTGGTGATCGGAGGTGAGCCGATAGTTTTTCTACTGGAATTAGGCATTTTCCTTGGCGATTATGTGAAGCAATTCAGGTGAAGTCTATAACTGAGCCAATGGTCGCAACCAGTGGACGGTGATTGGGAGGGTTGCGGCTGTTGTAAGTAGGAAACAGCAGGCGAAGCAGGTTCCGTAATCCACTGCGACTTGAATATTGGAGGCAATGCTCCTCGGGGAAGAAGCAACGACTGAATTCAGAATTGAACTTGAATTTGGAAGGCGTAGCCAAGTAGAGCAAACTTGGATTTGAAAAGCAAAATTGAGCAAAGCCACTTCGGCTCGAAATTGAAGACGATGTAGGGTAGGAGAGGTCTGCAATAATACCAAGTTGAATTTGGAGGCGAATCAGAGTGGCGCAACGGTAGTTTCATGGCTGGAAACATTGCTAATCTCAGCCTAGATTTGAAGACGTGTGAAGGTGAAGCATACCTTGGCGATTCCAGTGAGTTTGGGTGGGACTCTAGGCTGAGGATTAATTTGCGGCCGTTGATTTTGAAATTTGATTCTGATGCATGGAGGTAAGTTAATGGTGGATAGATGGTTGCTTCTGATCTGATTATAAAGAACTCTTGGTTCGAATTGTGGAGGAAAAAGGATTGTTGAAGGCGGATCAACAATAGAGGAGTTCCAATTGATCGGAATTACCAAACGTGGTGGCTATCCTTGAAGCTATCTGCAGGAGAATTTTGAAGAAGCTGCAGCTAGGGCGATCTATTTAGGAGGAGTGAAACAGACGAAACTTACAAAGACTGACGGGAGCCCGAACTCCAGTGACAGCAACGATGACAGAGAGGCAAATCCATGTTGGATCTGTAGGATCAACAGTGGACAAGAAGATAGATGGTGTTGTCGATTTGCTGCGAGAGGACATCAATCACAAGCATGAAATTATTGATGACTTCAGAAATTGGATGAGGGACCAGTGTATGATAATGTTCGTCAGACGGAATGAGGTTAGATTACCTGCTTGTTTGCTTTCTAGAGAATATTCTAATCCAATTATTATAGAGATGCTACCAGATCCTACAACTACTCCCTACTATCCTCGAACAACCGGAGCAAAACCTAATTCAGTGGGGAATCCTTACCTCACTCATCCCTAGAATCGGAACATCATGGACAAATCTCAGTGTCCAATGTAGGAGGATAAAAATGTTGTTCCGGAATGGGATGTTAAAATGTCTAAGGCAAAAAAAGATGATAAGGAGGATGTGGTAAAGGAAGCATCACTGCCTCAAGAGTTCCCTAAAATGCAGCAACCTAAGGAGGGTTCAAAATGATGGGAAAATGATTCATGGTGTACCTCTGATTGTGGGCAGAAGAAGTATTCCAATTTAGGCAGAATTGACAAGGAGGAAAGCTGTAACAATCAGGTTGCTATGGCAACCGATCCAAAGGAACCAATTGAACTTTTTTAAAAACGAAGTTCATGTAGAGGGATGTTTCGACAAACACAAAGAAAAAAGAGAAGTTGAATTATTTGTATGGAATCAGGAGATTCTGGCTGAAACTACAATCAATATTAAGGAAGCTAGCGCCGTAACTGAAGGGAACCTATCATTGATAACTCAGGATGCTGGAGAGGAAAGGAGGGTGGATAAGGAGATTAGTGTGAACCACGTTTTTCAAGGGTAGGAGGCTGATGACTCGGTTGAAAAACAGGCTATAAACCAGATTGGGAAAGGGAACTACTACGAAGATGGCTTCCTTGCAACTGATATTCCAACCAGGGTTATTGTCTCATTGGATAACCCAATTATAAATCATGTTTGGGATGAAGGTTGTGATGGAGGCTTGGGTTCAGCCATTGAGGAACCGGTAGAACTTTCTCACCCCTTCCTATGCAATCAATATGTTGGGACAGGAAGGATAAGGAAATCTGAGTCCCTTACTATTGCTGGAAATGGTATATTTGGAGGTATGTCCTCAACTGAGATTTCTTCTAATGTTGTGTAGGTGTGTGAATTTAATAAGGAAGTATGGGGACAACTTGTAACTGAAGGACAACTACCGAAAATAATTGATTCAAGCTACCAAAAAGAATTGATTCAAGTTGTATGGTCGGAAATGAGGTTTTGCATAAGTCGGACAATGCCAATTCTCAAGGAGGGTTACCGTGTTTTGTACTAATAAAGCAAAATACTGTTTTGGAAAAGCAAGAGAGCATGGCTTCGACAAATAAATCTCTAACAAGATTTCAGTTAAGGGAAAGGGATAAGGAAGCCAAGAGTGTTGCGGTGAACAAAGGTCCTGCTGCTCTGTTCATTCTTGCTACAGCCAGTTGCTTAGGATTTCTATCACCTCTGTTGAAGGGAGGATTGAGGACTAGAATTTGTGCTGCAGCAACTCCTAGATCTGACCTTCCTACATTGCTGTATTTAAAGGTGATTGCAGATATTTTTACAAATAAGAATGGTAGTAGGCTTATCTGGAATACATTAACTGCAGCTAGGGAGGTGTGTCTGTCATCCCTACTTAGATTAGATGGTGATGAATTATTAAAGCAAGTCATAGGCATAGTTGGCCATTTCTCTGGACTCCAAACAGCCAACATCAAAGAAGCAATGATGGAAAAAATTGGTATAAACAACAATCAGCACATTTCAGCTGCTCACTACGACAACCAGCGAGTGGTTGCTTCGGGTTTGTTTCAGCCAATGCGTCCAAAAGAGCTATGGATAGTGTGTTAGGCTTACAAAAGGTTTTCAAGATTGTGCCATCCAAACTGTGGAAGAGAAGGAAAAAAAAAACATATTGGAAGCTATGGAAAGATGGCATTTTTTGGGGACAAGAAATGTTTCAAGGCGGGGGGAATTGTCATGTTCCTAATAGTAGTAGAAGAGCAATATTGTAACAGAAATACAATACTTGTTAGGATTACAATTGTATTTCACATGGGTGGTTGTATTGCACATGGGTGCAATGGTTGTGAGGCTATAAATAAGTCACTGTTGTAAGGGGAGAATAATGTTTGAATTGTTAAATGAAATCTCTCATTTCCTTCTCTTGAATTCTCTCAATCTCCCTCCAATTTCTCTCTAATCTCTCTCTTTCTTTCCCTCTCTGTTCTGTTCTTCCCTAACATCCTTCTATCTCTCCCGATCTAATTTCCCCAACTACTTCCAATTAACTTTTAAACCTGTCATGAACCCTAGGTTCATGACAGAAAACATACTCGATTAATCGTAAATGTTTATCTACACAAGATTTCCTAAAAATATCTCCTAAAATACAAGAATAAATATAGAAAATAAATTTAAACTAGACTTAGATGATAAAGTTGATCAGGGAAATTTTAAATATGCTAGACTGATCCTTCTTGTTTTTCCGGAACAGCCTTATCTCTTGTCTCTTATCTGGAACAACTTTATCTCTTTATCTCTTTTTACTTCAGTTTGTATATCTCTTATCACTTCTTGTAACCACCCAACAACCTTATCACTTGATTATTTGGCCATGATAGAGATAATGTAGATTTATCTTTTAACTTTTCCAACACTCCCCCTCAAACTAGTGAATAGATATCTATCATTCCCATCTTACTTCTAATTGATTCAAATCATTGTCTTAACATAGCTTTTGTAAGGATATCTGCTTCCTAAGATGTAGTAGGAATATAAAAAAGACTAATACCTCTATTTTCGATTTCTTGTTTGATAAAATACCGGTCAATCCTTACATGTTTCATTCGGTCATGTTGCACTGGATTATTCACGATATTGATTACTAACTTGCTATCATTGTATAGCCTTATTGGAGTAGATAAAGATATGTTTAGGTCCTTCATTAGTTTCTCAAGCCAAATTACCTCACTTACACCTTGAGTAATAGCTCGAGATTCTACCACTGCACTACTACAGGCTACCATAGTTTGTTTCTTACTCTTCCATGTAACTAGGTTATCCCATAATTTTGTGCAATAACTTGAGGTATACTTGTTCTCAATAGAACCGGCCCAGTCTGCATCATACAATTCATCTATCCTCACTCTTTTTAAATAATAGCCCTTTTCCTAGTATTCCCTTAAGATACCTGAGGATGTGACAAGCAACATCAAGATGTCATTTAGTAGGAGAATGCATAAATTGACTTACCACACTCATAACATATGCAATATCAGGACGAGTGAGGGATAGGTAGATTAGTTTCTCTACTAAACATTCACATCTCCTTTTGTCCACTTGATGTTCATTTTTGTCTTCTTCCTTACACTTCCAATTTTGTTCTAATGGAGTGCTAGTAGATTTACAGCCAAGTTTGTATGTCTCCTTTAGAAGATCTAGAGTGTACTTTCTTTGAGAAATAAAGATACCCTCTTTACTTCTAGCCACCTCCATTCCTAGGAAATATCTCAGCTTTCCTAGGTCTTTAACCTCAAAATCAGTCCTCAACTGCCTCTTGAGATTATCTATTTCTTGACTATTATCTCTTGTGATGATAATGTCATCTACATATACAATTAGAATTGTCTTCTTTCCATCTGCTGCATATTTTGTAAATAATGCATGATCAGCTTGTCCTTGTTTGTAAACAAATCGATTCAAAGATGCTAAATCCCTTGAACCGTGCTCTTGGGGATTGTTTAAGGCCATATAGGGATTTCTTTAGCCTACATACCTTTCTTTTCTTGTCCTCCGTCTCAAAACCAGAAGGTATTCTCATGTAGATTTCCTCTTCTAGTTCACCGTTTAAAAATGTATTCTTAATATCCAATTGGTGCAATTCCCAGTCTAAATTAGCAGCAAGTGAAAGTAAGACTCGCATTGAATTTAACTTGGCAACTAGAGCAAAAGTCTCTTCGTAGTCTATTCCATAAGTCTGTGTGAAGCCTTGGGCTACTAGTATAGCCTTGTATCTGTCAATGCTTCCATCTAACTTATACTTAACCATAAACACCCACTTCCTACCAATTGCCTTCTTGCTCTTAGGTAATTCCACAATATCCCATGTGTTATTTTTTACCAATGTCTACATTTTATCCATAATTACTACCTTCCACCTTGAGTCTTGTAGAGCACAATATATATCTCTAGGAACCTTGATCTCATCAATACTAGCAGTGAATGTCCTGAATTGTGGAGACAATTTTGAATATATCAAGTAATTAGAAATAGGGTATTTAGCACATGATCTTACCCCTTTTCGAAGAGCTATTGGTATGTCCAAATCATCAATTTCTACGGATACCTATTCCACAGTCATTCACCTCTTCCACATTGTCATTCACTGGACAAGACTCCAGATTTGACAATGGACCTTGCTGAGGATTACAGGGCCTTCTAGAATAAACCAATGTTGGTTTTTCAGGAACCTGTTCTCCCCCTTGATTGGTCACATAGGTTTGGGTAGGAATAGTGACTGTTTCAGCTATTTCAGTTCCATTTTCAGCTTGCAGATGAGTAGTAGAATGAGAAGTAGGAATTGATGTAGGAAGAGAAATTGTAGGATCCCAATATTGCTATGTATTAGATATATCCCCCTGCAGAGAGATATTGGGATAAAAGGCTCAAGAAATGAGGCATCACATGAAACAAGAAATTTCCAGGTGTAAGGACAATAACACTTGTATCCTTGTTAGGTAGGAGAATAGCCAACAAACACACATTAAACAAATTTAAACAAGACTTAGATGATAAAGCTGATCAAGGAAATTTTAAATTTGCTTAACTGATCCTTCCTGTTTTTCCAGAACAGCCTTATCTCTTATCTCTTATCTGGAACAGCTTTATCTCTTTATCTCTTATCACTTCAGTTTGTATATCTCTTATCACTTCTTCTTGTAACCACCCAACACTTGATTATTCAGCCATAATAGAGATAATCTGAATTTATCTTTTTAACTTTTCCAACATTCCCCATCTGTTATAGAGTATATATGGAACATATGCATGTATAACACTTATATAGGTTCAGCCACCACCATTCAAACCAAGTATCACTGAACATGAACAACCAAGACTTACCTCAGCTAGCAATTCTGGCTCTGAAATGGTTTTTTCTTCATCCACTTCTACACCTTCAAGCTTTAGCTAATATAACAATGGAAAACCCTTCAATTTAAATTCTAGTACACACGGAAAGATAAGCAAAGAGCCAAATACAAAAATATCATAAAATACGAGATCTAAAAGAATAAGTAACAATGAAGCAAAAAGTGAGAAAAATCCAGTAACAGCAATGCTTTTCATTCGATTGCATTCCACATGCCATTTTGCTTATAGAGCCAAAGTGCCAAAAGGAGATGGTAATTGTCAATCACCTTCTTATTCGTTGTAGTTGCTAGAGTGCTCCCATATTTAATCCTTCCTCAGTTTGGCATGTTTTAGGTGTTCTCTAGTTCTGCGGGGAATTTCAGCCATGATGCTGAATAGTCAATGATCTTCCTATTATAGTTCTAATATTTGATCCTTCATCAGTGTGAGGTTTTAGGTGCTCTCTAGTTTTATAATTGACTTAAATAATAAATTGAAACCAACTTGACAAAAGAACAGTATCAACTATTTGGATTTGAGAAACATACTGAGAGAAAAGCCCATAGCAAACTGTTAAGACAGCTTAGGTGATTATCAGTAATCAAGGTTAACAAATAAGAAAAAAGTATACTTACAATGTATAACACCCTAGATAATGGGTTTGATAGGGTGCGGTATGCATCAATTACCCGAGCAGACTGTTCAGCAGCATATTCTTTTTCTTTCTAAAGAAGATACAGAAATGTCAGTGCAAAATCATAAAAAGGGAAATCACAGAAACAAAAGGAACACATTTCATAAACAAACCTTAGATTTAGAATGAACCAGATCTGGATGCACTTTTTTCTGCCAGTCCTTGTACCTTTCCTCGAGATTTTTGTCCTCAATTTCAAACTTATTCTCCCTGTTAAGATTTTAAAGAAGTTCTTAACTAGTGGGTCCCTTTCCTTTTGCACAGTGTTCGGCTGCTAACAATTTATAACCAAATGCAATGGCAGATTTTCCATAA
Organism: Diospyros kaki; assembly: GCA_036245055.1. Taxonomy (NCBI): domain Eukaryota; kingdom Viridiplantae; phylum Streptophyta; class Magnoliopsida; order Ericales; family Ebenaceae; genus Diospyros; species Diospyros kaki. Next base: position 6,716,638 of record BSEG01000006.1, on the reverse strand, counting down.
GTTAGGAACAAATTAACAATAGAACTGTTAAAAGTTTTCTAGAGTATAGGATAAGAAAATCAGTGAAAGCAGTGTATTTTGATCGCCAATGAAGTATTAAATAGAAGTTTATTTCCCAATATGTAATTAGTGATAGTTGGGGGGTTAAACTGTAAATATCTAATAGTCTTCATTGAGATATCCGCCCACTATTATAAATAGAGGGCAAGGGGTAGCAAGAGAGGTAGATTTCTCATTCTATTGTATCGGGCAGACATTCATTTAGAGAGAAAGGCTAGTGAGCAAGATAGCTTTGTAATCTTGGAGAATGAGTGTTGGATGTACTCGGGAATAGGAGAAATTACACAAGCTGTTGTACTGATCATCCTTGGTAATAGAGAAGCTGCCCTTGGTGGGTGTTTGAAGGCTGGATGTAGGTTTGCCAAAGGCATTCCGAACCAAGACAATCTACTTGTTCTTCTTGTTGGTTTGCATTTCTATCCTGTTTTTCAATTCCGTTTTTCTTGTTTCTGTTTCATATAATTTTCTGTTGTGTGATTGGCAAATAAGTCCGAGAGGGTTTGTGCGGGTGTGAGAGGATTGTTCTCGCCTAAATATTCTCATCTAAGTGTGTCTTGATTGGTTTTCTTGTGGGATCTAGTGACTGCCAGTGTCCCTAGGTATAACAAGAACTAAGAATAAATAATGCAAGCAACTGTTCAATTCACTTCAAGTTCCTGTTATTTGAATTACTGGGGATTGCTGTGCATTCTCAATTGAATTGTCAATTTCCATTCATTGTGACATCAAATAACTAAACTATTTTTTCATTCTGGATAACCTAGAAATGGTAAAATGTAATAATCAAACCTCTAGCTTTCCCCTCTTTCCAAGCTGCCATTCTAGCTCTTGGACCAACTCAACGGCATAAAAATATATAAAAGAGAAGTGTTTGTACTATACCGAAACCAATTCCATCAAAGACTTTGTCGTTGTTAAATGAGCTACCCTACAGAAAATAAGCATGATAAAGCATATTCTAAAAAACACTTGGCATTTAGAGCAACAACCTCAAAGTAAAAACCGACTTCATTTCACAGCATTTAAATCCGATCAACTCGATATTCATTCTCGAACACTTACAGTCCAAATATCTGGAAGTAATCCACCGAGGGGTTGACAGGCTGTACGCTTCTGCACGCATCACATACCAGAAACGGCACCGTCGTTCCAGCCGCAGAGTTACAGTTCCAGCACCGTTCGATCACTCTCTTGGAGGAACCAGAGCAGAAACTTCTCCCCAAAAAACCGAGTTCTCCAAAATGAGGGATCGGGCTTAGCGAAGCCCGATCAGCTTCCTCATCGCTTGCTGAGTGATGCGGAGAAGAGAAAACAGAGGAAAGCCACGTCTTCGGAGCACAGTCGGCTGAAAGATGAGCGGCGTCGGGAACGCTTCGACGGAGAAGCGTGGCGAACGGCGGCCGAAGGAGCTTCTGCTTCAACATGTTTGGACTTGGGTTCTAGGAATGGGAGATAAATGAACAGTGGCATTGAAATATCAAATATATTTTGATATTTATATTTTAAGGTAAATTGACCGAATAGTCTAAACTCTAAATTTAAAAATCAGATAATTTTAGAATTTCATCATTTAGCTTGAATATTTTTTAATTTAAAAAAATAAATTTAAAAAAATATTATGACTAATTTAAAAGATTTTAGTTATTAATTTAAGTGGTGTGTAGAAAGTTTTAACACTTCACATATTTTTCTCTATTGGGTGTATATATAATACACTGGAAAATAATAAATATATAAAAATTTAAAAAGAATGATGTGACAGTGAACCTGATAATATTATTTTCATAATTCAACATTATTTTGATAGACTAAATTTTGTATAAGTATCAAGAGTTATTATATAATTATATATGCAAATTTCACATAATTATATTCAAATATACAAATTATGAATTTTTTTATATAAAAATTGGTTATATTCATGCAAAGTTGAAACAAAAGAAAAAATATGACGAGTCAACTTAGAATGGAAATTTTATCCTAATTTTAATAGTACCCCGGAAATCAAATTTGAGAATAATATATATATATATTAATTTGATTAGTAATTATTTATTTACAATTTGTTTTTAATATTTTATTAGTAAAATGAACCTTTTTCCTCATATGAGACTATTTTTTTAATCATCTCCTAATAATACTTAGTACCTAATTATACCTATATCAATTCACATCTCATATAACTTAAATAACTGACCAATTTAAATATAAATTTGATGTAAAAGAAAATCTTTATTTTACGAAAATTCCTCACTTTGCAAAAGTCACATTTTTATTTAGGATCTTTACCTCATTTTGCATGGAAGCTACCTCCATAACTCGAATTGATTACCTACTAGTCACAAAAGATAATGTAAAGGAGAAGAAAATTTGAGAGAAGTCTGGAGGCATATAGGAGCATTTCATTTACATTTCCATGGAAAGAAAGCGCCATAGCCATAAAGCATCAATCTTGGTGAATTGTTCTCTCAATTCATTACACAGTTACAGTTGATTTCCTAGCAGAAACTTTCCTGAGCTTACTTGACACTTATGTTTCCGGGGCCTCTGAAAAAATTTGCAAAAAGAACAAAGCCCAGAAAAGTAATTCATCTTCTTCACGATTCAACACAAGTATGGTAATACCAGAATTTGCAAGAAAATTCATCTACAATGGCTTTTTTGGCAAAGCATCCAATCTTCTACAGTTTTTCATGCGGGTACTTGTTCATCAATGGCTGACAAAAACTTAGGATCGAGTTAAAGCATATAGAACTACTGTCGCTGAGGGGCTGTGGCGACTAGAAATCTGTACTCTTGCTAGGATGCCAACTGCAGGGAAACAAAATGGAAGCAGCAGGACCTCAGCCTTCTGTTCTTTACTTTCCTGGGACTACTTTCGCAGACTCCATTAGAATCTGCGACTACCAGTTTACTGCCACTTGTAGTCCCATCCACAACTGGTGATTCTTCTATCATCTCCTTGTTGGAGGAACAGAAACCAGTCTGCTGCATTTCAACTAGACTTGGTATATCTTTTTCTGGTGATGCTGGTACTATCTTGTTATGGTTGGCCTCCCTTGAGTAAGAATTTGATCCTGACCGCCTGAAGAACACCAATAATAATGCAAAGATATAGCTTTCATTACACCAAAAAAATTGGATAGCAGAATAGGAGTAATTGTGTAAACCTTCTTAGGAGTAATTGTGTAAACCTTCTTTTCTTGGACGAAACCTTCTTAGTGTTTGCACATATGTCAACATAACTCAACCAATATTTTGCAAACAACAACATATCAAGCCTTTATCTCATTATATGGAGTCAGCTACATAAATTCCATCTCATTAGTCATTTCTTTCTATGGCCTTATCTCAACTGATATTTTGCAAACTTGCAAAAATTGTGATTATATTGGTTTTTCCTAAAATAATGGAGAAATGTGGCCAACTGAGCAAGTGTGCTTGCCCTAGAAGAACTCAACAGTACTACTACTACTACTACTACTACTACTACTAATAATAATAATAATAATAATAATAAAAAAAAAAAGAATCAGTCATCTTCCGTCATTACAAGTTTATTAGGACCATGTCAGAGAGCCTTTAAAGAGTTCTTTCAAAATTTGGTTATCACAGTTTCTTCTTGAAAGGAAACAGATATCTAGTTCTAGACTTCTAGTTCGCAGAAAATGGATGCCAGATATACTTTACCCAAGTGGTGTCAATAACGATCTAATCATGAGAAAGTTTGGTTTTGTCAATGATATTACCTGGAGCAAAGGCTGCTACAGCTGTTCCTAGGCTCATTTGGGGACCTGTCCATTTTATTTTTTGGAGCTTCATCACAAACTCCATTGTTTGAACTAATTTGACCTTCTTGAGAATCTGAATCTTTCACAGCGGTCTTCTCATTCTTTTGGCTTTTTTCTTTGCCCAAGCCCTGTAGGGATTTGGTTTTTGAAGTAACTCCATATTCTCGATAGAGGGAAATGATTTTCTCTAGTGATTCCAGTGCGTGTTTCACCTCAGGGCGGATGGCAGCTTTCTTTTTATGGTTCCCACAATACCCTTCCACAATTTCATTAGTTGTATGTCTATATATCTCCTTGTCATGTTCCAAGTGTGGACATTTTTCAATGTCTTCTTCTTCTTCTTCTTCTTCTTCTTCTTCTTCTTCTTCTTCTATCTCCTCAATTTCACCACAAACGCCAAAGTCCACAGCTATAATATCCTCTGGAACTGAATCAGTTGTATGGTCATTGCTGAAAACTTCCGTAGTAATATTCCCTTCCTCAGCTTGCATAGGTTCGATAACATGTTCTTCAGGAAGACCGCAAGGTTCTTCGAGTTCTATGGCCCTATTTTGTTTATTTTCTGAATAAAGAGCTTCATGTATTCGAGTGTACAGTGGATCTTCTAAAGCCTTGCCAAAGTCTTCATCACCTTTAGACAGAGAAGCAACTTCCTGATACAAAGTCAGGAACCAAGTTGAGAAAAAAGCTGTGGATCCACGAGGCATGTGTCAATTATTGAAATAATTAGTACAGGCATAATTAAATGGGCATTCCCTATTCTCTGTCGGTTCTACATTCAAGAGCTCAAGAAGGATAACTGGTTTGACACATTTTAATAGAAGAACCAACCAAAAAAATGCTGAATATGCCCTTTCGTCTCACCAACCACTTCATGCTCTTGTTGAAGAGTTTGGGCACATTCATACCCGAACATCCAAGACCCAATAACTTGTTAGAACTACTAGAAATAGAAAGAGCACTATAACCTTCTGATAGAGCCTGAATCCAGTGCCTATTAGCTGCCTTGAAATGAAATTAATGAAGGATGGAGGAACAAAGTCCAGCTTTATGTCCATATTTGATATTGTCCTGCAATTTTGGAAATATAAGGGGTTCTAAAATAGGGTAAAAAATATTAGGGAAAGAGAACACTCACAGGAAGCAGCTGAATAATTCAACCAGACAACACTCTCAACAAATTATGTAATTCTCCTAAGCTATAGTCATCTACCAATGCACATTCTGACCATTAGCTAGGGTTTCCTCCATGTTATGACTAAACCACACCCACTATAGATTTTGTCATTTATTTGACAACACCTTTACATGAAACTTTCTTCACTTCAAAAGTTCAAAATTTTAGTTGATCTTGCGAAACTTGAAATTAAGATGAGAGTGTTCAGGTTCCATTTTAATCCATGAATTTGGTGAAGGAAAAACAAGAAATTGTTCTCAAGTAATTGTTGTGTCACAAAATAAAAATTTGCGACATAGAATCATTTGAAAAATGTTGTGTTTCCATATTGTACTTGTTGGTTTCACCATGTCAACTAAGTTATGGAACACAACTATATCAATTATCTTCATTCACCACCATCTCATGAAATTTCTCCATGTGAAGATGGTGTTCAAACTTCATTTCATCATTACTCCGCCAGGGGATATTATCCACTGCCGGTCCCAAGCCCGGATAAAGGAGGAGGGTTGCGTTAGGTAGCCGACAGCCAGCGTAAAACCTAGTCGGATCCAAATATGAATTCTAGACAAACTATCTGTTGGGATGTAACCCACATAGAAGTCTAGAATTCATGTAGCCAACCCCACATAGTGGGATAACGGCTGGATATGTTGTTGTTGTTGTTGTATAGAATCATTTGAAAATCCAACAAACAAGCAAAGATACTGATTCTGACCAACCAAATAAAGGATTAATGCCATGATCTTATATCATACACAATCTATGTCTTGCTTTAATAGTTGTATTACAATTTTTTCTTTTTCTCTTTTTTCTTTTTCTTTTTTTGCTAAGATGTTCTATAATTTTGTCTGCCATCAAAAAGAGAAACCATATCCTGGAAATACAAGAACCCAATTGTTAAGGATCTCCACCAGCTGATGTTTGGCAATTACAAATCCCCACTTACAGTATTTTTTTATGGCTTAACCTTTCAGAGCAATGATCATTACTACCATACAACGAGAGCAAGGTCCTCTGCTTAATTCACAAGCTACCTGAACAACTACAATATATTCATGCATTCAGCACACTGATTGAGGGAAATCTAGGGGCTGAGAGTGTATTGGTGAATAAATTACTTAAACATTACCAAAGTATTAAGCTTTAAAGGAAGCTACAATCAAGTAGATGTTTAACCCACTTCCTCCCGTTTGTTGAATGCCCAATTTAATTTAAAAGAATTTAATATGCACTTTTTGAATAATTAAATATCTATTCATGATATATGATAGAGTAATAAATCACACTATAACTCAAAAAAATTGAATTGTTCTGTTCTTAAACATTTTCCTGTCCAAAATTGATTTGTTTCTGCGAAGAATGAGAATATTCCTAAAATCATTTTTTCTTCAAATTTTGTAGAGCAGTTCCTTAGGAACATCTGCTGACCTTTATTCTGCATATCAGGGACATTTCCTTCTTAGAACTCCCATTTTCCAGAAATGAACACCTTGAAAGATTAGCTTTTGAAGATATTCAATGTTTCTAAATAAAGACATAAACAGAACCATGGAAAAATCTCTCCTTATGACTCTTAAGTTTTCTTCCTAAGAAAAAATTCTTCTCAGAAAGATTTCTACTTAGTAATTTGGAGATGAGTTCTATAAGCAACAAAGTACATGTATCAATCAACATTTCATTTATGGAGTTAAGTTTAATTCTCAACTCCCTTGTCTCTCAGTCCTCAAGGAATGGTCAACTTCATGGATCCATGATTCATTTGTTAAGGCCAATATATGTCATCAGAATTTTTCTCTGAACTTGGAAGGCTCATTGCCTCCCCAATTCAGTCATCTACAGATTCTAGTTACACCAGCTCACCTGAAGTAGCTTCTATTTGCATTCACTTTCTGCAGAGCAAATCCTCCAACCATATCAATTCTCACCACATCTTGTACATCAGGTATCCCATCTCTGGTGAACCCATGAGTACTTCTATCAACACTTTCCAAGTCTGAGATCTGGAAGCATATAAACTCTATAAAGGTCTTTCATACTGAATCTTTGATTGAGAAATAGCAACTGCTTAGTACGACTAATTGATAGATTATCTTTATGCCAGTGATTACCGAATTGAGAAGCACAACAATCAGATCATCTTGAAAGTATTCAAACTCAAAGTAGTGCACAACAGCCTCCCTGGCTGACAGCGGCCATGAAACCTTCATCCTTTCTTCCAAATAGTTGGATGAATGTCAGCATATAAAGTGCAAGGTTACAGACTATAGTTGAAAAACCAGAATTTTGTGCAGACAGGACTAACCTCACCAAAGATATTTGTTCACCAATTCGGACTTTTTGCAAACATTCAGAAAAGGTAATTTTGAATGCTGGAATGCTAGACTGGGGCCACCTGGTAGAAGAATAAAAAATGAGAGCAGAATAGGATGTTGGCTACGTATCAAAATTTAATTTACTGCAATTTTTTCTTCAAACATAATTAACCTAGATAATGCTTTCTTTATTTTTCTTTACAAAGTATAGCATACAGGTATGCTATTTTCTACTTGTTGGCATGGTTGCCTAAGAATACACCAAAGGCATTTTATGGAAGGAGTCTAGAAGAGAAGTTTCCATTAGAAGAATCACTTGTTCAAGGATGTCTGCAACTTATAAACAGTATGGACTTTTAGGCAACTTAAAGAATGAAACATCTTGATAAATATAATGTTCCTGAATTGAAAGCCTGAAAATCATGAAGCAACTCTCACCATTTCTTGTAAAGGTTTGACTCCCATGAGATGCATAAACCTGCAATGAAGTAACCAATTGATACGTTAAGGATTTACACACAACCATTAAGGATCTTTACTTTTAAGAGTCTGAAGAGATGACTAAGTCAGCATCGCAGGTTGAGCTGAAAATTTTCAAGCACTTTTATTTCAACTTACAAACATCCACTGGCCCATCTACATAGCCTTCAACAAGTAGTGAATGAAAGGGAGTGCTTTCTGGTCCTTCACGATACATGACACGATACTCTTCTGTATCCTGTTTTAACTATCAAACAAAGCAGAGTAACTTCAATGGTACAGTGTCCTAGTTCTCTTGGCAGAACCCTACTGAAAGATGAAGATATCAATAATTTTACGTGATCAAGTTCTTCACAAACTTAAACCAGCTGAAAACCAAAGCAGACCTCCCAGGAAAACATAAAGTAGATATCAGGGTAAATTGTCAACATGTTCAAAATATTCCCAAAGTACTAAACCTTGAGAAGATTTAAAGGGTTAGGGAAGATGGTTTTACCATGTGCTGCGGTCACATATACAGAACACCAAAGACCAACCAGAACAAGAAAAAGTAACTAAGAAGTTGAAAAGATAGCTCAGACGAGATCCCATACTTTCCAACCTAGATGACATGTTTCTCTAGCTTTTGATTCACCATTGCCATTAAGCGAAGCACTCTTCAGCATCTCAAGAAAATTGGATAAGTCATTAGTTCTCTTTTCTACTACTTTGTCGATATTTCCTGAAAATGAAAAATTATACTAAAATTAGTATCCATTAACATTTTCTCGTATCCTTCCCCATGAATGGCATAAACAAAACTCTGACAGGGATAGCTGAGGATAATTGACCTTCCATTTCACATTTTGATGACTGTAACACTTGATTCTTAACAAGGGTCCTAAGATTCTCCTCATTGACAAGATCATGAGATGCCAGTGTCTTGTCCAGTCTCTCTCGGTACACAGAGATGTTTTGATTCTTTTCCATCTGTGCATTGCCAAGCAAACAAGAAGAGCAGCCTTATAAAAATATGAATTCAGAATATTAAAATTAAAAAAAAAAACTCAGTTTTATCCTCTGAACTTGAAAATGGAAATCCGATGCCTACTAGAATTTGAATGCAGTTCAAATATGGGAAGGAACTCAAAAATTAAAGAAATGAAATTTTTATCAAACAAACAAAGCCTTCTTTGGTAGGATCTAGCTGCATATACCATATATAAATTTGCTGCTCAGTTCTAAAACATTGGATTATCACCTGTTTTCCATTTTTGGAACATCTAGCAAAGAAAAAAAAAAAATCAACAGAGCCAACATAAATTTCACACTTACCAAACAGACCCATATCAACAATCATACAAAATAACTGTGCAAATGATAACAAACAGCTCCATTACGTTGGCAACAATTTTTCTGAGAAAACAAAAAATATCATAATGACCAAAGCAATGAAACCACCCCGGATGAATAAAATACGCATACAATCACACAACTTTTTCATCTACTGGGCCACTGGCGTAGCAAAAAGGCGAAGCAGTGACAAGAGCATACACACAGACAATAAAACAAACATATGGCATGTGACTCACTTGTTGCTAGCTTATTCAAAATTAACACTACCCTGCAGCTATTCTGGAGCTCGGAGGCTGGCCCAGAACTGGAATGAACCGACTTAAGAAACCAAATTGCAGATCTCAAAGGAGATGATTGTAGGAGAGACAATATCACCTGATATGAGACCACCCATACGGATAGAGAACATGGGCCATTCTTGAACTTAACGAGCTTGCAGACACAAAGCAGAATAACCAATTCATCACAGCTCTTCCAAGAACTATATTAAAATAAAATGACGTCAATTGAATATTATTGCAAAGGGCATAGATAGAGAGTGCGATTTTGTTCACCCCCTTTAACGGGGGTGAACATCACCCTCGCAGTTTTTGTGAGGGTGAATAAACACTGTTATTTGGTTTAATCACCCTCACAGATAGACACTGTTATTTGGTTTTCTTAGGCATGGAGGTGAGTAGCTTGGGAATGGTAGGAAAAAAATTGTGACGTGCGGGCCATGTAGAGCCGCACAAAGTTGCCAAAGTGACTTAATAAAGGAGGCTGAAAGATATTAAGGATTAAGAAAAAAGAAAATGCCCCCTCGTGATCTGTAAAATGACATTCCTCACACGGTCACACCATGTGCTGGGCAGCTTAGCTCAGGGCCTCAGGCTATCACTTTGGAGTCTAAATTATAGATTCCAGGATTTTTTAGTTTTATCACTTTTCAACGATTTCACGTTATATATTTTATAAATTTAAATAAGTAAATTGATGAAGCTAATGAAAATAGTTTTACGGCAAATAACAATATACTATTCGTATTAAGTTTTAACTTCGCTGTCTAATCAAGAGGGAGAGCATGTTTTAATCACATTATATGGTTAATAACATGAATCCTAACTCGTTAATAATTTTTATATTTTTTACAAAGCAATTATAACTTGTATCTTTTACTGAGTTTATTTTATCGTCTTTTATTAATTTTTCTGTTCATACAATCAAACTATTTTAAATTAAGAATAATGCTAATAAGATATTAAAAGTGATTAAGGTAGATCTAGAAATCGGTCACCATAAAATCAGTCATATTGATAAGGTGGTCTAAGTCCCTTTATATCCTTTGACTTAAAAAAAAAAAAAACAGAAATAGAAATGGCATTCTTCCTTTTTGATTTTTGTATAAAAAATATATGTTATAGATATTTTTATAATTATCAATATTCTTAAAATCAGACTGGACTTGCCCTCCGACTTGTCAAACCATGAGCTAGAGGAAAACTGGTTCTACTCTTATTAAAGAGATTAATTTATTAAGAAGATTAGTTTTTTTTTTTTTTCATTTTTAGAGTACAGCTCAAGTGATTGGATCATAATAAGTTGGAATTTGTAATAATAAATCATGAGTTCGATTCCCTACGTAATAAGACAAAATCTCTACTTGCGATTTATTTGCTCTATCAAAATCGAGAACACGAGTGACGGAGGATCACGCAAGGATGATAATCTCAAAAAGACTAGTTTTCAAAAATTGGCCAAGTTTGAATTGAATGGCTAGTCGAATCCCTGGCTGAATGAATTGGCGCGATTTGACTGGTTGCCACCGACTTAGTTCGACACTCTCAATTGCCTCCTCCGTCGATCATCGTTCCCCTCTTCTTCATCATCTCCAATCTTCTGTAGCTCTTTTTCTTCTTCAATCCTCTTTCTTCTTCTTGCTCTTTGATCTTCCCTGCTTCATCCTGCTCCCTTATTTTTCTTCTTCTTCTTCTCTAATCTTTCATTCTTCTTCCTACTCTCTAATCTTCTTTTCTTCTTCTTTGGTCTTTCTTTCTTTCTCTTGCTCTTTGATCTTCCCTTCCACTATTCTTCCTCTTCCCAATGGCGGAGCCAAGAAAGATTTTTAGTCCAGACCAAATTATAATTTTAGCTCTACCCAAATTATAATTATTTATAATAATATAAATAAAAAATCAAAAAATAGAAAAGTCAGCTAGGCCAAGGCCCAGATGGCCATTTATGTTGCACGAAAATGGAAACGGGAAACAGGGAAACGCGGAAACGGAAACCCAAAAATGGTATTTTTCAAAAAAGTTAGGAAACGGAAACGTGAGGTAAACTGTAATTTTAAAAAATATAGAGATGTATGTGAAATTACTATATAATTTATATACTATAAATAATATTAAATTATAATTTTGCAAACCCTAGATATATTATTACAATATTACCCTATCCTATTACCCGCAAGCTCTCCGAGACCCATGCCCTTGCTGTCAATGGGCGACTGCGCCGCTTCCTCCGTCTGCCACCGTCGCCGACTCGCCGCCTCTCTTGCCGTCGACGTGTCTGTTGCCCTTGCCCTCGCACTCGCCGTCGATTTCGCCTCTCTTACAGTCGATCTCTGCCATCGATGAGTCTTTTGCCCTCAACCTCGCCTTCATCTCGCATCTCTCACAATCGAAGCGTTTCTGCCACTGTCGTTCGTCTTTCTCGCCATCGATGAGTCTCTTGCCCTCACCATCGCGTTTGATCTCGCCTCTCTCACAATCAAAGCGTTTCTGCCACCATCGTTCGCCTCTCACTCTCGTCGCTACCCATCGCCATACACCATCTCTCATCTCGACCGTCGCTACATACTCCATATCTTGCCTCGTCGCCGCCTTGTCTCTCAGTGACCATTGTCTTCCTCGCTGCCTAGAAACACATTTCAAGTGTGAAACGCGTTTCCCACATTTTCTGTAAATTGCGAAATGACCCTCATTTTACAGAAACGTTTCGCAATTTACAGAAACGTTTCGAAGACTGTTTCGAGCCGTCTTCGTGTTTCCAAAACGGGTGTAAGACCCCGTTTCGGCATAAGGTTGACATGTAATTTCAGTGAGATTAAAATACCGAAAAGTGGGTTTAATAGTAAAATAAGCTATCGAATCAACTGCAAAGAATGCCCCGAAATGTAATTGCCTATGAAAAATGATATAGTCTTGATGAGCGTTCCAGAATAGGATTTATAGAAGTAAAAAGAATTTGAATTGAGATAATTTTCGGTACAGCTAAAATACAGTTTCGTTTTAGGCTGAAATACTGAATTATCGTAGGAGACTTCTGAAAAATCAATGGAACTCTATGGGGGCTCCAGTTTTTCATAACAATCAACCTTGAAGTGGTTTTAGGATGAAACAAAGGCCCGGTGATAGCATATGAATGAAATTATCCTTATCGAGTAAGTTTACAATTGTTAATTTAGGATTTAATATCTGGTAACGTCGTTTGAGGATATAATTGTAATTACGAAAATTGTTAAGTGAAATAGAGATGAAAAGTGGGAATTAAATTTATAATTTTTATTATTATAATATAATATATAATTATATATAAATAATATATCAGTGTGTGTGTGCTATGTGTGTGCCGTGTGATGGCTATGAGGATAAAAAAAAAAAAAAGAATGCAAATGGAGGCGTGGGAGGCGCAGCACGCAGCACGAATGTGTGTGTGTGCTGTGTGTGCGCGCAAGATTTGGAAGGATTGGTCTTCATGATTTGAGAGAGAGAATAGTGTATAATATATATATATATATATATGTTCATATATGTGTTGTGTGTGTGCGTGAGTAGCAGGGAGTGGCAGAGAGAGTGAGAAAGCAAGAGGGAGTTGAAAGAATTGCAGAAAAATGGCAGCAAGATGGCCGAGAGGTTGGCCAAGAGTAGCAGCCAGTGAGGAAGCTCGGAGGAGGTCGGAAATGCGAGGCCGAAGGCGGCCAAATCGAGCCGCACAGCCGCGGCAGCCATGGCCGCGAGCAGCGGCTGAGGCGCGGCAGCAAGCGAAGCAGGGGAAGAAGAAGGGAAGAGGAAGAAGGGAAGAAGAAAAAAAGGAAAAGAAAAAGAGAAATGAAAGAAAAAGAAAAGAAGAAAGAAGAGAAAAAAAGAAAGGAAAGAAAAAAGAAAAGAAAGGCTGAGCATGCGCTGTGAAGAAGAAACAACGAAGAAGAAGGTGAATAGTGGAAAAAGAGGAAATAAGAAAAAAAAAGAAAGAAAAGAAAAGAGAAAAAGAAAAAGAAAAAATAGAAAAATTCTGAAAAAATGTTAGAAAATTTTAGAAAAATAAGCGATTATGTTTCGGTAATATTTCGGAGATCTTGACGAGAAAAACAATGGTTCGAACACACGTTTCGAGGTCGGGGCACGCATATCGAGAAAGCACGAGAGACTAAGTCAAGGTAAGTAAAATTTTCTAAAAAATTTCAAAAAAATTAGAAATGTTATTTTATGCATTTTCATAGTGAAATATTTGAGAAAATAGTTAAGAAATGTTTAGTTTGGATTTATTGAGGAAAATAGGAAGAAATAGGAAAAAAATAAAAGAAATGCAAGAAATTATGAAAAATAGGTTTTAATACTTATTTAAATAAATATGATGATTAGGATGCTTTGAGGCTTAAGTTGAAGTGACTTGTGCAAGTTTTGAAGTTGACACGCAAATCGATACAATCGCACTTGAGGTTAAAAGCACGTTTCTCGAGATTTAAGCAGATTGCAAAGGTAAGCTAGTTTTCTCAAAACTTAATTTGTTTATGAAAAGTATTTTCTGAAACGTGTCCTATTATTTGAAATGAAATGCCTATATGTTGAAATGATATATGTTTCAAAGTATGTTTTGACATGTTGACATGTTATGTTACGATGTGTTTGCACGTAAGTGCATTGACATGTTATGATGAGATGCATACCTACATAAACTTACCATCCATCATGCATTGCATATATTTGAGAGTATGGACAAGCAACGTCGGCTCAGGTCGGTATGTATGTTATACGTCGGCTCAGGCTGGTATGAAAGTTGTTAAAGGCTTGTCGACTCAAACGGCCAAGTGGACAGGATATTGTTGCATTTTGCACTCACGCATGCAAATTTTTAAATGAATGCTTATTTAGATGATTCATCATTTAACTTAGACTTTGCCCCTGGAATATTCAAACGTTCCAGATGGAGATTGTAGCAGAAATGAAAATGAATGAGGCATGAAATGACACTTGACAAAGTGCATGATAAGATGAATGTGAAATGAATGTGAGTAAAATGTATGATATGTAGCCTATGTATGTAAGTTCTGTTACTTTGTTCTCTGAACGTTTTGAAAGTCCATGATGTAAGATATGATTTATGATTGAAGTTTAAGGAATGATAATGTATAACCCTATTTAGGGTTAATGTTGGTTAAGAACTTATGTTATGTATTAAGTTATATTGAGAACTTATGTTCCATTAATGAATAGTCTTGTACTAAGGATTAAGTTCAAGAAGCGATGATATAAGAGTTAATTTATGATTTTTTTTTTAAGATGTTAGATTCGATTCTAGCTTCCGCATTTGATGTATATGATGATTCTCTTTGAGATAAATGTATGAAAATTTTGGGATGGATAAGAGCAATTATATGGTTTAGTTGTAGTTTTAAATAGAAAAAAATTATTATCCCATAATTGTCTTAGTTCAGTATCGTGCCCAAAAAAAGCGAGGCGTTACAACGGGAAACGGTTCGGAAACGTCGAAACGACGCCTCCGAGCCATTTCTGTGCTTCATAGATAGCCATAACATGGCTCCGCCACTGCCTCTTCCATTGTTCTTCTTCTTCTTCCCTGTTCATCTCCGTTTTCTTATTCTTACGACCGCCAGTCTTTCTTCAATGATTGTCTTCACCTCTCAAGTATGTAAATAAATAAAATATATTAATAATTAATTAATTATGCCAATTTTTTATATGCATTTTTTCTACATGTTATTAATTTATTGTTAACTTCAAATTCAAAGTTTTAATTTTGGGATTAAGTTCATCAATTGTTTAGTTTAATAAATAAATAATGTGCATTTGTTTTGTTTGTTAAAAGGAATGAATGCTATAAATGTACACTTCACTCTTCATATAAGAATTCAACAACAAAATCTATGCCAACATTCTGTGAAAAAATTAATCAACATGGGACCATATGAATTTATGAAAATATTATATTATTCGTATCAAGGCAAAATGAGAGGGAGACGTGGCCCTCTCCATGAATTCACGAGGATGTTATGTTCTTCGTGTCAAGTAACATAACGTTTGTCCAACACAGATAAAATAAAAGGGTCGGGGGACATGTCCCCGTCCCAACAAATATGTATGAGTTCATCATATTCAAGTAATAATAAAATGTATTCACTTGTCTTTTATCATTCTAAGCAACTTAAGAGTGGTGGCATATATAGAATTAAATTACATCTTGTTGATGTTAAAGGATTAAGTAGTTTCATGTAAAAATAGAAGAAAACTTTAAGGAAATTAGTCATAAAAAGAAAAATGCTAGAGAGGCACGTGAACTTTCATTTGATGAAAATCCTATATATGAGAGGGAAATATCATTAGAGAAGAAGAAATTGAACGAAGGGGGGTATAAAGACAAAGGGGGTGCAAGACAAGGGGAAGAGAAAAAAAAAAAAAATTGAATTAGAATCTCCCTTTGCCTCAAGGAAGGACAACTCGTGGGACTCAACGTTCAATAAAAAGTGTCCTAGCTGGTAAGGAAGCAGTTTGGAAAGCTCACATTCAATGCTTGCATCCCATTCAATGCTTTAAATTCTCAGTACTTTCAACCTGCATTAGATGCCACTGTTGCTATTGGTCTTGGATACAAAGGATCATCTTACCATGACTTGCATGTTAACTTGCTCAAGGACTGTAAGAAAGCATGTCATATACTTATTAACGGGTATAAAAGTAATTGAAGTGTTGATGGGTGCATAGTTATTTATGATGGTTGAACAAACCAAAGGAATTGGACTTTAATTAATGTTTTGGTATATTGTCCCACTGGAATTACATTTATTAAATTTCTGAGATAATATAGTGGGTTGAATCAAAGAATGTAGTGCATATAGTTACTGATAATGCTACTCATTATGTGTTGGTTGAGAAGTTATTGAAAGAAAACATTTATTGGTCACCTTGTGTTATCCACTACTCAAATTTTGTGTTAAAAGATATCAGTAATATACCACATATTTTCACTCTTACATCTTGGTTGAGAAAATAAGATGATTGAAAGGAGATTATACGCCTTGTTGTAAGTCGATCTTCTATCACATTGAAGAGTATCTTTAAATATAAAGATATTTTATAGATATTTATGATAAGCAAACACTTTTTAACTCATAGGTTGACAAAGACTATAAATGAAAAAGTTGTAACTAATATTGTTTTGGATAATAAATTTTAGGATGATTATAAAAATTATTACCCCTATTGTGAGATTGTTGTATATAATAAATTTTGATGAAATGACTTCTTTGAGCTATGCATATATGATGGTATGAATAAAGCATAGATGACAACCGTGAAAAATTTTATGTTAAAAGATATCAACAATATGCCACATATTTTATCTCTTACATCTTGGTTGAGGAAACAAGATGATTGGAAGGAGATTACACTCCTTGCAACAACTTGATTTGCTATCACTTTTATCACATTGAAGAATATATATTTGAACATAAAGATGTTTTGCAGATATTTGTGATGAGCAAACACTTTTTAAGTCACAGGACAAATACAACAGATGAAAAAGTCGTAACTAATATTTTTTTGGATAATAAATTATGGAATGATTTTATGATGATTGTGAAAGTTATAACCCTTATTAGATAGTAGATTTTGATGAAAAGTCTTCTTTGAGCTATGTATATATGACGGCATGTATAAAGTACATATGACTATTGTGAAATTTTTTAGAAATAGAAAACAATTGTACAAGCTTTACACACATTATTGAGTAGCGATGGGATAAACATTTAAGTTAGACACATCATGTAACACTTTAGAGTGATAATGTCCACAAGAGAATTGAAATTATGAATGATCTTTTTGATGTCCTTAATCATGAACATTATTATGTTAATTATAATGTCATTCGAATAATAAAAGAGATACAAATATATCAAGAACAACAAAAAAAACTTTGGAAGTGAATTTGCTATTCAATGACACAGAACAATTCAACCTAGTAAGTAATAAACTTTTTGCTATTCAGTTGTATCTTGGTAAGTTATTGTTGGTATTTATTTTTAATTAATGTTGAATGATGAATATTAAATACAATATAAATTAATTGAGTAATCTTTAACTCAATGGTGAAGGATGTTTGGAGGTGCTACTCCAATTTTACAATGTGTTGCTACTCGTATCTTTAGCTAAACAGCTTCTACTTGGGGTTGTGAATGAAATTGGAGCATGTTTGCAGCATCAAAGGTTAAATAATCTTGCATTTGTTTCTTACAATTTGAAAATGAAGAATATATATGTTTTCCCCTTTTTTACATAGTTATGTTCGATTTTTTTAAGTTTTTTTTTCTTTATAGTAAACTTGTAAATGATTTATTTTTTTCTTTTTTTTTTATATTGAACTTTTCTCAAGAAGAAATCATATGATCCGATTGATTATAAAGTACTAAATTAATGAATTTTTGGATTGAAAAGGAAGAGCAGAACTTGATCTTGATTTTGAGTAACTTGATAATATAATTTATGAAGATAATAATTCCTAATTGGATATGGGTTCGCCCTTTCCTCAAGGTACATGCATTTTAAATTTCTAATTTTATATTTTTAATAAATGGTATATAAAATTATGAATGCATTACTCATTTGTGGCATATGTTGTTTTGTATAGTATTTTATGACTTTATGTTTTATTTTTATAGATGATGTAGCACAAGATGACATTTCAACAATTTGGAAGGACTTAGATGATGATTGTCTTGAAGATAAATTTTAATTTAGATGTTATTGGTTGATGTATGGTTGTATATGGAGTTTGAATTATGAACTTTTATTTGTGTTATAGGGAATTTGGAATATGAACTTTTATTTATGCTAAATTTAATTTGTAATCTTAGTATTAGTATTTGTAGCAGATTAGCATATGTTTTTTAAAACATGTCACTAGAATTAAAGGCTGACAAATTCATAGTTTGTCATGAAAATATGCTATGGATTTTATTTTTTAATTTTAATTATTATTATTAAATATTTATTTATTTAATAAAAAATTAAAACGATTTTACCCCAAAGTAAATCACTCTCTTTTTCAATTCGATGTCCAACCTGATTACGAAAAGATTGATAATTATCAACTACTTTTCATGATTTTGTTTTTGATTTTCTCATGCACATAAAAGCAGAATAGATTTGGTGCAGGATATAACAAGACACGATTTTCGTTTTTAATTTCTTTTTGATTTTATAATGTTAGATTTGGTGCAGGATATAACAAGACACGATTTTCGTTTTTAATTTCTTTTTGATTTTATAATGTTAGGGCCAAAAATTCTAAAAGCTTTGATAAAATACTTTTAATTTCATACATATTTCCTGCAATAATTTTTGACAACAGTGAACAGATCGTTTCATTAATTCATAGAAGTAAGATACATTGGAATAAATTGATTTGAAAACAATCATTGTTAAATGGCCATCAAATAAATTCTCTCTGAATTTAAAACCAATTCAGTTGACGGCCACACTCGTTTTCACCACAAAGTGGGCGATGGGTGAATCCAAGAACGTTGGTGTGTGCCATCATTGCAGCGGTTTAGGTCACGCATCTACTGTGCTTGTAATACCATAATATGTATTTTGACAATAGAATTAAATCTTTGTTTTTGTTTCTTTTTGTAAGCTTAAATTTTATGCATTTTATAAACAGATGTTAATATTTTGTCTTTATGAGACCTTTTTGTTACTAGTTAAGAGAATATCATATAATTCTACAAACTGCTGAGTTAAATCAAGTCTCATCGCATTTGCACAAACAAAATCGATAGTTCATGTTATTGGTGGCTACTCCATCCCAAGACCATAAACCATCATGCCATGTTTCTTCGTCTTTCATGCTAAAATGGCACGGCACTGAGCAATCAAAAATACGGCCACAATCTATAATCTCATTCATTCAGAGGATTCATGACTAACTCACAATAAATCAAAATTGTTTCGTTTAACTACATTTGATACCGGAAAACAAGAATGGTTTTATTTTCTAAAATATTCTGACACGTCAAAGAACAAGGAGGAGGAACAGGCATAGCAAAGTCCTAAGGAAAACTATTGGAAAGTATGAAAGCCAGCTCCAATTGCTGAAGACGACCAAGGAGACGAACGAAGAAGAAGAAAACGATCCCTTCTACCTGTTGGTACTACGCCTATGCCAGCTGTTTAGCAGGAGTGGCCGCTGCCATCTTCTGGGGCTGCAGGCGCATGGAAACGGAGGATCAGTTATTTCAGAAACACACTGAAATAAGTGCATGTGGCGCAAGGTCTATCTGCAGAATAACCAATACCACACTTTCGGGAACATTTTGTCGGGCTGGAAGGAGGCGGACAGAAAATACGAATTTAGACTATGGAGCAACCAATTTGACTGGGCTAAGAACCCACTCTAGAAGCTCCATGATTCACTATAAGCAATATTGCTATTTAGACTTCCAGTAGGTTTAGGGGCATAACAGGATAACCCTCAAGACTCTGAACATGTAAACCAAGAAGACATGGGGGCACCTTTCATATGGGATTATGTGTTTTGAAGGGTGGAGTGGAGCCTGTCATTTCTACGCCAAAACAGAACAAGAACAAGGTTCAGCAACATTGACGTATAGTTGACCTCATTTACTCGCCCATGTGCAGTTACTACGAAATAAAGAAACTTTTAAAGTTTTGAGTTCAATATGTCAGGATCATTTCAGCTCCTTACCGCAGCAAGCTCTTGTTCATGCTTTGGGATAAAAGCAGTATCAACTTTTCCATTTTTGAAGTCCTGCAATACAGATAGCATTAAATGAAAATCTTACCAGTCCCAATACAAGGAATTCCAAAAATAAAAACATATTAGTAGTTCTGGTCCACACCTCAATGTCAAGGATAAGTTTATGGTATTCAATTGTTGTTGGAACACCTGCCGGACGAGTAAATTCATTTCAGCTTATAGTTAATAAGGCAACAAAAAATAGAACTGAAGAATTCAAGATCATAGTAGAACGATTTTAGAAGACGAATAATATATGCCAACTACATATAAACACGTGTAAAGCATTACAAATTAATGGGAACTAAGAGGGTGCACAGGATGTTTGGGGACCAAGATACGTAAATTGTACATGAGAATTTTGGTAAGTGGCAGTAAAAGAAAGGTGACATGAGGAACACATGGGTGAAGAGAAAGAGGTAGATGTAAACAATTAAGGACAAGATGGAGAAAGTCAGCTATAACACAAGGAAAACCATCAAAATCACCTACAAGGTAGAACTTGTTTGAGTTTCATAGTACTACTTGTACAAAAGAGGAGCCAGACAGGTCATTTATATAAGCTATAGAGTATCAGAGCCACATCCACACAAGGATATCCCTGCATAAAGCTGAGATAGAATTCATATCCTAATTTGATTTATAAAGCTGACCCCACATGGTGGGATTAAGGCTTGATATGCTGTTTGTTTTGATTAATGAGATATAGCAATTAAATGAAGTAAGTTCAAAGAGTTAAATCCAGAAGAATCACCTTGTTGGTTCCATCACTCATTGAACCATACAAGGATATCTCTTATCTAGTTACACTTCTGATTGAGTCATACACTAACTCATTTAAAGTTTGGTATTCATCTAGAGATATCTCTTCAATGAAATGACAAGGAAAAAGTCAAAAAAGGCAGATTCTTCTTTCGGAACACCACTTGATCCATCCAGGAGTGATGATTTGGAGAAGGTCAATAAATAAAAAATAAACTAATCAAGTTTGTAAGTTTAGGGCATGACCTTAATTGAATATTATCACATTACCTGTAATTACAGTGTCATCAAGAGCCCTTTTCATGCGTTCAATTGCCTTCTCCCTTGTTGGAGCCCATACAACAAGCTTAAGATAATATGCCAAAATCATTAGGAGAAAAGCCCAAAACGTTATGATGTTCAATGTCAACAAAAGAAAATAATAACAAGTAATAATATAAATAAGAAATAAATGATGTCCACAAAAGATTTAAAACACAATAGACTCAGTGAATCAAATTCTTAAACCAGTTGAGGCACCCAACTGTACCCAAGCTAACGCCTATGCAGCAAGGAATGATAAGTTATTGTAATATGCCTACAAGACTAAATTAAATTTGGAAAACTTAACAATAAAATTCATTTAAAGGACAAACAATATCATAAGGTATTGTCACAACTAAATTCATTTGAATTACTGACCTATCCTTTGGAAAAGCCAACCTAACCTGTCATTACTTTAATTGGTAAATTTTATTTTAGTTAGTTATTTCTTTTTTATTTCAATTACATCAAAACAAAGTAGTTAGCAAGGGTTAAGAAGAACTTGATAATTCCTAGATTTACAATCTTATTTTGGAAAAGAAAAGATGGCGACACTTAAATATTCAGAGTACTTCCAAGGAAAGCAGTTCCCCTCACCCCAGGGCATGGCATGCTACTTCCAAGAGATTCCTATTTCCTCATGTTGATCAAGTTTTCATTTCCTTTGATTAAATTGAGAAACATAAATACTTCATTAAGGTCTCTGTAAAAATAGGTAAAAAAAGAACTGGAGCTTTGAACAAGAAATTCCAGCACCTAAAAATTTTGCCACAAGAACGGTAATCAATTCTTAGATTAGGGATTTAAAGGAGCAGAGGCTCCTTGGTGCTTTTATAAAACTGTAGTTATCAAGAAAATTAGTGTGCATGCCAATGTATATCTAAAACCAAGCAACTGGTACATGATAAATACAGACGTTCACAGGCTCAGTGAAACATAGCAGCCACATGATCATGCATCCATAACTAGATCTAAGCATATGATCATGCAAGGGGTTCATATATCCAGATGCCTACATCAGATAGGTGTACCATGGATTGCCTTTTACAAAAGAATAAGAACAACAGAAAACATATAAGTGCACAACATTATATATTGCATGCACAAAACTAATTGACAAACCTTTCCAAGTAGGGAATCATAGCTTGGGGGAACTACGTAATCAGGATATACATGGCTGTCCATTCTGACAAATGGTCCTCCAGATGGCAAGTAAGCTGTTATTCTCCCTGATGTCCACAAGAAGATTAAATAAATAAGAGATAAAAATAAACATAAGACGAGTTTGTAGAGTCTGAAAAACATTATTATCATCTATTTCTTCTCCTCCTTTTTATTTTATTACCACTTTTCGCAAATCTTATTATAGAATGGTGGAGCAGGCATGTGAGGAATTATCACAGGCATGAAGAGGGATACTCCAATTACCTTTCACAAAAAGAAAAGATAGAAGATAGCCAAAGAACCTCAGGCTACATGAGCATAATCAGTCTCTTCGGTGGTTAAGAGACTGATTGTAATATAAATTTTATGATAACAAAGAGCATCTCTGCATTTCAGTTAGACAAAGAAGGCAGAAGTAACATATAGTTGGTCTATGTGCCAGAAATTGGACAAAGGCAGCCAAACTAGGCTTCTCCAATGAATTTTAAGTGTAAAAGAATGAGATATGATCCTGGGCATAAGGAGTTGAAAATGCAGAGTTGAAGAAGAACAATACTGAAAGAGTCATCAGGAGAACTGCTGAGACATCATGCAAAAGAGAATAATTGCATTTAACTGTCTCAAAGGCAATTCAAAACTGAACTATTGAATTTGTACTATTAAGTTAGAAGTTAGGAATGTCTTATTATAACCTGCTACACCAACTAGTACTATATCCAAGTATAGAAACTGAGGACTAAAACTGGTAAAACCCATATAAGTCAATTAAAACTCATATGATATAGACCAATTACATCACTCAATGAGAATGATGAGCCATTGACCCTAATACCAATGCATATCTGGCAAAACTAGAAATATTACGGTGCTCGAAGCTTTACTCAAAGCAAACAAACTTGAGAAGCTGCAAAATAAGATGCAATTCAACTCAGAAATAGCTATATCAGGCTGCTGCTTTCTTGAAATAACCATTTTTGCAATTCTTCCACCTTTTAAATGAAATCTTATTGCCCACAAAATTAATAGTAAAGCAGAGGATGTGAAAAAGGACTTGTTATTTATTTATTTATTTGGATATGAGCACACACGAAGGGGGGAAAAATCAGCATTCATTATTCAAAAAAATAAATATAGCAACAATAGTGGAATGTATGAACCACAAAGGAAAGTACTAAACTAACGCCAAGTTTTTTTTGCTCTGAAGGTTCCTACATGTGTCACAAACCCTGAAGTGACAAAGGGTGCAGCCTACTAATTCGGTATAAATTAGTAGGTCAGTAGGGAACCTAGCAGAATGCAAGCAAATGAGAGAGAAAGATTTGAGAGAAAGAGAGAGAGGAGTAGCCAAGAAGAGAATAGGAGGGTATTTAAGCCCCTAGCATGGGGTGCTGCCACAACAGATCCCACCTTTAATAACTAACTCTTTCGTCTTTTCCCAGGCCCCTTTACACATGGACCCTACCTCTAAAATATCCTATCGTCTTACAGCTAGCATATTCCGATGAGTACAATTGCAAAAGTAAATAAAATAAAACAGCATAGCATGAAAGGAAAGACTACTAAAACATATCTGCATAGGCTGATGTTGCGCCATTGTTGCCATGTGTGACAATTGCCCCTTCCTCGAACAATTTCTTGTCCTCAAGAAATGCTAAGGAGGCCGGCTGTCCTGAGAAATTGCTGAAGAAGGCTTGGCAAATATTCCCAAGTGTTGCTTCCCTTGTCTTCGCCCTGCCACTTGACCAGCACCTGGATGAGGGGAACCACATGGTTATGGATCACTCTCCTGTCCAATATTGCTTCTGGTTCTTCCACCCTTTTCTTTTCTTTAGACAAGGACAGCAACTCGGGGTTGACCTGCTCCTTGCCTAAGGACCTTTTTAAGAGAGAAACATGGAAGATGGGATGCATTCGGGATCCTTCAAGGAGTTGCAACTGGTAGGCCACCTTTCCCACCTTAGCTAGGATAGTGAACGGACCAAAATACCGGGGGGTTAGTTTAGTCATCGGTCCTTGAATAAGGGACTTCAAATGGGGATGCTTCAATCGTAAATAAACTCTCCCCAACCTCCAGTTCTCTGTCGCACCTGCTCTGGTCTGCATGTTGTTTCATTATGTTTTAGGCCGAGGTTAATTCCTGCTTGAGCTGACAAAGTACCACCCTTCTTTGCTGCAAATATTCTTCTACTGATGTCACTGTAGTCTGCCCTTCTATGGTTGGTAATATTGGGGGTTTGTAACCGTAATTAGCTTCAAAGGGAGACATTTTAAGGGTGGTGTGGTGGGTAGAGTTGTGCCACCACTGGGCCAAAGTAAGCCATATGTGCCACTAGTTAGGGTGTAGGATACAAATGCACCTAAGATAGGTTTCTAAACTCTGGTTTACCCTTTTCGTTTGCCCATCCGTTTGGGGGTGGTAGGCAGTTGACATATTGAGTTTTATCCCAATGGACCTCATCAATTCTTGCCACACTGAGCTGGTAAATATTCTGTCTCTATTTGATATGATCACATTCGGCACCCCATGCAAGGCAACTATCATGTCCATAAAAGCTCTGACCACTTCTTGGGCTGTATAGGGGTGACCTTATCCTTACCTTCTGACTTGGGTAGCCCCTCGATGAAATCCATAGACACACTAGTCCAAGCTTGGTCAGGTACTAGAAAGGGCTGAAGCAATCCGGGGTAAGCAACATTTTCATGCTTGCACCTTTTGCAAGCATCACAAGATAATACAAACTCCTTCACGTCAGCCTCCAATTTTGGCCAGTGGAATAGTTGCTTAATCCTTAAATAGGTGTTCTGGATTTCCGAATGTCCTCCTAAGGGAGACTCATGCAACGACTGTAGTATTTTTTTCCTCAGGTCCCCCTTACAACCTATGATCACTCTGCCTTGTAGTTGCAGTAGCCCTTCTCTCAAAGTGTAGCCCCCGGTCCCTTGTGGCCTTACCGCTACTTCTTTCATGTATTCTTGCACCTGTTCATCCCCTTCATAGCTATCCACCACCCCTTTACACCAATCCGACACTACCATAGTAATGGCTACCAAGTTTTCGTCTTCATAACGGCTTGAGAGGGCGTATGCTGCCACATTCTCCTTGCCCTTCCTATATTGTATTGAATAATCTAACCCCATTAACTTAGTCATCCCTTTTTTATGTAGTTGAGTTTGCAATTTTTGTTGCAACAAGAATTTTAGGCTCTTGTGATCTGTTTAGATTAAAAATTTACCCCCTCCAAGTAATGGCGCCATCTATCCACTGCCATTAGTACAACCAATAATTCTTTCTCATATATACTTAGGCCCCCATGTCTACCACTTAGAGCCCGACTTAAGAAGGCGATGGATCTTTCCTTCTGGGACAATACTGCTCCAATTCTACTGTCACAAGCATCTGTTTCTACTACAAATGGTTGGTTAAAATCCAGTAACCCCAAAATTGGAACCTCATTCATTGCCCTTTTCAGCTTTTCAAAGGCTGTCTCAGCCTCCTGCCCCCCTTCTTTAAGAGTTCGGTTAGAGGCTTGCTTATAGTTCCGTATCTTTTGACAAACAGCCTATAATAATCTGTTAGTCCCGGGAACCCTCTCAAGGCCCTCACGGTTGTGGGTTTGGGCCAGGCTAGCATGACTTCCACTTTTTTAGGGTCAGTGCTGACCCCTGCCTCGGAAATTAAATGCCCTAAATACTCCACTTGATTCTACCCAAATGCACACTTTGACCTTTTACTGAAAAGTTGGTTAGCTCTAAGGATATCAAGGGTGGTTTTGAGATGAGATATATGTTGGGTCCAAGGTGGAACTATATATTAGTACGTCATCAAAGAATACTAGGACAAATTTCCTTAGGTAAGGCTCAAAAATTTGGTTCATGAGGGATTGAAATGTTGTTGGGCATTGATGAGCTCGAATGGCATCACCAAAAATTCAAAATGACCGTAGTGTGTCCTAAAAGCGGTTTTAGGGACATCTTCGGGCTTCATTTTGATTTGATGGTAGTTGGACCTAAGGTCAAGTTTTCAAAAGAAATGGGCATCATGTAATTCATCCATCAAGTCCTCAACTAAGGGTATAGGGAATTTATCTCTAATGGTTAAGGAATTCAATTTGTGATAGTCAACACAAAAACGCCAAGATCCATTCTTCTTTTTAACTAGGAGGACCGGCGAGGCAAATGGGCTTTGGCTATGTTTTATGAAAGATTGGTTCAACATATCCTAAACCATCTTTTCAATTTCGATTTTCTGGGTTGGAGAGTACTTATAGGACCTGATATTGATGGGCTCTGTATTAGGCTTCAGGTTTATGGAATGATCCAAGGCTTGGGTTGGAGGTAAGGTTGTGGGTTTAGCAAATAAGTCCTTGTAGCTATCAAATAGTTCATCAATTAGGTGCTTAGTATGTACCTGGTCAAGCTTCTGGGGTTGAGATGTCACTGCCATGCGTGCTTCCCCACTCAGCCCTTTTCTGAGTTCTTCCTCCCTTGCCATCAGTGAACCTTCCCCCATAGCCACTAGTGAGAACAGTTGGGACAGTTGACCCCATTTCTTCTTTAAGTATTTTGTGCAGCTTCTTTCCCGAGATCATCTTGCAGGCTCCCGATTCCTTCTCCCGTATCAACGTCATTTTCCTCCCTCTTTTGTCGAATGACACCTCCATCCTATTAAAGTCAAACTGATTGGGCCTACCCCTTTCATCCAGTCAACCCCCAATACCATATCACATCCTCCTAACTATAGTAGCCTCAAATTTTTCTCCCTGCATCTCCCAGGTGAACCCGTGGCATGCTGATTTGTTGAGTATCCTATTGCCATTTGTGATTGTCACACTTCGGGGTTGGGTCCCTTGGAGTGAACATTTCAGCCTCTTAGTTGTCCCTTCATCAAGGAAGCTATGTGTGCTTCCACTATCAATTAGGATCAGTAAACCATGATTCTTCATACTCCCCGCTACCTTGATTATCTTGTCGTTGGTCACTCCCTTGAGTGCATGTAATGAAATTTCTCCATTGTTCTCCTCTTCCGATTCACCACTCTATTCTACTTCCTCTTTAGAACCTTCAACTTCATCCTCCTCTTCCCCTTTAAGCAATAGAATTTGCATTTTACATTGATGTCCAAAATGGTACTTATCTCCACATCTAAAACAGAGGTCAGTCAATCTTCTTGGTTCTCTCAATTGCTCCCCATAAGGCACTGTATTGGGCCGTGTCCCTGGTTTCATGCTACCTCCACTATTGCCGATTTCCCGGCTCACAAGCCTTCCTCCTCCATTAGCTGGTCCCATCGATAACCCTTTGTGTTGTTGTCGTTGTTTCCTCATAAGCGCTTCCACAATCATTTCTTGCAACCTTGCATTCTCAGTTGCTTGTGCCACTGATTAGGGCCTAATCATCTTAACCATTGGCATTATGTCCTCACTAAGCCCACTCAAAAAGCTTAATACAAAATAAGCTTCAGTAAGGTGTGGGTTATGTTGAGTCATATAGGACCTCAAATCCTCAAACCTTCTTAAGTACACTTCTACACTCCCAATTTGTTTTAGCTTGTTGAATTCCTCAATGGTGTCCACCCTATTCTTCTCCCCAAACCTTTCACAAAGTTTGGTCACAAACTCTTCCCAAGTAAATTCATTCTGCACACTTACACAACGCTGGAACCAAGCATCGACAACCTCATTAAAGTAGGTTGCAGTGCGTGTTAACATGCGCTGCCTCATTGGTACATTATTCCATTCAAACACCCTCTCACATTTCCTTATCCACCACTAGGGGTTGACCCGTTTAAAGATAGGAATCTCCATCTGGGGCATGGTGAACCCTTGGTGCTACCCATTATGCACACCATTCCTATCGTTACCATTCCTATCATTGCCAACCACCCCTTCCAACGTCTCTTCTGGGTCAGCTTCTATGTTAGCATTGGCTTGCCCCTTATTTCTCTCATCTCTATGCAATATAGGCTCGTTTCTATCTCTAGGGGGAAAGGTTTCAGCCATTCTTACCTAGTTTTGTCGTGTGAACATTAACATAAATTTTTGCATGTCATCCTGCAGTCTAGCCATTGATCCATCCAGCCTCTGCTCCATACCTTCTAATCTTTGTCCCATTCCTTCCGAGGCCCCTTCCATCCTGTTGTCCATAGCCCGGATCACCTCGCGGTTTTGGGCTTCTCCAGCCTCCTACCCATCCTATTTTGGAGTTTGGTCATTGTCGAGCTAACCTGTTGTAGCTGCGTTTCAAAATTCCTCATGCGGGTTCTATCTGCCATCCTGACTTCTACTGAAATGTCGAGGACCAGTGCTCTGATATTAGTTCGTCACAAACCCTGAAGTGACAAAGGGTGCAACCTACTAATTCGGTATGAATTAGTAGGTCAGTAGGGATCTTAGGAGAATGCAAGAAAATGAGAGAGAGATTTGAGAGAAAACGAGAGAGGAGTAGCCGAGAAGAGAATAGATTCTTCTAATTTTTCATAGCATCAACAAGCTGGGTCTAGAGGGTATTTAAGCCCTTAGCATGGGGTGCTGCCACAGCAGATCCCACCTCTAATAACTAACTCTTTTGTCTTTTCCCAGGCCCCTTTACACGTGGACCCCGCCTCTAAAATATCCTATCTTCTTACAGCTAGCATATTCCAACGTGTACAATTGCATAAGTAAATAAAATAAAACAGCACAGCATGAAAGGAAAGACTAATAAAACAGATCCGCATAGGCTGATGCCGCGCCATTGTCACCATGTGTGACAACATGTTCATGCTTTGAGGTTGTGACTCCAGTCCACTTTAATGCAACGAAACAAATGTCTGGGAAACAGGGTGTTTTTATTGAAGACAAAGGAGCAGGTCCACTATGTGCAACTGTTGCTTAATTAATTCTGGCTAACAAGATAATTCTAGACAAGAAGAAAAATGTCCACTTGTTTGCACACATCAAGAGAACATGTGTATCTATGAAATGTTGCAGAGTAAAAGTACACACAATGTAAGCATTACCTGGACCGGGCCTGAAATTTTTAAAAGCATCTTCAGCATTAATGCGGCACTCAATGGAATGTCCTCTAAGAACAATATCTTCCTGTCAATAAGAGACCAGTAAAGCACCATCAGAACATTGTTTTTGATACCCAGAGTATTAAATGGAATCTCCAGTACCTGTTTGTAATGGAGTTTTTCACCCATGGCAACATGGATCTGCTCTTCAATCAGGTCAACAGAGGAAATCATCTCTGTTACAGGATGTTCAACCTAAGTTTTTTGTGAGGCAAACATTATACAAACTGTCATTAAAACCTGAAATCAAGTATATTCAGAAAACTCATCAATCTTCCATGGCACCTTCTTCTTACCTGGATCCGTGTGTTCATTTCCATGAAGTAAAATGAACCTCTTTCATCCAAAAGGAACTCAACTGTACCCACGCCAATGTAACCTATAGATGCTGCTGCGGCAACTGCAGCATCACCCATGGCCTTCCGCAACTCAGGGGTCAATGCAGGTGACGGTGCTTCTTCCAGCAACTTCTGATTCCTTCTCTGTAGAACCAAGTCATTTCAGTAAAACATGATGCTTTAAAAAGTAATATTCCTGATAAATAAAAGAAAAACCTACACATGTTCCCTAATTCATCACTGTGCTTATTCCAAAGTGAAATTTTCTTCTTTTTCCTAGGTAAGTCTATTGACGCTATTCTAATAGAACATTTTCACATACAACTGAAACAAGCTTCCACTTAATGAATTCATAAAGTACAATGCAGGAGAATTCTTAACCTTGAGCACAACACAATCCATAACATGGCCTCAGAAAGCAGAAGGCACGATTGATCTCTTGGGGATATTCTATGCAAATGAAGTTTCCTTGTCTTCTATTGTGCAAAAATTATGTGAGCCTAATACATTATTTTGTTTATCCTTTTTTTCTAGTTTTGTTTTGACTCAATTCACCAACATAACAGGTGGGAGATGAATTTGAGTTCAAAATACTAATTTAGGCAGGAACCAACCATGAATTGATAATATCAGATGTTAAACATGAATATAATTGTATATCCTCAATTTGCACTCATTTGCAATCATCCCTACCCCACCAATTGATATCCAGTACAACAAAAGCAAGTTTGAGGCATGTGCCTTGAATATCTTTAATGAGACCTCATTGAAAAAGGATACACGTGAAACTTGCTTTTGTCTCCTGAAGGTCTCATATCAATCATTTCATAGAAAACCCAGTTGTGGATATGTAGCTCAAACAAACCTTGTCTCTTTCCATCCCAAGGAACCAAATAAATAACGGATCAGAACCCTTCCTTTCCTTCCAATTAGTGAGATTCCATCTCTTAAATAGGAAACTTTGGTCAACCCTGACTACACGGGAAAAGATTTTTCTTCCTTGGTACTAGGACTTTTTATCATTTCCAGCTTCCTCACAAGCTCTTTCTTATCAGGAACATCTTGAAATCAAGTGGGTAGCATTTCTGAACTTCAAGAGTGCAATTTTAAAAAAAACACACATTTCACATGTATCCTTTTTCAATAAGGAATAAATCTCACTCCCATATGACTAGTTCAGGCCTAATGCAAATGGGTATTTTTTAGAATTCATATGCTAAAGATAAGTTTTCGTTCAGCTTCATTGATGGCTCATAAATAAAAAGTAAATATACCAGATTAGTTATTTATACCTGAATACTGCAATCACGCTCTCCAAAGTGGACAACATTTCCAAACTTGTCAGCAAGAACCTGTAAAGCCCAATGATTTGGTAGTGGTGAATTAAAAGATTGCAACAGGATCAAGTTTTCAAAAAAAACAATGCCAGCAAATACACTCTCATCCCCATCTAAACTTCTTGGCATTTTTCTTGTTTTTTAATTTTTGGAATATATCATATCATGTGTCAGAATGAAAATGCATTGAGACACTTCAATTTTTCACGTAAAGGTGAACAAGTGGCTCCCTATGGTACAATCTGAAAATTCAGTATGCTTTTTTTCTAAGGACCAGCTCTCTGAAACCCCAGGCTTATTTTAGTCTATCACCATCCACATGTCTATTGCATATCAACAGATGCATGACAAATGGTATGACTAGAAAATTTGCTGGGATGCACTAAAAATTTAGTATCTGTAATCCACTAACAGCAGCACAAGCCTCCTGTAAGGTTCTTAAACCAATTTCAGACATCAAACTGGATTGAAGAATTTCCCAGATAACCAACGCCAAAATTCAATTAAATTTTATATGGAAAGAAATTTAACACAAGCCTCCTGCAAGGCTCTTTTTTTTTAACGGCAAAAAAAAAATTAGGAACCTTTGTCAATCCTATAACCAAATAAATAAACAATTACCTATGTACCCTAAACTGGTGGAGATTTGGACAAGTCTGGTGAGCATCTATACAGGGAACAAAATGTTGTTTATTTCGCATTTCCATGTCTGAGAAGACCAAAGCAAAATGCTAGTAGAAAACCAAATTTAAACGCTTCTTTAGGGATATTACAGGAACCACTGGAACTCTATTAAACATTTCTAAAACAACATGATGATCTTCTAGTTCTTGCTAGTGGATAGAATGAATCTATGGTTCTCTATTTCTTTTCTACAGGGTTTGCTCCCTTTAAGGCATTTTTTGTGTTTTATATGAACTGTCTTGTTAAAGAAAGATTCTAAAACAATGTGTAACTTTTGACACTTATTAAGAATATTTAACATTTTTCTATTTACCTTTTTTCTTCAAAGAAAATATTAGACTAATATGGAAACAGCACAATGGCAAGAAATTTGATCCTTACATATAAGATTTACGCACAAAAGTAGGTGGGAACTTAGATACCACTTCCTACAATAGCATGATTGCCCAATGAAATTTATTTAATAATAGAATGAATTGTTTGATTCACTGTCCTAAATGGTTTAATCATTTTCATGATACTTTTGGCAGTGCCTAAAATTAGTCCCACATTCAGAAGATACAGTAAGTTATATGAGGAAAGCCAATAGCCCAGCAAAGAGGAATTTTCAAGTTAACATTCTTGGTCAGCTGATATTAGCTAACCGATAATTCCACAAAATGTAACTTCACTTCAAGCAAATGGCAGTAATCATGCAACATCCAGTCACAGAAATAACTTTAGTGGATAGTGCGAGAAGTATATAAATAGTAAAAAATGGCTCAGATGTCAGATTAATCTAAGTTCTTGCATAGATGGTTCCTTATTATGATCCAGTGTTCTCTTCCCCATGGTTCCAGATTAATCTAAATTCTTTCTCATTTCTACTTCCTTTTTTCTATTGATAGGGTTAGTTATAGTTTTTCATGCATGCAACCCAAGGAATTAGGAAAACCACAGTATAATTTCTTGGATTTTATGAAAAAAATAAGAGAAAATAATTACCTGGAACTCAATATGTCTTGGATTTTGAATGTACTTCTCCAAATAAACACCATCATTTCCAAATGCAGCTGCGGCCTCACTCTTAGCTTGCTGTTAGAATAAGAATGTAAATACTTAAAGACAAACTTTTTACAACCTTTCATATAAACGCTTACAAAGAAACAGTTTATCATCTCATCATTTTTTATTGCAACATATCATATCAGCATGTAAAAGAGAGGAAAAAGAACCATTTTTTATTGCAACATTTCATTTTTTTTCTCTCTTTATTATTTTCTTTTTAACTCTGACAAAGCACAAATACTTGTCTCGCATACACTGCACTAATGTACATAGACCGCAAAATACAGGAATAATAAACAATAAAAATACAGCCCCTGAGTGACCAAGTGATTAAACAGTTGCAGTAGCAATTAGAAACAAAACAGTTGCAGTAGCAGAAATTAGAAACAAATTGTTTAGACACAAGCAAGATGATTTTATATTCCTTTTTGCAGTACAACTCTCAAAGAAAGCTCGAAATTTTGAAACTTATTAATAATCCAGTTAGCATACTTCAGCAATATCCAGTGTAGGGGCATAATACTGCATATAAAAAGCACTTTAGGTTATGCATTATCAGAACTTAAGGGCCTCTTGCAGAAAGAGAAATACCTGCAACAACTTCACAAACTCATCAGGTTCTTTAGCAAGACGCATTCCACGCCCTCCACCACCTGCTGTTGCCTTTTGAAACAGTAGTAGTTAGATATGGAAGTTCTTTTTCATGATAATTTTGATTATGAATTGAATAATTAGTTATATGGCAACATTATCATATTTTGTTTCATCAATTGACAATTGGCTAAAAGGAGAGGCTGATTTGCAAAAAAAATTAATATTAGGACGTCAATATCATTTCCCATATCTCAACAGGGGGTGTATTAGTCCAATATCTCAACAGCGTGAGGATGCATTTACGATTTCTCTCAAATACTTCTGTTGCTTTTGTACAAAATGAAGTTTATAAAAGTAACTCTAGCATAAAATGGAAAATTAATGAATAGTTATAGAGGAACTTGATAGTTCAGGTACATGTCCAACTGGGTATATTGAACCATTATGCTATAAGGTAAGTGCCTGGTATCTGAAATCAATACTTCAGAAATTTATTTATGTCTAAAGTGCATGATACGGTAATTGATTAGACTCTTAGATCTGGTCACACTTCCACAATGCATCTTCATCAACAAGTCTACATTGTTAATTTTCATTATAAGACAAGAAATTGGGTCGAAGGAATGTCTACAGGATAATCCACACGGGTCCTATACGAATAACGCAAAGTTAATTTTACCTTAATCATGACAGGAAATCCAATCTCATCTGCAAGCCTGACAGCTTCTTCTGTACTCTACTAAGACCATAATTATTAGAAAGAAAATCAAATGGAAGCAAATAGATAGCTAATTAATGGATGATCTGTGAGTGATGCTTGAAACACTGGTCAAACTGATACCTGCAATAATCCATCACTTCCTGGGACAGTTGGAACACCAGCATTCTTCATTGTTTCCCTGGCAGTTGATTTGTCACCCATGACACGGATACTATCTGGCTGCAAAATCACAACCAGGCTTCAATTCCTTTGAAGGATTTTATAGGAAATAACAATTCATTTCCTGAAATTGCAGTTAGCAATCCAAAAGGTAACCAACATAATATTCATTATTTATCAGATGCAACAAAAGGAAAAGCAGCACATAGCATTCCGACTAAAACTAGTTTAGCAAATATGCAGAAAAGGACTGTGGTTTAGCAACCAAGCTAACTGAATTTGAATTACATAAGGTAAAATGTAAGTACCAGATAAACATACTTGCTTCACATTATGGGGGAAAAATTGCTGCACTTCTTAAAATGAAAACTTTCATTTGAAGTACTTACATTTGGCCCTATAAAATTTATGCCATGCTCTCTGCACATTTCAACAAAAACTGCATTCTCAGCAAGGAAACCATAACCAGGATGCAACATCGTACACCCACGGCTGATAGCAGCAGAAAGGACATTGGGGATCAATAAGTACCTGTAAGAAAAAGAAATATCTCTTAACCACTCATGCCAGGAACCAGATGGAGGCAGGGAAAAGAAATAAAGAATAATGTTTTAACAGTTGCGTAATCAGAAAAACATACCATAGAAATGAACTTATAACAAAATTTAAAATAACAGCTTGTTCTTTCTTATAATTTAGTTTATATGTTTCATATTGTTATAGAGTTTGAAACACCATACAATTTACAAGTGATGGTTACAAACAGATATAAGTGGGAAGTCACAGAATATTGATATAGAAACGAGTGGTAGGGAAAAAAATGCAAAAAGAGGCACTTCAAGTATAGATAGAGGCAATAGAAACGACACTAAATAGGTTTGCTCAGCAGCTTATGAAACCGTCCCTGAAGCAAGACTGAAGAAGAAAACCAAGAAGCTAACTTACATTCATACATAACATTGGTAGGAGCAAAATGGTCCATGGACCTAATTACAACACTCCTAAGTCCTTTCATCCTTATCATAACCAATAAATAGAGTCTTTCCTAGTATTGTGAAATAAGAGTATTTTCATGTCATAAGTTAGGGTGGTGAAATTCAGGTGGGGTCTAACATTGCTCCCCCTGATGGATGCCAGATTATAGTTAGGTAAATTGTCCAATGGCAATGATGATATATTCAAAGTTTCATCAGAGGGTAAAAAATATGGGCACTAGAGAAATCCAAGGGCAAAAATAAAACAACCCATGCAAACAACAGCAACACTTTTATGCAAGTGTGACTTTGAATCAGCAGCAGAGATCGCTCACTGCAGCTAGAGCATTGCAAATTCCTTGTGTCTCATCTCCTACATCACTTCCTCAGAATGGGAGCTTGGTAAACAGTGTTTACCCTTTTATATGGCAATTGATTGTCAAGCAATGCTTCAAATTTTAGATTCAAAGGGTCCTAGATTCAAATACCTCATATGTATCATTTTTCCAATGTACATTGTGGTGCACACCCTGTTTTTCATTCTTGCAACCCATTGAATCTAGTTATCATGTCATTACTCGCCCAGGACGCAAAAAGGGTTCCAAAGGAGTGATGCTCTAAAGCTGAGATAGATATTTGGAGCAAATCATTATATGAACATAAGATGATCTAAACATTTTTTTACCCCATTACAATATAGAAAACCAAGATGATCACGCCTGAATCTGGCACAAAGATAATCATTATATGAACATAAGATGATGATAAATGATGGGGTAATTTAAGCCCAAGAACAACCAATTACGAAATAAGATAAATATAGCCTTCAAAGGTAAAAATTACATACCATTTTTGATAAACAAAAATTTTATATTCTCAATGATGGTAATATTGTTAAAGCAACTATTTCCTCACATTTGCAATTCTATTGCCATCATTCTCAAGAGAAATAAACACACTAGTTATCTAGCACCAAAATATTGATTATAGACTCCAATAATTCAAGAAGCAGAATAAATAAGCTAAAAGAAATAGGTGAACTCACGATTGGTTGCTTGGTGCTTCACCTATGCAAACTGATTCATCAGCCAGTTTCACATGAAGTGCATCCTTGTCTATGGTTGAGTAAACAGCAACACAAGGTATCCCCATCTCATGAGCAGTTCGAATTACACGCACAGCAATTTCACCTCTGTTTGCTACCAGAATTTTTTCATCACGACATGTGGCATAAAGGGCACCTCCACGTTTTCCTGACTTACGACTAACTTGAGCAGCTCGAGCCCTCTGCCGAGGAAAGTTCACCCTGCTTCCCACCGTAACACTACATTGGAGGCTTCTAGTTCCTCTAGCTCTCCCCATAAATAAACCCTTGAATTATAAAATTTTATATACATGTTTAGCTCAGTTGCATAAATTGGGAAGAGCCAAAGAAAGACTAAAAACAATGTGGCTTTTGAACATCACAAATACATCAAACCTTGCCAAGTATTACAGGTGCAAATTAGACATATTCATTAAGAATTGCACTATCACCATGTCATCTAGTCATTTCATCAATTTGAACTTAATGCTCATCCATCTCCCTTAATGCCACATCAGATCACACTTCACCAATGAGCTAAAAGAGATTTTGTATTTTCATGATTACTTCACAATAAGCCAGGATATACACAGTGGATAAGATTACAAATTCCATCATATCAAATACAAATATATACATTGAAGAAAGCGACAACGCATCCATGTTGGTGACACTACTATGCTATAGTTGGAAGTTGGAACTAGGCTGCATCGATTAAAAACAAAAGCAATTATGCACATACGTTATCCACCAACCCAATCATAAAAGAAACGATAATAATAAATATTAATTGAACTTTTTTGAAAAATATCAAGACATTTTCTTATTATTTTCTAACCCTACCAAAAAATAAAAGTAAACGAAAAAATCATCTTCAGTACCTTCATTTTGGTTTTCCATCTTTTCCCATTTCCATTTATTATCCCTCAAACAAAGCCTAGCTCCGGTCCCAACGTTAAAAGTTCAAATTCTATCTAATTGAACGAATTTGTCGATGCACAATAAATCACTCAGATGCTTCATGAAACAACGGAAGGAACGCCGGACTATCACGAAGATGCACGCTAAGATAAATTTGAGCATTCTAGTGTCCATAGTCAAAACTTAAAAGGACTAGGCAGAACAATTCGATCTCATAACGAAAGAAGCTTGCGAACACAGTTACAGCAAACTTGAAAATTGCAAGCGGAGACAACAATTAGAAGCAAAATAACCATAAAGAGGAAGACGAGGAAGTGGAACTTACAGGAGAAGAGTGGACAGATTTGCAGAATGTCATGGCAGAATCCATTTCCGAATCAAGCAGGCCTACAAAGAAGAAACACACATCTTCTTCAATTTAGAAAAAAAAATCATACTAATCGAGACGGTGGGGAAGTCACAGTGGTTGCTAGATCTGATTCTCTCAACTCAGATCAACAGAATGTAGGTTTCAGCAAGCTTACCCTTCGAGTAGAGAGAGAGGGAGAGAACGCAGTGGATTGGAATGGAAATGGAGAAATATAAGCAAATTGAGGGGAAGAAGGCGACGACGAAACCGAGGCGGTGCTCGGAGCTCACAGATTGAATGCTCCGTCAATTATGTTGGAACTTCCAAGTTAGCCTACATCTTTTTTAATTTTTTCTTTTTTTCTACTCCTTTTTAGTTCTAGCTTTAGTTTTTTTTGCGTAAAATTCAACGAGAAGTATTTTTAAACATTTTTTTTGTGTTTCATTAAATAGTTTAGTGTTTTACTAAAATTTCGAAAAAATAATTATAATGTTATTAATTATTTTATAAATTTGATCAGTTCAAAAAATATTGTTAAGTGTATTTTATTTTATTTTATTTATTGGGTGTTGATTTGAGTAGGTTGGAGTTGGATGTTTCCGTTTGATCGGACAGAGACAAAAGTAGATTTAGTTGTCCAACTAAGCAGGCCCTAATGGACCGGACGGTTCGGATGGTGGGCTAAATTTAACTGGGCTGGGTTCCCCGACTAGCCATTGCCAACGCATTTGTCGCCATTGGCCACCGCCATTGAGGTTTGTAGAAATTACAGAAACGTTTTTAAGGTTTTTAAAATTACACTAGCCAACTCTATTTTTCAGATATGTCGCACTCCGCAACTGATTAATCATTAATCAAAACAATAATAAAGATAAACCTAATCAAGATAATTTACAGATAAATCTAATTAATCTGATTATTATCTTGACATCCTTTATTTCCCAAACTGAAGTTCATTCAAAAAAAAAAAAAACTTGAATTTTTAACAAGACTTATAGAAAATAGGATCATTGAGCACAACTAAATTATCAAAATATATTTATACATCATGATGCATAAATAAGTAGTCGTCCAAAAGGAAAAACCAGAAACATGACTGATAGACTTAATTCAGAAATCATAAAAATTTCATCCAAATATCATACATATCAAAATAAAAGACTTTTAATGGTAGCAAAATACCATGAAATTAGGACAGAGATCAATAAAAGATTTCTAATGATATTAGAATCCCATGGAACAAGAACAAAAATGGTATCAGAATGCCATGAATTCTAGAACTAGAGTCACATGAGAATTTTCAATGCAATCAGACTGCCATACGACAAGATTAGAAATTGCCGAAAGAATTACAATGGGATTAGAAAAAATACCATGAATTCCAAAACAAAAGTCAAAGGAGGATTTCCGATGGTATTAGAATCCCATAATTATTAAAGTGATGAAAAACTCTTTAATTTAAGTAATTTCAATAGTATAACAGGTATTTTTATATGATCATATAAAGACAAATTAACATCAATGTTAAATTATTTTTTTTCTTTTTAACCTTTTATACATGAGACAAAATAAAGAAATATTAAATTTATTTAAATGAAACAACGACCAACTTTATATTCACTCATCATCATCAAATGCATCCCAAAGAACAGGCCTGCCCTTGAACAGGGGCAATCAGTGCGATCGCCCTGGGCCCATTATTCAAAAGAGTCCAAAATGTTTTTAATAAGTATTATATTATATAGATTATAACTATTAATTGATTTAATATTTTGAAAAAAAAAAAGACCTCGTTCCACTCCTGAAGAAGAATAATGCCCAGTAATGCTGGGTGGACTTCAACGGACTTGAAATCTGCTGAAGGATAGCGGACTTGAAGTCCGCCTTTTGGTTCGCTTAATGTTGGACAGACTCTTCAAGTCCGTTAATCTAAGATTCTAACCTGATCCTTGTGAACTTTCTGTAGAAGGGGATTTCTCAAAAGAGGTTTCTCAAATTTCAGCTTATGTTGTTCTTTGTTTATTCTTTGAAGTATTAAAATTGTATTGCCTTTCTTTGTATTGTTTCTGTTTTCAAGTAACAATACTTAGTAAGAAAAACCCATTTGAAAGTCAAAAAAGAAAAAGAAAAAGAAAAAGATAGAGAGAAGAATTAACTTAATCTCAAAAGAGAGCTCTGGATAATTTTTTTCAAAACAAAACAAATAGTTCACTTGATAACTCAACTGAAGATTTAGTCAATGAATCTGAGCAACAAAATCATGTTGAAGAATTTGTAGGAATTGATAATGATTTAGTCAATGAATCTAAACAACAAAATCATGTGGAAGAATTGGTAGGAACTGAGAATGATTTTAATGCACGGGTAGGTGACTTAGGTGAAGATGAACATGTTGAAAATGAAAATTTTGATCATCTTTGTAATAATGAAAACAGTGAACCTGAAGGTGTAGAATCAAGTTTTCCTTTAAATATTTTTTATCCTAAAATTTAGAATAATCTAAATGAAAAAATGAGAGCTTTACTTGTAAAAAAATGTCCTACAAGAGATAATAATATCAAATTTCCCAATGATGAAAACATAAGACATTTTTCCTTGACTTATTACATGAGAAAGTTACCAAATAGAGAGACTCATGACAGAAAATAGCTAGTATACTCAAAATAATTGGATGAGGTATTTTGTTTTTGTTGTAAGTTGTTTAAGACAATGTGTTGTAAAAGCCAATTAGCAAACGAAGGACTTAGACATTGGGAACATCTTAGCGAGAGGCTTAAACAACATGAAAACAACATTGAACATATAACTAACATGAGTTCTTGGATTGAATTACATAACAAATTGAAAAAAAAAATGAAACAATTGATAAAGGCATACAAGAACAAATTAGGAGAGAGAAGGAACATTGGAAACATGTTTTGGTAAAAATAATTTATGTTGTCAAATGTCTTGCTAAAAAGAATATTGCATTCCGTGGAACAAAAGAGAGAATTTATGAATAAAATAATGGTAATTTTTTAGGTATATTGGAAATGGTTGCAGAATTTGATCCAATAATGCGAGAACATTTTTGACGAATTCAAAATGATGAGATTCACAACCACTATCGAAGCCATAAGATTCAAAATAAGCTGATAGCTTTGCTGGCTTCAAAAGTTAAAAGTGCAATCATTGAGAAAATCACACAAACAAAATATTTTTCAGTGATACTTGATTGCACTCCTGATTCAAGTCACAAGGAACAAATGACTTTGATAATACGGTGTATGGATGTGTCAAGAAGTCCAAGGAAAATAGAAAAATACTTTTTAGAGTTTTTAATTGTGAAAGATATATCAAGATTAGGACTTTTTAATGAATTGCAATCTATCCTATAATCCCTTGGTCTTAAAATTGATGATGTTAGAGGACATGGTTATGATAATGGCTCTAATGTGAAAGGAAAACATCAAGGTGTACAAAGAAGATTACTTGAAATAAATCCTAGAGCTTTGTTAATGCCATTTGATTGTCATTCTCTTAATTTAAAACTATGTGATATGGTAAACTGTTGTGTAAAAGCGAAATCCTTTTGTGGGGTGGTTCAACTCATTTATTGTGTTTTTGCTAATTCTACAAAGCGTTAGAAGATTTTACAAGATGGTTTAACTCTCAAAACATTGTCAACTACACGTTAGGAAAGTCGTGTAGAGAGTGTTAAAGCAATAAGATCCCAAATTGCTCAAATAAAATAAGCTTTATTTAAAGTAGTAGAAACTAGTGAAAATGCAAAAACAAAAAGTGAAGTAGAAAGTTTAGCAACACATGAATTGAAAAATTTTGAGTTTTTATTAGGCATGATATTTTATTGAAAATTAACTTAGTCAGCAAAAAGTTATAATCTAAATATATGTGCATTGATGTTGTTTTAAAAAATTTGGAAGGGCTCATTTCTTTTTTTGAGAATTATAGAGAAAATGAATTTGCATATGCTATGATTGAAGATAAGACTATTGCTTGTGATATGGGGATTGAACCTGAATTTCCTAAAAAATGTCAAAGTCATAGAAATAAACAATTTGATAAGAATGCTAATGATGAGACAGTACAATCAGTTGAAAAATCATTTAGGGTCAATTATTTCATCTGTGTAGTGGATGTGACTCTTTCTTCATTAAGGAGTAGATTTGAACAAATGCAAATATATGATGGTATTTTTGGATTCTTGTTTAATTCAAAGAAGTTAACTTCATTGGGTGATAAGGAATTGAAAAATTGTTGTGTGAAGCTTAAAACTACTTTAAGAAATGGTGAGTCTTTTGATGTTGATGCAAGTGATTTGTTTTCAGAGTTATAGGTGCTGCAATATCTTTTACCATCAGCAGTAAACACAACACTTGAAATTGTAGAGTTTGTAAAAATATGGACTATTTTTCAAATATTTTAATTGCCTATAGAATACTATTAACTATACCTGTGACTATAACATCTGCAGAAAGAAATTTTTCAAAATTAAAATTATTAAAATCTTACTTGAGGTCTATTATATCACAAGAAAAGCTAAATAGGCTAGCAATATTATCCATTGAAAATGAAATGTTAGAAAAGCTTGAATTTGAAAGCATCATTGAGAATTTTGCTTCTCAAAATGCAAGAAGAAAATCATTTAAATAATACTTTTTTAGTTGTGATTTTGTTATTTTTCATCTTATCTTGCAAATGGTGATGATATTTTGCTAGTTGCTAAGGATGCAAAGGGATTTTAAGTAGGCTGTTGTTGTTTACTTTGGCTATTGAGGAAGAAAATATATTTTTGTTTTGCTGGTTGCTGATGATGCAAAGAGATTCAAGTAGGTTGTCTTTGGTTATTGAGAATGTAAAGACATTTTTGTTTTGTTGGTTGCTAATGCTAAGGATGCGAAGGGATTTCAAATAAATTGATGTTATTTTGCTTCAGCTATTCAGTATGTAAAGAATTTTCTTTTTTTTGGATGGATGAAAAAGAATTTATTTTACTGGATGAAAAAGAATTTGTTGAATTGTTATAAGTAGTTATCCTTTTCTATATTGTAATATTTTATTCTAAATTTTAATATATTGAAGTTTGAATCGATACAATTTATTTGACTTAAATGTTAAATTTTTAGTTAATTTGGATAGATTAGATCTTGGTTGAAAAATAAGAGTGAGTTAATCACTAAATTTAAATATATATATATAGGGGCCTAATTTTAACTTTTACCTTGGGCCTAAAAAATTTAGTATCGACATTGCCAAAGAACTACATAAATATGAATAAACAATGTGTCACAATGTCTTAGAATGTAAAATTATATATCAAGAACACATATATAACCAATATGAAAGAAATTAAGGTTGCCTTCTCTTTGTGTTTTTAATTTTTAGTTTTGAGTTTTTATATTTTAGCGAGAATTCAATTGCGTGTCAAACAATTTATTTTATTATCATTTATTATTATTATTGAATTTTAATTTCTATTTTTATTTTATTTTTTGTTTTAATTTTTACTAGTAAATTAAAAAAATAGTAGCTGAACGTTGCACTAAGTTATAAAAAAATTATTGAATTTTAATTTGTAATAAAAATATTACTAAATTTTTTTCTAAAATATAAAAATATCACTGAATTTTAGTATTATATATAAGTTCATAACTACTGTCACTTATCATTAAGAATTAAATTTGATCGAAGAATTAAACGATTACTAAATTTAGTACTAAAATATAAAAAGATTATTGAATTTTATATTAAATTAAATATAGAAAAGTTACATTTTTATATAACATGATATTTTAATATCATATATAAGTTTACGTTGTTAGTCACGTTAGTAATTCATTAGTTTTTTTAAATTATAACTTATCATAATTATAAAATTATATATAGAACTAAAATTTAGTGATTTTTTGTATCTTAATAAAAAATTTAGTAATGTTTTTATTATAAATTGAATTTATGTGATTTTTTTATATATTAGTGAAAAGTTTAATGGCTATTTTTTTTTTTTTTTGTAATTTATCCAATTTTTAACGGTAGCCTAGGGACATGCGTTTGCTGTTGCCGTTCCACGTGCCACGCGCCGATCGTCTCTTTCATTTTTCCAATCACTGTCTGATCACTGGGATCCCTGTTTTCTTCCGATTTTGGCTTTTTTTTTACCTCTTTTGCTTTATCTCTCCTTTCTCAATCTTCTTTTACCATCGAAGTGCAACCAACGTTGCGACTGGTTGGAAAAGAGGGCTATGCCAGTAAAGATGCAGCGGCAGATTGAGCAGGTGGAGGGTAGTGGGGCTGCGAGGCTGAGGGAGGCTAGCGGCAATGGGAACTCGATGGCATCAGATCGGCGACGAAGGGGGAATGGATCGATGTCTGGGTCTTGTACCACTTACCAGCGAAGATGAAGACGAGGTGGTTGTTCCTTTTTGGATAGTGGTGCACGCTAGGGAGTAGGAGGATCATTTTCTTCACAGGGCCTCGGAGCAGCAGCGGGGAGGCTAGCAACGGTGAGGGAGCTCGGTTCTTCTCCGACGTCGACCAAAATGTACGATTACTAAGATCTGAGAAGAGAGCTTCAGGATTAACAGTGGGTGAAATCTGAGCACTGCGATGCCGAGGCTAGGGAGTAGCATCGGCAATGTAGAGAGGGAAGGAATGGAAATTAAAGGTGGATGACGTACGGACATGGGTTTTGCCACCAGTGAATATATCTGACTGAAGAAGGCAAAATGGCAAGGAAAGAAAAAAATTGGTGGAATTGAGAAAACGAAAATAATCAAGGCTAACCGAAGAAATTATAGGGCATATATAGGAACAATAAAACTGAATAATTAGAGATTGGGTTTTGATGGATTCAACAAAACATGAAATTCCTATAATTAATAAGGTTCTGATGTTATATTAGAATAAAATATAAAAAATAAATTGTGTAAATAACAAAAATAATATATTG
Organism: Diospyros kaki; assembly: GCA_036245055.1. Classification (NCBI taxonomy): domain Eukaryota; kingdom Viridiplantae; phylum Streptophyta; class Magnoliopsida; order Ericales; family Ebenaceae; genus Diospyros; species Diospyros kaki. The sequence goes on along the minus strand of BSEG01000006.1, from coordinate 6,672,006 downwards.
TAATACCTGAAAATTTCCGTGTAAGAAATATAAAATTTCAAAGGAAATCGGTATCAAAATAGTTCGAGAAAATGACTGAATTGACTAAAGGGAACGCTTGGGGGTTCAGGCACCTAAGGAAATGGGTATATACCTATTGAGCATCTCGAGAAATAATTTTTAACATCCAGAGAAATTGAATCAGAGATAATTTTTAGTACAGTTTCAGATTGGGTTGAATAATTGAATTGTACTAAGGAACTTTTGAAATGTCAACGAAACCCTTTAAAAAGTTAAATTTAGCCTGTTAAGCAACCCTTCAGTGGTATCGAGATGAAACAAGAAGGTTTCGTAGGTAAAACATAGGTGCAGACCAAAGTGTAATTTTTGAAAGTTTCTGAGGGAGGTCAAAGCAACATCATTTCCGAGACTTAAGGGGTCAAATGAAAAGTTTAGAACGTAAAGACCTCAACAGAAATTTTGGGAAACTTAGGGGCCTTGTGGAAAGGGCCAACAATGCAATTCAAAAGTTGTGAGGTGAAAATGCAATTTTAGAAAAAGTTTGGCAGCCATGGTTGACCAAGCTTCTGGCCACCCATTCCATCACCGCTTTTGGCCACTGGAAACTCAAGGAAAAAGGCTAAAAGACCTTTGGGCTTGGCCAAGAGCAATCCATGGCCGACAAAAAGGATCAAAACAGATGAAAAATCGACCGAAAGTGGTTGAAAGATCGCCCACTGTAAATTGATTTTGGGGCCATTTTTCGGTGAGTTTGGATGCATCTAAGGCACGGGAAGGCATTAATGGCCTTGGAGGAAGCGATATTTTTTGTTTGGAGGTTCGATTTTGGGTATAAAAGGGAGCTCAAAGTAGCCAAAAATTTTCAAAGTTGGAGCTCAAAATTGGGCACGTTAGAGGGCAAATTGAGCAACAAAGATAAAGGGTTTTTGATCCTTGAGGGTAATAGATCATTTATGGAGAGTATGGTGAGCAAAAGAGCTGAAACGAGGGAGATTCGAAGTGTCATCGGAGACCTAGACGGACTGTCTAGCCGAGACTTAGAGCAATCGGTTGAGCCACTTCTAGTGTTCCTTTCAAGCCATATCAGGTACTATTAGGATCGACTAGCCTTGTAATTTCACAAGATTCAAAAATCTAGATTTTTTAATGTACCAGCGCTAGAGAAGATGACATGCACGTGTGCTTCACACGCCAGTCTCACTAGCTCTTTCACGGGCTGGCGTGTGCGGGCACGTAGGGCCTTGTTATTTTCTGAGTTTTTTTTTAATATTCTTAGAAAATTATTTTAGCTTTTATTATGTAAAAATATTTAGAAAAATGTGGATGTATGTATTTATTTTGGATTATTAAAGAAAATAATTGGAGAAAAAAATAGAGAAAAAGATAAGAAAATTGTGAAAAAATAAGTTTTATTGATTACTTAAATAAATATCTTAGATAGGGTGCTTTTGGATTTGAGGTGAAGTAGTTGGTACGATTTTCGAGACTTAGCATGTAAATCGAGGCAGTGCACGCTTTTCAAAGAAGTTTAAATCCTAAGTTAAAGGTGAGTGGTTTTTTTCCAAAAGTTTATACATATTATGTATTGTCTATATTGAGCATGATAGTCACGATAATGGCTAAGTTATATGTATTACATGAGCATCTTGTCATATTTATACATGTATTATTGCACCGATATAGATTATGATATTTGCATGACACAATATTATTAGTATATAGATACTCGTGCATAGGATTGGAATGTCGCCTTAATAGTATAATCGTAATTCCCTAAAGACAAATCATGAAACAACGTTAGGATTATCCTGAAAGCAGGTCGGGATTCTGCCTAGCGTTCTGTGTCAGGCCGATGGCGCAGAAAAGTTACACTAGGGCATGAGTTCATTTACATTACTGCATCATGCATTCATGTAATTGACATTTTAACCCTCATTTAGAAGATTTATCTTTTAATGTTGGATGTATATCCTTAGAATATTTCACGTTCTAGGCGAGTCGAGCAACTGGAAGGACAAGGGTGTGGTTGAAGCTTGATCGTGATATGAGTCATTATGGGCCCTATGCAGGGCTAAGTTCAAGTTGTTTCATTTAATTATGTTATGTGGCTTTCAATGGTCATTGTAATGATGTGATGAGTAGACGTTATGTATGAAACCATGTGTGTTATAGTTTTTTTTAGCTTTCGATCCTATTCTGCTAGAAATTATGAATTTCATTTCTTTAATATTAATTTTGAGAATTATTATCATTATGCAAATGTGTTGAAGATTTTAGTTGGTTCATGTATACAAAAAAAAAAAATCCTAACATATGATATAACACCCTGAAGAGATTGGGGTGTTACATATATGCTGTTATATATTATTATTACAATTATAAGACAAAGATAAACTTTATTATCTCTTATTAACTTAATAAAAGTTCAACTCAAACTGAAATTTAAAATAAAGAAAAGTGAACCTCATCGATAAGGGTGTTCATCCTATCTAAATCAACCCGGATCAAAATCAAGATTCTTAAAATTTTGAACCAATAACTAGACTTGTAAATAATCGAGAATGGATTGGATTATATCCGTTTGGTCCAAATCCATCTAGTGTATATATATTATATAGACACACACACATACGTACGTTTTTTTTTTAATATATATATAATTTTAATTTTTAAATAATGTTATTTAATTTATATTAAAGAATGTTAATGGCACAATTCAAAACTCTCTCTCTCTCTCTATATAAAAAATTAATATCATCCAATTGGTCTAGCCAATTTTTAATTTTAGAACAGAAAAGACCAAAGATCGACAGATATCTTTAAGCGAACCGAAAACTAATACAGTGGATTCAAATTAATTTTTAAGTTTGAAATTAAAAATTTAAACGGCCCCGCCTACACAGTGACAGCCAATCTACTCATTGCGTCATTCTTCCCTTGCACAGCCGCCTTCGGGTCGCTTGAAGTTGAAGCAATCAAGTCTCTCTTGCCTCCCGTATACGGTGAGCTTCTCCAAATGCTTCAAGTAGGGCGGATATAACATAAGATAAAATGTTGGTTTGCTTTAAAATTTTCAAGTTAGAATAATTATTTTCCAGATAGTCTATTTATATTTATATGTCTAGACAAATTTCTTAAATTATATAATTTTAACTTTAGTTGGGATGTCAATAACAGTAATATTGACACAACACAGTTTATCTATATAATAAAGCAAGAATATTTTTGAAATTGAAAGACAAATGTGAGGGGGATATTTTTGAGTGGTTGAGATCGATGAATGATTGAGATTAATGGCTCAGATCAATTCTTTTTCTCCCCCAAAACCATCCCATCCTCCCTCACCTCACGCACACACTCTGCCCAACCCGTTAACACACGCACACGCTGCCCCTCTCTCTCTCTTTCTCTCTCTCACAGTCACCCACCCACGCCATCGTCGCCGCCCCCCTGTCATGCCCAACCAACAGCCGCTCAATCGTCGTCATCCCCCATCGGCCAGATCTGGGTTTGCTGTGAAGTTTACTTGTAGAGGAGAAAGCGGAGTAGGCCGTCGGTGATGACGAAGGTGAAGCGGCAGCAAGCAAGAGAAGAACGACAGCGAGAAATCATGGTCGTCGGCGGCGCTTGATAGCGACCGACGGGTGAGTTACAGGAAGAAGACTGAGCAGTCACGATGCAGGTGGACCTGATAAAGAAGACCGTTGGAAGCTCAATATGTGTGTAGCTTCACTGTGTATATATCTTACTGTGTGTATATATTTTATGTATATAGGTGTATATATTTTACTGTGTGTATAGATTTTATGTATATAGGTGTATATGCTTTATTGTGTGTATATATTTTATGTATATAGATTTTATGTATATATTGATTTGTCTCACTGTGTGTATATGCCTGAAGCTAACTGTGTGTGAGGCTCACTGTGTGTGTATGTATATATCACTGTGTGTGTATTACTCACTGTATACATTTCTTCGCTTGATGCGTGTGTGTATTACTCATTGTGTATATTTCTTCGCTTGATGCTCACTGTGTGTGTATTACTCACTGTGCATGTAATATATGATTCAATTTGATGCTCACTGTGTATTATTTCAGGGATTGGTTAAATTAATATATTAAGATTTATAATATATATTGGTATATATTGATAGTTCAAATAATATATATTTTTGTAGTCCCTGATTCAATTTTATTCACAATATATTATAAATTAAAATTAATTAGTATATATTTTTGTAGTTCTTGAAAACTCTTAATTAATTGTAGCACATAAATTATTGATCAAATTTGAGAGATCATACTTTTAAATACATCGTAGTTCAACTCTTAATTCTAAATTTTATTTAAATTTTGTTTTTCAACTTTATTTCATGCAATATAGCTTTAGTTTTAATTAAATTTATATTATGATACTCTTAATTCTAAAGAACTAAAAACAATCTCTTTATAAAATAAAAAAAATAAAAACAAAAATAATCTTCATAATTTATGTAGGATGATTTCTTTATTTTTTGATTTCAAATTTAAAATTATATTAAAAATAAAATTATTATTATTATTATTATTATCATCATCATACCTTAAAAACTTCAAGTCCAATTTCCCAGAAGCCCACTTAACCCAACATCAATAGTGAATCAAATTGGAAAACTTCAATCTAAATACTAATTTCACATTATTACGTAACTAAATTGAGAATACATGACATCAATGATAGTTAATGTTGTTATTCGCGATAAGCATTGTAATATCCCGAGAGCCCAAAGAAGTTAGAATATATCGAGGATAGTGTAAGAAAGGAAACAACACTAGCTGGATATCTTTTGGGCAGAATGTTGGCAAATAACTCCCAAGTTAAGCGTGCTTAACCTGGGGTAATCCAGGGATGGGTGACCCCCCTGGGAAGTTCGCGTAGACTCATCAGGGTAAGTTGTTCCGGTTCTTTCTATCGCTCGATCGAGATGTTACAGGTGGTATCAGAGCCGACCCCCGAGCCTCTGAGCGCGGTGGTGGGGCAAACCTTAGCGAGGAGGCTGAGTCCCGAGGGGGTGTGAGGCCCCTATGGGAGGTGCGTGTAGGCACCTTAGGCGAATCCCACATCGACTATGCACGGGGGGAGATCTGGGACTGGTTGTAAGGTCGCATGACGAGGACGTCATATACTTAAGGGGGGGAGAATGTAATACCCCGAAAGCCCAGAAAAGTTAGAATATATCGAGGATAGTGTAAGAAAGGAAACAACACCAACTAGATACTTTTTGGACAGAATGTTGGCAAAGAACTCCCAAGTTAAGCGTGCTTAACCTGGGGTAATCCAGGGATGGGTGACCCCCTGGGAAGTTCGCGTAAACCCATTAGGGTAAGTTGTTCCGATTCTTCCTATCACTCGATTGGGATGTTACAAACGTGACCTTAATACTATTCGCATTCATGAGGTAAGTATAAAATTCACTTGAACATTGTATATACACTAGCATATACCCGTGTCTAAAGGCACAGTGTAAATAATATTAATAGTGTGTGAGAATATGTATATGTCTGCGTTTGTATGTGTTCGCGACCATGAAAGGGGGAAGTGGCCATCAACAGTGCGGGAGAGGGGGTGGCCATCAACGACAGTGGCCGGGAGGGGGGTGGCGAGTGCCATGGCCGCTGGGGAGGGATGGAGGGAGAGAGGGGAGCCGATGGGTTCAGGGAACATGAATCAAGGTTCCTTGAATCCCAAAATTCAGGGAACTTGGGCTCCATGACTCATGAGATTTGAGGAATTCGAGATTCGGGGAACTTCGGTTCCCCGAACCTTGAAAGTCAGGGAACCTAGGTTCCCCGAACCCAGCATTCGCCACGGGCGGTCGCTAACGCCCCCTCCCCGGCCGGGCGCTGATAGCCGCCACCAACCCTCCCTCAGCCATCAACGTTCCTCGAACCCAGCGGCCGTCATGGGCGGCGGCCAACACCTCCCTTCTGCTCGTCGACCCGTTGATGGCCGCCTCCCCTCTACTGTTAATATTATTTACACCGTGCCTTTTATTTAAATACATGTGCCTCTATTATAAAGATACATTTATTTCGTGCCTTTACATAATGCATTTTAATTTTAATATTATTTACACCATGTCTTTAGGCATGTTTATATTCATTTTTTGATAATTTCGTATTTAAAAACTATACACATTGTCTTCAGATACGTGATATAAGTGAGTTTAGGTTTTCAGTTTAGTACGTGTTCAAATTCAATACTTGATTATTTCGTGTTCAAATTTAATATTTAATTTTTTTTAGTTGCATCGCGCCTTCAGGCACAAGTTATCTCTAGTTAACTTATACGTTAATAATATATATTTTTAATGTACTTACTTTGAATTACGTTATTTTGTTTTGTTATATACATGGCATATGGATGTAGAGGTGGATGTCGAAATGACATAATTTGAAATAAGTTTAATAATACTGATAGCTCATGACATGATAGTTTATTAGTTTAATTGTATTTATTAATTTATCTTCTTTTTTGTTGTATATAAGAAACGACTATAAATGTTTATATTACTAAGTGTGAAAAGATTTTAAATTCACAGGTTTATGTTTGTCAAGATAATTAGAGATATCCATTATATAATCTATAATACAACTTTGATATAACGTGGATGTGGTATAATATAAGAATATATATAATATGACTTTTTGTTAAAAAACAAAAATACAAATAATAGGTCATTTTAAAGAGGGTGTGGCAAAATCAATCAAGCTTTCCTAAAATTTGGGAACAAATGAAAATTTTGGTGTAGATTGTTCTATTTAGAGATTCAATTTGATTTGGGATTCGAGGTCTATTCTCTTATTAGCCTTTCATATAGTTTTGGTTTGGTTATTAAATTTTTATTTTGTATATACTTCTAACAATTTTATATAAATATAAAACATATAATATTTTTCACATAAAATTTATTTAGATGTATTTTTAGAAAATATATTTTGTTTAGAATTAGATATGAGTGATGTTTGTCATTCTTAAAATATGAGGAATATTTTTTACAAGCAAATAAAATTTTAAGATTGATTACTATAATTTACTTAATTTTTATAAAATTTTTAAATATTTAATTTTAAGCAATCGAACAAATTTCTTTTATTTTATTTACGTGTCAAATTTATGGAGTCAATTTGTGTGACGAAAATTCCCCATAAGGCTTCAAGCGTGATTGAAAGAATACATATGTCATAAGACGACCAGAGAGACGGCGTAGTTTCATTTATTTGAAGCACCTTCTTCTACATTTCCTCCCAACCGGTGCCCAACCGACATTCGACGAGTCTTTCCCACAGTCCTCCCCCACTTCTTAAATAGAACATCTCGCTGATTGAAGCTCAAATTACAACCAACATACCTCTCAAATTTCATCTCTCCCTCTCTCTCTCTCAAGAAACATGGAGCTCTACTACTTCTATAACGCCGGGAAGCTAGAGTTTCCGGAGAATGGCGGGAAAATGGTGAGGGAAGGCTACTGCTTTGTGACTCCGGTAAGAGGATCTATCAAACGACGCATGTTTGCCGGCTTCCTTCGCAGCATTCGCTTGCTTCTTTGCTGCCGTGATCATGACGAACAGTAGAGTACTTCTCTTGTTGCCCCCTCCGTTGTGTTTAATATATATCAAAATCCCTTCTCTTGTTGCCCCCTCCGTTGTGTTTAATATATATCAAAATCCCGATTGTTTGGATACGTAAATTCTACATAAATATATATCGACCGGGTCGACAAAACCTCTCCGGCCCTCCAGTTAGAATGGTTTTATCGACGTTTGAGTCCGTTTGAGTCTGTTCGAGTCTGCGCGCGCGGATCATTAATGTTTCCAATAAAAGGATCGATGCACTTAATTTTGTCTTTTGATGATTCTGTTCAGAATCCTCAGATATATACGTTAATTCTATCCCCGATATCCGATCTTATGATGCTTGCTTTAATTTTTTTATTTTTTAATTTATAAGACGTCACAATTACCACTCTTCTTCGATCTACTCGAATGAAAGGAAATTCGATCCGTTTCATGATTTGTTCTTCAAGCGGCCAGAACCTATACCGGAGTCTTCAATCGAACGTGTGTCCGTTCTTCACTCACCCGTGGACTTTTTGTAGAGGAATCCCGTCACCGAGAAAGTGTTTGAATGAAAGAGAAAGAAACCAGCAAGGCCAAGCCATCTATTCCTCAGACTTGGACTCCAAATTCGTGGCCAACAATCAGCTCTCTGCCTCTCTCTCTTTCTCTCGGTGGGTTCAGCGAGCCGATCGAACCCAGACTTCGTAGCTGAAACCCGACTATGGGCTTCAAATCTCATGCAGTTTCTCGGCGGCCATGGATGAGTAATCAAACAGAGAGACAGGGAGAGAGCCGGGGAGCTATTTGATCGGCGACAATGGCGGTTTCAGGCCGGCAAGGGGAGAAGGGAGGAGGGGAGAAAGCGGGAATGTCACGCTTGCTATCTCAAATTTTGATTTTTTTTAATAATTAACCTTAATAAAACAAAAATTAAATTACTTGTGTCCCTTATAGCTTATTTTAATGAAATAATTTGGTCAACGACTACCGCCACAACACAAGTTCAGTTAAGATCATAAATATGCTGTAGCCTAAAATAGAAAATAAACATAAAAAGTATTTTTTTTAATAGCATTTTGGAACTTAAAACACGCTCATTAGCAAAACATTTATTTTAATATAAATGCTATTCAGACCCTTCGTTAAAACGCTGTACTGATATATAACATTTATGGTAAAGATCCAAAAAATATATATATATATATAAAACTAAATTAATTAATTTAATTAAATTATATATATAATATATATATAAAAAATATATATATATAAAAAGAAAAGGGGGAGGCGCTCGGCAGCCCCCCCAACAAATTACTCTCTCTCTCTTTTATTCTCTCATTTTACTCTCGGATTTTTGGTGATTCCAAACGATCGAACCGTTCGATCTTCAATCCGACTTCGTTTTTACCGTCAAAGTGCCCCTGATCTGCAAGGAGGTAAGTATTTTGCCTTCATCTTTTCTGTTTTTCTCGTTGTTTTCGTGAAATGTGACTTGAGGCGCGATGGAGTTTTCTGGTCGAATGTTTGAGGTTAGATCTATGAAAATCTAATTGTTGGATTTCGTTGATATTTGGATATGATGGTTGGGTTGTTTGAGAGATGTGGATGGCGGTCTTAGATTGCCGAAAATCGCCGGTGACGTTGGCCGGCGACGTTGGCAGTGTTTTGTCCCATTTTGGCCGAGAGTTTGACTTTAGATCTACAACGATCTAGCCGTCCGATCTCTCCCATTTTCGGATAAGTTGCTCTCCTTGGTGCTGCGCACCTCGGGGTACCCTCTAATTGTTGGAAAAAAGGCCGACGACCGGCGAACGGCAACGGCCAGATTCGCCCCTATTTTCGGTCGAAAATAAACTCTCAGATCTACTAAGATCTGACCGTCCGATGGGTTTCATTTTAAGGTATGTTATTATACGAGGGGAGGGCTTCGTATCGGTATATAGATCGACCGTTTTTGGCTAGCCGGCAGTGGTCGTCGGCGGTGGCAGGTTGCTGGGAAGGAAAAAGAAAGAAAAGAAAAAAAAAGAAAGAAATAAAGAAAGAAAAGAAAAGAAAAGAAAAAGAATAAAAAGGAAATAAAATAAAAATAAATAAAATATAAAAAAAATGAGGGCTTTTGGGGGTTGGGCATGTCGGGTTAAGTTTTGACCTAGGATGGCAGGGCTCGATTGGGTTTTAGGACGGCCCAATGTGTTGGACATGACTGACCCAGTTGTGGCAGCCCTTGGGCTAGCCCACTCGGCTTGTTCTCCCTTGTCGCTTGTCCAATGGATCTAGGATGATTTGGTTAGGTTGCTCCTACTCAGGATATCGAGATTGGTCTAATTTGGGTTCTCTTTAGGTCTCCTAGAATTGGCGATATGATTGGCGAGTCATTTTATTGATCGGAGTCCTAAAGACGAAGTCCTATTAGCTGACTCGAGGCGGAGTAAGACTGACCCCGAGTGCGTTCTAGGCTAGCCTATGATGATGACGTGGGTTTATTTCGAATCCTGATTTCTGATGGATTCTTTTTATTCTGAGGCTAGAATATTGCAATTTATTCCTTTTAAATAATTTATTAAATTATTAATTAATTATTAAGTTTTTAAGAAAATTTATCAATTCAGTTATAAATATAAGTATATATGTATTTTTGATAAAGAAGGAATTTAAATAAAAATATATTATTTATATTAAAAGAAAACTAGTTTATGGGTAAATATATATATATATATATTATGATATATATAAGTGCATGCATCTTATCATTTTTCCTCAAAATCAGTGCATGCATCTCATATAAAAGTATAGGAGACTTAGGTGGTTAGGGAACAACTTATGGGGGTTGTCTTTAAGCACTTATTTTTCCTATACTACGTTTTTTCTTGAAACCTCAAATTATTTAAACTTATGGTATATATTTCTGCTATTTATACTGTTTTTATGTTATTGTATTCATGATGATCATCTTAGCATTTTATTGTATACTCTCATAGTGGGCATGACATACCTTATACTCGTGAGTCCACAAGACTCACCCATTTTTTATTAAAAATATTTTCAGGGAATTCTCCTTTTGATTATTGGTCCAGCAGATTCTCTGGTATGATATCAGATCCTCTTTTGAACCCTGATGTGATATAGGATGCTCTGTAGAGACATACACGTGTTGTAGAGTCTGATGTTTTCTCTTTTATTTTTGTTGGCACATATTTGTGCCAAAGGCCCGAAATACGGGATCGATTATGTATTTATGATAGCAGTGTAATTTTTGTACAGCTGCTGTATATGGAATATTGAAATGTTATTTAGAAGGTGAATTTGTATTTTCTCCATATTCTATATCTTGTCAGTGGTATTATTGTTTTATTCAAATCGAGCTAGAGAAGAGGCTTACTAATCTATTGTGGGGCCGCTGGGCCTAGAGATTAGTGCCGGTCATGACTTATCAGATTTTAGGTCATGACAGATTGGTATTAAAGCCTAGGTTACTCTTGAGTTAGGCTTGTGTCTTTTGATTCTATTCAATTCTCTAACCTTGTCTAAGGTCTTGTCTCCTTGAGTCCCACAGAGCCATTCTTAGCTGGGTTTTAGATCGTGATGTGAGCCATGACACATTATTGATCTAGCTTCTGCTAAGGGTGTTAGAGTCTTAGTATCATTTGATCTTTTGCTTTCAAATTCTATTGCTACTCTTATTGACCTATCAGTACGATGACAGGGACAATGCCTCCTCGTTCTCGGACAGCTTCCAGGCAGACAGATTCTTTAGGGGGTGATCAGGCTCCTTAGCCCTCACCTACCAGCGGTAACACGGTCAGAGGCCGTGGACGAGGTCGTGGCGAACGACGTGGCCGAGGCCGAGGTAGAGGCCGAGGCCGTGGTTCGGGTTGCAGTGGAGTTGACTTTGATGGTAGTACTCCGGCGAGAGATAGGGACCAGTTGATCATTGACTCCTTGGCAAATATCACGGTGCTGTTGACAAATATAGTTAATTCTCAGAGACAGCTAGAGACGCCAGGGGGTGTGAGCCCTAATGCTAGGGTTGGTGGCGACACGGGAGATGGCACCGAGGACGACACTAGAGGTGGCACTGGTGGCGGCACTGGCGACGGTGCTGTGGCTGGTGGCGCTAGGGGCGCCGTTAGCGGTGGCGCTGCAGGTGTTGCCGACGGCACTGGCGCTGCAGGCGAGATTAAGGGACAGCCTTCAGTGGACCCTGAGACTGTTGGGATAGACTATGAGTTTGAGTGGTTCATGGGTCTGAAGCCGCCCCAGTTTAGAGGTGCGAGAGATAAGGCTGAAAAGTTTTTGAATCAGTTGGACAAACTGAAGAGAGGTTCTCGCATACATGGCTACCGGATGGTAGAGCTCACATCTTTTTGTCTTCATGGTGAGGCGAGCGCTTGGTACGATGTATTGAGGAGACGACGAGGTGATGCCCCATTGGGATGGGCCGAGTTCAAGAGACTATTTTTGGCAAAATACGTCTCTAGCACTATGAGATTCCAGAGGGCCCAGCAGTTTGAGGCCCTAAGGTAGACCCCAGACATGAGCGTCGAGCGTTATGATGCATTATTCACCGAGCTTTCACAGTTTGCACCTGCTTTGGTTCCTACGGAGCAGGCAGGATCACTCACTTTGTATCTCAATTGATCGAGCTGTGGTTCAGGAGTTTGCACGCCACTCGTTTTGGCACTTATAAGGAGGCAGTTGATAGTGCCTTAGCCCTTGAGGCACGTGCAACAGAGGAGAGGGCAACTAGAGACTTGAAGAGGGCTAGGGGCGACGGTGGTACTTCCTTTTCTTTTGGGAAAAAGGGGAAGGGCACGACGAGTTTGCAGCCGTTAGCAGTAACGCCACCATTTCCTTCATTGCCTGCGCCCCCTTCCCAAAGACAGCAGCAGCAGCGGCAGCGGCAATAGAGACAGGAAAAGAGGCCCCTATGTTTGACATGTAAGAAGAGGCACTTAGGGGTGTACAGGTACGCAAAGGCCCCAATTACATGCTTTAGCTGTGGTCAGTCGGGTCACATACAGAGGGATTGCTCACAGCCAGGGCGAGGCCTTCCAAGACGACAGACTCCAATCTAGCAGCCGGCATCTAGAGCTCAGAGTAGTGCTCCCTAGTCTCGAGGGGGACATGGCCCACAGGGTCAGCCGAGGGTCTATCATATGACGACTCAAGATGCCTAGACATCTAATCAGGTGGTATCAGAGACGACCCTTGGTGAAGGCGGTCCGACGAGGACGGGAAGTGGCGTCGGGGCTCGAGGGCCTATACAAGGAGCGGTTTCTGGCAGGTTTCTAGAATGGCAGCACCCAAGGGGAGAAGGTCTGGGACCAATTGTAAGGTCGCATGACGAGGACGTCATGTGCTCAAGGGTTAAGCGTGCTTTAACTAGGAGCAGTTCAAGGATGGGTGACCCATGAGAAGTTCGCGTAGGTCTATCAGGGTAAGTTGTTCTGATCCTTTCTATCGCTCGATGCAGAATATTACATTTATATTAATATAATATAAAATATCAATACATGGCTACATAATTAAAACAAACAAAATATTATAACACAATGTTAAAATAACATTTGGGCTTAGATAGACAGGGGCAGCCAATTGGAGTAGAGGAGCTTATATGCATTTGCATCCATCCAAATTCCAAAGTCGGACTCACCCCCAGCGCCAGCCGCCAGCAGTCTCCATCAGAGAAAATGACATTATTATTTATTGCACAAGTCGTCGTCAGCCCGAATACTTGGGCTTTCGGCCACAAGGGATGCGTGCGCAAATTATATCTCTAATTAGTATATCTCATTTATCTTCTAGATTTCGGTATTACTATAAATACTACTACAAAAGGTTGGGGTGTTAAATAATTTTTATTGTACCATAAAATCATGTTACCTTAAAGTAATGCCTTTAATGATTTAGACGTTGTATGCTTGATGGTTGTGTCGGCATTTTGTTTTTTGTTTGATTCTTTTATATATATGAATATTGTTAATTATTATTATTTTAAAAATAATAAAATTTCAATTTCAATATCTAAAGTATATTACTTTTAATTTCAAAATAATTTTATCAGTTCATAATAAATATATCATATTTTTTAATATTTTATTAATTAATAAAATTATTTTAACTAAAAATAATACACATTATCTAAAAAAAATATATATTTATTTAACCTTAACAATTATTCTTGATATTACCCGTTCTATTTTTATTATTAGAACAAATATGAACTTAACATTTATTTGATAATTTTGTTTTATTTTCATTTTCATTTTCATTTTCGATCTTTTATTATATATTTATCTTCTTCTTCTTATTGCTAGTATTTACTAAGATAATTTATATTATTAAATAAGAGAAAGAAGTATAATTGAGGAAATCTCTTTGGCGCATGAACTATACATTCAACACCTAAAACAATAAATTAGATATTATTGTGTGAATTTTTATACTTGTCTGCAGAGGTATTTATAGTTAAATTTATATAAAAAGTGTAAACAAAAAATAAAATTTTAAATAAAAATTTATTAGATTGTAGTCATTAATTATGGTTTAATTTTTATATTTCTTAAAAAAAATTTAAATAAAAATTAAAATTATCTTTAGATTAGAGATCAAGTGATGACTAAATGATAAGTTAGAATTAGTACCAGTAAATTACGAGTTCGATATTTGAGTTAGATAAGGGTCAAAGGCCTATCTACGATTTTTTTCTTCTATTAAAATTAAGAATACGAGTGATGGGTCATTACATAAAAAGCGATAATCCTAAGATAAAGGTTAAAATTAGTAAAGAGATAAAATTAAATATTTTATATTAAAATGAAAATGAGATCTCGGCCGGTCTCGCCAGCGAGATAGACGTCTAGGGGCTCTGCCCCGACGGGGGGAGACACGGTTGGAAGTGTCAAGGCAAGGGCAAGGTCGAAATCGCGGCCCAAAGGGCCAGATGAAGACTAGATTGTGACGACGAGTCCGAATATGGCGTCTCTGCGAACTCAATTGAAGGACTCAGGGTCAGGTTATTTGTTGACGGCTACAGGTCTGGAACTCTCCTATGACGAGGCGCGATATGGGTTTTGAAAGGTAAGACACTTGGCTAGCTCAGATGGCTGGATTGATTCGAGGAGTGTGAAGGTTGATGATCTCGATGGAAGTTTGGGAATGGGAGATTTGGTTGATGATGGCCGGGTGGATAAGTTGGGTCATGGGGGGGGTTTTCCAGTCGCCGGCTTACTTGTAGTCTGCTAACTGAATCTGGAACTTTCGTGACAAGTTGGGCAAATTTGGCCGAGCATGATGATGGCCGACAAGAATGGGTGCCTGAGGTAGCTGCAGGTGCGTTGGAGTTAGCCTCATCGCAACCGATTAATCAAGAGAGGGAGGCTAGTCATTGATTTCCTGGTTTGGGTAAGTCGTCAGGCAGTGGCAATTTTGGATTGAATCTGGCCATTAATCAAGTGCCGTGTGTTGTGGAAGGCCACGATTGGACTTGTCTTTCTCCGATTCACCGGGCAACTGAGGATTCTAGTCAACTTTAGACTCCCATTAATCTACTACACAGGAGGGATGAGATCATTCCTTCTCAGGGCCCTGTTGGTTAGATTTGGGGAGGTGGGGTGGTTGGTAGCCAAGATCTCGTTATGAAGGATGCCTTGAAAGAAGCTGGCCATGCCAAAAATCATCATGATGCCCAAAAGATACAGTTTTCAATCCCTTGCGTTGAAGGAAGGAATGTTCGTCTAAAACATTCAGGTTATTGAGCAGATAGGCATGTTAATTGGTGGAACAACTCGAATAGTGGCGGGGCAGCTCAGGCCGAGGCTACTAAGCATACCCCAAGGGCTAATATGGCGCCTTCGCATAGCAATAAGGCTAGTTCGAAACGATCTTGGGCTGGTATGTTGGAATCCAGTGGTCCCTATAAATCCCAGCCAAGCTTGTACATATCCCCCTTCACGGTTTGGAGGATGGGTTCCTGTGAGGGTTGCCTAAGTTTTCTCTTTAGAAGATCAGTGGGGCATTGATGGCTTTCCGCTGGAAATTATTAAACAGTTAAAGTTTTTAAGTTAAAGTGTACTTAATGTATTTTTGGGAGTCTAACTATAAATTTCCTATAGTTATTAATTATATGGGGATTTTGTCTCTTCTATAAATAAGAGGACAAGACGGTAGTCTAGGATATCTTCTCTCTTGTCAAGTTCTCGGTTACTATTGTGAGTATTTTTATTCTAGAGAAAGTGAGGCATGTGTATTGTGTTCTTGAGCTTTCTTAGAGTGAACAAGAGTTGTACTTGAGCGATAAGATTGAGAGAGGGTTTGGATTTTATATTGATCAGTTTCTTTTCGATAAAAACTGCTCGATTGGGGTGTTAGATTGCTAGATGTAGAACCAATTAAATTGGATTGAATCAGGATAAATCTATTGTGTCTCTTCCATGGTTTGATTTTTTCAATTAAGTTAATTTCTTTTCTATTGTTCATTTTTTTGTTCTTATATTTACACTACATTCGAGAGTGTTGGAGATGATTTATGAGAAGAGTTTCTTGTCTAAAGGTATAATCTAAGAGTTCTAAGATTAACAGTTCCCAAAAGTGAAACTATCGCTAGATATCATTGAGGAGAACACGACACTCTGGTAGGTTACTTTATTGAAAAAAGGTTACCCTTTCCAATGGTTCAGTCAATTGTTATGAAGTTATGGAAATGTTATGGTCAATGATGGATTTTACCCTTTTTGTTTTGATATGCAAATCATATGTTGGGTGCCTTTGATCAAGTTCGACTGAAGAGGTAGGTTGGTAAAACAATTGTTTAGGGATCAATCCTTTTAACTTAATAAATAATTATTTTAATTTTATTATTAAAATAAAATTAATAAATTTTTAATTTTTCATTAAGAATTAAGGCTCCTAAATTAATGATGGTTTAGAGCCCCTAAGCCCCCTGCCTTTGATGTTGGTTGTTGCACTTTGTGGGTAGGCCGTTAATTTTGAAATGTTGTGAACCTGGGTTATTCTTTAACTAGTCTCACTCTTCTATTCTCATGAAGGTCAAAATTCATAAAGGGTCTTGTTATCACTAGTGGGCTAGGAAAATCACTTTATGCAGACCCCACGACTAAGGTTAAAACTAGGTTGGGGTTTGCCAGGGTGTGTGTAGCTTCGTGTGGCTGCAATTCTAATTTGCCTTTCATCACGAATAATGGCAAGAAGTAATTTATTTATTTATTATTATTATTTTTTATTTTTTCACGCTCTAGATATGATTTATGAATTTTTAGAGCTATTTTTTTTTCTCAGTTAATCGGAGTATCAGGAATATATACATTATCATCAATTTTACTGAAAATATATACATTGTTGCTACAGAAATAAAAAACTCCATTATCAATCCTCTAACTACCGTCCGAATCCATCATCGTATTTGTCCTTCCATGGCCAAGAACCCCAAAACGGCGGACGCGAAAGGTGCTTCCGAAACCAGGAACTCGTTCTTTCCAAAAACGTGAGTTCTTCGCGGTTTAACACCGGCGACGGAGAAGCCGAAGTTGACGCCGGAAGCAACGCGTTTTCTAGCTCCGATTCTCTCGATTCATCTTGCCGGGAATCACTGTTTCCCTGGGGAATCACCGTTTCCCTCGGGAAACCGCTGCGAAGGCCTCGCTGGAGAACCGGAAACACCAGCCGGAAAGGGGGCAGTTCGGCTGAGGGCCGAAGCGGGAAAGTTGACTTAGAGAGCTATGCGGTGGTGAAAAATTCGCCGGATCCGTACATCGATTTCAGAGAATCAATGGTGGAGATGATAGTGGAGAAAGAGATGTATGGACCTGAAGATCTTGAGAGGCTTTTACAGTGTTTTCTATCTCTGAACTCTTCCGATCACCAAGCACAATAAAAAGGAAAAATTTATGAATATTTATCTGTTTGAGCGGTTTTCGTAAAGAGAGGGAAGAGGCAATTTCTATAGCAGAGACAATGGAGAGATGATTCAGGTAGAGAGAGGAGAGAGAATTTTGGTTGTATTCAAGATTTTGTTGGTGGGAGAGAGAGTGAGGCGAGAATGGGAGAAGACGTGAAAATGAGAAAATAATTACCTGAAAAGTAAAATCTACCCCTCAAGAAAATGTTTTTCAATTTTTTTTGAAAGAAAATAAGGTCATGTGGACAAAAGTTGTGAAATATTTTTCATCGAAAATAATGTTAATCAAACATCCCAAAAGTAGAAATTTGGATGAAAAATGGATATTTTTTAAAAAATAATGCCAATCAAATGCACTCTTTGCTTTGGACTTGGCGAGATCAACTATTTGCTTTTATATGCACTCATCGTCATGTGTTTTGCGTCTATTCAGTTGTCCTAAGATTCCCCATCTAATTTATGATGAGAGGAGTAATGTACATATGGATAACCCTACTCCTACAAATAATAAAGGGAAGGAGGTGGAAGTTATTCAAAGAAAAAAGATTTCGACACAGTGTGCTACCTTTTAGAAGGATTCCTCTTATTTGTCCCTAATTGCGATTGCTGATGGCGCTTCTAAGGTCGCTCCTATTCAAACAGCTAAGGTGTGATCCTTGACAAAAAATAGATTTTGTTCGTTATTGAAGGATGATATGAACATTCATTTGCATGGAAATTTGACTCTCTCTATTGACAGAGGAACTCTGGATAGGGTTGAGATGGACGTAGACAATAAAGGTAAGATAAGTCTTGTGTAGAACGAGAATTCTACATCAAACAAGACAAATAACTCTAACTTGGGGTGAGTGCATATGAAATCGAAGTCTCAATTGAAGAAAAAGAATGCCTTGGAGAAAGCAAGAAAGGGCTCTAATGCAGTGGGTCTAATTATTACTGATCCAACTTGATGATTTTCTAGTTTAGTTTTGTGTTAATTTGTGTTTTGGTTTTATTTATTTTATGGTTGCTTGAGAATGTCTTATTGTAGGTTTTATAGGTTTGCGATTTTTTCTATCAATATATTTTTACTTATAAAAAAAATATTTTATATTTACTAGGTCATGAGATCAAATTTGGATAATTAACTTTTATTTTTATTTTTTAAATAATAAAATATTTTAAAAATTCACCTTATTAATATGATTTCATAACACCAGCATACACTAGTAACCTGATCACATCATTACAAATATTATTAGTGTGGTCATTCCATAACTAAATTAAAACTTATTTATTTATAAGCAACAACTCACAATCTTAAAAAAATTATATCTTCTGTTCACAATCGAATTGAATTTTATATAAAATAAACTTATCTTAACAATGAAATGACCCAGTATAAAGGTTAGCTTGGTTGGTCCTGAGATGAAAAGAAGAGGGAGTTAATACAAGTTTGAATCCTAAAAGCAAGGTGGAGCCTTAAATATTATTTCTAGATTTTTTTAAGATATCAATTTTTTGGGCTAATTACTGAAAAAAACCTCCCACTTTTTCTTATCATTTTTTTTTAAAGATATATATCTCTTTCTCTCATCGTATATATATACAAAAAAGAATAAATTACTATTATTTTGTGACCACATCACTCTATTTTAAACACTCTTATTACGCATCTAATTTTCAATTTTGTAAATATCTTTTTAGCCTAGAGAGGTTAATATGGTGGCGGAGAGTGGAGGCAATTAAAAGGATGAATTACAGTACTCGCCGGCGGTTTGTAACACTGGTGAGAGCATCCATCAAAAGACGACGCCTGTTTGCCAGCATGCTGCGCTTCCTAGGTCTCGCTTACAACCGCAGCCTGCGCTTAATTGCGAATTCATTCATTCCAACCATGCCATGGTATACACAAGTGACAGATGAAATGAAGCCGACTGCTAGCTATCTCATACACACGCCATCTGCAACTTCACTTGGTTTCAGTTCCACACTTCCAGTTAATTTGGCCCCTGCTGGTTTTAATTCTTCATCTCTTGTCGTCCCTCTGCCAGTACCTGCCGTGAATAAATAGCTAGGTCGACGTACGTACTTGTATGATATCTTGCTTTGGCCTGCATTGTATGGCTTAATAGATTAATGTTTCCATTAATGGTTTAATATATAAGGGTCCTGAATTGTTAAAGAAATGTGGTTTCTGGCTTCTCAATTATAATTTTGATATATTCTTTTATTCAAACATCATTTTTTATCACCTTAAGTTCTTCGCGCTAGTACTCTCCATTAAAACATGAATTACACACTCATTACAAGCATGTGAATCAGATGAAGAATTGATAGACAAAGCAAATTTTAGGTAATGTAAATTGAAAATTAAAAAATAAAACAAAAACTTAAACTCTTAAACCTGTCGCCCCACCCACCACCACCACCCCTCCAAACTTGTCATCTATTTTGCTCTATTTTCCTCCACAAACTCCTCACAACATTGAGTACCCCTAATTGCTATTGCCGCCCCAACTCAAAATTTAAATCCCATAAACAACTCAACAATTTTTTTTTTTCCTAAGGCTTCGTTTGGCAATGCGGTTTGACCGCTTATAAGCTATTAGTATAGCGTTTAAGCTGTAAGGTTTATTTAGTTACCTGTTTGGATTTACCAGGATCTTCAAAGCTCCACAGCTTAAACGCTTTTGTATTAGCGTTTAAAGAAAGCTTTGGGGCAGTAGCTTTTGCAGAAAAGTTTGTGAGAGCTTCTGGAGTTGACCAAGGAAATGACTATTTTGCCTTCTTCCAATTTCAATATTTACACTCTTATCCCCTGACCCTAGGCATGGCCAAAATTGAACCGGACCGGCGGTTCGAACCGGAACCGGACCGAACCGGCGAAATTCGGTCCGGTTCCGGTTCGAGGTTCCGCGGAACCGGAACCGGAACCGGCGGTTCTGCAGAACCGGAACTGGCGATTCTACAGAACCGCGGAGGGGTGCTGCATTGCAGCACCTGCAGCACCCCCCTTCCCCCCGCAACGGTCCAATTTTGGACCGTTGCAATGCATTGCAACGGTCCAAAATTGGACCGTTGGCTGCTGCCAACGGGCAGCAGCCCAATTTTATTTATTTATTTTTTTTTCCAATCCTATGATTCCTCCTATCTATATATACCCCTCCCTCCCCTACTTATTTTTCACACTTTCTCTCTCTCTCTCTCTCTCTTTCTCTCTCTCTCTCTCAAGTCTCAAGCTATTATTCTCTCTATTTTGTCTCTCATTTAATATTTCAATTTCAATTTCTTCAATCTTCTCATTTTGTTATTTGTCAATTTATTCAATTATATTGTTAATTATTTATTACTTGTTACTATATTATTTGTCAATTTACAATTACATTTAACAATTAAAAATCGAAACCAAATCGAACCGAACAACGGAACAAGGACCAAAATTGAATACAACAATATTTAAAAAAAATTAAAAAAATTCGGTTTGAACCGGAACTGGAACCGTTAACCGAACCGGCTCAAACCGTTGATCGAATCGGTCCAAACCGTTGACCGAACCGGCACGAACCGGAATCGGAACCGAACCGTCCCAAACCGCCCTTGGGCGGTTCGGTTCAGGTTCAAAGATTTCTTGAACCGGAACCGGCGGTTCATGAACCGTGGCCATGTCTACCTGACCCTTTTCTTTTCCTTCAATGAAGCTCTCTTCTTCCACAGCATCTATGCCTTCTCCATTGTCGGATCTCCTCCCACAAGGATCGCCACTACCGCCCATCACTGCCCAGCCACCCATCGCTGCCATCTTCGCCAATCGCTGCCTCCAGCGTCGCAAGTTGCCATCGCCGCCTTTTGGTTGCCGCCGCTCAGGGTCTCTCTTCTGTCGCGTTTGCTACTAGCTCATTCTGCTTCCAAATTGCCCTTTTCCAATTTCAATAATTTTATGTATTGATAAAATTAAAAAAAAAATAATTTTACATAATATTTCAACATATATATAGAATATTTTTATGAATTAAATTTAAATTTATACATAAAGTAAAAAATTATATATTTTTAAAATTATTTTATAATTTATTAACATGTAATTGTAAGTATTTCAACAATTGGACATCAATTATAACTTTTTTTTAAAAAAAAATTATATTTTTTGAATTTTATTTGCATTATTCAATGTCATGTCCATTTTAGTCTTTTTGACAAGTTTTAATAGTTTATCAGTTTTTACAAACCAAACACATAACTTTACATTAATAGCTTAAAAGCACATTTATCCAAACATATTATCAGTTTAAACACTACTTAACTTTAACGTTATTACACAACTTAAACACTATTTAGTTTAAACGCTGTTAAAAAAAAAGCATAGCCAAACTAAGCCTAACTTTCAATTGCCCTATTTCTTCCTCTCTTTAATATTCAAACACCAAAATTGTCGCAATTACCACCACTCACCTAGGTTGACCACCATAACAACCACCACAATTACAACTAGACACTTTATCCCAAACAATAAAAACCTTTGCAAAACACAAAACCACCATCACCACCACGACCAACTACTCCATATCAAACGACCAAAACCATTGCGACCATTGTAATACTCAAAAATTTTTATAGGCTTAAGTAATATTTTTATTAGGGAAAATGTGTAATTTTTCAAAATTATGGGGTCAAAATATAATTTTTGAAAACTTGAGAACTTAAGGGCAAGGGGCTAAGGTGAAAGAAGGAAAAAGTGGAGGGATCAAATAGTAAAAATGAAGTGTGAACACTACAACAGATAGTCGTACAATGGTCGCCAGCCATCTGCATCAAATAGCCATTTTAGGCAGAGTTTAGGTGTAATACCCCGCCTTCCCAGGGTGTTAGGTAACATAAGATTCTGAGTATATATTTTTTTTCAACGTAAACTCCACACAAAAATCGTTCCACGAAGATCTCGTTACACTTTCTAAGTATATCAACTTAAAATCATCAATAAACTAAGATAAGTAAATTATCTCAAATGCGGAAGCTAAATCGAAACCTTAATAAATAATAACCGAACCCACTTTATTTATAACATAAAGTCAAACCAACGTTTACATTGCATCATCAAAATAAACCGTGTAATTGAAAACGACATACTATATACTATCCACTAATCACCGTCACTTCTCAGCAATCTC
Organism: Diospyros kaki; assembly: GCA_036245055.1. Lineage (NCBI taxonomy): Eukaryota > Viridiplantae > Streptophyta > Magnoliopsida > Ericales > Ebenaceae > Diospyros > Diospyros kaki. The sequence goes on along the minus strand of BSEG01000006.1, from coordinate 6,649,340 downwards.
ATTTCCCTTCGCATCACTGCCTTCACCTAGAACGTTTGAATATTTTAGGGATATAGTCCATATTAAATGATGAATCATCTAAGTGAGAGTTCAAAAATATATTTTCATGAATGTATGCAAGACATGAAATAAACCAACACAACCTGACAAGCCTTAACCCAAGAGAATCCCGCAGCACTTAACCCTATCACAGGGAAAGAGCAATTTCTCTAAAGGCTATACCACCATACTGACTCTTCGACACGACGCGGTTCTAGTCTAAGAGAGGCAAGGTCAATGCATCTCCCCAACATCTCGAGAACAATCATTACCAACTTTCGACATATGAGGGTCACATCAACACAGGAACCCGGCTCACCACATTTACATCAGCGATTATGTTCCTACTAAAAAACATCTAGGAACCACTATCCAATCCCAACTCAAATCACATATGGACCACCTAGTCATTTTAGTGCAACTTCTTTGACCAAACGACTTGGCACGAAAATCAATGGAGCTATCCCAGCATGCACACTAGCACAAGATATCCCTATTATTCCGTTAATACCCTTGGAGAATTATGATTACACTATCCAGACAATATTTTAGCCTAACATTCCATATGAACAACACAAAACGCATGACTATGCCACATTTCACAACTCAGTACATCATATAAACAACATTTTATGAAATGCAATTCACATGTACAAAACGTTTAGGAACGAACCTCCCTCATAAAACCAACCATTACCGGTTACCATTTGCATGTAACAAAACCATTTTGCATGAAATTACAACATATTTAGATAACACAAACACCAAGTTTTTAGGGTAGAAATACCCACAATAAATCAAGTTTTAGGGGAGAACCACTCACCTCAAACGTATTTGAAATACCTCGATCCTTGTGCACGACCTCTATTTGTGTGCCAAATCACAAACACCCGAACTTATACTCAACCTCAACCCACGATACTCTCTAAATATCATATTTAATTAAAAGAGTATTAAAATTCATTTTTCCGTAATTTTTCATAATTTTCTCTATTTTTCTCCCAATTTTCACCTCGATAATTCAAAAACAATTATCTCCAAAAACTTTTTTTCAAATTTCTCAACACAATAAGTCCTAAAATAATTTAAGAAAAATACTTATATAAAATTCCAAAAATACCCCTATGTCACGCGCGTGTGTCTACGCTTGGAGTGTGGCGCATATAGCTCACGCATCACCTTCTTGCTCAATTTCTGACCGTCAGCGACTGCTCCGATGAAAGATCTGAACCCACCCCCTTGAAGCCCTTGTTTAGTTGATCCTAGGGGTACCACTTGCCGACTAAAAGACCACCAAAAAAGCCCCCGATCAGGCAGTTGCAAGTTAGAGGAGGTGGTCTGCCTCATGTTTCTGACCAAGCTTCAAACGACCACCAAACAAACCCAAAACGCTTTCAAATGCTCCAGAACTCTTTTCCTTGATGTAAGATAAAAAACCCTCTATCCATTCTTTTCGTTTCTACCTCTAACCCCTTCGATTTAAGCTCCAATTTACAAAAACCCTTGGCCACTTTGCTTCTATTTGTAGGCGAAATCCAACCATTTTGCAACCAATCAAAGGCCAAGGTTTGGCCTCCAAGGCTCTTAACGCCAGATACGACCTTCCCCAGCCCTCCCTTGGCCGTCCTATCGCCGAAAATGGACTCCACGTGTGGAAGCTGTGCTACGACTGTCTTCTTGCTGCATTCACATTGCAGTTTCAGTTTATTGCACTTTACCCCCTAATTTCTTCCAATCTCGATTTGCCTATTTCCTTAAGGCCCCTGATCTTTCCAACAATACCACTAAGGCCCACAAGTTTTGTGAAGGACCATCCACGAGGAAACATAGCATGCAACGGAAGCGAAAATAAAAAATTTTCCTCGTATTGATTAGAATCTAGGAAACTTACTTTTCTTTCGGATTACCGGACGAAATGAAGCGACAGGAGGAGGAGGGGCGACAGCTTCTTCGCGTGGTGGAGACGACGACTGTCCTGCAATCCTTCGACTCTTTCGCATCAGATCTTGAACGCTCTCTTGATCTTTCAAGGTATGACTCAAACTCGTGGTGTAACGCCCCATTCTTCTCGAAGCGTTTCTTACCCCGACATTTATTAATTAATAATTATTTTATACTTCATATATTTCTCTTTCTTTCTCTCATTTTCCTCATTGGGGTAACCATAGCTAACAGCGGAAACATGATAGATCGTAACCTAATACTTAACAAGCTTTTAACATCAGAATCGTACATTCATATTCATAATAAAATCATAACATTATTCTCAAACGTACTAGTGTTTAATCACAATCATGATCATCCCTTAATATTACATGCCGAAATATCATAATTAACATCATGGATAACATAGCAAGACATAACATGATAGGTTATATGCATAACCGATACATTTACGCACTTCAACAAGTGCCATCACATGCCTTCATTCTCTTCGTTTTTGCTATGACTTCCATCTGGAACATTAAATATTCCAGGGGCATCGCCCAATTAGATGATCGGCCATCTAAGTAAGAGTATAATATTCATGAATGAATGTAAATGCATAATGTCTTGTCATTTGGCCTGTTTGAGCCGACGGGCATCCATACATCATATGCCACTTACCATTTTTACGACCAGCTCTTTCCAGGCCGAGGTGTATGGGTGCACCCTTGGTAAAGCAGCGATGCCCACCCGTACTCTCAAACATATGCGATGCATGAGTAAAGATGGATTACATGTGAACATATGCATATCATCATCATATTATGTAAATGCATCTACGTGACATATGCACACATCATACCATGTCAACATGTCGAAACATACTTTGAAACATACATCGCATTTAACATTCCATCAAATCATATAACATATTTTAGAAATTACCTTACATAGACAAATTAGGTTTGAGAAATACTAGCTTACCTTTGAAATTGGCTTGAGTCTCGAAAAATATGCTTTAATCTCAAAAACGTGCTCGCCTTGACTTTCGTACTAGACTTTTAGTTATACCCAAACTTTAGTCTCAATGATTCCTAGACATCATATTTATTCAAGGGTATTAAAACTTATTTTTCTCAATTTTTCCTCAATTGTTTAAATTTCTCCCCATTATTTCCTCAATAATTCTAAAATAAATACTTCCCCAAGCATTTTTTTTAATTTTTCTCCACAAAAATTCATAAAACAACATTTCTAATCTTTTAAAATTTTATGGGAATTTTTCATGATTTTTTCCTATTTTCTTCTATTTTCCTAGAATTCTTTTTATCCCAATAATTACCAAATAAATATTTCTTTCCATATTTTTCATAAATTTATTCCATAATAATTCATAAAATAAAACACCTAATTTTTTTTGAAATGTTTTAAAAAATTAAACATAATAAGATAAAAGAAAATATTATCAACTTCCATCTATTTGAGATATTTTACACTTACCTTGTAACACTTTCTTCAAGCTTGTCTTTGATGTGCCCAAATTCCTCTTCTTTATTCCTTCCTCCCAAATCTCTTTCAAGCTCAATTTTTCTCACAATCTCTTTCTTTCTTTCTTTCAAATCTCTCTCTTACTCTCAAATCCTTCTTTCTTACAACATTTCTCTTTCTAACTCAAGTCTTCCAACCTTTCAAGTTTTCTCTATTTATAGAGGTTGAATTAAGTTTAATTTAATTGTAGTGATCCACCATCTTTTATTATTTTATCATTTTTTTTATTTAATTTTCCACTAAATCTCACTCATAATATTTAATTATTTGTCCATACTCTACTTTATCTTCCACATTTCTCCATTAATTCACCCATTATCTTTGATTATTTGGCCACACTTTACTTTGTCTCCCACATTTCTCCATTAATTCATCCTTTATCTTTGATTATTTGTTCACACCATATTTTGTCTTCCACATTTCTCCATTAATTCACCCATTATCTTTGATTATTTATTCACACCACATTTTGTCTCCCACATTCTCCATTAATTCACCCATTATCTTTGATTATTTATTCACACCATATTTTGTCTCCACATTCTCCATTAATTCACCTATTATCTTTTATTATTATTTTTCAACTAAATCCTATTTTGAATGGACTATTCTTTCATTTAGTCCATAAACTCAAGCCCACTTTCTTAACCTACTAACTTTAAGCCCATTTACTTAATCTTTCATTTTTCAACTTAGCCCACTAACTATAAGCCCATTTATTTAGCCTTTCTTTTTTTTTTTTTCAACTTAGTCCATTAACACTAAGCCCATTTATTTAGCTTTCCTTTTCCAACTTAACCCATTAGTTTTCTCAATTATAATCTCCAATGGAAGTAAAAATATTTTAACTACAAACAAAATAATAATAATAGTTATTATTATTATTCCCAAGATACTAGGATATTACATTCTCCTCTCCTTGTAAAAATTTCGTCCCCGAAATTTGTTCATTTTTCAATCATTCTATCTAAAGACTCCTCAAACAAAAATGGAAAAGTAGTTTTCATATCTTCTTCTCGTTCCCAAGTCAACTCTTCACTTATCGGGTTTCTCCACAAAATTTGTACCAGTGGTATTGACTTGTTCCTCAAGACTTGCTCCTTTCGATCCAAAATCTTAACGGGCCTCTCTAGGTAGGAGAGATTTTCTTGAACCTCAACTGCTTCTGATGGCATTACTTGAGAGGGATCCGGCTCGTGCTTTCGGAGCTGTGACACGTGGAATACATCATGAAGGTTGGATAAGGCCATAGGTAAGGCTAGTCGATAAGCAACTGGCCCAATTCTCTCCAATATATCATACGGACCTATATATCTGGGACTCAACTTGCCTTTCTTCTTGTTGCTTCGAGTGACCATTCTAATGGGAGATAACTTCAAATACACCTTGTTTCCAACTTGAAATTCCAAAGTCCTTCTTCTAGTGTCTGCATAAGATTTCTGGCGACTCTGAGCTTCTTTGATTCTTTCTCGAATGATCTTTATTTTCTCAGACGTTTGCTGAACTATCTCGGGCCCCAACATTTGACGTTCACCCACTTCAGTCCAACATAATGGAGACCTACACTTTCGACCATACAATGCTTCGTAAGGAGCCATACCAATGCTACTATGATAACTGTTATTGTAGGCAAACTCTACCAATGGTAGGTGCTCTTCCCAGCTTCCTGAAAAATCTACAGCACAGGCCCGCAACATGTCTTCCAATGTCTGAATGGTCCTTTCTGACTGACCATCGGTCTGGGGATGATAGGCCGTACTTAGCCTAAGTTGAGTGCCTAAACACTTTTGCAGACTTTCCCAAAATCTCGAAGTGAATCTTGGGTCGCGATCTGAGACAATACTTACAGGTACCCCATGCAATCTAACAATCTCGTTGAGATACTGTTGAGCCAGCTTGTTGATTGGTTGACCTACTTTCATTGCTAGGAAGTGAGCAGACTTAGTTAGTCTGTCAACAATTACCCAGATGGCATCACTTCCTTTAGGGCTCTTTGGCAACCCCGTTACAAAATCCATTGTGATGTGTTCCCATTTCCATTCTGGGATTTCTAACGGTTGCAAACTTCCACCTGGTTTCTGATGCTCGATCTTGATTCTCTGGCACGTATCGCATTGTCTGACGTATCTTGCCACGCTTTTCTTCATTCCAGACCACCAATATACTGACTTCAAATCTTGGTACATTTTAGTGGCACCAGGATGTATCGAGTACCCAGATCGGTGAGCTTCTCCCAAAATCACTTGTCGTAATTCCTTCACCCGAGGTACATATACCCTTCCTTGAAATCGAAGGATATTTTCTTTTACCTTAAATTCTGGTTTCTTTACCTGACCGCACTCATCAACCCATAGTCTAATTCGGGGATCTTTTGAATAGGCCTGTCGTATCTGATCCATCAAATCTGGTTGCAAGGTGAGACTAGCTACGTAAGAAGAGTTTCCTCGAGAAACTGTCCCCACTGTCATTAAGCTAAAATCCTCGACTAGCTTCCATTCAGATAACATCAATCCAGCCACACAAGCGATTTCTTTTCTACTTAAGGCATCAGCCACACTATTAGCTTTACCTGGATGGTACTGGATAGTGCAGTCATAATCTTTCAAAAACTCCATCCATCGTCGTTGCCTCATGTTCAAATCTTTCTGAGAGAACACATATTGTAAACTCTTATGATCAGTAAAAATTTCAAACTTCTCACCGTATAGGTAGTGCCTCCAAATTTTTAGTGCGAACACCACGGCTGCTAACTCCAAATCGTGGGTCGGGTAATTTCGCTCGTGATTCTTAAGCTGTCGGGATCCGTAGGCAATAACTCTACCGTGCTGCATCAACACACATCCCAAGCCATTCTTCGAGGCGTCAGCATACACCACATAGCCTCCTGATTCGTCTGGCATAGCTAGCACCGGTGCGGTTGTGAGCTTATCCTTGAGCATCAGAAAGCTCGTCTCGCACTGCTCGTTCCAATCAAACTTCACTCCTTTCTGGGTTAACTTGGTAAGGGGTGTAGAGATCTTGGAAAATCCTTCTATAAACTTTCTGTAGTAACCTGCCAACCCTAAGAAGCTCTTAATTTCTGTAACAGATCGAGGTTGCTTCCAATTCTTTACAGCCGTTATTTTTGTTGGGTCGACCGATATTCCTTCGGCTGATATGACATGCCCTAGAAATGCCACTTGGCTTAACCAGAATTTGCATTTAGAGAATTTGGCATAAAGCTTATGTTCTCGCAATGTTTGCAACACCACCTTTAAATGCAATTCGTGTTCTTCCTCTGAAGGAGAATAAATCAGTATGTCATCTATGAACACGATCACAAACTTGTCTAGGAATGGCTTGAAAATTCGATTCATGGTATCCATAAAAGCTGCTGGGGCATTGGTTAGCCCAAAAGGCATAACCATAAATTCATAATGTCCATATCGTGAACGGAAAGCTGTCTTGGGTACGTCATCTATCTTGATTCTTAGTTGGTAGTACCCTGATCTCAGATCAATCTTTGAGAAAACCTTGGCTCCTTGCAATTGGTCGAACAACTCATCTATTCTGGGTAACGGGTACTTATTTTTAATAGTTATTTTGTTCAGCTGTCGGTAATCTATGCACATCCTTAAGCTCCCATCCTTTTTCCTGACAAAAAGTACTGGTGCTCCCCATGGAGACATGCTAGGTCTGATGAACCCCTTGTCTAACAGTTCTTGAAGTTGAATTCTTAACTCTCTTAATTCTGCGGGAGCCATTTTATAAGGAGGTATAGAAATTGGACTTGTCCCTGGCATTATTTCTATGGAAAATTCGATCTCTCTCTGCGGTGGTAACCCAGGTAACTCCTCTGGAAATACATCTCCGAATTCATTAACCATCCGCACCTCCTCTATTTTTAAAAGATCTTCTTTCTTTTCCTCGATATGGGCCAGATACCCGTATGCCCCCTTTTGTAATAATTTCTCTGCCTTCAAGGCTGAGATCCACTGCTTTTCATTTACCCTTCCTTGCCCTCGAAATTTGACAATCGAGTCTCTAATTTTAAGACTGACTGTTTTGGCTTTACAATCTATTGAGGCATTGTATTTCCCTAGGAAATCCATTCCTAGGATTACATCGAAATCCAGAATTTCTAGTAGGATTAGGTCTACTAGGAATTCAACACCTCCTATTTGGATTGACTTATCTTGGTACCCCGACGATGTTTCTTGAGACTTCCCCATAGGGGTTGCTACAATCATACGACAATTCATTTGTTCAGGTTCTTCCTCTAGCTCTTTAGCTAACGCATGTGATATGAATGAATGAGATGCTCCGGAGTCTATCAGAACATGCATAGGAAAGTCAGAAATGAACATGGTACCTTGAATTACGGTTGGATCCTCTGCCGTATCTTGCTGTGTTAGGTTGAATACCCTTCCTTGCCGCACCTTAGCATTTTCTGGCGGTCCTTGAGGCTGTCTAGCTTGTCGCGGTTTGGTGCAGTCGGTTGCGAAATGTCCTGGTTGTTGGCAGTTGTAACAGATGATTCCTTTCTTGGGACAGTCCTTTGAAAGATGTCCCGTTTGTTGGCAATTGTAACAGGTGAGTCCTTTCTTGGGATAATTCCAATTGAAATGTCCTTCCTCCCCACAGTTGTAGCAACCTTTCATTCCCTGACGGCACGGCTTCCCAGGGTGCTGTTTCTGGCATCGTGGGCATTGCTTGCTAGGCTTGAATTGAGACCCTTTGGGGTCCAATTTCTTTTCTTTCCCTGGCCTAGAGTTGTTGCCCTGCTGGCTTGTTCCTTGAATTGCTTCGATCCGTCCCAAGTTAGCCTCAGCGGTGATGGCTTGTTGTACCACTTCAGCATAGGACTGAGTGCTTACATTGCTTAAGGCTCTCTGAAGCTTGAGGTTCAATCCTTCCAAAAACTTTTGGGCTTTAATTCTTTCATCTCCCTCATATATGGGCATATATTTAATTAATCGATTGAAGGTATCCTCGTACTGAGCGATGGTCATGTCCCCAGTTTGCCTTAGTTCCATGAACTCCCTTTCCTTCTTCATTCTCACACTCAATGGGAAGTACTTTTCGTTGAAGAGTTCTTTAAATCGATCCCATGTGACGTATGATGCTCTGGCTTGCGGTGTCATTGCCCTCTTAACTCCTTTCCACCACCTATCTGCTTCGCCTTGAAGCATGAAGGTGGCGCAGTTAACCTTTTCCTCGTCGCCACAATGAAGGTGATCAAGCAATTTCTCGGTTTGTTCGATCCAAAATTCTCCTTCGCTAGGATCTGCTCCAAGTCTTCCCTGGAAGGTAGGAGGGTGTTGACGGCGATACAGGTCGAGCATATTGGTCACTCGACCATCCTGGGTTTGGGTTCCTTGCATGAACCCTATCATATTCCCCATAATCCTCTCCATTTGATCTAACCGGCTTCCATTTGTTCCCGAATTTTCTTGGCTTGCATTACTTTCAGGAACGTCGCTAGCACGTCCTTCAGTGTCATCATCTTGATGGTTGGGTGGTCCCACGGCTAACATTCTTCGAGTGTGCACCATCTGAAAATAACATTTCTTATTAGACTACAAGAATTTAGCATCTACCAAGGCTTAACTTAAGCAACTTTCATTGTCTCATAAGGAAATACATATCCATTACATAGTCCATTAGGGAAATTAAAAACACTCCAAAGATTCTCCTATTTGAAACTAGCCGACTTCCATATCCAGACATTTTCCTCATCTTCGGACTCCCAAGAAGGTCCCTCGAGGTCACTCCTATACTCTTCTAGTTCCATCTCATCATCAGAACTATCGAATTCTGGAGGGTGATTCTCGATTTCTATTTCCAAAATGTCCTCTTCCTCGTCGTCCACGCTAGAATCTTCTTCGTCTTCCTCAGGTTCCTCCCAAGGCTCTTCCTCGTACAGTTCTGCCAAACGTTGACGAATCCCCTCACAGAAGTAATAACATGAATGAAAGATTCCATTTTGTCGAACCCATTCGGCAATGGCCTTCAGCTCTCCCTCCAATGCATCAATAAGGAAATCTATTTGGAATTGGGTTAAGTCAGGCCATAGCCGGTAACTAGGTGGCACATCCTCGATAATGCCCTCAATTTGAGCTAAGTATGCATAGAGACCATCAGGGTTTTGTTCCCTTGTGTTAAGGCGATGTGTCCAATGGTAAATTAGCACATGTTCCGAAAAGTTTCCTGCCATCCTGTCGACTCAACACAAAACTTCATTAGTGCTTCCACTATTTACTATGAATAGTAGCTATATACTAGATTAGTGTTTAATCGTGAATAGTACACCAGGTAAGCTCCCAGGAAAGAGAGGTGGGTCACAAACGGACACACTTAAGTACCAAGTCTTTCCTTAGCCAGAACTTTCCTAGACATGCACTTTCACTATACCACACTTAAATCTAGTAGCTTTTATGACTTTGAGCATCCATCCCCAAATCTCTAAATAGGGATTTCTAAATCTAAGTTTTTTTTTTTTCTTTTCTAAACCTCAAGTTCATGGATTCCTGATGATCTTTCCTAAGTTTTTATAGTTCGCTCTGATACCAACTGTAACGCCCCATTCTTCTCGAAGCGTTTCTTATCCCGACATTTATTAATTAATAATTATTTTATACTTCATATATTTCTCTTTCTTTCTCTCATTTTCCTCATTGGGGTAACCATAGCTAACAGCGGAAACATGATAGATCGTAACCTAATACTTAACAAGCTTTTAACATCAGAATCGTACATTCATATTCATAATAAAATCATAACATTATTCTCAAACGTACTAGTGTTTAATCACAATCATGATCATCCCTTAATATTACATGCCGAAATATCATAATTAACATCATGGATAACATAACAAGACATAACATGATAGGTTATATGCATAACCGATACATTTACGCACTTCAACAAGTGCCATCACATGCCTTCATTCTCTTCGTTTTTGCTATGACTTCCATCTGGAACATTAAATATTCCAGGGGCATCGCCCAATTAGATGATTGATTAGTGGTTAATTTTGTAAAATTTTTGTTATAATTATAACCCTCATTTTGATTTTAAATTGGTTTAATTGAATAATTATGTGTAATATATATCTATATATAATATATAATATATTATAATAAATATGTAAATATAATACATATATATACTCAATGAAATGCATGCATGGATTATCTATATAATATATAAGTTTATAATATACCATATAGTATATCATATATATATATATATAATATATAATTTATTACTAATATTTAATTACTTATTTGTAGGCATGAAGAATGTGGGCTTGGAGACCCATGAAGAATCAAAGCCCAAAAAGAATTCAAGCCCATGAAGAAAAAAAAAGAATTCAAGTCCATGAAGAATTCAAGCCCATGAAGAAAAAAAGAATTCAAGCCCATGGAGAATTAAAGTCCATGAAAAAAATTAAAGTCCATGAAGAATGAAGACCCAACTTGAGCATCTCATGAAAGATATCATTTGAAGAAGGCCCAAGGATTATTTTTAATCCTAATGAAGATTAAAAATCAATTTATAGAAATCTATTTTTATTTTTTATGTGAGTGCTTTATTAAGTGTGTCTTTTAGCTAAAATCCATTTAATTATTAGTTGTGTATTATAGCTAAAATCCATTTAACTTTATGAGTGCTTTATTAGGTATGTATTTTAGCTAAAATCCATTTAACTTTAATTATGTATTATAGCTAAAATCCATTTAACTTTAAGTGTGTGAGTGCCCATTAGATATAATTATGTCTAGTTGAATAATTGAAAATTATGTGGTTTGTATTGCATCTTGTGGCCTATAAATAGGTTACTTGATTGTATTTGTAAGAGTGATTATTATTCTTGAATAAAAGTTTAGTTGTTTCCTTAGAATTCTCTCTTTGAGAATTGTTCTTGTTCTTTCTCCTTTTCTTTATTATTTTCTCTTGTGATCTTACTTCATTTCTTTTTTCTTTTAAATTCTTATGTCATTTATTGTTACTTTATTAATCACCGCCTAAATGGCCGGTTAATTTATGTCTTTAAATTTCTGCAATTTTAATTCTTGTCATTTAAATATTCACCGCCTAAATGGCCGGTTAGTTTATGCTTTTAAATTCCTGCAATTTTAATTCTTGTCTTTTAAATATTCACCGCCTAAATGGCCGGTTAGTTTATACTATTTTAATTCCTGTCATTTAAATTCTGTCATTTAAATTACGCCATTTAAATTCCTGTTAATTAATTTACAAATAAAGATGAGTAGCTAAACCCAATCTTGGGTTAAGGCAAGGACAGTGTCCAACGCCAATGATTCCCAAAGAAAGCTACACTTTAAATGAGTGATATTAATTTAAATTTCAATATGAGTGTGTATTTTAAATTAAGAAATCACTAGGTTTGGATTGGAGCGTAAGCCTAACTTAGAGCTTTCATACCACGTATGAGAGTTACTAGAACTGGAAACGCTATCATACCCAAACCCGGATGATTAATTTAGTTGTTTTGTATATTAATTGTAATTGGATTTATGGTAGTTGCTTAAACTAGAATCTCACATATCATGTATGGGGATTGCTTAAACTAGAACTATCATCATCTCTAATTGCATTTAATAACAAACCCTCATATTTGAAATTAAATTAATATTGCTAAACTCTTCTGCTAAAAATTGGGAATCAACGGGTTGGTGCTGAAATTGTCTTAACTCAAGTGTCGTCCAATTTCATAATCTCACATTCAGTGTTTATTTAATTTTTGTCTTACTTTATTTCCTAGCACCTGTTATTTGAAAATCCATAAAAAAATTCTTGTTTCCAATTCATCCAAATGTGTGTGTGTGTTTGTGACATTCTTTTTATTTTGCCATAAATAAATCTCTCAGTGGACGACCTGGACTCATCCAGAAAATATAAATTTAAATTTGGACTACAACTGCACTCGTACACTGACGAGTATAAACCTCTCACCAATATATAAAAAAAATATATAAAATTTTTATTGTGTTTTGTTTTGTGTTTTAATTGCAGGGTGAGAGTGCAGTCAAATTTTGGCGCCGTTGCCGGGGAGATTGAGGCAAAAACAAAAAGAAAAAAAATATATATAAGAATAAACATCTCCTGATAAATTCGGTAACTCTGTTTCTCTTTTATTTTATTTTTTTGTTTGTGCATGGTGTATGATACTTAGGTCAGGTAGGATTTTACAATATCAGTCACTCATGTCTCAACACAACGAGAACTTGCCACTTGCACCTAATATGTCTGTACATGGTAGTGACCACGGTAACCTTGATCCCACTGATCAGGAAGTGATTAGACCTCTTAGGGATTACCTTCATCCTCCTAGACAGACAACTCCATCATGCATCATCCTTCCCATCAACCATCATAGGTTCAACTTCAAACCTGGCACAATCCAATTGTTGCCAACTTTTCATGGCATGGATTCTGAAAATCCATATACTCATATGAAAGAATTTGAGGAAGTATGTAGCACTTGCATGGACCATACAACAAATGAGGATGTCATAAGATTAAAACTCTTTCCATTCTCACTGAAAGATAAGGCAAAAATGTGGTTAGGCACTCTCTCACCTAGATCTATAGGAACTTGGAGAGAAATGCAAGCAACTTTCTTAAAAAAATACTTCCCTGCCAACAGAACTGTTACTCTTCAAAGACAAATCATGAACTTTGCTTGTAAATCAAATGAGAATTTTGCTCAAGCGTGGGAAAGGTTTAAAGACCTTCTTCACACTTGTCCGCACCATGCTTTTGAGCAATGGAGAGTGGTCAGTTTTTTTTATGATTCACTCACTCCCCAATTGAAAATGCTAGTTTCTACAATGTGCAATGGAGAATTCTATGAGAAGACTCCAGAAGAAGCTTTTGACTTCTTTGACACATTGGCTGAGAATACAAGGAATTGGGAAGTTGGTCCAACATCTGCTCTTGATCTAAGAGAAAATCCACAACCTAGAGGGAGATACCAACTGAGTGAAAGTGATGATTTAAATGCAAGACTAACTGCTTTAACAAAGAAAGTTGAAAACATGGAACCGAAAAAGGTGCAATCCGTTAATCAAATGGAAGTAAAGTGTGTTGTGTGTGATGCAATAGATCATTCAACTGAAGAATGTCCTACCCTACCTGCTTTCAAGGAGGTATTGTATGGGCAGACTAATAACAATCATTCACACAACTTTGAGGGGAGACAAAATCAAAATCAAAGTGGAGCCTATTATGGGAACAATCAGAACTACAATTCATACCATCCCAATAATAGAAATCACCCCAATTTTTCTTGGAGAAATGATTCTGGAAATCATTCTCAACCTCCTTTCCATACACAACAACACATCTTCCAACAAAATCAAGGTTCCTCATCCAACACCTATCAGCCACCTCATAGGAGACCTTTAGAGGACACTCTGCATCAATTCATCCAAAGCCAAACAGGAATCAATAATCAAGTTGCCAAAACTCAAGAGCAAACAAACAGAGCCATAGAAGACATTAGGAGTCAGTTGAGCAAGTTAACACAAACATTGAGTGTGAGAGAACCCGGAAGGTTTCCATCCCAAACTAATCCTAACCCAATTAGGCAAACCAACCAGGTAGAAACTTCAAATAGTGAAACCAACACTCATGAACAAGTGCAAGTAGTGACTGCCTTAAGAAGTGGAAGAATGATAGAAAAACCAATTGATCCTAGGATAAACCAAGCTGTTGTTGAAGAGGAAGAACAAAAAGATCATGAATTCACCGTGGAGAAAAATCAAAAAAATGAGAAAAATGAAAAAAATGAAAAAAATGAGAAAAATGAAAAAAATGAAAAACAAAAAGAAGATGGGAAAGAAATTCAATACAAGCCCAAACCACCTTTTCCACAAAGGTTGAATCATTTGAAAAAAGAGCAACAAAATGCAGATATATATGAAGTGTTTAAGCAAGTGAGAATCAACATCCCGCTGTTGGATGCCATCAAACAAACACCTTCATATGCAAAATTTTTGAAAGATCTGTGCACTGTCAAAAGAAAAACAAATGTGCATGAAAAGGCATTCCTGACCGAACAAGTTAGTGCCATTCTCCAATTGAAAACTCCTCCCAAATACAAAGACCCAGGTTGTCCAACCATTACATGCATCATAGGAAGTCAAAAGGTTGATCGTGCACTCTTGGATTTAGGAGCTAGTGTCAATTTGTTGCCATACAGTGTATATCAACAATTGGGATTAGGTGAGCTCAAACCCACTAGAGTGACCCTTCAGCTGGCTGATCGATCAATCAAAGTTCCACGAGGAATTGTGGAGGATGTTCTGGTACAAATCGATAAGTTCTACTTTCCAGTGGACTTCATCGTTTTGGACACTCAGCCGCATCAAGGGCCTCAACCTCCTGTGCCAGTCATCTTAGGTCGACCATTCCTTGCCACATCAAATGCCATCATCAACTGTAGGAATGGTGTGTTAAAGCTATCTTTTGGGAACATGACTGTAGAAATGAATATCTTCAGGGTAGCCAAACATCAAGACACTGAGAGTGAAGTGGAGGAGGTAGACTTGATCGAAACACTGACCAATGATTATTTTGAAGAGTTCATGAGAAGACCAAAAGAAGGAAATCAAGATTTTGAGGAAATAAGAGAAGTGGAAGTCATAAGCAAAGAAAGTGAGAAACCTACATGGATGCCTGTTTTAGATCCATTAAGGAACTTGGACAGTAAGCTCACGGCTTCTGATAGTCATCAGTCCACGCCTGAGAGAAAGCCATTGCCCAGTGATTTGAAGTATGTCTTTCTAGGAGAATGAGAAGCATTCCCAGTGGTGATCTCTTCTAGTTTGACACCTCAGCAAGAACAACAACTGATAGAAGTTCTAAAAGCACACAAGAAGTCATTAGGATGGACCATTTCAGATTTGCAAGGTATTAGCCCTTTGATCTGTACTCATAAGATATTTTTGGAAGAAGGAGCAAAACCAGTTAGGCAAATGCAAAGGAGATTAAATCCCAACATGAAAGAAGTTGTCAGAAAAGAAGTGCTTAAGCTATTGGATGCTGGAATAATTTACCCAATCTCTGATTCTAAGTGGGTAAGTCCAACACAGGTAGTACCAAAAAAGTCTGGAGTCACTGTTGTAAAAAATGAGAATAATGAACTGATTCCCACGCGCATTCAGACAGGATGGCGTATGTGCATTGACTATAGAAAGCTCAATTCTGTGACAAGGAAAGATCATTTTCCTTTACCTTTCTTGGATCAAGTTCTGGAAAGAATAGCAGGCCAAGCCTACTATTGTTTCTTAGATGGGTACTCAGGGTACAATCAGATAGAAATTGCACTAGAAGATCAAGAGAAGACTACTTTCACATGTCCATTTGGGACATTTGCATACAGGCGCATGCCATTTGGGTTATGCAATGCTCCAGCCACCTTTCAAAGGTGTATGATGAGCATCTTTAGTGAAATGGTTGAGCAAATTGTTGAAGTATTCATGGATGACTTTTCTGTGTATGGAAGTAACTTTGAGGCATGTTTGGAGAATCTGAAAAAGGTTTTAACAAGATGTGAAGAAACAAATCTGATACTCAACTGGGAAAAGTGTCACTTCATGGTGAAACAGGGCATAGTCTTGGGGCACATTGTTTCATCCAGGGGGATGGAGGTAGATAGGTCAAAAATTGAAACCATTCAAAAACTCCCCACTCCTAGGAATGTGAAAGACATCAGAAGTTTTTTAGGACATGCAGGGTTCTATAGGAGATTCATTGCTTCCTTTAGCACCATAACAAGGCCCTTGTGCCATTTGTTGTCTCAAGATGTTCCGTTTGAATGGAATCTTGCTTGTCAAAATGCTTTTGATAAATTGAAAGATGCACTCATTTCAGCACCTATCATTCAGTCCCCTGATTGGTCCCTCCCGTTTGAACTTATGTGCGATGCTAGTGATTACGCAGTAGGAGCTGTGTTAGGGCAAAGGAAGGATAAGAAACCTCATGTAATATACTATGCTAGCAAAACTCTTAATGAGGCACAAAAGAATTACACCACTACAGAGAAAGAGTTACTAGCAGTTGTCTTTGCCCTGGAAAAGTTCCGATCTTACCTCGTAGGGTCACTAGTGATCATTTTTACTGATCATGCTGCTCTGAAGTATTTGTTCACAAAGCAAGATGCAAAACCCCGTCTCCTCCGATGGATTTTACTCTTGCAAGAGTTCAACATTGAAATCAGAGACAAGAAGGGAGTAGAGAATGTGGTGGCTGATCATTTGTCAAGGATTCCGGGTCAAGATCTCACACAATTTGATGAACCAATCCATGACAATTTCCCTGATGAGCAACTGTTTGAAGTGAATGTTATTCATGCATCATCTGTTGTCCCTTGGTATGCCGACATTGCGAACTACCTGGCAACTGGTCTGATCCCAGACCATTGGAGTAAGCTAGATAGGCATAAATTCTTCAGAAAAGTCAGAACCTTCTTTTGGGATGAACCCTACCTCTTCAAGTATTGTCCTGACCAAATCATTCGTAGATGCATACCTGATCATGAGCAACAAAGTGTTATTAATTTTTGTCATACTCTTGCATGTGGAGGCCATTTTTCTGTAAAAAAAACAGTTGCAAAAATTTTTCAAAGTGGATTTTATTGGCCAACATTGTTCAAGGATGTGTACAAATTCTGTTCAAGTTGTGATCGATGTCAAAGGTTAGGAAGTCTGTCAAGGAGAAACATGATGCCATTACATCCGATCCAAGTGTTAGAAGTTTTTGACTGTTGGGGTATGGATTTTATGGGCCCATTTGTCAATTCATTTGGTCATGAATACATCTTACTTGCTGTCGACTATGTGTCCAAATGGGTCGAAGCGATCCCGGCTAGAACAAATGACCATAAGACTGTAGTGAAATTTTTGAAAGAAAACATATTCAGTCGATTTGGGATGCCACGAGCAATCATCAGTGATGGGGGTTCCCATTTTTGTAATAAAGTTGTGGCAGGACTAATGAAGAAATATGGTGTACTGCACAAGGTTGCAACACCATACCATCCCCAAACCAATGGTCAAGCCGAGTTAGCCAATAGGGAGATTAAGGGCATATTGGAAAAGACTGTTGCTACTAATCGTAAGGATTGGTCCTTAAGATTAGTGGACGCTCTTTGGGCGTACAGGACAGCTTACAAAACAATTTTAGGAATGTCTCCCTATAGGCTCGTATACGGTAAATCTTGTCATCTGCCGGTGGAAATTGAGCATAAAGCATATTGGGCAATTCAAAAGATCAACAAGAGTCTAACTGAAGCATGCCTATCTAGGAAGCTCCAATTGAATGAACTCGAGGAAATTCGGAATGAGGCATTTGAAAATGCAAGATTGGCCAAGGTTCACATGAAAGAGTTGCATGATCGGCATATCATTCGAAAAAGCTTTCAGGTAGGGCAACAGGTACTCTTGTATGATTCTAGATTGCATCTATTCCCAGGAAAATTGAAGTCTCGATGGGTCGGCCCCTTTGTAATCAAGACTATTTCAAAATATGGGGCATTTGAGATACAAAATCTGGAGTCAGGACAACTTCTTACAGTCAATGGTCATAGGTTGAAGCCATATCAGGGTTTTGTTAAGGAAAATGAAGAATTTGTGGATTTGGGTGAACCACCATCATCTGATGAGTAAGGGGAGTTTCGTGTCGTCTGGGAATCTGACGTTAAAAGACCACCTTTCCATTTAGGTTAAATGGATGTCTCTGGATTTGGGACATTAAAAAAAAAAAAAAAGTATATTAAATATATATATATACATAACTATATATATTGTTTCTTTTCTGCATTACTTAATTAATTTTGACTCAAATAGTGTTTCTTTGTGTGCAGTCTAAACAAAATTTTTGCATACGAGTTTATACATTGAAGACCGCCAGGTATCCATATCTTCTATCTTTTTATTGCTAATTGAGGACAATGTGCAATTCAAGTTGGGGGGTAAGGTGTACTTAGGAATTGATCCATTGTGCAAATAATTTTGTTTGACTCGATAATATTGACTTGTGTGGTATACATACTTTTATTGAACCCCTTTAAAAAAAAATTAATTTAAAAAAAAAAAACAACAAAATTAAAAAAAAAAAAAGAGTTAAAAAAATAAAAAAAAAATTTCAAAATAGGGAGACAGAATTGACGTTGGGGTAGCCACTTTTCTTGAGCAGTGTAATCACACTGCCCTATAAAGAAAGAGACACACTGCCAAATGTTGAAAAATGAGACGCCAGACGACGCCAAGCGTGTCAGCGCAATTATGGCAGGTCTCGAGCCGAGTGTGGAATAGTGATGCCCATTGCTCTATAAGAGACTCCATATCTGTATGAGGCAAGCCACCCTTCTTGAGCTTAATCATCTCTCCTTTGTGTTATTCTCCGATCAGGTACTCTCATCCCTTTTGTAAAATTTATAGTTCTTTATTTATTTATTTATTTATTTTTCTTATTAGAGTTTTCTTTAAAAAAAAAAAATGGATCTTCAGCTTTCAAAAATTCGCAAGTACTATCCATCTCTCCCAATGAATGATTTGAAAAAAATTTATACTGGTAGGTGTGTAAGACTTGGGACATTGATGCGTAATAACATCCCTGAAGATGTTCGTTGGCTGATCGAAGCAAAAGTTCGATTAGCTGGCGAAACTTCACCTAGTTTTAAGCACTTTCCAGGTTTGGGGAAGAGTAGTTTTGCGAAAAAACGAAGAGCAAAAAGAGTGAATGGTTGTTATAAATGTGCTCGTTGGACCTGTAACACACGATGCAAATCTGTGGGGTTTACATCCGTAAATCGAGAAGATAAAATTAGTTTCATAAAGGATGGACTGAGTAAGGAGTCTTTGGATGATATCCGATTGACTCTTGAGACGCATCCATGTGGAATAGTGCAAAGAGAACTTCTTGCTTTATGGGACCAGTTCATAAGTGACAACCAACGCTACAGTCTTGGGAATCTGACTAAAAACGACCCTGTTTGCCAATCTATAAGAAAATTGGATGGGAAGCCTATCCCCACTTCATAGAAAGTGTTTAAGCCGTTTCTGGACGTAAAACCAGAGGAAGATGTGAGCCACAATCACAACTATTTGTACATACGCATGATTTTTGTTTGTATTTATTTCTTGTTAAATTGTTGTATAGCTACTTTTGATCGCCAAACCTTTTTCCAGGGCATACAAAGAAACATAAATGGAAGGTCAGTCAGTTCGTCGAATCAAGACCATATGTGTACTATGTGGCTCTCAACTTGGGAGCGATAGTTGTTACGCACTTGCAGCAAGCGAACTTGGCCTAAAATTAGGAGAGAGAAAAATTAATTTGGTATATGGAGGGGGAAGTCGTGGATTGAATGGTTGTATTTCACAAGCTGCACATCTTGGAAAATCATATGTGGTAGGTGTAATGCCAATCCCTTGGGCTGAACCACATATTTCCGGGATTACACGCGGTCAACTTATAGAAACGAATTCTATGTCTGAGCGCATGGCTTGTAAGATGTATCAGTCAGACGCCTTCATTGCTTTACCAGGAGGTTTTGGTACACTTGAAGAAATCTTCTGTATAATCTCTTGGGCCAAGAGCGATCTACATACCAAACCCATTGGACTTTTAAATGTTAACCATTTTTTCGATGGGTTGCTCTCATTTCTTGATCAGGCTGTAGATCAAAAGTTCATTTCTCTTTCAGCAAGAAATATTCTCATTTCTGCATCTACCATTGAGGAGCTGTTAGAGAAATTACACACTTATGTTCCACAGCACGATCCTTATGAGCCTCGGATAGACTGGTCTAAGGCAATCAGAAACAAACGTCAAAAAGGTCCGATTAATTTAGATTTATCACTGTGAGGAGTGCTCTTTGTTAAGATGGCTGAGTAAGGAGTACTTTTTGTACTCTTGAGACGCATCTAATTATTGTACAACTTGCAGGATTTTTCTTGGTTGTGTTCCTAAAAAAAAAAAAAAAGACTATGAAATGTTGTTAGGTAAGTCTATGATAAGATGGCCGAGTAAGGAGTACTTTTAGTACTCTTGAGACGCATCTAGTTATTGTACAACTTGCATGAAATTTCTTTTCTTGTGCTCTTAAAAAAAAAAAAAAAAAAAAAACTGTGGAATATTGTTAAGCAAGTCTATGATAAGATGGCTGAGTAAGGAGTACTCTTTGTACTCTTGAGACGCATTTTGTTTATCTTATGACTTGCATGAAATTTTTATTTTGGTGAGAAAATATATAACTATATGGTATGCTCATTTGTTTGTTTGAGTTTTAGCAGTTCACAGTAAATCAATGGACTTGTGGAGTTACAGGTATTCCTAACAACCCTATTTTATTACTGCAATTCAGGTTGAGGGGTGTAAGGTCTAGTTATGAATTATCTGGTTCATGATTAACTATGAATTTGCTATTGTATGCTTGTAGTTTTGTGTGAATTGATTATCTTTATCTACTTTTATTAAAAAAAAAATAATAATAATAAAAAAAACAAAAAAATAAAAAAAAAAAAAATTGTGTGTTTTAAATGCTATTCCTAAAGCTTTGGAGTTATGCACTAATAGCTGATTAAGTTTGCAATACGGAACATGAATGCATTGATTTCTTATTTGAAAACGTATATGCATTAAAACAAGTAATTTGCATTCATCGGGTATTCAAAATTTAAAATTGGTTATTGGTCATAAAGTCAAAGGTAACAGTAATTAGATAATTAATAAATTGTATGATCCCTCAATAGAAGTGGAGACTATTACCCAAGTGAGTGTTTGAGCCTAATAACCGTTAATTCTGAGTGAAATAACACTTATTCTAAATATGCTTTATTGTTTATCTCATCTTTTCAATGACTTCAAAACATCAATTTGCTTTGAATGTCTAGTATGATAGCTGATGAATTTGACTGGTTTCAAATTCTGAATTAGATGACTGAGTAGCATTGTTTTGAAGCATGATAAGGGGATCAATTTCTTTCATTTTGGGCCAATTAACCTTTTCTTTCTTTACATTAACCTCCTTGCTAGCCCATTGAGCCAATTGTAGTACAACTTATTTCATTACCCTCGTTTAACCCATAACCATATGAATTTTGTCCAACCTGGTGTGTTTTTTAGAATTAGTCTGTCTAGCTATTTTCATATTTAAAAAAAAAAAAAAGAAAAAAAAAGAAAAAAAAAGAAAAAAAAAAGAAAAAAAAAGTGAAAAAGAAAAAAAAAAAAGAATTATCTTAGCTATTCAACACAAGTGTTTCAAAAAAAAAAAATGTCCAGTTTGATATTAGTGTTAAAAAAAAAAAAAACAAAAATTCCCAACACCATTTGCACACTTTACCCTTTTATTTGACAATTAGTATTAACCTCATAGCCCCATTACAACCTGGTCTGGTCTCTCTTGCTACTATAAATCATGTGATCTCAGAATTCGAGTTTGGAGTAAGGAATCATGTTTAAATTCAAAAGTTACTCATCTAGAGCATTATTCCAGTCATGAAGCTATGTCATTTTCCCTGTTCTTTCATGAAAATACGTTCCTTCTATTTGGGATGACACCAAGTTTTGAACTTGTTCTACATTTACTCTTATAATGGTGCACCCTCTTGTGTGTATACCTGAGGAATCCTTTTATTGGAGGGAAAATTCATAGTAAGGTTTGAAGTCAAAACTTTGAGGGAGTAATTCTATGTGTTGATTATCCTAATTGTCATTCCTGAGATTGTATGACCATTAACCAAAAATCTGATTTAGAATGCTAAATTACTTATTCGATTTTATGCAATTCGATTTCGAATTTGAAATTTTTACATTCATACAGTTATTGCGAATAAAGATTGGCAAGTGTATAGTCTGATTGCTAAGGGACTAGCAATGTTTAAGTTGGGGGGTATGATTAAGTGGTTAATTTTGTAAAATTTTTGTTATAATTATAACCCTCATTTTGATTTTAAATTGGTTTAATTGAATAATTATGTGTAATATATATCTATATATAATATATAATATATTATAATAAATATGTAAATATAATACACATATATACTCAATGAAATGCATGCATGGATTATCTATATAATATATAAGTTTATAATATACCATATAGTATATCATATAAATATATATATATATATAATATATAATTTATTACTAATATTTAATTACTTATTTGTAGGCATGAAGAATGTGGGCTTGGAGACCCATGAAGAATCAAAGCCCAAAAAGAATTCAAGCCCATGAAGAAAAAAAAAGAATTCAAGTCCATGAAGAATTCAAGCCCATGAAGAAAAAAAGAATTCAAGGCCATGGAGAATTAAAGTCCATGAAAAAAATTAAAGTCCATGAAGAATGAAGACCCAACTTGAGCATCTCATGAAAGATATCATTTGAAGAAGGCCCAAGGATTATTTTTAATCCTAATGAAGATTAAAAATCAATTTATAGAAATCTATTTTTATTTTTTATGTGAGTGCTTTATTAAGTGTGTCTTTTAGCTAAAATCCATTTAATTATTAGTTGTGTATTATAGCTAAAATCCATTTAACTTTATGAGTGCTTTATTAGGTATGTATTTTAGCTAAAATCCATTTAACTTTAATTATGTATTATAGCTAAAATCCATTTAACTTTAAGTGTGTGAGTGCCCATTAGATATAATTATGTCTAGTTGAATAATTGAAAATTATGTGGTTTGTATTGCATCTTGTGGCCTATAAATAGGTTACTTGATTGTATTTGTAAGAGTGATTATTATTCTTGAATAAAAGTTTAGTTGTTTCCTTAGAATTCTCTCTTTGAGAATTGTTCTTGTTCTTTCTCCTTTTCTTTATTATTTTCTCTTGTGATCTTACTTCATTTCTTTTTTCTTTTAAATTCTTATGTCATTTATTGTTACTTTATTAATCACCGCCTAAATGGCCGGTTAATTTATGTCTTTAAATTTCTGCAATTTTAATTCTTGTCATTTAAATATTCACCGCCTAAATGGCCGGTTAGTTTATGCTTTTAAATTCCTGCAATTTTAATTCTTGTCTTTTAAATATTCACCGCCTAAATGGCCGGTTAGTTTATACTATTTTAATTCCTGTCATTTAAATTCTGTCATTTAAATTACGCCATTTAAATTCCTGTTAATTAATTTACAAATAAAGATGAGTAGCTAAACCCAATCTTGGGTTAAGGCAAGGACAGTGTCCAACGCCAATGATTCCCAAAGAAAGCTACACTTTAAATGAGTGATATTAATTTAAATTTCAATATGAGTGTGTATTTTAAATTAAGAAATCACTAGGTTTGGATTGGAGCGTAAGCCTAACTTAGAGCTTTCATACCACGTATGAGAGTTACTAGAACTGGAAACGCTATCATACCCAAACCCGGATGATTAATTTAGTTGTTTTGTATATTAATTGTAATTGGATTTATGGTAGTTGCTTAAACTAGAATCTCACATATCATGTATGGGGATTGCTTAAACTAGAACTATCATCATCTCTAATTGCATTTAATAACAAACCCTCATATTTGAAATTAAATTAATATTGCTAAACTCTTCTGCTAAAAATTGGGAATCAACGGGTTGGTGCTGAAATTGTCTTAACTCAAGTGTCGTCCAATTTCATAATCTCACATTCAGTGTTTATTTAATTTTTGTCTTACTTTATTTCCTAGCACCTGTTATTTGAAAATCCATAAAAAAATTCTTGTTTCCAATTCATCCAAATGTGTGTGTGTGTTTGTGACATTCTTTTTATTTTGCCATAAATAAATCTCTCAGTGGACGACCTGGACTCATCCAGAAAATATAAATTTAAATTTGGACTACAACTGCACTCGTACACTGACGAGTATAAACCTCTCACCAATATATAAAAAAAATATATAAAATTTTTATTGTGTTTTGTTTTGTGTTTTAATTGCAGGGTGAGAGTGCAGTCAAATTTTGGCGCCGTTGCCGGGGAGATTGAGGCAAAAACAAAAAGAAAAAAAATATATATAAGAATAAACATCTCCTGATAAATTCGGTAACTCTGTTTCTCTTTTATTTTATTTTTTTGTTTGTGCATGGTGTATGATACTTAGGTCAGGTAGGATTTTACAATATCAGTCACTCATGTCTCAACACAACGAGAACTTGCCACTTGCACCTAATATGTCTGTACATGGTAGTGACCACGGTAACCTTGATCCCACTGATCAGGAAGTGATTAGACCTCTTAGGGATTACCTTCATCCTCCTAGACAGACAACTCCATCATGCATCATCCTTCCCATCAACCATCATAGGTTCAACTTCAAACCTGGCACAATCCAATTGTTGCCAACTTTTCATGGCATGGATTCTGAAAATCCATATACTCATATGAAAGAATTTGAGGAAGTATGTAGCACTTGCATGGACCATACAACAAATGAGGATGTCATAAGATTAAAACTCTTTCCATTCTCACTGAAAGATAAGGCAAAAATGTGGTTAGGCACTCTCTCACCTAGATCTATAGGAACTTGGAGAGAAATGCAAGCAACTTTCTTAAAAAAATACTTCCCTGCCAACAGAACTGTTACTCTTCAAAGACAAATCATGAACTTTGCTTGTAAATCAAATGAGAATTTTGCTCAAGCGTGGGAAAGGTTTAAAGACCTTCTTCACACTTGTCCGCACCATGCTTTTGAGCAATGGAGAGTGGTCAGTTTTTTTTATGATTCACTCACTCCCCAATTGAAAATGCTAGTTTCTACAATGTGCAATGGAGAATTCTATGAGAAGACTCCAGAAGAAGCTTTTGACTTCTTTGACACATTGGCTGAGAATACAAGGAATTGGGAAGTTGGTCCAACATCTGCTCTTGATCTAAGAGAAAATCCACAACCTAGAGGGAGATACCAACTGAGTGAAAGTGATGATTTAAATGCAAGACTAACTGCTTTAACAAAGAAAGTTGAAAACATGGAACCCAAAAAGGTGCAATCCGTTAATCAAATGGAAGTAAAGTGTGTTGTGTGTGATGCAATAGATCATTCAACTGAAGAATGTCCTACCCTACCTGCTTTCAAGGAGGTATTGTATGGGCAGACTAATAACAATCATTCACACAACTTTGAGGGGAGACAAAATCAAAATCAAAGTGGAGCCTATTATGGGAACAATCAGAACTACAATTCATACCATCCCAATAATAGAAATCACCCCAATTTTTCTTGGAGAAATGATTCTGGAAATCATTCTCAACCTCCTTTCCATACACAACAACACATCTTCCAACAAAATCAAGGTTCCTCATCCAACACCTATCAGCCACCTCATAGGAGACCTTTAGAGGACACTCTGCATCAATTCATCCAAAGCCAAACAGGAATCAATAATCAAGTTGCCAAAACTCAAGAGCAAACAAACAGAGCCATAGAAGACATTAGGAGTCAGTTGAGCAAGTTAACACAAACATTGAGTGTGAGAGAACCCGGAAGGTTTCCATCCCAAACTAATCCTAACCCAATTAGGCAAACCAACCAGGTAGAAACTTCAAATAGTGAAACTAACACTCATGAACAAGTGCAAGTAGTGACTGCCTTAAGAAGTGGAAGAATGATAGAAAAACCAATTGATCCTAGGATAAACCAAGCTGTTGTTGAAGAGGAAGAACAAAAAGATCATGAATTCACCGTGGAGAAAAATCAAAAAAATGAGAAAAATGAAAAAAATGAAAAAAATGAGAAAAATGAAAAAAATGAAAAACAAAAAGAAGATGGGAAAGAAATTCAATACAAGCCCAAACCACCTTTTCCACAAAGGTTGAATCATTTGAAAAAAGAGCAACAAAATGCAGATATATATGAAGTGTTTAAGCAAGTGAGAATCAACATCCCGCTGTTGGATGCCATCAAACAAACACCTTCATATGCAAAATTTTTGAAAGATCTGTGCACTGTCAAAAGAAAAACAAATGTGCATGAAAAGGCATTCCTGACCGAACAAGTTAGTGCCATTCTCCAATTGAAAACTCCTCCCAAATACAAAGACCCAGGTTGTCCAACCATTACATGCATCATAGGAAGTCAAAAGGTTGATCGTGCACTCTTGGATTTAGGAGCTAGTGTCAATTTGTTGCCATACAGTGTATATCAACAATTGGGATTAGGTGAGCTCAAACCCACTAGAGTGACCCTTCAGCTGGCTGATCGATCAATCAAAGTTCCACGAGGAATTGTGGAGGATGTTCTGGTACAAATCGATAAGTTCTACTTTCCAGTGGACTTCATCGTTTTGGACACTCAGCCGCATCAAGGGCCTTAACCTCCTGTGCCAGTCATCTTAGGTCGACCATTCCTTG
This sequence comes from Diospyros kaki, assembly GCA_036245055.1. NCBI lineage: Eukaryota > Viridiplantae > Streptophyta > Magnoliopsida > Ericales > Ebenaceae > Diospyros > Diospyros kaki. Next base: position 6,622,479 of record BSEG01000006.1, on the reverse strand, counting down.
CCACATCAAATGCCATCATCAACTGTAGGAATGGTGTGTTAAAGCTATCTTTTGGGAACATGACTGTAGAAATGAATATCTTCAGGGTAGCCAAACATCAAGACACTGAGAGTGAAGTGGAGGAGGTAGACTTGATCGAAACACTGACCAATGATTATTTTGAAGAGTTCATGAGAAGACCAAAAGAAGGAAATCAAGATTTTGAGGAAATAAGAGAAGTGGAAGTCATAAGCAAAGAAAGTGAGAAACCTACATGGATGCCTGTTTTAGATCCATTAAGGAACTTGGACAGTAAGCTCACGGCTTCTGATAGTCATCAGTCCACGCCTGAGAGAAAGCCATTGCCCAGTGATTTGAAGTATGTCTTTCTAGGAGAAGGAGAAGCATTCCCAGTGGTGATCTCTTCTAGTTTGACACCTCAGCAAGAACAACAACTGATAGAAGTTCTAAAAGCACACAAGAAGTCATTAGGATGGACCATTTCAGATTTGCAAGGTATTAGCCCTTTGATCTGTACTCATAAGATATTTTTGGAAGAATGAGCAAAACCAGTTAGGCAAATGCAAAGGAGATTAAATCCCAACATGAAAGAAGTTGTCAGAAAAGAAGTGCTTAAGCTATTGGATGCTGGAATAATTTACCCAATCTCTGATTCTAAGTGGGTAAGTCCAACACAGGTAGTACCAAAAAAGTCTGGAGTCACTCTTGTAAAAAATGAGAATAATGAACTGATTCCCACGCGCATTCAGACAGGATGGCGTATGTGCATTGACTATAGAAAGCTCAATTCTGTGACAAGGAAAGATCATTTTCCTTTACCTTTCTTGGATCAAGTTCTGGAAAGAATAGCAGGCCAAGCCTACTATTGTTTCTTAGATGGGTACTCAGGGTACAATCAGATAGAAATTGCACTAGAAGATCAAGAGAAGACTACTTTCACATGTCCATTTGGGACATTTGCATACAGGCGCATGCCATTTGGGTTATGCAATGCTCCAGCCACCTTTCAAAGGTGTATGATGAGCATCTTTAGTGAAATGGTTGAGCAAATTGTTGAAGTATTCATGGATGACTTTTCTGTGTATGGAAGTAACTTTGAGGCATGTTTGGAGAATCTGAAAAAGGTTTTAACAAGATGTGAAGAAACAAATCTGATACTCAACTGGGAAAAGTGTCACTTCATGGTGAAACAGGGCATAGTCTTGGGGCACATTGTTTCATCCAGGGGGATGGAGGTAGATAGGTCAAAAATTGAAACCATTCAAAAACTCCCCACTCCTAGGAATGTGAAAGACATCAGAAGTTTTTTAGGACATGCAGGGTTCTATAGGAGATTCATTGCTTCCTTTAGCACCATAACAAGGCCCTTGTGCCATTTGTTGTCTCAAGATGTTCCGTTTGAATGGAATCTTGCTTGTCAAAATGCTTTTGATAAATTGAAAGATGCACTCATTTCAGCACCTATCATTCAGTCCCCTGATTGGTCCCTCCCGTTTGAACTTATGTGCGATGCTAGTGATTACGCAGTAGGAGCTGTGTTAGGGCAAAGGAAGGATAAGAAACCTCATGTAATATACTATGCTAGCAAAACTCTTAATGAGGCACAAAAGAATTACACCACTACAGAGAAAGAGTTACTAGCAGTTGTCTTTGCCCTGGAAAAGTTCCGATCTTACCTCGTAGGGTCACTAGTGATCATTTTTACTGATCATGCTGCTCTGAAGTATTTGTTCACAAAGCAAGATGCAAAACCCCGTCTCCTCTGATGGATTTTACTCTTGCAAGAGTTCAACATTGAAATCAGAGACAAGAAGGGAGTAGAGAATGTGGTGGCTGATCATTTGTCAAGGATTCCGGGTCAAGATCTCACACAATTTGATGAACCAATCCATGACAATTTCCCTGATGAGCAACTGTTTGAAGTGAATGTTATTCATGCATCATCTGTTGTCCCTTGGTATGCCGACATTGCGAACTACCTGGCAACTGGTCTGATCCCAGACCATTGGAGTAAGCTAGATAGGCATAAATTCTTCAGAAAAGTCAGAACCTTCTTTTGGGATGAACCCTACCTCTTCAAGTATTGTCCTGACCAAATCATTCGTAGATGCATACCTGATCATGAGCAACAAAGTGTTATTAATTTTTGTCATACTCTTGCATGTGGAGGCCATTTTTCTGTAAAAAAAACAGTTGCAAAAATTTTTCAAAGTGGATTTTATTGGCCAACATTGTTCAAGGATGTGTACAAATTCTGTTCAAGTTGTGATCGATGTCAAAGGTTAGGAAGTCTGTCAAGGAGAAACATGATGCCATTACATCCGATCCAAGTGTTAGAAGTTTTTGACTGTTGGGGTATGGATTTTATGGGCCCATTTGTCAATTCATTTGGTCATGAATACATCTTACTTGCTGTCGACTATGTGTCCAAATGGGTCGAAGCGATCCCGGCTAGAACAAATGACCATAAGACTGTAGTGAAATTTTTGAAAGAAAACATATTCAGTCGATTTGGGATGCCACGAGCAATCATCAGTGATGGGGGTTCCCATTTTTGTAATAAAGTTGTGGCAGGACTAATGAAGAAATATGGTGTACTGCACAAGGTTGCAACACCATACCATCCCCAAACCAATGGTCAAGCCGAGTTAGCCAATAGGGAGATTAAGGGCATATTGGAAAAGACTGTTGCTACTAATCGTAAGGATTGGTCCTTAAGATTAGTGGACGCTCTTTGGGCGTACAGGACAGCTTACAAAACAATTTTAGGAATGTCTCCCTATAGGCTCGTATACGGTAAATCTTGTCATCTGCCGGTGGAAATTGAGCATAAAGCATATTGGGCAATTCAAAAGATCAACAAGAGTCTAACTGAAGCATGCCTATCTAGGAAGCTCCAATTGAATGAACTCGAGGAAATTCGGAATGAGGCATTTGAAAATGCAAGATTGGCCAAGGTTCACATGAAAGAGTTGCATGATCGGCATATCATTCGAAAAAGCTTTCAGGTAGGGCAACAGGTACTCTTGTATGATTCTAGATTGCATCTATTCCCAGGAAAATTGAAGTCTCGATGGGTCGGCCCCTTTGTAATCAAGACTATTTCAAAATATGGGGCATTTGAGATACAAAATCTGGAGTCAGGACAACTTCTTACAGTCAATGGTCATAGGTTGAAGCCATATCAGGGTTTTGTTAAGGAAAATGAAGAATTTGTGGATTTGGGTGAACCACCATCATCTGATGAGTAAGGGGAGTTTCGTGTCGTCTGGGAATCTGACGTTAAAAGACCACCTTTCCATTTAGGTTAAATGGATGTCTCTGGATTTGGGACATTAAAAAAAAAAAAAAAGTATATTAAATATATATATATACATAACTATATATATTGTTTCTTTTCTGCATTACTTAATTAATTTTGACTCAAATAGTGTTTCTTTGTGTGCAGTCTAAACAAAATTTTTGCATACGAGTTTATACATTGAAGACCGCCAGGTATCCATATCTTCTATCTTTTTATTGCTAATTGAGGACAATGTGCAATTCAAGTTGGGGGGTAAGGTGTACTTAGGAATTGATCCATTGTGCAAATAATTTTGTTTGACTCGATAATATTGACTTGTGTGGTATACATACTTTTATTGAACCCCTTTAAAAAAAAATTAATTTAAAAAAAAAAAACAACAAAATTAAAAAAAAAAAAAGAGTTAAAAAAATAAAAAAAAAATTTCAAAATAGGGAGACAGAATTGACGTTGGGGTAGCCACTTTTCTTGAGCAGTGTAATCACACTGCCCTATAAAGAAAGAGACACACTGCCAAATGTTGAAAAATGAGACGCCAGACGACGCCAAGCGTGTCAGCGCAATTATGGCAGGTCTCGAGCCGAGTGTGGAATAGTGATGCCCATTGCTCTATAAGAGACTCCATATCTGTATGAGGCAAGCCACCCTTCTTGAGCTTAATCATCTCTCCTTTGTGTTATTCTCCGATCAGGTACTCTCATCCCTTTTGTAAAATTTATAGTTCTTTATTTATTTATTTATTTATTTTTCTTATTAGAGTTTTCTTTAAAAAAAAAAAATGGATCTTCAGCTTTCAAAAATTCGCAAGTACTATCCATCTCTCCCAATGAATGATTTGAAAAAAATTTATACTGGTAGGTGTGTAAGACTTGGGACATTGATGCGTAATAACATCCCTGAAGATGTTCGTTGGCTGATCGAAGCAAAAGTTCGATTAGCTGGCGAAACTTCACCTAGTTTTAAGCACTTTCCAGGTTTGGGGAAGAGTAGTTTTGCGAAAAAACGAAGAGCAAAAAGAGTGAATGGTTGTTAAAAATGTGCTCGTTGGACCTGTAACACACGATGCAAATCTGTGGGGTTTACATCCGTAAATCGAGAAGATAAAATTAGTTTCATAAAGGATGGACTGAGTAAGGAGTCTTTGGATGATATCCGATTGACTCTTGAGACGCATCCATGTGGAATAGTGCAAAGAGAACTTCTTGCTTTATGGGACCAGTTCATAAGTGACAACCAACGCTACAGTCTTGGGAATCTGACTAAAAACGACCCTGTTTGCCAATCTATAAGAAAATTGGATGGGAAGCCTATCCCCACTTCATAGAAAGTGTTTAAGCCGTTTCTGGACGTAAAACCAGAGGAAGATGTGAGCCACAATCACAACTATTTGTACATACGCATGATTTTTGTTTGTATTTATTTCTTGTTAAATTGTTGTATAGCTACTTTTGATCGCCAAACCTTTTTCCAGGGCATACAAAGAAACATAAATGGAAGGTCAGTCAGTTCGTCGAATCAAGACCATATGTGTACTATGTGGCTCTCAACTTGGGAGCGATAGTTGTTACGCACTTGCAGCAAGCGAACTTGGCCTAAAATTAGGAGAGAGAAAAATTAATTTGGTATATGGAGGGGGAAGTCGTGGATTGAATGGTTGTATTTCACAAGCTGCACATCTTGGAAAATCATATGTGGTAGGTGTAATGCCAATCCCTTGGGCTGAACCACATATTTCCGGGATTACACGCGGTCAACTTATAGAAACGAATTCTATGTCTGAGCGCATGGCTTGTAAGATGTATCAGTCAGACGCCTTCATTGCTTTACCAGGAGGTTTTGGTACACTTGAAGAAATCTTCTGTATAATCTCTTGGGCCAAGAGCGATCTACATACCAAACCCATTGGACTTTTAAATGTTAACCATTTTTTCGATGGGTTGCTCTCATTTCTTGATCAGGCTGTAGATCAAAAGTTCATTTCTCTTTCAGCAAGAAATATTCTCATTTCTGCATCTACCATTGAGGAGCTGTTAGAGAAATTACACACTTATGTTCCACAGCACGATCCTTATGAGCCTCGGATAGACTGGTCTAAGGCAATCAGAAACAAACGTCAAAAAGGTCCGATTAATTTAGATTTATCACTGTGAGGAGTGCTCTTTGTTAAGATGGCTGAGTAAGGAGTACTTTTTGTACTCTTGAGACGCATCTAATTATTGTACAACTTGCAGGATTTTTCTTGGTTGTGTTCCTAAAAAAAAAAAAAAAGACTATGAAATGTTGTTAGGTAAGTCTATGATAAGATGGCCGAGTAAGGAGTACTTTTAGTACTCTTGAGACGCATCTAGTTATTGTACAACTTGCATGAAATTTCTTTTCCTGTGCTCTTAAAAAAAAAAAAAAAAAAAAAAAACTGTGGAATATTGTTAAGCAAGTCTATGATAAGATGGCTGAGTAAGGAGTACTCTTTGTACTCTTGAGACGCATTTTGTTTATCTTATGACTTGCATGAAATTTTTATTTTGGTGAGAAAATATATAACTATATGGTATGCTCATTTGTTTGTTTGAGTTTTAGCAGTTCACAGTAAATCAATGGACTTGTGGAGTTACAGGTATTCCTAACAACCCTATTTTATTACTGCAATTCAGGTTGAGGGGTGTAAGGTCTAGTTATGAATTATCTGGTTCATGATTAACTATGAATTTGCTATTGTATGCTTGTAGTTTTGTGTGAATTGATTATCTTTATCTACTTTTATTAAAAAAAAATAATAATAATAAAAAAAACAAAAAAATAAAAAAAATAAAAAAAATTGTGTGTTTTAAATGCTATTCCTAAAGCTTTGGAGTTATGCACTAATAGCTGATTAAGTTTGCAATACGGAACATGAATGCATTGATTTCTTATTTGAAAACGTATATGCATTAAAACAAGTAATTTGCATTCATCGGGTATTCAAAATTTAAAATTGGTTATTGGTCATAAAGTCAAATGTAACAGTAATTAGATAATTAATAAATTGTATGATCCCTCAATAGAAGTGGAGACTATTACCCAAGTGAGTGTTTGAGCCTAATAACCGTTAATTCTGAGTGAAATAACACTTATTCTAAATATGCTTTATTGTTTATCTCATCTTTTCAATGGCTTCAAAACATCAATTTGCTTTGAATGTCTAGTATGATAGCTGATGAATTTGACTGGTTTCAAATTCTGAATTAGATGACTGAGTAGCATTGTTTTGAAGCATGATAAGGGGATCAATTTCTTTCATTTTGGGCCAATTAACCTTTTCTTTCTTTACATTAACCTCCTTGCTAGCCCATTGAGCCAATTGTAGTACAACTTATTTCATTACCCTCGTTTAACCCATAACCATATGAATTTTGTCCAACCTGGTGTGTTTTTGAGAATTAGTCTGTCTAGCTATTTTCATATTTAAAAAAAAAAAAAGAAAAAAAAAGAAAAAAAAAAGAAAAAAAAAGTGAAAAAGAAAAAAAAAAAAGAATTATCTTAGCTATTCAACACAAGTGTTTCAAAAAAAAAAAAATGTCCAGTTTGATATTAGTGTTAAAAAAAAAAAAAAAAAAACAAAAATTCCCAACACACCATTTGCACACTTTACCCTTTTATTTGACAATTAGTATTAACCTCATAGCCCCATTACAACCTGGTCTGGTCTCTCTTGCTACTATAAATCATGTGATCTCAGAATTCGAGTTTGGAGTAAGGAATCATGTTTAAATTCAAAAGTTACTCATCTAGAGCATTATTCCAGTCATGAAGCTATGTCATTTTCCCTGTTCTTTCATGAAAATACGTTCCTTCTATTTGGGATGACACCAAGTTTTGAACTTGTTCTACATTTACTCTTATAATGGTGCACCCTCTTGTGTGTATACCTGAGGAATCCTTTTATTGGAGGGAAAATTCATAGTAAGGTTTGAAGTCAAAACTTTGAGGGAGTAATTCTATGTGTTGATTATCCTAATTGTCATTCCTGAGATTGTATGACCATTAACCAAAAATCTGATTTAGAATGCTAAATTACTTATTCGATTTTATGCAATTCGATTTCGAATTTGAAATTTTTACATTCATACAGTTATTGCGAATAAAGATTGGCAAGTGTATAGTCTGATTGCTAAGGGACTAGCAATGTTTAAGTTGGGGGGTATGATTAAGTGGTTAATTTTGTAAAATTTTTGTTATAATTATAACCCTCATTTTGATTTTAAATTGGTTTAATTGAATAATTATGTGTAATATATATCTATATATAATATATAATATATTATAATAAATATGTAAATATAATACATATATATACTCAATGAAATGCATGCATGGATTATCTATATAATATATAAGTTTATAATATACCATATAGTATATCATATAAATATATATATATATATAATATATAATTTATTACTAATATTTAATTACTTATTTGTAGGCATGAAGAATGTGGGCTTGGAGACCCATGAAGAATCAAAGCCCAAAAAGAATTCAAGCCCATGAAGAAAAAAAAAGAATTCAAGTCCATGAAGAATTCAAGCCCATGAAGAAAAAAAGAATTCAAGGCCATGGAGAATTAAAGTCCATGAAAAAAATTAAAGTCCATGAAGAATGAAGACCCAACTTGAGCATCTCATGAAAGATATCATTTGAAGAAGGCCCAAGGATTATTTTTAATCCTAATGAAGATTAAAAATCAATTTATAGAAATCTATTTTTATTTTTTATGTGAGTGCTTTATTAAGTGTGTCTTTTAGCTAAAATCCATTTAATTATTAGTTGTGTATTATAGCTAAAATCCATTTAACTTTATGAGTGCTTTATTAGGTATGTATTTTAGCTAAAATCCATTTAACTTTAATTATGTATTATAGCTAAAATCCATTTAACTTTAAGTGTGTGAGTGCCCATTAGATATAATTATGTCTAGTTGAATAATTGAAAATTATGTGGTTTGTATTGCATCTTGTGGCCTATAAATAGGTTACTTGATTGTATTTGTAAGAGTGATTATTATTCTTGAATAAAAGTTTAGTTGTTTCCTTAGAATTCTCTCTTTGAGAATTGTTCTTGTTCTTTCTCCTTTTCTTTATTATTTTCTCTTGTGATCTTACTTCATTTCTTTTTTCTTTTAAATTCTTATGTCATTTATTGTTACTTTATTAATCACCGCCTAAATGGCCGGTTAATTTATGTCTTTAAATTTCTGCAATTTTAATTCTTGTCATTTAAATATTCACCGCCTAAATGGCCGGTTAGTTTATGCTTTTAAATTCCTGCAATTTTAATTCTTGTCTTTTAAATATTCACCGCCTAAATGGCCGGTTAGTTTATACTATTTTAATTCCTGTCATTTAAATTCTGTCATTTAAATTACGCCATTTAAATTCCTGTTAATTAATTTACAAATAAAGATGAGTAGCTAAACCCAATCTTGGGTTAAGGCAAGGACAGTGTCCAACGCCAATGATTCCCAAAGAAAGCTACACTTTAAATGAGTGATATTAATTTAAATTTCAATATGAGTGTGTATTTTAAATTAAGAAATCACTAGGTTTGGATTGGAGCGTAAGCCTAACTTAGAGCTTTCATACCACGTATGAGAGTTACTAGAACTGGAAACGCTATCATACCCAAACCCGGATGATTAATTTAGTTGTTTTGTATATTAATTGTAATTGGATTTATGGTAGTTGCTTAAACTAGAATCTCACATATCATGTATGGGGATTGCTTAAACTAGAACTATCATCATCTCTAATTGCATTTAATAACAAACCCTCATATTTGAAATTAAATTAATATTGCTAAACTCTTCTGCTAAAAATTGGGAATCAACGGGTTGGTGCTGAAATTGTCTTAACTCAAGTGTCGTCCAATTTCATAATCTCACATTCAGTGTTTATTTAATTTTTGTCTTACTTTATTTCCTAGCATCTGTTATTTGAAAATCCATAAAAAAATTCTTGTTTCCAATTCATCCAAATGTGTGTGTGTGTTTGTGACATTCTTTTTATTTTGCCATAAATAAATCTCTCAGTGGACGACCTGGACTCATCCAGAAAATATAAATTTAAATTTGGACTACAACTGCACTCGTACACTGACGAGTATAAACCTCTCACCAATATATAAAAAAAATATATAAAATTTTTATTGTGTTTTGTTTTGTGTTTTAATTGCAGGGTGAGAGTGCAGTCAATGATCGGCCATCTAAGTAAGAGTATAATATTCATGAATGAATGTAAATGCATAATGTCTTGTCATTTGGCCTGTTTGAGCCGACGGGCATCCATACATCATATGCCACTTACCATTTTTACGACCAGCTCTTTCCAGGCCGAGGTGTATGGGTGCACCCTTGGTAAAGCAGCGATGCCCACCCGTACTCTCAAACATATGCGATGCATGAGTAAAGATGGATTACATGTGAACATATGCATATCATCATCATATTATGTAAATGCATCTACGTGACATATGCACACATCATACCATGTCAACATGTCGAAACATACTTTGAAACATACATCGCATTTAACATTCCATCAAATCATATAACATATTTTAGAAATTACCTTACATAGACAAATTAGGTTTGAGAAATACTAGCTTACCTTTGAAATTGGCTTGAGTCTCGAAAAATATGCTTTAATCTCAAAAACGTGCTCGCCTTGACTTTCGTACTAGACTTTTAGTTATACCCAAACTTTAGTCTCAATGATTCCTGGACATCATATTTATTCAAGGGTATTAAAACTTATTTTTCTCAATTTTTCCTCAATTGTTTAAATTTCTCCCCATTATTTCCTCAATAATTCTAAAATAAATACTTCCCCAAGCATTTTTTTTAATTTTTCTCCACAAAAATTCATAAAACAACATTTCTAATCTTTTAAAATTTTATGGGAATTTTTCATGATTTTTTCCTATTTTCTTCTATTTTCCTAGAATTCTTTTTATCCCAATAATTACCAAATAAATATTTCTTTCCATATTTTTCATAAATTTATTCCATAATAATTCATAAAATAAAACACCTAATTTTTTTTGAAATGTTTTAAAAAATTAAACATAATAAGATAAAAGAAAATATTATCAACTTCCATCTATTTGAGATATTTTACACTTACCTTGTAACACTTTCTTCAAGCTTGTCTTTGATGTGCCCAAATTCCTCTTCTTTATTCCTTCCTCCCAAATCTCTTTCAAGCTCAATTTTTCTCACAATCTCTTTCTTTCTTTCTTTCAAATCTCTCTCTTACTCTCAAATCCTTCTTTCTTACAACATTTCTCTTTCTAACTCAAGTCTTCCAACCTTTCAAGTTTTCTCTATTTATAGAGGTTGAATTAAGTTTAATTTAATTGTAGTGATCCACCATCTTTTATTATTTTATCATTTTTTTTATTTAATTTTCCACTAAATCTCACTCATAATCTTTAATTATTTGTCCATACTCTACTTTATCTTCCACATTTCTCCATTAATTCACCCATTATCTTTGATTATTTGGCCACACTTTACTTTGTCTCCCACATTTCTCCATTAATTCATCCTTTATCTTTGATTATTTGTTCACACCATATTTTGTCTTCCACATTTCTCCATTAATTCACCCATTATCTTTGATTATTTATTCACACCACATTTTGTCTCCCACATTCTCCATTAATTCACCCATTATCTTTGATTATTTATTCACACCATATTTTGTCTCCCACATTCTCCATTAATTCACCTATTATCTTTTATTATTATTTTTCAACTAAATCCTATTTTGAATGGACTATTCTTTCATTTAGTCCATAAACTCAAGCCCACTTTCTTAACCTACTAACTTTAAGCCCATTTACTTAATCTTTCATTTTTCAACTTAGCCCACTAACTATAAGCCCATTTATTTAGCCTTTCTTTTTTTTTTTTCAACTTAGTCCATTAACACTAAGCCCATTTATTTAGCTTTCCTTTTCCAACTTAACCCATTAGTTTTCTCAATTATAATCTCCAATGGAAGTAAAAATATTTTAACTACAAACAAAATAATAATAATAGTTATTATTATTATTCCCAAGATACTAGGATATTACACGTGGCCTCTCTTTTGGTGAAGAAGAGTAAAAACAATTAGGTTAAAAAACAACTAAAGAGAGAATATATATAGGGAGAACCCTAGGGTTAAAACCCTAGTGGGCCAAGTCCATTTAATTAATTTTCTAATTGGGTTAGCCCAATTAATTAATTAAAACCAATGAACTATTATTTTATTCTAGCCCAATTAATTATGGACCATTCTGAATAAAATAATTCTCTCTCAATGTAATTCACCCAACAAGCCAAATGTTTTAAATAATACATGAGTTATATCGAGCTACCCTAGGGACCAAAAGACAAATTATTCATGGCTACTAAAATGACCAAAATACCCCTGCTACCCAGTAGCTATATTGTCATTCTAAGTGTTACAACTATCACCATATGGTAACACTGACCCCACAAATAATTTTGCATGTGCAATTTCTTTGACCTACTAGTGTAATGACGAAAATACCCATCTGTGTAACACTCATCATTTAGAAAGGAATAATGTACTAACACCTCTCTAAATGATTTCTACCATCCTTAGATCACTAGTCCAATAATCCGTGACTACTCGAATGTACTTGCTTATCACTGGGAGTTACCTAGAAGCACACACTCTTAAGACACGTTCCCAGGGCCCTGGATTATTTGATTATTCTTGGACAATCACAAAGGGGTGAATCACAGAAACTATCTTGTATTAGTCTGTCTTAGCTAATTAGAAACCACACTCCCAACTCACAAGGTTATTGATCTTTGATAGACCTCACCTACAGTGAATCTAAGAATATAGCTCTAGGTTCACTAGACCACCAACTAATACTCAAGTATTAGAGTACTCGTCCACGTAGTAGTAGTGATAAACTAGCTCCATGATAATCAGTACTTTGTCATTAGCTTCTATCACAGGTCCACTCTACGCATTCCAAATGCGCTTGTACAATTAGAGTAAATGGACTGTTTACTAGCTAAGGCAAGCCATCCTCCATTAGGATCTATTGCACAATGATCTTATCATGATAGAATGCCCAGTTCTATCAAAAGATCAAGAGTAATATTTTTCTTGCTTATTAAGTACCCATGATTCATGCCTAACTGTGAAGAACGACCCATCACATGAATCACTTACTTAATAGCATGGACACTTTTCCAACAATTAAATGCAAATAATATATGTGCCATAAACTGACTAAAAGAAACATTATTACCATAAATTAAATAAAACGTGTCTTTAGGGCATACATTTCCAACATTTTGTACTCTTCGTTTAACCCTCAAAATTTTTGAAAAACTATCCCTTCGACCTTCTTTGGGCAAATTGAGAAAATTATACTTTAGCCTGGTTCATCGTTTTGACCTTAAATCCTTTCGTTTCAACCCGAAATCGCTCAAGGGTTGATTCATATGTAAAATATTAGTCCTCAAAGCACTCCATTGACTTTTCAAAGATTCTTACATCGATTCGATTTTCTCAGCCCGAACGACAGCTATACCAAAACTGTTCCTGATCCAACTTCTTTTGATTCCTAAAATCATGTCTCGTATCATTCATCGATACTATTCCATTTTTCCTTTAACTTCTAAGGTCCCAGGTACTCCATTCGGCTGATTCAATCGCTTAAAACTGTGTTAGTGTACCCTACAACCTATTTCTTTCTAAAATTCCATTTATAACCTTTATAAAATTTCATTTATACCCTTAAGGATTTCTTGGGTATTACATTAGGGCCATCATAGCCTAGGGTATGGTCACCAGTGCAAGGAAGTGCCCTGATTGGCAAAAGGAACGATCGAAAAATACAATAAATAGCCAAATTTTGGCTAAGGGTTTCATCAAAATTTCAGTTGAAAATCCAAGCATTCGGGAAGAAATTGAGGAAAATTGATAGAGAGCTTTTGTTCTCCAAGTGAGAGAGAAAATTTCTGGAAAGTTTGAGGGATTTTGGTGTGATTTTGCAGTGGTTTCGAAGCTTGCCAAAAAATCAGGTATCATTGGAACTGAGGATTAATTGGCCAAATTGAAGGAATTTAGGTTGGATTTTCGAGCTAAAGGTTGGTCTATCGTGTTCGAAAGGAAGACTAGAGCAGGATAGAGGAAGAAAAGTAAAGAAAACAAGCTAAATCAATGGTTGGCCAACGAAAGGAAGGCCAGAGAAGACGCGTGAAAGACGCGTGGGTACGGGCACATGAGGTAAGAGAAAAATAGGAAAAAAATGGAAAAATATATGAAAAATTTCTTAAAAAAATTAGGGAATTTAATTTTATTATTTTTTCTAAAATTTGGTTAGGAAAAATAGCGGGACATGTGTTTCGAGATAGGTACAAGTTTCGAGAAAGCCTAAACAATTAGATCAATGTGAGTGGTTTATCTCAAAAATTTAAATGTGAAATGGTTTACCTAAATTGAGCATGATTTTTATATGGGTTTCCAAAATATATATGATTTATGTGCATCTTGTCATATCTGTGCATGTTATATTGGCTCGATAATTGTGATATTGCTTTTAACATGATATTATTAGCATATTAATATTTGTATCATCTATGTTAACTATGATGGGGTAGGATGTTGCTCTAATAGTTTGACTTGCATTTCCCCAAGTGTGGTTTCTGGAATGACCATAGGGATATTTCGTGTCATGTGTAGTTGTTGGGATAACTGCCTAAGGTTCCATGCGGGAGCTAGAATGCTAACGAAAGCTATTATAAGGTGTCGGTTGATTGATGTCATGTATCATTCATTCATGAAAATCATTTTAACCTTCATTTAGAATATTCATTTTCTAATTTAGATTTTGTCCCTAGAATATTTGGCGTTCCAAGTGGGTCGAGTAGTAGAAAGGGAAATAAGTGTTCGATTTTTCCTTAAACCAAACCATTACCCAATCAAATGGTTTTTAATCAACTTGACCAGTTCGATTTTGGTTCGATTTCTCACAATTTCGGTTGCAATTGCCATCCCTAGTTACAACCACCACTACAACCAATTGCTCCATCTATCTCTCTCTTTGAGAGAAGTGATGTGATTAGGTGCATGCAGTAAATGAGTTAAGGTCTTAAATGAGTCAATATCTTAATTTAATTTTGATCAACTTGCTTGTACCAATTCTCATGACAAAATTCGCAGACTATTAAATCATTGTCATCACCCAAAAAAATCATACAGTTATTTCTAAAACAATCAATTTTCTCAACAAGAAGGCCCAACCCTCGAACTAGTTTTTTAATGCTGTAAGAATTATCAATCACCATCTTAGGTTCAGAAAGAACCTCCTTAAGTAATTCACAAAATTGATCAAATCCCTTTTCAGATAGATGGTGTTCTGACTTAAAGTTAAGTAATCAAGCAACAAGCGACAACTGCGTATGCTTTTGACAACCAGGATATAACTATTTTTTCACAACACTAAGTACATCATAGAATGCTTGAGTTTCCAGATTCAGAGGTTCCTCTTCCATATTCGAATTGAAATCAGGCCCAACAACATCTATTATCGTAGTTTCAAATAAGTTGCTTGGCTCTGCTTCAAGCGTCGATGCTGAGTACGGCATATCAACCGAATCTACCGTAGTGACAACTTCCCCATGAAGTGTCCACTTGTAATACCCCGATACGAAACCTTTGGTGAACAAGTGACTTGTCATGGTTTCCTAGTCATGAAAAGCCATGTTCCTACACTTTCGTTGATTACAGGGACATTTAATCTTATTCTCATCCATCCACTCTGGTTGACTCTTAGCAAAGTTAACAAACTTCTCAACACCTTTGATAAATTCTGTAGAAACATAATCATTCTCCTTACGCCTAATATACATCCATTGACAATATGATCTCATTTTTTTTTCTATGGTAATTAAATAACAAAAAATTACTAAATTATAATTACAACATTTTTTTTATTTGAGTTGTTTTAATATTCTTTAACTAAACCACTTTTTATAACTCCTTAAAATTTGAAGGTTAGGACCTATCCTATACGAAAATGAATTGTGATATGACCACTAGCAGATGCATTTACTCACAGTACGAAATTTCGGCAACATCTCAGCGTAGTTCTCCAGATGCACGATAAGGATTATGTCCCGATTCATAAGACTCAATTTGAGTCAGTTGTTTGAATCAGAACATATTCCTATATGAAACCGGAAAACAAAGTAAGATGTTACCGAATTTTCGTACCATGCATGAGTAAATTAATGCGTATTCGTCAGACACACAACACAACATCAAATTTTCAGATCGTCTAACTAGACAATTCAGTGATCTCCTCGCTCCATCAAGAAAGTCACTGAACGAAAAATTTAAGGCTAACTTCCAACAAATTTAATTAAATAACTAAAAAATAATTAATTATATTTTTTATTTAATTTAATTTTTACAGAAAATTCGACAGAGTCTCTGTTATAACCAGACTACACCCCATGTACGCAAAAAAAAAAACACAAAAATATAACATTTCAATATATGCGATATCATCAATTCTCAACATGTCATATACTTCATAATCATCCTATAAAATGAATAAATTCGATAAACGAGAACCTAATTTCAATTTAATATATTTGTGTGTGTATATATATATTAACAATTTACTAAGAGTCAAAATAATCCTATAAAATGAATAAATTTGATAATTAAAGAAATCAATCTAAATTTAAACACTCAATTGCAGTTTAATATATTTGTGTATGTATATATATATTAACAATTTACCTTGGCAAATAAATCCTTATCTTAAGGCATTAATTTTAAAAATAAAATTTCATTAATTTTAAAAGTAATTATTTTAAATTATATAACTTATAAAAATAATTAATTTTGGCAATGTATAGTTATTATTAATTGAACATCTACATCCATGAATGAAAACGTGTACAAAGTCTTAATTGAACATATCAAACTAAAATTTTATTTTTTTAAAAAAATCATAATAATAATTATACATATATATTTCATATGCTGAAAACATAATAATTATACATATAAAAATAATCCAAGATATAATAATAGAATTAAGAGAACTTAATTTTTATTAATGTAACAGAACAGAACAGAACACAAATCATAATATTGAATTTTCTTTTTGCTTATTTTGTAGACTAAAACAATCCTCTCAATTAAACCAACAACACAAATCATAATATTGAATTTAATTTAAAATTCAAAAGATTAAATCAAGCAGAACACAACACAAATCATCAAAATATTGAAACAGAACAGATCACAAATCAAGAGATTGAATCAATAACTTAATTTAACGTAACCTCTGATCAAGTGTTACCGAGCAAGCCTGTGAGGGTGAGGCAACGAGTGAGGGCGGGAGGCTAGATCGAGGGCGAGCCAGTGAATGAGGGCGAGGGCAAGGGCGAGGCAGCGGGCGATTGCGAGGGTGAGAGAACCGAAGAGAGAGTGATCGAGGGCAAGCTAGTGAGCGAGAGATTGGTTTTGGGGGGTAGTGAAAAAGAGAGTGGGGGGTGGGGGGGGAGAAGGGTTTTAAGGGGAGGGGAGAGGGAAAGAGGCGGAGAGATTCTCGCCTCTTAATTTATTAAAAATAAAATTTAATAAATTTATTAAAATAATAATAATAATTTAATTAATAAAAATAATTTAATTTAAAATTATGCTAATGAATAAAATAATTTAAATTATGATAATTATTAAATAATTTAAATAATAATTTATTGTAATCATTTAAAATATCATAATAAAATAATTTAAATCATTGCATTTTAAATTAATAATAATTTAAAATGTACTTATATTATAAATCTAATAATTATAATACATTAAATTGATATATTAGATTTTTTATTATTAATTTGTTACCTCAAATAATTAATTTTTTTAAATAATATTTACATTAAATGAAACCACAGGACATCTACAAATTATCAAGATAGATCTCAAGTCTCACAAAAAATTAATGATACAAAACTTGTAAATAACAAAAGTAAAATTAAATATTGACAAGAGAATAAATTTAAAAAACTAACGATATACGAGTGTCATACAAAGAGGTCAAACAATGATCAACAAAATAACGAACAGTCTGATCCACGAATATGAATATTTAAAGAGTTAAGAAATGGTTTTCATAATACTTCTATAAAAAATAAAGAGGCATTTTGTGAATTTATTTTAAAAATAATTTATTTCTAATAAAAATTGCATGTTCGAGTTAAGTTTTAAGAACCAGATGTTTAATTTACACTATTATTGTTAAAATATAATAATAAATTTTTTTCTTATGCGAGATAATATCTCGATCAAGATGTAAGAGAGTTATCCCTTGATGTCTCCGAGAGACTTGCAAGGAGAAAAATAAGTTTAAGGCGTGAATGAGATCACTTGCAAATCTTTTGATGCGTAAGTCAGTTTTGTGTTTAAAGTGAAATTATAATTTCACTAAGATTGTGACATATATTAACTTAACATTAAGTTCTCTTATTTATAGAGAGCAAGAGATTGATTAGGTAACCTCTACATTCCTTTCAAATACAATCTCTCCATATTATTTTATTTTTGAGATTCCTAAAATTTAGAATAATCAAAACTTTAACAATATTATGATTTTATACTTTTTATTTATTTTTCAAATGTAATGTTTGTTTTACATTTTGTACACATTTAGAATTTAAGAATATTATGACTTTTAAAATTAATATATTTAGTTAAATTAAATTTTTAAATTTTATAAATTAATTATTTTATATTCATCTCATGTTTAAATATATATTTAATTTTTTAAATATATTTATACATTAATATATTTTATTTTTTATATAATTTAAATATTTATATATTTAAACATTTCTCTCAAGTTTAAATACTTATAAATTAATTGACTAAAAAATAAAAGGAAAATTAAAAATTTGCGACGAATTATATAATCCGTCGCTAAAAGTAAATTTGCATTTGTAAATTCTTTTTGTTATTTAAACAAATATTAAAATTAATTACTTTTTTTTAATTTTAGCAATGAATTAATCTTTTCGTCGCTAAATATTGCGAGGGAAAAGTAATTCTATCACTGAATTTTGATAAATAAAAAATATTAAATTAATTTTTTATTTGGCAACGAAAATTATTTTTCGTCATTAATTTTGGTGACAGAATATTATTTCCATCACCAAAAATAATGATGCAATATGTTTTCCATTGTTAAACAAAAAAAATTATTTTTGTTCTTTTTCTTATGAAAATTTAGTGATAGAAACACTTTTCGCTTGCTAAATTTAGTGATGGATTACTATTTTCATTGTGAAATGTAGCGAGTGAAAAGTATTTTCGTCGCTAAATTTTGATAAATAAAAAAAATAAAATTAATTTTTTATTTAGCAGCTGAAGTTATTTTTCGTTACTAATAGTAACAACGGAATTAATTTTCCGTCGCTAAAATTAATGACGAAAACAAATTCCGTTTCTAAATAAAAAATTAATTTTATTTTTTTTTATGAAAATTTAGCAACGAAAATACTTTTCCCTCGCTACATTCAGCGACAGATTACTATTTTTATCGCTAAAAAATTAAAAAATTTTAGATTTTAAATTTTTAAAATTAGTTTAGCAACGGATTAATTTTCCGTCGCTAATCCGTCACGAATTTCCCAAATTTTTTTTCTACTATTCTGTCACCATTTTGTCACAAAATAGTGAAGGACATGTCCATCGCTATAAATTCGTTGCTAAATTCTGATTTTCTTATAGTGTGCAGTAAATGAGTTAAGGTTTTAAATGAGTCAATATCTTGATTTAATTTTTGTTCCTTAATTTTGGTTTCTCACGTTTTTTATGAGGTTCGTTTTTTTTAATATATATAGAAGAAGACGATGATCATGGCCCTGCCCAAATTCACGAAACTACTGAAGGAAGAAGCCTGATCCCAACTGGCGCGTGCCACGTCTACGGCAGCGTGTGTTGGCCTATTATTGTTTCTACTTTCTCCATATAACTGGAAGTTAGCTCAAAATATGAATAATATTACTTTCTAAATCCTAAATAGTAAAGTATTATGTATTCCAACCAAGAAGATAAGCCAATATTTCTATTCAGATTTTTTAATTAATAAATTAAATGAATAAAAATATTTATACTCTTTTATTTTATATATTTTTATAAAAAATACTACTTAAATACTCGTGAATCTGAATCTTAACATGATATTCTTATATTAAGATATTATAATATCACTCTTAATATATTATAATAATTGATGAAAGGAAGACATGGCAGGGGGAATGACTTCCCAATACGCGAGTCCACGGTGTCTCGTGCGCGACGAAAGATGGCCCAGATCAATCTAAAGTTCCGACGTCCATGACATGCAGCAATCTCCACAGAAGCTGCCATGAAGTTGCCTAAGCACCTACCCCGCACACACGCGTACACGCACACACACACACACATGCATGCATACATACATACATACATACATGTATGTTGCTGTCAACTTCTTTGTATAAAGACCAGCCCTTCTCCCCAAAATCTAAAACCAAATCTCTCTCTCTCTAAATACAAAACCAAATCTCTCTTTCTCTCTCTCTCTCTCGTTGTTTTTAACGGAGAGTGGGGGGCAATTAAAATGATGAATCACAGTTACCGGCGGTATGTGATACCGCTGAGGGGATCCATCAAACGTCGTATGTTTGTTCGCATCGTTCGTTTTCTGGGTCTCGCTTGCAGGGCGCGGAGTCAGCCTAATTGATTCTTCCCAGCCAAGGTGACAACTGAAGCGAGACGGCTCATGAGCGTCACGAGTTCACTTGGCTTCATTGCCACCACGCGCGCCGCTATTAGTATTCCGTGATCGATGAATACGTTAACGTTGCCGTTGTGTCTGGTTTCCTAATCCCTGCTGTATGTATCGCTTGCTCTACCTGTGTATTTCGGCGCCGTCCACGACTAGCCTTTTCCGGCGAGTCGGAATGGTTTTATCGGCGTTTTAGTGAGTTGGAGTCCCTGTGTGGATAAATAATGTTCCTTTGATTTCAGATTAGATGCGTTCATTGTTCTACTTTCCACTTCTGTATATTTATGACATAAATGCGATGTGAGCATCCGACGTGCATGTCTAAGGTCAAATTCATTTTTTTATCTTTTATTTTTATGTTTTTATGTAATTATTTGAGTTTTCATTATTTTGCTTATACGTGGTTACATTACATGAATTTTTGAATTAATTTAATTTTTATATTTTAATATTTTTTTATATTAATTTAAATTTTTTATTTTTTCAATTATATCCATATACTAATATTTTTAATCAATTTAATTCATATACTTTAATATATAAAAAATAAATTAAATTAAATTATCTTCATTCTTTTACAAGTCAAAGTATAGAGATTAAATTAATTTAAATATATATATAAATATAATTGAAATAACGAAAAATTTGAATTATAATAATAAAAAATATCAAAATATAAAAATTAAATTCATTTAAAAACATAAATATAAAGATATAATTAAAATAATAAAAATTTAAAAATCAAAATAAAAAATAGAAAGACAAAACGATATTAATATAGAATCAACACGCAACGACTTACAATCTTCTAAATTCGATAATATATAAATTTACCATTGCAACTTCTTTAAGACTCTTTAACAAAAGGGTAATTTTAATAATTACTTTGAAATTAATAATTAAAGTGTAGAAGTAAATGGTGCCTGCCGGGGAGACGGGCCGGCTCGCCGGAGTTTTAATTTGTAGTTAACGTCGTTTGCAAAATCAAGCACATTCAGGAGACAGATAAATAAATTAGGTAGCAATCAAAATCAAAAGGGAATCTAATCAAGAAGAGAAAAAGACAGATACGACTGAACATATACGGTCGTGTCAAGCAAAATTCTAGGGGGTTGACGTTTATTTTCGGTAGCATTAATTACACGGTTGAAACAATGAAAGAGCCATAAAGTACTCGCTTCTGACTCTCTCAACATGCATGATTAAGAAATTATTGTTGAAATTTTATGAGTAGAAAGCTAACTTTTTATTACTTATCATGCATGAGGAGGATTGAAGAGTTTAATTAAGATACGAGTTTAAACATTTTATGCTGAGGGTGTTTCATCATCTCAATAGCTTGAACTTTGTTAAATGATTAGAGTTTATTCAGATAAAAAGTTATTTAATATTTATTTTATATTATTTTAATAATATTTAATAAAATAAAAGATAATTTTAATTTTATAAAAAAAATTGAATTGTAATTTAAAAAAATATTATTGATAAATTACATAATTATTCTAATATTAAAAAAAGAATTTTAGATAAATTATATCTGAATAGATTTATCATATATATATATATATAGAAAGTGGTTTGTGTCAGTGTATTGCTGGCGGCGGCGGTGTTCTTGGAGTGGAGTCAGATAGCTAGATTTCGTTCGCAAGCTTGTCGCGGAAAAAGAGATAAATCCCTCAAAGCCCATTAGCCTATGATTGAGGGAGCAGGTTTTTGTTATTTTGGGAAATATGCATCGGCGTCGCGTGTTTAAATAAAATTGTTCTATTCAGCGGTCCCACAATTATTCTTATGTATACATGTTGGCCTAAATTGTGCAGTTTGGAATTAATTTTTCAATATTCTCACGTTTTTTGAGGCCCGACAGGATTCCAATCGATCTAAGGTCATATTGAGATGGATGGTTCCACATATGCATCTCTCGCCCCAGTTGTTTATAATATCCAGTAATATTAATTACGTAAATATTATTTATATATTTAAATTTGATAATTATAAAAATATTTTATATTAATGTCTCATATTATATATTGTGTTAATATAAATGTAAAGAAACATAAATAGTCCAAATAATATTTTTGTATATTAACAAGTGTAAAAGTACAATAAATATGTTTTATTTTTTAATTTTAAAAATGAGTTTTGCTAACACAGTACTCATTAAGTTATATTTAATATTTTATTAAATGGTAATAAATATATTATACTTTAAAATGTTTCAACTTATTTAAAGATTAAAAATTAAATACATTAAATATATTTTAACAAAAACAACGTGGTAAGTGCGGTATTTTTGGGAACTTATTAACATGACAGAAATTTTAGTTAAACATTTAAAGATGACATTTACTGTGATAATTTTATATTAATATATTATAGTAAAATAAATAAATAAATAATGTGACAATATCTCACTAAATATTAGACTTAAATGATAAGTTAACACATTGAATGACATAACTCAGAACTCTCACTTCCGTTAACATAATTATATATTATTTGAGTTAGTAAAAGTGAAAACAACAGTGCCAGCGGCATGCGTTTGGCCCACACGCACACCCGCCTTTCGTGCAATCATCAAATAATGAATGTCTCCATAGCTCTCTTAAACCAGTCTTAATAATCTAGGCAATATAAACATTAATGAGCGGGAAGCTAATTGACACACAAACCATTCGTTGTTAACACAATAAAGTATTTTGTAAAGACTTTTTTTTTTATCTCTAAGTTAGTCTTAAAAATATATATATATATATATATATATTTTGTTAACGTACTATTACGAGCGCACCCTGCTACTCAACTCCACGATTCAAGCAGGAGATGTAAATCAGAGAATCCAACAATCAGTTCAACCACTAACATTTCTCCTCAAACATGAGGATAGTGTGATAATCTTTTAACGTTCAGGATTGTCCAAACTAATGAGCTTTCTCCTCTGACTAGTGCTCGAACACAAAATCTGAGAGTTCAAAGAATAATACTTCAGCACATTTTTCTTTTACTATTTGATCTATGTCTAGAGAGTTAAAAAAAAAAAAAAAACTTTTTTTTCTAGACAAATAACAAGGCCATCTCGGTCGAGCCATAAACAAAATCACCACTGTCCACTAATTTAAACAGAGGAGATCCAATGTACTGTATCTATATCACCACTGTCCACTAATTTAGACAGAGGAGATCCAATGTACTGTATCTATATCACCACTGTCCACTAATTTAGACAGAGGAGATCCCGTGTACTATATCTATCTATCTATATATATATAACAGATAATTTTATAATTTAATGTAAAATTGATAAATTAGTAAAAATTTGTTTTATTCTTTTATCAAATATTTTACTTGAATTTGTACCCACTTGATGACATTTTCCTAATTCTCAAACGATAAAAAATTAAATGAAAATATTCATTTTATTAGCAGAAGCTTTATATGAAATTAAGCTTCCGTATAGTACATTGTGGTTTATTAATATGTATGTGTAAAAGCTATCTATTGGCTCCCTTGCCATATGATGTAAATCATAAATCAAATAGCTCCTTTAGGGAACAAATAAACAACAAATATCATGTTCATGAATCTCTAAACCTCATGTTTTTCGCGTACCATAAAGAAATAAAAGGTATTTCTTTATAGAAAAGTGTTCTGTTGTTGGTGAATACAAAAAAGTGTTCTTGATTGTTTAACAAATAGCCTTTTTTACTTTCACTGCAATATTTGACTTCATATGTAAAAGAGCAAAGTAAGTTAAAATGTAAGAGGCAGAAAGCAAAATGAAATGTAGAAAGTGCAGGGAGTTTCTTGATATGTTATATTGACCTTTTTTTCTTTTAATTTAAGGCCTTGATTGGCTGGTCTATAATAAAAAAAAAAATTATTTTTTGGCCTTAAGGCTTGTTTGGCTCAATTGTTAAATAAAATTATTTTGATTTTTTTATGATAATTTAATTCAAAAAATATTTATTATTATTAGTTAAAAATAAAATAAAGCAAATATTATTATTAGTTAATAATAAATACTTTATTGTGACATTTTTTTTAGGTTATTAGTTAACCATAAGTGGATCTGTCTATAACATACATTTTGTTTTGTACAAAATTGTTTAAAGAATTTGTTTGTCAAATTCTTATTTTTTATTTTTTTCTTTCATTCTTTTTTAAGAAAATAACACGAGTGCGAACCCCTAGAATCATCCGAACTGCTGCCCAAAGAGCCTAAGTTATGAAAATGAAAAGACAGATAGATGATTATCAGATAATGAAAGGATAAAATATACGTGAGCACATTATTATTGTGTGTATTATGATGTATGAACTTATATTTGCCTGCTTTAAGGAGTTATGGACTTAAGAAGCATAGTATTAATATTTATTTGTCACGTTGTTGTCACATGACAAGGAATTAATAGCTAGTATTTGGGAATATAGTCATTTAAGTTTTTGTGAGACATTGTGTTTTTCTTAAATGCATATAGAAGAAGAGAAAATGTAATGACTTTATATTCAAATAGCTTACCAATTGGTATTGTTAGTGATATTACTCAAAGAACTCCTAAAGTCATTTTTAGTGATATCATTCATACAATTCATCATATGACTAGAAGTTCCTAGGGTTATTTTTGTGATTAAATGTGCAAATCTCAAGAAATCCTCGTAGAGTCATTTTGTGATTAAATGTGCATGTCTTAATGTTAATTATTTAATCTTTGTGATTAAATATGCATGCCCCATTATTAGTTATTAATCTTTTTGATTAAATATGTTTCAATAATTCCTTATTAAGTGAAATTAAATATTCTCAAAAAAAAAATTTGAGATACAAAAAAATTAAATTTATAATATTTGTACAATTAGAATATGGGTGATGATTGAGAATATAGTGAACTTTTGACCATGTATCCAGTTGAATATTTATTGTTAATTTTATTTAATAAATGTGTGTAAAGTATAATATTAATGAAATGGATCTTGTGTAGATTATCCTCAAGAATGACTTTTTCAAAGAACATAATTGTTGATATGATATGAGACGAATAATTGAATGGGGATAATTATGAAATTTAGAGTATGAAAATTCAGTATGTTCTTGAGGAACAAAAGTCAATAAAAACTCTAAATGAGGTTAAGGTGGAACTTGCTCAAGGAATCACTATACAGAATAAGAAGGGCAGGGAGGCTTACAATGCCTGTGTTGGTCCCTTAGGCTATGGCTACTCAGGAAGGGAGTGAATTGAGTAATTATTTTTTTTTCTTTTTAATAAATATTCTTGATTAATAATTATTTAAGAATATATATTTGATAAATATAATAAATTATGTTTGAGATTAATAATTAATGCAAGCCATAAAATATATAAAAAAAAATAATATGAGGCACAACACAATTTATAGT
Source organism: Diospyros kaki (assembly GCA_036245055.1). Lineage (NCBI taxonomy): Eukaryota > Viridiplantae > Streptophyta > Magnoliopsida > Ericales > Ebenaceae > Diospyros > Diospyros kaki. The sequence continues at coordinate 6,596,926 of BSEG01000006.1, read as the reverse complement.
GGTTAAGTATTTCTACACACACCTAATCCACTATCCCAAGATTTAACCACCATTGGAGTTCCACTAAATCAAAATCACTAAGGTTTCTACACTATCTCACATTGAAAACTAGATACACACTTAAATTACAATGGGTTCTAGGCAACCACTACATAAAGGTTTCTATCATAGCTTATCTTGAAAACTAGATTCACCTACATTTTAACGATTTTAGGAAACCTATACAATTCTCAATAATAATTTAAATGTTTACAAATAATTTATCTACACTTGGACATAAATAAACAATTAAGAACAAATTATACAAGGTAATAATATTTAAATAAATAAATAAATTTATAATCTCAAATGGAGAAATTTGGATTTGTCGTAGAGGACTTGAAAAACTTTTCTCCTCTTGTTTTGTAGCTATTCTGTGGATGTGCAATAATGTTTTGAGAGTCTCGGATTGCTTTAATGTTTTACTTGAGAGGGTTTGAGAGCTTTTAGCTACTTTGGATATGCAATGAAAGTACTTGGATACTCAAAAAATGAGTTTGGGGGGGGGGTATTTATAAGCATTTTAGCCACTTTTCTAACGGTAAAAAATATGGCCATTATAGCAAGAAAAGTTTAGTATAACTTAAATTTAATATGTGTACTCAAATAATCAATGAGGCTTGTAAATCAGTTGGCAAAGGAAAGGCATGGGCTAAGTGGAGGTTTTGGGTTCAAATCCAAGCACATGCACTTAGTTCTTAAAATACTTTTTGAGATACATATGCTATAAAAATATTAAATAAATTAATCTAAAATATATTTTAAAAATATTTTTAATAGAAAATAATATTTTTTATAATACATATGACATAAAAAAATTAATAAATTAATCTTAAAAATATATTTAAAAAATAGTTTTAATAGAAAATAATATTTTTGATAATGCATATGCTATGAAAATGTTTTATAAATTATTTTAAAAAATATTTAAAAATATTTTTAATAGAAAATAATATTTTGATAATACATATGCTATGAAAAAAATATTTTATAAATTAATAAAAAATAATTCGGTACTAAAAATAATATATTTAAGAATAATACTCTTTTTATTAATCACCAAAAATACTATAATTTGTATATTAAAAATTCTCTTTTTATTAATCATCCAAACTTAAGTAATATGAGCAAATTGACTCAACAGTTTAGAAGAAAAAACACTCAACTACTTCGGAAGCATAAGCTGGCGCATAAAATATGGAATGCTCTTAAAAAGTAGTATGGGGCGACTTCAGTTGCAAATGTACGATAACCAACCATTAGGTTTCATATTTATAAAAAACGCCTAAACCACAACATGAGACAGCATCTTCGAGAAATAACCAATATGGTCAATGAACTTAAAGATGCTAGTGAAACCTCACTGATGAACAACAAATGCAACCTGTTATCAAATCCTTACCCCACAATTGGGAGCATATGAAAATTTACCTTACTCATAACGTGAACATAAAGATAATGGTCAATGCTTCATGCCATTTGGAGTTAAAGGAGGATTGTATTGACGCTTCTGGACCTAATACTGATGTCTATACGATGGTATCTAGTTCCAAAGGCGTTTCCAAGTTTAAGCGTAAATTTCCTTACAAAGGAAAGAAAATGAATCATGTCTTAAAGAAAAGCAAATGTGCTCGTTTTGAAAAATTTGAGAGTCACCATGGTATGGGTAAAAGACTAGCTTGTAATCCCTCCAAAAAGAAGAACATGACGAATGTAAAGTGCTATAATTGTGACAATAAGGGACATTTTGCATGTGACTACAATGAACCAAAAAATGTACAAGCCCTAAATGTATTTTCAAATGCTATATATGTTTTGAGTTCAGTACTTTTAACTGAATCTAATCCTTCATGCATTGTTGATTTAGGAGCCACAAACCATGTAACAAGAGATAGAAGTTCATTCATGTAATATCGTCGAATATCATGTGAAATTAAGTGGATCTATGTGAGAAAACAATACAAGAGTTGAATTTAAAGGCATTGGCACCTACAAGTTGTGTATGTATGATAGTCAAAGATTATATTTATATCATATATTGTTTGCTCCAAAAATTTAACGAAATCTTGTTTTTGTACCTGTTCTTTTTAGTTATGGCTTTGCTATGTATTTTCATGACACGATTGTTGAACTATTTATAAATTTAATATCTTATGATTGTGGTACTTTGTAAAATGATTTAATAATACTTTATGTAGATTATGTTTTGATAGATTTGAAATGTTATAGCACCAACCCAAGATGAGGGGTGAATTGGTTATTCAAAATTAACTTGAAAACTTAAAATATTTTTCAAAACAAATAAGAATATAATGCAAGTGAGGATTATTGAAATGCATGAGATAATAAATGAAACAAAAAGCATAAGTAAGAGATGAACACAAGGATTTATAATGGTTCAGCTTAAACCAACCCTAATCCACTACCTTAGCTACTCACTAAGGATTTTGAAAGCAATCCACTAAAACCCGCTACTTAATTAAACCAAGTAGATTCTCTTGTCTAAGACTAGGAATTACAACCTCCTACTTAAACAAGTAAGTCCTCTAGCTATACAAGTTAGTAAATACAAGAAATGTATAATAGAGAGATTCTAAGAGTATACACTCTTAGTTATAATATATCTCAAAATGATATAAGGTTTGAAACAAATTTACAAAGATAGAACAAAGTCATGGAGAGATAAAAATTAAGGCACTAATACAATTTGAGAAGTGTGAAATAATTCTTAAGCTCACTTCACTTCATTCCCGTTTATTAGCTTCTTATAGATCATCCTTGACATGTATTTATAGGTGTTCCAGGAGCTTCAAGAGAAAACTAGCTATTTGTGACTGTTAGAGTTTGAAAAACTAGTCTTTGGAGGCTTTCAGCAATACAAACGGTCGATGCAAGGAATCGATCGACAAATGAGTTAAAATTCCAAACTCGATCGACAGTTGAGTGAAACGGTCAACAGATGCAAAATCACTTTCTATCGGTCAACAGGTAGGAGTAGGTCGGTCGACAGATTAGAAGAATCAATCGACAGTTGAAAAATAGTCAGTTGACATATTTGAATATATATTAGATTTGCTTGATGATACAATCCATAGCATGTATACATTATAACATATTTACATTTTCTTTAATTTATATTTTACATTCCATTTACTTTAATACATAAATGTAAATAAGAAAGTGCCTCTCATTTAGTTTCAATAAAAATATCTAAAAAATCAAAATCCATAACAATAAGAAAATATAATTTTGGTTTTTAATACAAACTCGGGATTTAGCATTTTTACCACCTCTAAAATACATACCTTCTATTTCTTAAAAAATTAATTAAAAATTATTTTAACAACAATGAATATTAGCTATCAAAATATCCGGAGATAATTTTTCAAAATGAAAATATTTTATTATATATTTCCTCATAATGCACTAATCTTCCAGAGTTAGAAAAATAGCATTTCTTAGTTCATTTTGATAGAAAAACTATTATAATACTTAAAATATTTTTTTCACTATAAGTCATATCAAAACTCCATTAGGAGATTTAAATATACCAAAAATTATGTTTTCTAAAATATTAAAATACATAATAAATTGATTGGAGCAATTGGGCTCAACAACATGGTTTTTTGCCTTTGAAACATTTTGCTTCATTTATCCAATGATTCAAAACTAATTTAAAAAATAATTTAGAAGATTCTTTTAAATCTTAATACTTATTTGTGCAAATCACCATCTATAGAAAATTATAGATCATTTAGTTTTCATTTTCACAAATGTACTTGAAATTGATTTTTGTTTCCAAGTTATATACTTGACTTAAGATATTATTTTTTTGTTTTTCATTATCACAACCAACATAAGAGTAAAACATCATGTTTTATGTAACAAATTACAAAGTACCATTTTTTCCCTTATTACTTCTAAAAATTCACATGAATAAGAGAATATATGACACGCAAGATTAGGCCATATAAGACAACATAGATTGAATAGATTAGCAAAAGAAAGCTTATTAGGCCAAGTGCAAAAGAGAATCTACTAACTTGTGAAAGTTGTCTAGTAGGAAAAATGGTAAGAAAATAATTTGGCAAAACGATTAGAGCTGAAAATCCATTACAATTAATTCACTTTGACATATGTGGTCCAATGAATGTTAAAGCTAGGCATGAAGGTGTTTATTTCATCACTTTCATTGATGTCTATACTCGTTTTGGTTTTGTCTATTTGATTTTTCATAAGTCAGAAGCTTTAGAGTGCTTCAAAAGATATTTGAATTTGGTTGAAAATCAATTAGATAGAAAAGTTATAACATTAAGAACCAATAGAGGTCGCGAGTATTTGTCTGAACAATTTAAATTGTTATGTTATGAAAAGGGAATTGAGAGACAATTGACCATTCCACATACTCTACAACAAAATGGTGTTGTGGAAATAAGAAATAAAACTCTTCTAGAAATGGTTAGATTAATGATAGCAGGGGCAAAGTTGTCAATCATCTATTAGGGTGATGCATTGTTGACAGTTGCTTATCTACTCAATTTAATACCCTTCAAATTTGTACCTTCTATCCCATATGAGTTATAGACTGGAAGGAAACCTGATCTAAGTTATTTGAAACCCGGGGGATGTGCAACCTATGTTTATGATCCTTCTCACAAACATAGAAAGTTGGGTTCGAGAAGCAAAAAGAGTATATTTGTAAGATATTCAACACGCTCAAAGAGATATGTCTTTATTAGATTAGGAAAATGGGAGTATTACCGAGTTTGAATCTTGGGATACATTTTTCTTGGAAAATGAATTTTCTAACAAGAGATAAATAAATCAAAATTTGTCTTTTTATGAAATTAAGAATCACGACAATTCCATTGTTCAAAATCGTCTAGTACATTTACCTGAAAATGTACCTAGGGAATCTGACCCAAATGGGAGCAAGACGAAAGTTCCTGAATCTATTTCATGTGAATCTTAAATTAGAAAAAGTAGTCATAGACACATACCTCGGCGTCGTTTCGATGTTGAAGGTGAAGTTTTTTTAATTGTCTCACAAGATGAGGAAGAACCTAATTCTGTCCAAGAGGCTCTTTCTGGACCTACTAAAGAAAATGACAAAAAACAATGGAAGAAGAAATTGACACAATAAAATCAAACCAAGTTTAGACATTGGTTGACCTTCCAAAGGATTGCAAGGCTATTGGAAATAAATGAGTTTTGAAAATCAAGTGCAAAGCTGATGGATCCATTGAGAAATATAAGACACTTCTAGTACCCAAGGCGTATAATCTGTAGGAAGGAATTGACTATGAAAAAACATTTGCTCCTGTTGTAAAATTTACATCTTTACACCTTATCCTATCAATAGTGGTCAATTTAGATTTGAAATTACATCAAATGAATGTAAAAACAGCATTTTTAAATGACAAACTTAAAGAGGAAATTTATATGGAACAACTTAAATGTTTCATAAAAGAAGGTCAAGAACACAAAATATGCAGACTTATGAGATCCATTTATAGATTGAAACAATTTCCAGACAATGGTACTTAAGATTTCATCAATCGATTATCTCATGTGATTTTCAAATAATTGATGATGACCACTGGTTGTATGTTAAAAGATCTAACAACAAGTTCGTGATATTGTCTTTTTATGTTGATAACATACTTTTAGCTGAGAATAATAAAGAGTATCTTTTTGAGTATCAAAGATTGGTTGTCCTTTAATTTTGAGATGAAGGACTTAGGCAAAACAACATATATTCTTGGTGTTAAGATCAAGAGAGATCGTTTAAAAAAGTTGTTAGTTGTTTCTCAAGAGCTATATATTCTAAAGATTCTTGAACGATTTCATATGCAAGATTGCAAGCCTGTAGTGTAACGCCCCGCTTTCCCAGACGCGTTATATATCTTGGAACAATTCCGGGACAATAAAATTTTTCTTTTCAAACTTATTTCTAAATCACGTCATACCTCGAATTCGTCCCAAAATTCTCAATCATTTTTTTTTTCTCGAAAGAGAATCATTATACACATCAAATGCGAAAGCAAAGATCGAAACCTGATATCTTAACATTAATCATAAATAAATTCTTACATCTTCAACATTCTTCAAAACATTCAGAATCTAAAATAGCAGAACTTAAGTACAAGGGCTACGTTACATACATTTCATTTCTCTTGCACTCTGCTAAGTGCCATTTCATGCCTATTTTATCCTCGTATCTGCTACAATCTCCACCTGGAACGTTTGAATATTCCAGGGGTAAAGCCTAAGTTAGATGATGAATCATCTAAGTAAGGGTACATCATGCTATGTGATGTGTGTATGCAATGTCTTTCATCGTAGGTGTCAATTGCACCCCTCATGCTGCCTACCATTTTAGCGACCACCTCTTTCGAAGTCGGGGTGTATGGGTGCACCCTTGGTAAGGCAGCAATACCAGTTCGTACTCCCTACAGCCTCATATGCATGTGACCAATGACATCAACGTGTATTTATGCATTTCATAGTCATGTCATGGATACATTCTACGTGATGAATACATATCAAGGCATGTCAATATGATGAAAAAATTTTCGAGGAAGTACCACTTACCTTCTCAAGCTTATCGAGCTATCTCGATATCTGTGTCTTGCCTCAATTTGCGTGCCAATCTCAAAATTTGCATGAATCTCTTCAACTTCAGCCTCAAATCATCCTAATCACCATAATTATTTAAATAAATATTAAAACCTATTTTTCCATAATTTCTGGCATTTTCTTTAATTTTATTTCTATTTCTTCCTAATTTTCCTCAATAAATTCAAATTAAATATTTCTAAAATATTTTCTTAAATATTTCTTTACGAAAATTCATAAAATAATATTTCTGAATTTTTAGAATTTTTTAAAAAATTTTACTTACCTTTACTTAGCTCATCGGCTTCCTCGATATGCATGCCCTATTCTTGAAACACGTGCCCAGACAATTTTTCTCGCCCAAAATCTCCGGAATACTACCGAAATATAGTTTCCTATCTTTTGAGATTTTTTAGGATTTTTCCCCATCATTTTCCTATTTTTTCTTCTTTTTTATTCTTTTCTTTTCTTTTTTTTTCCTTTATTTTTCTTTTTCTTTTTCCTCCCTTTCTTCTTCTTCCTCCTTCTCTCCCCTGCTTCCCACGCGAACACCTGCAACGCCCAGCTTCTTCCATTTTTCTTCTTTCTTTTTTCTCTTCTTCTTCTTCCTGTTCACTGTCTCTTCGCGCAGCCCCTGCGCGCGCCCAGCCATTGCCTCGGCCAACTTCGTCGGCCATCGTGACCGCCTTTGCCATGCATCGCGGCTGCCACCACCGGCGGTCTTCCTCGCAGCCACCTGCGGCCCCGCGACCAACCCCCTACGACGCACCTGCATGCTGGAGCTCGTGGCCATGGCTGCCGCCGCGAGCTTGCGGCCACTCCGGCCGCCTTTGGCCTTATCGGTCAGTCTCTCTCACTTCTGCTAGCCACCACGCACCTTGCTGGCCCGCCGTGCCGCTCCCCCTGCTCGCTTTCAACCGAGCGGCCATGGCCGCGACTTGCTGTTTGCGGCCATGGCTGCTTGCTGTTGCTTCATTCAGCCACCATTTGGCTGCAGCTCTCGCTCTCTCTCGATCTCCCTTGCTCTCTCTCTCTCTCTCTCTTCAGCGAACTCTCACTTCCTTGCTGCTCTTAAACAACCAAGCTTCATGCCTATTTATAGGTGCTCGGCTACTCTCTCACCTCACTGGCCGCACCCCATTGTGTCTGACACACTCAACTGGCTGCCATGGATTTGTAGAGGCGTGAGATTTGCGCAAATCGCGGGTGCAAAAAGTATGGCCGATTTACAGGGCATGGGATTTGAAGTTTGGAGTGGCAGGGCATGGCTATTTGCGTTTAACAGAGGCCTCTGCCATGCGTGTACATACATACATATATATATATTTATATATCATATATTATATATAGAATTATGTATTAAATTCTAATTTTCTCATAATCACACTTGAATTTTTTTTTTTCCTTATTGCAACCATGTTCTCAAACATCGATTAAATTTGCATTTTAATACTGAAAGTGCACAATTAATAATCTAATTTTTAGTTGAAAAGAACGAGTTCGCCCCAGTGTCCTTACCGGGCTGTTTTTTAATCCTGAAACCACTGAAGGGTTGTTTGTTAGGCAAATCCAGGGGCCCCCTAGGGTTTCGTTGATTTTTCGGGAGCCTCCTACAACGATTCGATTTTACAGTCAAATAGCAGCCGTATTTTAGCTGTACCAAAAACTGTTCCTGATCCGATTTCTTTCGACACCATAAATCCCAACTTGATACGCTCGTCGAGACTATATAATTTTTCTTAGACAATTTCATTCCGAGGCATTCCCTGCAGTTGATTCGGTACTTGAAATTGCTATAAAATCAATTTTCGGTGTTCTAAACTTATTAAAATTACGTGGCAATCTTATCTAAACATGGGGTATTACATGTAGATACTCCAATTGCTAAAGACGAAGGCTTAACTAAAAGAATGTGTTCTAAACTCCACAAGCAAAGGAACAAATGGGTAAAGTTCTTTATTCTAATGCCGTGGGTAGTCTTATGTATGCTATAATGTGTACAAGACCAGATATCTATTATGCAGTTGGCATGGTGAATAGATATCAGTCAAACTCAAGCCAACCCCATTGGAAAGGTATAAAAAGGATAATGAGATACCTGAATGATACAGTGGATTATTTCCTTTGTTATCAAGAAAAAAATCTGCATCTTGAAGGATATACAGATGCTGACAGGGGAGGAGATTTAGATGAAATAAAATCTACCTCATGCTATGCTTTTCTACTTGGCAATAGAGCTAACTCTTGGAATAGAAAGAAACAAACTTGTGTAGCTTTGTCTACCATGGAAGTCGAGTTTGTAGCATTATTAGTGGCAATATAAAAAACTGTTTGGTTGAAGAGGTTTTTGAACCACTTGGGAGTTGGTGAATAACTTATCAAATTCTATTATTGTGAATTGCGACGGTCAAGCTGTTATAGCATTTATTAGGGATCCCAAATATCATTCGAAAACCAAACATATTAACACAAGATAGAATTTTGTGAGAGATATTATTACACAGAAAGAGATGTACTTAGACTATATCTCTACACACAAAATGATAGAAGATTTGTTCACAAAAACCATTCCAATGGATTTATTATAGAGTTATGCTAAATCTTATGAAATGCGTAGATGTTAAATGTATTTTTTTTTTTTTGTGAACATTGATATATAATATAATTATTTTTTCCAATTTATATCAATAAATGATTCATGTTATTTTAATTAATGCCATTTATGTTTAATACACAAATTAGATAATACCTACACACATATATACAATGCTAAGTGCAATGCTTTATGCATATTGTTGAGTGCAATAATTAAAGGTATGTCAGATAAATGGTCGGATTTCTCACATAAGCAACCACATTTATGATTGAGTGAAGCATACATGAAAGATAAGTTTTAAACATATCACAAATGCAAGCAAATGAGTGCTCAAGCTTAAAACAAAATCACATTGATGAGTTATCAAGATGAGGCTATAAAGGGTAGCCAAAATATGAAGATTTGCGGTGTACTTGTCTAAAAATGACAGGTGAGAGTCTTATTTAACAAATATATGAAAAATAGAGTTGTGGACTCAAGTTAGATATTGAGTATATCTGACCTATCACATGTATGGTATTTATACAATGACATGCATACGCTCCATGAGAAAAAGAGAATAATACCGTAGCATGTGTTTCATACCACGTGTGCAAAGTTCAACCAAAATAGGGTAACAAAAGATATGGATCTCTTCTTTTAGTTGTGTGAGACCCTCGAGATCACAAGGATCTCGAAAAATACCCTTTGACTTTTAACTGTTTCTTGAAGTTGTGATTCAATGACAATTATCTTGGAATGTTACTAAAGACTATGTATGAATCGGTTGGATGGAGCATATTTAGAAAAACGATTGAATTATGATGAAAACATTTCAAAAAGAAGAAAAGATATATTTAAGTGTCACATTTGGATGTATTCACAGGTCAATCAATTATAATAATTTGTTGAATTATAATTGTGAATACTGATTTTATTGAAAAAGTAATAAATCAAATTGAGATCTAAATATGAATAAATGTGACTTGATAGTTATGGAGTATAAAGTTTGTGGGTAATTAAAAATAATTTATAATTTAAAATTTGTTTATTTTTAAATTTGACCACTTTGATAACTAACAAATTATTTCTAATATAAATTTTAAATTATAAATATTTCTTATAATTCACATTTTTTAAATGGGTCGGTTTATTGACCCAATCTAGATCTTCCCTATTTTTGTGTTTGTGCTTGTGTTTGTCTATGTATTCAGAGGCTTCTGCATCTTCTTGTTTTAGTACTAGCTCTTAGGGTTGAGGGAGAAAAAGTGGATCAGTTCAAATCAATCTAATCAAATCGTTAAATTTTGATTTGACAAAGTAGTATTTGGTCATGGTCTAATAGTTTTTATTGTTCAAATTGATTTTAATTTGAGTTTTGTTGTTCGGTAATTTGATTCTAAATTTTTTATTTAATTATATTATAATGAATTTTAATTGATTTTTAAGTAAAATAATAAAATCACAATATAATATTATGGCTGTATATAAGTTTTTACAAATACTATCTATTATTAATAAATGCCAATACTTTTAAAAATTAAAATGTTTTTGTATATATTAACATGCCTTTGTTATACATGACTGAATAATTTTTAATTATTTTTACTTTTATGTATATTATCAATTAATTGTCTTATATCTGAATATTTATTTATAACATAAACATACACTGATTATCATTATATTATGTTATTTTAATTCAATAAATTATAATTAAAAAAATTTAAACAAATAATAATTTAATTTGAAAAACACCTTCTAAACCTTTTTTAGTGATTTTACCCGACGGACTCAAATCAGTTTTCACAAACAATGATTATAAATTAATATGATATATAAATCTATAATAATTTTATTAAAAATTAACAATAATTCATAATAATGAATTAATTTATTTTTAATTTCAAATATAATTATTATAAATTTGAATAGAATTATTCTGAATTTTTATAAAATTATAATAAATTTATGTGTTACGTTAAATTATAAAAATTATTTGTTAAATTTATTTATGAGTATAGCATTTTTTTTATTTTAATGTTTTATTTAAAAAGAAAGAAAACAATGTAAATAATTTTCATTTTGATTCTTAAGTACAAATGTGAGATTATTTAAAGGATTAAAGTTTTGTATAAAAAATATTTAGAATGTACAATTTTTTATGTTATTAAAAGAGCCGGTTTCCTTTAAAAAAAGAAAAAGAAAATAGCCGGTTGACTCCATTAAAATGATAATAAAATGTGCGGGAAGGACTCAAAAGTCTCGAAGACTTAAAACACGTATCACCCTCACAGCCCAGGAACGTTCTCCGAAGGTGCCGGAGGGTCATAATACCCGAAGTAAGAAACCAAAGCAGACTCTATCGATTCCGTCCCTCTATAAAGACACACACACACACAATATACCTGTCACCTGTGTTGTATGAAAGACATGGAGAGCTCTAAAGCAGGGACGTTAGTATTGCCGGAGAGTAGTAGGAAATTAATGGTGAACAGCTGCTATGGGGGGTTCGTGACTCCGGTGAGAGGATCCATCAAAAGACGTATGTTTGTGGGCATCCGCCGTTTGGTGGGTCTGGTTTACAAGCGCAGCCTGCGAATGCTCGCACGAAACTGTACTGAGAGAGAGAGAGAGAGAGACTGCTCGATGTATCGAACACCAATTCACACCGGTGGGCTAGTTGAAATGGTTTTGTCCAGGTACGTTTGAGACTGTAGCTCAGTTCGATAGAGTCTAGCTGTGTGATTGATCCAAATAACTGATGCGGACCGTGGTGTTATGGTTGGTCCGATATACAGTGTTTGTGTAAGAGCAAAATGCTAGCTTCAAATAAAATGATGTATTTTTTGGTTAATTCGACTTCTGTGATATGTTTTTGATCGTTGCCCATCCAAGCCATTCCACCACTTTAGGAATGATATATATATATATATATATATATATATATATATGTATGAAAAACTTGCTTTTCACCAAAACGAAGATCATCTTTATGTCACGGCCCACAAGATCATCAACGAGTTCCAATCTTCTAAAGTTCTGATCCAGGTTTTCGTCATATAATATATTTATATATATATCCTTTTCTGTAACTTTACCTATGGTTGCTAGTTATTTTAGATTTTCAATACATGTGCTGTTTCTTTTATCTATAATTAGATTTTCATTTTTCTTATTTTCATGTGGCCCGAAAGGATCTGATCTGAGCTATTATGACCATTCCGATTGATTTATTTTTGCAGTAAATTTTGTGTTGCAGCAGCAAATACCATAGTTATACAATTTGGCCTGTACTAAGTGAATATTTAAACCGTCTAATTTATTTATTTATTTAAGATGCCCAATCTTCGTTGATTGTTAAATTTGTTATTTTGAATCCCCAATTAGTCGCTTTTGTGATAAACGCCATTTCTTTTTATTTACATGTACTGTAATAACAATATTCTAACATCTTAATTCACTTTTTAAACATGATCATCATTTAATTAATAAATTGTGCTTTTTATGTTATTTTAATACATAAAACGCTAACCTTTTGCTTTCATCCGACATTATATGTACTTGGATGACCAAGGCATCGAGAGCCCACCCATCCTTTCTCTTTTACCTCAATTTATTGTTGTTTTGTTTAAGTAACAAATTAAAGGTCATTCCGAACAAGTCTAACCATTAATTTTGCAAAAAAATATTCTTATAACAATTAAGTTCATCATAACTAATTAAGCAAGCCAGGTCAGCATTATAAATTTTATTGGTATAAATTTTTAAAGCTTAAAAAAAAGGATGAATTACGTACACGTGATGGAAAATAAATCCAATGGGATTATTTTATGATTTCATCCCGATGAAATAGCAATCCCATCAGTCTGAATCCGTATCTAAGCGATGGATCCGAGATATTATTAGTACCTCCAAAGTTTCGATTATCCACTAATTAATTATGAGCATCAAATACTAATGACAAGATTCTTTCGCTTTAATCACCCGCCTGCCCCTTCCCTCTGTCTCCAACTGTTTCGTATTGGAGATGACCCACGCGAGTAAAGACAGTAGGCTTTCAGTCATACTCAGAAGAGTTACTCTTTGATTTAATAGTTTAGTTGGTCTTTATATTTTATTTTTGAGTTTTAATTTTTGAATTTATTTTGAATTTTATATTTTAAGTCTTTATTTTGATATTTCTAAAAACGCATTCAATCTGTCATTTTGAGAAACAGTTTCTCAAAATTAAAAACTGAAAACGCGTTTATTTTTAAATTTAAAAAAAAAATTATGATATTTTATTCACAAAATATAATCAAATAAATTATTTTATTTACAAAATATCGTCTACTTAACCCAATTTTTAATTATTTTATTTGTGTGTAGTGTATATCTACTTGTTAATGATAATGTCTAAGAATTTATCTTAATAATAATAGGTTACTTCAACATTTAATGGCTATTTAAATAAAAAAAATAAAATTAATTATTATTATTATTTAAAAAATTAAAAAAAATATAAAGACAAAGAAGTGTATTTTTGTAACACTGTATTTTTAATTTTTAAACAATTTTAAAAAACACTAAAAATAAAATATAATAGAAATTATAAATAAAAGCAAGAGAAGCAGTGGAAATTATTCGTGATTTAAGAAGAGAGTTAACAAGTCGGCATTGGGTAGTTGGCAGGATGTGCGTAAAATTCGAGGCAACCTTTATCTTCTTTATCATCGTCATCAAAACCATAGAAAAGAGTGGGCATATTATATATATATATATATATATATAGATAGATAGATACATAGATGCAAAGGAGGCGATGGATCTAGCTGGAGGAGGTGACGGATTTGGCTAGAGGAAGCCGCAAATCTAGGCTGATCTGAGTTGTTGGAAGAGACGGTGGCTGGAGGACGAAGAGCGGCAGTGGTTTAGGACGAATAGCGGCAGTTGCTGAGGGCGAACGGCGACCGTAGTTAGAGGATGAACGACAACGATGGTTGAGGACAAACGTCAGCCGTCGAAGAGGGTTGATTTGAGGCGATGATGGATGGAAGAAAACAAACAGCGACGATCCAAAGGGTTGATCTTGGTCGACGATGGTGTTACCTGTGGAAGAGGAACAGAGTGAAGAGAATAGAATGGGCAAAGGGAGGCATTTTCTGTGTTTTGGTTTTGGCACCGTGTTTTTGGCTGAAAAAGGCCAAAACGTATTTTTGGCGTTGTCAGTTTTATGTGTAAAGTTTTTTAGTGTTTTAAAAAATACATTTTTTAAAATAAGAAAATAAACATGTTTTTGATATTTTGAAAAATTGAAAACAGAAAATAGTCCAAAAATAACATAGCGTTTGGTACGGGAGAAGTTTTTAAATTTTTGGGATTCATGATTCTTGGGAATGTTCTTGGAAATCTTTAATTCTCAGGATTTATACAATTCTATGTTTGGTTAGATTTAAACATTCTCAGGAATGTTGGGTATTCTTTTCTAAAAATTTTACATTCTTATGTCTGGTTTAAATGTAATATTATTGGGAATTTATGTTCTTTTTTCAAAATTACCCTTATTTAATTTTTTATTTAAAAATAATAAACTTTTTCTACTATATAAAATATTGGGACCCACAATATCTTTAGAAAATTAAAAAAATGTTATTTTTTTACACATTATATATATATCCATGTGTATATATATAATATATATACATAATATATATTTGTATGAATATCTACTTTAATATATATAATATTTTATAATAAATAATATAAATATATTATAATATATTTTTATATTTAATATATAATATAAAAATATATATACATATATGCATATATAATATATTTAATATAAATATATTACATATATATATAATATATATAATATATTTATACGGGGTTATTTGTTAAAAACATTCCCAAGTTCATGGGAAACTTGGATTCCCAACCTCTCATGGAAATCTTTTTGTGGAAAAGTTGTTTAAAAATCATTCTCGGGAATCTTATTTCTCAAAATTCTTTTTATAAAAAAATTGTACCAAATATGAAAATATAGATTTCCAATCTAACATTTTCAAGAATCTTAAAATTTCTCTCATACCAAATGCCCTTAATGTCTTCGTGGGAAAAATAGAATTAAATAGAGCCAATTTTATAAGAAAATGAGGCTTTTTGTCATTCTCACAATAATTAGTTCTCTCTCTCTTCTACGGAATATTTTAATTTGCAGTGATCTAGTCTAGACTCTAGTGTCAGTTTAGTTGAAAAGCTACTTATTGATTAATATATTATGAATAATTTTTGTGTATATTTATTTAAAATAATGATTAAATTTCAATAAATATAAAATATATTATTTTTTACTATGTGATTTATTTTTTATTTTAAAAATAATTTTATTTATTAATAAAATATTCAAAATATGATCCATTCATTTTGAAAGTTAAGTAATATATTTTATATAAAAAATAATGTATGTTTACTTAAACTTAATCATTAACTTTAATAATTTATTTAATGCATCTAATTTATGACTCAACTGCGTATCTTCAGTAATTCACTCCAATGCATACGTAGTACCAACAATATACATTTGAAAAGTTGTAATTATGAATTTTTTATTTTAAACAAAAAAGATAAATTCAAAGTTATAGTATAAATTTAACATTATTAATATAATAATCTATTAAATAAGATCAACTCCATCATTCCGCATTCCCGCTTGAATGTTCATAATATTTAAATATAAAATGTGGTCCATCTGACTTGGATTACTGTACCTTATATTTTTGCCCACGATTTTATATAACCTTCTACCGTTGCGGCATCCGCTTCTCTGTAATCATAAGGTAAAAAAAATTTACGCCCCATCTAGAAGTTGAAGGTAATATAGTAAGTATTCCTTAGGTTTATTTTTATATTATAATTTTTCTCTTTATAGTTTATTAATTCTTGATAAACATTTAAAATTAATTAAAATACCTTTTTATTTTTATTTTTTATTACATTTTTTTCTCTTATTTCAAACCTCTCATCTATCTCATTCTCTTTTAGCCAATAGCAATAATGGCAATATAAAGACATTGATGACTCCAAATTTGAAATGATCAGCATGATTTAGACAAAGACAACGGTCTTTTCTGTCCTTATACTACAAAACTCAAATCTTTGAAGGTCTCAAATTTAGATCAATGCCAACACTTTTTTTTTTTTTTATGTGTGTGTGATTTAAGATTGGTGAAATCCAAATTTATCTAAGTTTTATTGAACCCAAACCTAGATTTGATTTGGTTTTTAATAGGACTCTATTAAAGACCCCACCAATAGGATGGGATTTCTTGCAAAAACCCTATCCCTCCTCTCATCTTTAAATCCAAATTAAGGTTTATTGTTCATTTTGAACTCAAATTTGAGTTCAAGATGAAGCCAGACACTGAACTTAGATGGGTTTTATTGCATGCAAGCAAGGAATCTACTTGATTTGTTGGTGATAGTAGTGATAAACCCAATGCATTTGGTGTCAACATGAATGATTCGTTTTTTATCTTTTATTTTTTAATATGAAGAGAAAAGAAAAAGATTGAAAATTAAATTAATCATTTTACCTTTTTATTTAATAATAAGAGTTGTTATTGCTATTTCTCATAAAGGGATTTTTTTTATAATCTTATTAAACTTTAATAGTGTTGTTTGCAACTTATCTTAACAAAATAATGTGTTTGACCGCTGGTCGTTTTATGCTCATATGTATGTTTCGATTTTATATTTTTGGTTTTTTTTTTTGTGTGAACAAATGAAAGCTTTACATTTGTTCAATGATTCTGTTTTCCGTTCAATTTTGGTTTTGAATATTTAAGGTGTGTTTGATTGCATTACTTAGAATTTAACTATAGGTAATATTGCCTAAAAAACAAAAACCATCTCACCCCCTTGAAAAATAAATTCCATGAAAATAACTTTTAAATGTTTGTACCACACATTTTTTCATAAAAAAATTAAAAGTATTTGATTGTTTTCCATAAAAAATATATAATAATTATACATTTTTTATGATAAATATATACAATCAAACACACTCTTATATAGTATCCAAATGGACATCAACGTACATAATAAAAATAAATAAATTCGCTTTCACTAATCTTCATATATATATATATATAAATATATACACACACTGATTAACAGTATTTTCTTAAAAATCAAAAGAAATAATAGTAGTATTAAACTTAAGATACTATTGTTGGAAAACTTATTTAAGTCTGTATATTAATTTTTTTGATTTACACATCACATGTTCATTTTCCTTACCTAAAAGGCCTTTAGATTTATCTATATAACCCTCTTTTTCCAAATTTTCATTAAGAAAGACAGTTTAAACATCCATCTAGTATAATTTTAAATTATAATGAACTACTAAAATCTAAAATCATAATGATTATAAGAGAATCTTTCTCAGAGAAGGGTAAAAAAGTCTCTTTATAATTAATGTCATCCTGTTAAATAAAATATTTGACATCTAGTTTTATGTCGTTCAATATTGCTTTTTGAATTACGTTTGGTTTTAAAAACTCATTTACATTAAACTTTTCACACCCTTTAGGCAATTCAATGAAATCTTGAACTTGATTTTGACCTATAGATTTTAACTCTTATTTCATGACATTTAACTATTTAGTAGAATTATCGCATTCCATGACTTGTAAAAATGAAACTAGATCATTATCAATTGCGAAGTCAAATTCTAACTCTTGTAGATATCTTATTTCTCTTTGAGATCTTATTAATGATATAATTTGTAATTTAATTACCATTGATTCATTATTGACAATTTCATCATGAAGTGTTTGATTATTTATTTGTTGTTCTTGATCATTATCTAGTTGAATTACAACTTGAGGAATAAAAACCTTATTAATATCAGACATAGGAACTTCTACCCTAACTTCTAAAATGCAACATCATGCATTCTTTCATTCTTACTAATATCATCATTTTCAATTAACCTAGCAGTTCCCGATTCAACAATTTTAGTACTGTGACTCTAACAATAAAATCTATACTTCTTGGATTTTTCCAGATATCCAATGAAATAGCCATTGGTTATTCTAAAGTTCAATTTCTTTTTATGTTAATTATAAATTCTTACTTTTGTTGGTCAACCCCAAACATGTAAATACTTTAAATTGAGTTTCCTTCATGTCTAGAGTTCAAAATAAGTCTTCAAAACTGCCTTATTAAGAACCCTATTTAGCAAATTAATGGCAATCCTTAATGCATGTATCCACAAAGATAAAGGTAAAGAAAGTGACTCATCATATTCTTAACCATTTTCATTAAAGTATGATTATGCCTTTTTACAATACCATTTTGTTGTGGTGTACTTGACATTATTTATTAGGCACAAATACTATGTCTTTTAAAGAATTTTGCAAATAAACCTCAATATTGTCTTGATTTATCAAAATTTTCATGATATTTACAACCTCTATTCGACCTTACAATTTTAACTTTTTTCATTTAATTGTCACTCAATTTCTTTAATATACACCTCAAATGCATCAACCGATTGAGATTTATCTTGCAATAGATAAACATAATCATAACACGAAAAATCATCAATAAAGATGATAAAATATTTTTTCCACCAAAACATGGAGCATTAAAGGTTCATAAATGTCGGTGTGTATAATTTCAAGAAGTTGTGTGCTCTTTGTGGCTTTTTTCTTAGTCTGTTTTGTTTGTTTGCTTTTAATACAATTAATACACACTTCAAAATTAGTAAAATTTAAATGCAAAAGGATTTTATTCTTTTCTAATCTTTACATCATTTATACAACAAGTAAATAGAATTCTCATTACCTAAACTGTGTTTAGTGCCAACAGGATGATACAAGACTATTAAGGTCTCAATAAAAACATCATCAAGTTTAAATTTGTACATGCCATCACATAACATTTCAGAATTAATAAAACTGTTATTATTCTTCCAAAAAAAAAACTAAAAGATTCAGAACTAAAGCTGAGATAGATAAAATTTGTAAATGCAACCCATTGAATCTAGTTATCATGTCATTACTCGCCCAGGACGCAAAAAGGGTTCCAAAGGAGTGATGCTCTAAAGCTGAGATAGATATTTGGAGCAAATCCTCAATAACTAGTGAGAATTAATTGTAGAGGATCTAAACATTTTTTTACCCCATTACAACATAGAAAACCAAGATGATCACTCCTGAATCTGGCACAAAGATAATCATTATATGAACATAAGATGATGATAAATGATGGGGTAATTTAAGCCCCAAAAAAACCAATTACGAAATAAGATAAATATAGCCTTCAGAGGTAAAAATTACATACTGTTTTTGATAAACAAAAATTTTATATTCTCAATGATGGTAATATTGTTAAAGCAACTATTTCCTCACATTTGCAATTCTATTGTCATCATACTCAAGAGAAATAAACACGCTAGTTATCTAGCACCAAAATATCGATAATAGACTCCAATAATTCAAGAAGCAGAATAAATAAGCTAAAAGAAATAGGTGAACTCACGATTGGTTGCTTGGTGCTTCAGCCTTCACCTATGCAAACTGATTCATCAGCCAGTTTCACATGAAGTGCATCCTTGTCTATGGTTGAGTAAACAGCAACACAAGGTATCCCCATCTCATGAGCAGTTCGAATTACACGCACAGCAATTTCACCTCTGTTTGCTACCAGAATTTTTTCATCACGACATGTGGCATAAAGGGCACCTCCACGTTTTCCTGACTTACGACTAACTTGAGCAGCTCGAGCCCTCTGCCGAGGAAAGTTCACCCTGCTTCCCACCGTAACGCTACATTGGAGGCTTCTAGTTCCTCTAGCTCTCCCCATAAATAAACCCTTGAATTATAAAATTTTATATACATGTTTAGCTCAGTTGCATAAATTGGGAAGAGCCAAAGAAAGACTAAAAACAATGTGGCTTTTGAACATCACAAATACATCAAACCTTGCCAAGTATTACGGGTGCAAATTAGACATATGCATTAAGAATTGCACTATCACTATGTCATCTAGTCATTTCATCAATTTGCCACATCAGATCACACTTCACCCATGAGCTAAAACAGATTTTGCATTTTCATGATTACTTCACAATAAACCAGGATATACACAGTGGATAAGATTACAAATTCCATCATATCAAATTCAAATATATACATTGAAGAAAGCAACGACGCATCCATGTCGGTGACACTACTATGCCATAGTTGGAAGTTGGAACTAGGCTGCATCGATTAAAAACAAAAGCAATTATGCACATACGTTATCCACCAACCCAATCATAAAAGAAACGATAATAATAAATATTAATTGAACTTTTTTGAAAAATATCAAGACATTTTCTTATTATTTTCTAACCCTACCAAAAAATAAAAGTAAACGAAAAATTCATCTTCGGTACCTTCATTTTGGTTTTCCATCTTTTCCCATTTCCATTTATTGTTCCTCAAACAAAGCCTAGCTCCGGTCCCAACGTTAAAAGTTCAAATTCTACCTAATTGATCGAATTTGTCGATGCACAATAAATCACTCAGATGCTTCATGAAACAACGGAAGGTACGCCGGACTATCACGAAGATCCACGCTTTTGAAAATTCTATTGTCCATAGTCAAAACTTAAAAGGACTAGGCAGAACAATTCGATCTCATAACGAAAGAATCTTGAGAACACAGTTACAGGAAACTTGAAAATTGCAAGCGGAGACAACAATTAGAAGCAAAATAACCATAAAGAGGAAGACGAGGAAGTGGAACTTACAGGAGAAGAGTGGACAGATTTGCAGAATGTCATGGCAGAATCCATTTCCGAATCAAGCAGGCCTACAAAGAAGAAAGTCACATCTTCTTCAATTTAGAAAACATCATGCTAATCGAGACGGTAGGGAAGTCACAGTGGTTGCTAGATCTGATTCTCTCAACTCAGATCAACAGAATGTAGGTTTCACCAAGCTTACCCTTCGAGTAGAGAGAGGGGGGGAGAACGCAGTGGATTGGAATAGAAATGGAGAAATATAAGCAAATTGAGGGGAAGAAGGCGACGACGAAACCAAGGCGGTGCTAGGAGCTCACAGATTGAATGCTCGGAGCTCACATCTTTTTTTTTGTTTTCTACTTCCTTTTTAGTTCTAGTTTTAGTTTTTTTGCGTAAAATTCAACGAGAAGTAGTTTTAAACATTTTTTTGTGTTTCATTAAATAGTTTAGTGTTTTACTAAAATTTCGAAAAAATAATTATAATGTTATTAATTATTTTATAAATTTGATCAGTTCAAAAAATATTGTTAAGTGTATTTTATTTTATTTTATTTATTGGGTGTTGATTTGAGTAGGTTGGAGTTGGATGTTTCCGTTTGATCGGACAGAGACAAAAGTAGATTTAGTTGTCCAACTAAGGCAAGCCCTAGTGGACCGGACAGTTCGGATGGTGGGCTAAATTTAACTGGGCTGGGTTTCCCGACTAGCTAGCCATTGCCAACACTGTTATTGCCATTTGCCACCACCCTTGAGGTTTGTAGAAATTACAGAAACATTTTTAAGGTTTTTAAAATTACACTAGCCAACTCTCTTTTTCAGATATGTCGTACTCCGCAACTGATTAATCATTAATCAGAACAATAATAAAGATAAGCCTAATCTAAATAATTTACTGCTAAATCTAACTAGTCTGATTATCATCTTGACATCCTTTCTTTCCCAAACTGAAGTTCAATCAAAAAAATAACTTGAATTTGTAATAAAATTTGTATAAAATAGAATCACCTGCCACAAGTGAATTATCGAAATATATTTGGGTACCATGATGCATAAAAAAGTGGCCGTCTAAAAGGTAAAGATAGAAATATGACTAATAGACTTAATTCAGAAATCATAGAAATTTCATCCAAATATCATATGTATCAAAATAAAAGACTTTTAATGGTGGCAAAATACCATGAAATTAGGATAGAGATCAATATAAGATTTCTAATACTATTAGAATCCCATGGAACAAGAACAAAAATGGTATTAGAATACCATGAATTCTAGAATAAGGGTGTGATGCCACGGCCTTATTAACGAGTGCCACCATGACACACATTATAATTTGGGTCCGTATCGAAGGACGGTTATGCCCTTGCTAATATAAATCTTTAAAATAATATAGGCACTCTGGATAGAGTCCAGGCTTCACCGCTTTCGACTGGACGGGAGCTCGGGAGTTAATTGCGAGGACAGCGGAAACTCACCCGAGCCTCATCCTTGATTAGGCTCTTGGAGCATAAATCCAATTTCAAACAAATTATATCAACAAGCCCAATAAATTACTTCAAGCACCAAATATAATTAAACATATCTCAGTTTTCGGTCGTAGCCGACAGGTACAAGTTCCCTACCCTGCTGGGTTTACTCATAGTAGGAATCTTAACTTGGTTCCAGTTTACTTTAGGTTAAGCCATATCCGACACTCATAGTTATTACCCAGTAGTTATATTACATTATTAACATTTGGGGTTAATCTACACCCCCATGGTTAACGGTCATTGTCAACCAGTAGCTCATTTATTAGCATTGCTTTTTTTTTTCTCAAATCCGAGCTACTTGTTGGATTAGTGGGAAAATATAGAGATGAGTCCTGAGAACTCAGTAAGGGTAATATGAGTTGCAATAAATTAAAATGTATGATAATTATAGAATAATGTGAAGTGCATCATGTATGCAGGCCTATCCACCTCACCTTATTCCGGATTTTGCTGGCCCCATTGATTTCATTAAGGACCTCATCTCGAGACTTACACGGCCCAAATCTACAGCCTCATGCCTAGACACTTCTCTCACAATCTAATACAAGCCATGCTATAATAAATTTACACACAAACCATATTAAACCTTACCACGCGTTAATCTTGAGCTATGCGTTGGTTTCATGTTCTAATTTTTTATACAATTATAAAATAAAATAATTTAATTAAATATGTAATTAATTTTAATTATTATCGACACATCGCTAATTAATTTAGCTAAACATATGATTGATTCATAAATAATATTATTAAATAAATTTAAAATATTTTTATACCTTATATACACACACAAGCAGAGTTTCGATGCATTAAAATTTACAGTGTTTAAACAATAATAAGAACACTACTATTTATAAGCGTTAGGTGAGGAGGAATTGATCAAGAAGGAAGAAAAATTGACTATTAAGGGGTCTCCCACATGCTGTCACGTGGTAGCAAGGGAGAAGAGATGGGTGGCGTGTGGCCACCCACGCGGCACAGCAAAGCCTGCGCAGCTGGCCCCCTGGCCGCGTGGCTAGGCGTGGCCTTGCCGCGCGCATGGGCCCCAGGCGGCGTCCAGCTGGGGCGTCACAAAGGGTCAAACAAGAATTTTCAATGCTATCAGAATACCATGTGACAAGATTAGAAATTGCCGAAAGAATTCCAATGGGATTAGATAGAAAGAATACTACCATGAATTCCAAAACAAAAGTTAAACGAGGATTTCCGATGCTATTAGAATCCCATGATTATTAAAGTGATGAAAAACTCCTTAATTTAAGTAATTTCAATAGTATAAGAGGTATTTTTATATGATCATATAAAGACAAGTTAACATCAATGTTAAATTATTTTTTTTCTTTTTAACCTTTTATACGTGAGTCAAAATCAAGAAATATTAAATTTATTTAAATGAAATAACGGCCAACTTTATATGTCACTCATCATCATCAAATGCATCCCAAGAACTACATAAATATGAATAAACAATGTGTCACAATGTCTTAGAATGTAAAATTGCATATCAAGAACACATATATAACCAATATGAAAGGAATTAAGTCTTTTAAAAAAGAAAGAAAAAAAAAAACACTTACTGTCTTCGAGATTTTAATTCTGATGGTGGTTTGGTAGGAAAGTTGCATACCAGCACAAAATTTTAGCGAGAATTCAATAGCGTGTCAAATAATTTATTTTATTATCATTTATTATTATTATTGAATTTTGTTTTCTATTTTTGTTTAATTTTTCATTTTGATTTTTATGATTAAATTAAAAAAATAGTAACTGAACCATCACTAAGTTATAAAAAAATTATTGAACTTCAATCTATAACAAAAATATCACTGAACTTTTTCCTAAAATATAAAAATGTCAATGAACTTTAGTTTTATATATAAGTCCATAACTATTGTTACTTACCATTAAGAATTAAATGATCACTAAATGTTGTATTAAATTATAAAAAGATCATTGAACTTTATACTAAAATATAGAAAGGTTACTGATCTTTATATGATATTGCATTTTAATATTATATATGAGTTTATGTTGTTAGCTAAATTAGCAATTCATTAGTTTTTTTAAACTATAATTGATGATAATTATAGAATTGTATACAAAACTAAAGTTTAGTAATTTTTTTTTTGTATCTTAATAAGAAATTTAATAATTTGTTTATTACAAATTAAATTTATGTGATCTTTTTATATGTTAATGAAAAGTTTAATGACTATTTTGTAATTTATCCAATTTTTAACGGTGGCCTAGGTATAGAGATGTCAAAACCCACTCTTCAAACGGATTGAGTCGGGCCAAAGAATTTGGGCCCACAGCCTGGCCCATCTAAGGCCCCAGCCCAGCCCAGTCCGACTCGTGGCGTATTGGGGCCGGCCTGTTGAGACCTTATGGGTTGGGCAGTTAGGCTTATTGGGCCCGACCTATTGAGACTTTATGTTATTCCCAACGTTCCTTGCTCATTTATTTTTTTTAACTATATTATTCTTTATTAATTATTGATATTGGATGCTAAAAAGTTTATATTTCGCAATATATATAAATAATAACCATCAATATATTTAAAATTTTTAAGGTAAATTTTTATATATTTAAATTATAAATAAACATTCTCCTTTTTATATGTGTATTATTTTTCATATCAATTCACGAGAAAATTTACAAGGCATATAGAATTTTGAAATATAAAATGATAAAATAATATTTAAAACTTAAGATAGAAAATTTTTTAAAAGAAAAAAGATTAATTTTTATATATGCATTATTTTGATATTTATATATGTATTATTTTTAAAAAAAATTATTTAAAAAAAAAAGAGGTCAGGATCGGTGGGCCCAACTTACCAGGCCTTGTGGGCCAGGCCCACCAACCCTGGCCCACTAAGCCATGTGGGCTAAGGCCCACGAGCCATCTAGGCCCATGGGTTGGCCTGTCCCAACCCGACCCTCTTATAGGGGGCTGTGGGCCGGGCCCTACCTACGGCAAAAAGAGTCAGATCAGGCTCAACTCTTTTATTAAATTGATCAGTCTAACCCGTTTAAAAAACTCGTGATCCGATCCTTTCTGACATCTCTACCTAAGGACATGCGCTTGTAGTTGTCGTTCCACGTGCCACGTGTTGTCGTCTCTTTCATTTTTCTAGTCAGTGTCTAATCGCTGGGATCCCTATTTTCTTCCGATTTTGGCTTTATTTTTTTTCCTCTTTTGCTTCATCTCTCATTCCTCAATCTTCTTTTATCGTTGATGTGTGACTAATATCATACGCAATATAAGATAATGACATCTATAATAGGACTTTTTTATAACATTAAAATATTTGTAATATAACGTAAGAATATTCATGATATAACATGATATCTAGGATATAATTTTTCTACAGCTAAAAGTAATTAATTATAATATAGTATAGGGGTATTTACGATACAACTTTACTGTAATTAGAGATATTCATTATATAATCTATAATAAAATTTTGATATAACGTAGATGTGTTATAATATAAGAATATATATAATATGACTTTTTGTTGAAAAACAAAAATACAAATAATAGGTCATTTTAAAATTACTTCAAGAATGAGAGAGATTTAAAGAGGGTGTGGCAAAATCAATCAAGCTTTCCTAAAATTTGGGAAGAAAGGAAAATTTTGGTGTAGACGATGTTCTATTTAGAGATTCAATTTGATTTGGGATTCGAGGTCTATTCCCTTATTAGCCTTTCATATAGTTTTGGTTTGTTTATATAATGCTATTCAGACCCTTTGTTATAACGCTGTACTGATATATAACATTTATACTAATATAATATAAAATATCAATACGTGGCTACATAATTATAACAAAAAAATATTATAACAGAATGTTATAGCCACTTGCATTGCATCCATCCAAATTCTAAGGTCGGACGCACCCCCAGCGCCAGCCGCCAGCAGTCTCCATCAGAGAGAATGACATTATTTATTTACTTATTTATTTATTGCACAAGTCGTCGTCAGCCCGAATACTTGGGCTTTTGGCCACAAGGGATGCGTGCGCAAATTAGATCTCTAATTAGTATATCTCATTTATCTTTTAGATTTCGGTATTACTATAAATACTACTACAACAGGTTGGGGAGGTAAATAATTTTTATTGTACTATAAAATCATGTTACCTTAAAGTAATGCCTTTAATGATTTAGACGTTGTATGCTTGATGGTTGTGTCGGCATTTTGTTTTTTGTTTGATTCTTTTATATCTATGAATATTGTTAATTATTATTATTTTAAAAATAATAAAATTTCAATTTCAATATCTAAAATATATTACTTTTAATTTCAAAATAATTTTATCAGTTCATAATAAATATATCATATTTTTTAATATTTTATTAATTAATAAAATTATTTTAACTAAAAATAATACACATTATCTAAAAATAAAATATATTTATTAAACCTTAACAATTATTCTTGATATTACCCGTTCTATCTTTATTATTAGAACAAATATGAACTTAACATTTATTTGATAATTTTGTTTTATTTTCATTTTCATTTCTGATCTTTTATTATATATTTATTTTCTTCTTCTTATTGCTAGTATTTACTAAGATAATTTATATTATTAAATAAGAGAAAGAAGTATAATTGAGGAAATCTCTTTGGCGCATGAACTATACATTCAACACCTAAAACAATAAATTAGATATTATTGTGTGAATTTTTATACTTGTCAGAGGTATTTATAGTTAAATTTATATAAAAAGTGTAAATAAAAAATAAAATTTTAAATAAAAATTTAATAGATGGTAGTCTTTAATTATGGTCTAATTTTTATATTTCTTAAAAAAAATTTAAATAAAGATTAAAATTATCTCCAAATTAGAGATTAAGTGATGACTAAATGATACATTAAAATTAGTATCAGTAAGTCACGAGTTCGATATTCAAGTTAGATAAGAGTCAAAGGCCTATCTATAATTTTCTTCTTCTAATAAAATTGAGAATACGAGTGATGGGCGATTGCTTAAAAGCGATAATCCTAAGATAAAGGTTAAATTTAGTAAAGAGATAAAATTAAATATTTTATATTAAAATGATAATGAGATCTCGGCCGGTCTCGCCAGCGAGATAAACGTCTAGGGGCTCTGCCCCGATAGGCGGAGTCACGGTTGGAAGTGTCAAGGCAAGGGCAAGGTCGAAATCGCGGCCCAAAGGGCCAGATGAAGACTAGATTGTGACGACGAGTCCGAATATGGCGTCTCTGCGAACTCAATTGAAGGACTCAGGGTCAGGTTATTTGTTGACGGCTACAGGTCTGGAACTCTCCTATGACGAGGCGCGATATGGGTTTTGGAAGGTAAGACACTTGGCTAGCTCAGATGGCTGGATTGATTCGAGGAGTGTAAAGGTTGATGATCTCGATGGAAGTTTGGGAATGGGAGAGTTGGTTGATGATGGCCGGGTGGATAACTTGGGTCATGGGGAGGGGTTTTCCAGTCGCCGGCTTACTTGTGGTCTGCTAACTGAATCTGGAACTTTCGTGACAAGTTGGGCAGATTTGGCCGAGCACGATGATGGCCGACAAGAATGGGTGCCTGAGGTAGCTGCAGGTGCGTTGGAGTTAGCCTCATCGCAACCGATTAATCAAGAGAGGGAGGCTAGTCATTGATTTCCTGGTTTGGGTAAGTCGTCAGGCAGTGGCAATTTTAGATTGAATCCGGCCATTAATCAAGTGCCGTGTGTTGGGGAAGGCCACGATTGGACTTGTCTTTCTCCGATTCACCGGACAACTGAGGATTCTAGTCAACTTTAGGTTCCCATTAATCTACTACATAGGAGGGATGGGATCATTCCTGCTCAGGCCCCTGTTGGTTAGATTTGGGGAGGTGGTGTGGTTGGTAGCCAAGATCTCGTTATGAAGGATGCCTTGAAAAAAGCTGGCCATGCCAAAAATCATCATGATGCCCAAAAGATGCAGTTTTCAATCCTTTGCGTTGAAGGAAGGAATGCTCGTCTAAAACATTCAGGTAATCGAGCAGATGGGCATGTTAATTGGTGGAACAATTCGAATACTGGCGGGGCTTCTCAGGCCGAGGCTGCTAAGCATACCCCAAGGGCTAATATGGCGCCTTCGCCTAGCAATAAGGCTAGTTCGAAACCATCTTGGGCTGGTATGTTGGAATCCAGTGATCCCTAAATCCCAGCCAAGCTTGTACTATCCCCCCTCCTCCCGGTTTGGAGAATGGGTTCCCAAAAGTGAAACTACCGCTAGATATCATTGAGGAGAACACGACACTCTGGTAGGTTACTTTATTGACAAAAGGTTACCCTTTCCAATGGTTCAGTCAATTGTTATGAAGTTATGGAAATGTGATGGTCAATGATGGATTTTACCTTTTTTGTTTTGATACGCAGATCATATGTTGGGTGCCTTTGATGTTGGTTGTGGCACTTTGTGGGTAGGCCGTTAATTTTGAAATGTTGTGAACTTGGGTTATTCTTTCACTAGAGTCTCACTCTTCTATTCTCACGAAGGTCAAAATTCATAATGTGTCTCTGAAGGGATGGTCCATAAAGGGTCTTGTTATCACTAGTGAGCTAGGAAAATCACATTATGCAGACCCTACGACTAAGGTTAAAACTAGGTTGGGGTTTGCTAGGGTGTGTGTAGCTTCATGTGGGGTAAATCATACCAAAGGTCACAAAATTTTGGTGTCTTTTTCAGTTTGGTCACTAAACTTTAATTCATTGCAAAGTGATCACAAAACTTTAAAATGTTTTGCAATGTGGTCACTAAAATGATTTTTTGATGGTTCTTAGTCAAAATTGCTGACTTGGCAATGATGTGGCGCTGACGTGGCGATGATGTGGTCATTGCCACGTCAGCAATTTTGATCAAAAATTGTTCAAAAATAATTTTAGTGATCATATTGTAAAATATTTTAAAGTTTTGTGATCACTTTGCAAGAAATTGAAGTTTAGTGATCAAATTGAAAAAAAGCCCAAAGTTTTGTGACCTTTAGTATAATCTACCCGCTTCATGTGGCTGCAATTCTAATTTGCCTTTCATCACGAAAAATGGCAAGAGGTAATTTATTTATTTATTATTATTATTTTATTTTTTCATGCTCTAGATATAGTTTACAAGGATTTATGAATTTTTAGAGCTATTTTTTGTTCTCAGTTAACCGGAGTATCAGGAATATATACATTATCATCAATATTACTGAAAATATATACATTGTTGCTACAGAAATCAAAAACTCCATTACCAATCCTCTAACTACCGTCCGAATCCATCATCGTCCTTCCATGGCCAAGAACCCCAAAACGGAGTACGCCAACGCTGCTTCCGAAACCAGGAACTTGTTCTTTGCCAAGAACGCAAGTTCTTCGCGGTTTAGCACCGACGACGGAGAAGCCGAAATTGACGCCAAAAGCAACGCGTTTTCTAGCTTCGATTCTCTCGACTCATCTCGCCAGGGAATCACCATTTCCCTCAGGAAACCGCTGCGGGGGCCTCGCTGGAGAACCGAAAACATCAGCCGGGAAGGGGGCAGTTCGGCTGAGGGCCGAAGCGGGAAAGTTGACTTAGAGAGCTATGCGGTGGTGAAAAATTCGCCCGATCCGTACAGCTACTTCAGAGAATCAATGGTGGAGATGATAGTGGAGAAAGAGATGCATGGAGCTGAAGATCTTGAGAGGCTTTTACAGTGTTTTTTTCTCTGAACTCTTCTCACCAATCACAATAAAGAGGAAAAATTTATGAATATTTACCTGTTTGGGCGATTTTTGCAAAGAGTGGGAAGAGGCAATTTCTGTAGGAGAGAGAGGGGAGAGAGAATTTATCTAGAAAGAGAAGAGACAATTTCGATTCTATTCAAGATTTTGCTGGTGGTGAGAGAGGGAGAGGCGAGCATGGGAGAAGACATGAAAATGAGAAAAGAATTACCTGCAAAATAAAATCTACACTCCTGCAAAGAAAATGTTTTATAGCTTTTGGAGGAAAATGAGGTCATGAGCGCAAAAGCTAGAAAACATTTTTCATGAGAAAAAATATCAATCAAACATCTCAAAAATAGAAATTTAGGTAAAAAATAGATATTTTTCAAAAATAATGCCAATCAAAAGCACCCTAAGTTCATTACTTTGGCTTTGATGAGTTCACGAGGAATCCCAAGGCTGCATATTTGCTGGTAGAATATCAACGATTTTCTTTTGTGTGCTCTCATTGTCATGTGTTTTGCCATAGTCTATTCAATTATCTTAAGATTCATCATCTAATTCAAGATAAGATGAGCAATGTCCAAAAGGATAAGTCTACTCCTACAAAAAATAAAGGAAAGGGGGTTGAGATTGCTCAAAGAGATTTTGACAGAGTGTGCTAAAGGATCCCTTTTATGTCTCCAATTGCGATTGTTGATGGTATTTAGACAACTAATGTAACATCTCACAAATTTAGAGATAAGTAATAATTATTAATTTTAGTATTTGAGGATATTTTGGAGTATTTGAAAATTTTAAAGAAAATATTTACTTATGATATTTTGAGGAAATAAGAAATTAAGGGTAATTAATTATTTTAATTGAGAGTAATTAATGATTATTAAATTCTACTTTTGAAGTGATTATATTAAGATTTTTAAGAAAAATGATTAAGAGTAGCATTTTGAGGTTTTAATTTTTATATTATTATAACTCACAATGTGTATAGTATGTATTATATGTTAAAATAATAATAATAATAATAATAATAATAATAATGATGATGATGATGATGATGATGATGATGATGATGATGATAATGATAAATTAAATCAAATAGAATTAAATTAAATCAATTGATATATACATGTATGTATACACGTGCATGGCCGCTAAGCATTCTACAGTAGCATTTTCTATCAAATTAAAACAGAGGAGGAAGAGAAAGAGAGCTTGAGACAGCCATGGCCGAGAGGGAGAACCGAGGAGAGAGAGAGAGGAAGGGAAAGGGAGAGAGATGGAGAGATAGAAAGAGGGAGAGAGGCGCAGCGGCCATGGAAGTTGGCCGAGTGAAGCTCGGCCATGGCAGCAAAACGAAGCAGTAACAGGGGCAAAGCAGGGCAGCGGGCTAGCAGGTGCGTGGTGATGCATGGAGGCATCGACGGTGGTTGCCCGATGGCTGTGGCAGCGGCTGAAGCTGTCGTCGGCCATGCCAGCAACACGCGCAGGCGCAAGGAAGGTGGCGCAAGAAAACAGAAGAAAAGAGAAGAGAAGAAAGAGGAAGAAGAAAAGACAGAAGAAAGAAAGGAAAAGAGAAGAAAAAGCCTGGCGCGTAGGAGCAGAGGCGAGGAAGAAGAAGAAGAAGAAGAAAGGGAGGGAAAAGAAAAGAAAAAGAAGAAAATATGGAAAAAATAAAGGAATTTTGGGATTATTTCGGCATGAAAAGTGATCACGTACATAGGTAAAAATTAGTAGAAGTGTTATATGATTAAATTATAAATTTTATGCGGTTCGATTTAATTAATTTAAGCCATGGTTCTATTAAACGTAGTAAAATGTTTTACTTCTCAACGGAAGCACAAAAGAGGTAGGAATCAGCTGATTTCAGGCAAGCTCTTAACCCTTTTCTCGTGTTCTATATTTTTTGTGAAAATCTTCATAGTTTTTTTATATTTTATTCCCTCCCTTACCGTGACTCGGTTTGTCATGACCCGAAATCTGATAAGTCATGACCGACACTAATCCTTAGGCCCAGCGGCTCCACAATGGACTAGTAAGCCTCTTCTCTAGCTCGATTTGAATAAAACAATAATACCACTGACAAGATATAGAATATGGAGAAATATACAATTTCACCTTTTAGATAACATTTCAATATTCCATATATAACAGCTGTACAAAAATTACACTGCTGTCATAAATACATAATCGATCCCGTATTTCAGGCCCTTGGCACAATTATGTGCCAACAAAAATAAAAGACAAAACATCAGACTCTATAACACGTGTATGTTTCCACAGAGCGTCCTATATCACATCAGGGTTCAAAAGAGGGTCTGATATCATACCAAATAATCTGCTGGACCAATAATTAAAAGGAGAATCCCCTAAAAATATTTTTAATAAAAAGGAGTGAGTCTTGTGGACTTGCGAGTATAAGGTATGTCAGGCCCACTAGGAGAGTATACAATAAAATGCTAAAATGATCATCATGAATGTAATAACATAATAACAATATAAACAACATAAATATGTACCATAAGTTTAAATAATTTGAGGTTTCAAGAAAAACATAGTGTAGGAAAAATAGGTGCTTAAAGACAACCCCCATAAGTTGTTCCCTAACCACCTAAGTCTTTTATACTTTTATATGAGATGCATGCACTGATTTTGAGGACACACTAGTAGAAACTGGCCTAACGCCTATATACACATGCACACAAGTATATATATCATCACATACATCATCATCACACAATATCATCATAATGGCCCACGTGATAGTAGTGCTAAAACATACTATCCATATCTCTCATGGCCTTGGCATGCCGAGCCTCACAGTACCATGATCTTTTCCTGTTGTGAGTCATCAGGGAATCTACTAGATAGTCCTCTAATAATAATGTAAATGATACCCTAATTTACGCATAAGTCATAATCATTTATCATTTCACGTGGTGTCTAAAATACACCATTCATGCAATATTCCATATTCTCAAAATAAG
The DNA here is from genome assembly GCA_036245055.1 of Diospyros kaki. NCBI lineage: Eukaryota > Viridiplantae > Streptophyta > Magnoliopsida > Ericales > Ebenaceae > Diospyros > Diospyros kaki. The sequence continues at coordinate 6,563,696 of BSEG01000006.1, read as the reverse complement.
AAATCAATTAGGGTATATTTCAGCTCATGTCTCTTCCAGTAGGATGAAAATATTTTATGCAAGTTCGAAATATTTAAAAGTATTTTTCTACGATTCGCATATAAAAATCATATACAAGTTATGCATATAAAATCAGTACAAGTTTAAAACCTCATGCATGAAACAATATATATGTGCATAATATAAAGTAAACATAACATATCATGTCTACTCGCCTGGGAAACGATGACTCAAGTTCGAGTCTGGGGAGAAGATCGAACAAAATCCTGAGAATCTGAGCCTACAATAAATAGAATGGGGTGGTCAGATTTAGGTAACAAGAGTAATGATGAAATGAAATTACCGAAAACCCTAACTATTACCTAACACCCTGAATTGATTATTTTATACCTTGGCCCGCGCAATATTCAAATCTGGCGTCATGGAATTCGTCGAGCTAAACCATCGACTACGTCATCATGCCTCGCCTTGCATGCTACGCGTAAGTGTATAGTGGAGCTACACACCCACTTATACGCTGCAATATCATAATATATATATATTTACCCATAACTAGTTTTCTTTTAATATAGATAATATATTTTTTATTTAAATTCCTTTTTTATCAAAAATACATAGATACTTATATTTATAACTAAATTGATAAATTTTCTTAAAAACTTAATAATTAATTAATAATTTAATAAATTATTTAAAAGTAATAAATTACAATATTCTAGCCTCAGAATAAAAGGAATCCATCAGAAATCAGGATTCGAAATAAACTCACGTCATCATCATAGGCTAGCTTAGAACGCATTCGGGGTCAGTCTTACTTGGCCTCGAGTCAACTAATAGGGCTTCGCCCTTAGGACTCCGATAAACAAAATGACTCGCCAATCATATCGCCAATTCTATGAGACCTAAAAAGAACCCAAATTAGACCAACCTCGATATCTTGAGTAGGACCAACCTAACCGAGTCATCCTAGGTTCACGGACAAGCGATAAGGGAGAACAAGCCGAGTGGGCTAGCCCAAGGGCTGCCACAACTGGGTCAGTCATGCCCAACACATTGGGCCATCCTAAAAACCAATCGGGCCCTACCATCTTAGGCCAAAACCTAACCCGACTTGCCCATCACCAAAAAGCCCTCATTTTCTTTTTTTTTCTTATATTTTATTTATTTTTATTTTATTTCCTTTTATTATTTTTCTTTTCTTCTCTTTCTTTTTCTTTTCTTTTCTTTCTTTCTTTCTTTTTCTTTTCTTTCTTTTTCCTTCCCAACAAACTGCCTCCGACGACGACCACCCCCAGCCGGCCAAAAACGGTCGATCAATATACCGATACGAACCCCTCGCCACGAATAACAACATACCTTAAAATGAAACCCATCGGACGGTCAGATCTTAGTAGATCTGAAAATAAATTTTTGGTCAAAAATAAGGGCGAAATATGGCCATTACTGTTCGCCAGCCGTCGGCCATTTTTTCAACGATCAGAAGGTACCTCGAGGTGCGTAGCACCAAGGAGAGCAACATATCCAAAAATGAGAAAGATCGGACGGCTAGATCTTTGTAGATCTAGAGTCGAACTCTCAGCCAAAAAGGGAAAAATATATATTTTATATATATACATATATATTTTAATTAAATTAATTAATTTAGTTATTTATATATATATTTTTTTGGATCTTTACACAGTTCCACGCGTTAATAATAATAATCTTCATGGTAACCACCCTATGACTTATATTTTATTAATGAGTTTATTGTTAGTGGAATGAACTAAGAAATGACGTCTTGGTGTCTTTCATTTCGACCATCACGGAGTTTCGTATTGCTTCGCTTTCCTTGGGAATGATGCCGAACCCATCGAGGTTAGGTTCTTAGGAAATGGATGTGGTCAAGATTATGGGGTTATGTTAATAATTTAATACGAATGTGGAGATGGTTTACTGGGTATGAGAAGAGATGAGAATGTGAATAACATAATGGTGTCTATGTTGTTATGAATAAAATGTGCAAAATGGTAAGTATAAAGTATAAAAGTTTAGTGTTGCCTATATGTGTATCTTAAGGGTATGGGGTACAAAGCCACTGACTGTCAACCGTGGGTCATGGCAGTGATGGCTGGATGTATGGGCATCAGTCATCGACTGTTATAATAAGTGCTAGACGGGCCAGAAGAGCTCATGCTACTAGATTCCCACCTTGGCTTGTGCATATCATGATGTGTGTGCTACATAGGGCTTGGGTTGCATTTACTTGGGGACATACTTTGTGTGTGATGGGAAGTGTGAGCATTTGCATGACCCGTTTGGTCTAAAAGCTAACCTGGGTTCTTTAGGTGAGTCGGTGCATTTAGAGACATATCGTATGTGTGAATTCTTATGTGGGCGTAACATGGTCTGATATTTGGTTTACGGGGGCCTTGTCGTCACGTTTATGCTACAAAAGCCATTGCATTTTGTAACACCCGAGAAAATTTTTGAAGATAAAATGATAATTGATAAAGGGCAAAATTGGAATTTTGAGAAAAATGAGACATTAGGGCACACTAACCCAGTTTTGGACGACCAAACTAGTCAACGGGAGTACCTCGGACCATAGATTTCCCAAGAAAATGGTAAAGTATCGACATGCAATTAAAATTATGATTTTTAGTGATGAAAGAAAAAAGATCGGGAACAGTTTTCGGTACAGCGAAATATAGCTGCCCAATTAGGTCGTATTACCGAATCGTTGTAAACGACGTCCAAAAAGTCAACGGAGAGTGTCAGGGAATAGTATTCGATGTGTAGAACAACCCTTAAGTGGTTTCGGGTTGAATCGGGTGGATTTGAGGTCAAATAAATCAGTCGGGCCAAAGTATAATTTTCTAAAAATGCCCGAGGGAGGTCTAAACGGCAATTTTTCGAAAGTTTCAGGGGAGAAATGAGGAGTATTAATCTTGAGGGTCTTGGTGATAGTGTTAGAAAGATCAGGGGCTTGAGAAAAGGGGTCAAAATGCAAAAAGAAAATTCAGGGGGTCAAACTGCAATTTCAGAAAAGCTGGATCGCGTCTGACAGTTTGGCCGCGATTGTGGCCGGAAAATCCGGCCACCTGGACGGCCTAGGGTCGTCAGGGCATGGTCTAGGGCGTCCTTGGTGGCGTGAGGGGAAAGCATTGGCCGGAGATCGGCCATGTGGGGTGGGTTTTTGTCTATAAATAGCCGAGGGGTTCGTCCAAGAAGAAGGCACAAATCAAGCTCGTTTTCGAACGATTTTTGGAGAGCTAATAGAGGGCTTTTGGTCTCCAGGAGGTGAGGATCATTTTGGCACCGGTTTGAAGCATTTTGGAGTAGATTTGAGGGAGTTTCGAAGGTGGCCGGAAAGCCCTAGGCGGACCGCCTTCCGCCACCTGTAAGTCGACTTTTAATGGACTTTTCAAATTCCTTTCGGCATGAAATCAGTGGGGTTGTGATCGATTAAGCAAGGGCTTTCGAACGGCACCCGAACCGCGGCCATCGGAGCTCCCGCCGGCGACCGGCTGAAGGTTGAAGATGTAACGCCCCGCTTTTCCGAGCGTTAAATAACTTGGAATTTCAGGAATATTTTTTTTTTTTTATAAACCATTTCCTGACAATTCCGTTTTACCTTCTCAACTCACTAAATAAGAATCAATAAGTTGAGACAAATAATCATCATAAATGCGGAAGTCATCACAAATAATCAATAAGACGAGCCGTCGGATCTCACTCATCTCTCAACAAAAATGGCTCAAATTGTACAGAAATGTAGCTTAAGATATGGGCAACAAAAGCCCCTTATCCGCTGCTCTCAATTTTCGCCCAAACTCTCGGATCTGAGAGTTTAATTTTTCACTTCATTCGGCCAATTCAAAAACCTCTATTTATAGGCGATTTCGGCCCCATAAATGACGGATCTCGCTTCAATCAAGGCCTCTGATGTCCCCTATTGCCCTTAACAAGTCCAAAATCCACCGAAAGAGCTCCATTTTCGTGATCTAAGTGGCCAAACTTTCGGCCACTTTTTCTTCAATTTCCGGCCATTCCATTGCTTGTTGTCGGTCAAGCCCTTTACAAAAGATGCTCCTTGAGCAACCCTCGTGCCATCCCTGTGGCCAATTTCGGTGATTTGATGGGTTGGTCGGCCATGGTTGCTTGGAGATTTTCTTAAAATTGCACTTTGACCCCTCAAACTTTGGTTTTCTCACTTTGGCCCATTTCACCAAGCTCCTTGACTTTTGATAATTTCTTTCAAGACCCTCAAGTCCTAAAACATCAATTTGACCCTTGAGAATTCTGAAAAAATATCGTTTCGGCCTCTCTTGAGTAATTTCAAAAAAACTGCACTTAGGCCCGAATCTCCGTTTTGTCCCTAAACCTCTTCGTTTCTTCTTGAAACCATTGAAGAGTTGTTCCTTATGAAAAATTGAAGCCCCCTCAAGGTTCTGTTGACTTCTCGGAAGTCATCTATAACGATTCGGTATTGCAGCCTAATTGGTAGCTGTATTTTAGCTGTACCGAAAACTGTTCCCGATCCAATTTATTTTGATGCTATAAATCATATCTTGGGGTGCTCATTAATGATACATCATTTTTCTTTGTCATTTCGGCTCCAGGATACTCCCGACAGTCGATTTAGTCAATTTTTTGGACTATTCAGATACCAATTTTCTCTGAAACCCCATTTCTCTAATAAATTACTTATTTTTAATTAACCCAAATTTCTCGGGTATTACATTCACCCCTCCTTAAAAAAAATTTCGTCGAAATTTTCATCAGACCGTTAAGGTAACTGAGACATCACATAGCTCATTACCTAAATATCTCAAATCAAACATCTATTTGATCATTCACAAGACACCTCGATTTGCGTTCCTTACACGTCTAATGCTTATAACCATACCATGTCATTCACATAATTTCCTGTTGTGGCTCCTTTCAGACGACCACACACCTTCTAATCATTTTAGGCACGCACATTTTATCCCAAAACTTTTGAGATTGCATTCTCGTATTTCAAAAATCATAAACCTTGGCTAACCACAATCATTAATTATAGACAATAAGACTTATTAATCACACCTGCTTTTCGTATCTCGTTTACCAAATCCAGCTAAACAACCAGGTTAGCCATAAAGATAGAAGATCCCTTCGGCACTACCATCATAGTTGGCAGGCCAACAAGCCTCCAACTTCATCTGCCACTCACGACTATCCACCAGGTCCTGCGTCGGCACCTGATGGCCACGCCCTGGGTGATACGAAGTAGTGCAGTCGTAGTCCTTAAGGAATCCCATCCACTGTCGCTACCTTTCATTTAGCTCTTTTTGCGAGAACCCGTACCTCAGGTTCCTCGTGGTTTGTGAGCACATCAATTGTCCTATCATTTTGGTAGTGTTTCCATAACCTTAAGAGTACATGTCCTAGCTGTCAGCTCTAAGTCATACATCGGGTAGTTCTCTTGGTGCCTTGGCGTGATCCACACGCCATCATTCGATCATATTGCACTTGCAATTCGATCATTTGAGCTATCATAAACCCTTACTGCCCCCGGCAGGTTATTCTTATTAAACTCTTCTCATGAGTCCTATTGTGGACATAATTATTCCAGAGTGTTCTATCACTGCCTTTTTGACAACAGCTTGCCGAAATTTCTTATTTCAAAACATCATAGCATTCTATTTCGAAACATGATTCCCAAAATTTCCATTTTGAATCCCACGTTGTTCCATGATTCTAAACATAGGGTCGGGATTATAAATACTCGAAAAGCCTCGAATTCAACTTCCGTGCGTCCGGATCATTTTTTTCTTTTTACTAGAATCTCCGGAATAATAAAACACGTTTTTCCCATAAAGAAATTTATTTTTCTTCTCTTTTTTTTTCAATTCATTTTCATTTCTTTTCTTTTCTTTCCCTTTTTCATTTTTTTCCCTTCATTTCTTCATTTCTTCTTTCTTCTTCTTCTCCTTCTTCTTCTTCTTCTTCTTCTTCTTCTTCCTCCTCTGTCGACCTTGCGTGCGAACAGCCACCGATCGCCGCCGCCTTCCAGCATCGCCACCACTTCCGACACCGGCCGTTGCCCCCTCTGCAATCGCCTCCGGCGCCTTCTCCGTCATCGGTCGCAAGCCTCGGCGTGGCTTCCCCGCGCCCCAGCCATCGATCGCAGCTCCTCCCAACCGTCATCGCCGGCCCAATCGGCCAAATCCAGTACGCCGCCGCTGCTGCCAGCCCTCTCACGCAGCCACCAGCCATCGCCCGGCCTCCCTCGGCCGCCTCGGCGCCATCGCCGTCCTTGCTGCTGTCGTTGCTGCCAGATCCGGGTCAATCCAACCCGACTTGGCCCGGCCCGACCCGACCCGTCTCGATCCAGCCCGGCCCGACCCGACCTGTCTCAATCTACTTCAGGTTTGACCCATCCCTGATTCGACCTATTAGATCTTACCCATATCTGATTTGACCCATTTAGATCTGAATCATATCTAATATATCCATCCAATTAGGTCTGACCCATATCTAATTTGCTTAGATTCAGCTAGATCCAGATCTATCATGCCACCTTTCGACCCTTTCCTATGTGGTGCGTGCAGAATTTTAAGGAGACGGTGCACCCCACTGTGCATCTTTGCTCCTTATTTCTGTCATGTGGAAGGAACCATTAATTTTGCTGCCATCCACCACATTTTTGGTGCCAGAAATACTTTCAACCTCTTGTCCCAGCTTCCGGTAAGTGACCGGCTTGGAGCTGTTATGACACTCTTATTTGAAGCTCAAGCCCAGATTCAAGACCCTGTCTATGGTTGTGTATCCCACATTCTTGCCCTTCAGCAGCAGGTTAGTGAGATGCAAGCTTTTCGAGCTTATTTACAGGATTTACTATTCGCATATTATGCCTCACATCCCCAACCTGTTCCCCAACCTGTTCAATACCCAAATTGGAATTCTGATCTTCCCATCATCCCCGAGGACGTCCCTCCTCTCAGTTTCTCAGAGGCTACTCTTCCACCTTACCCTGGTGAAGCCAGCAGTAGCCAGATGCCACCCCCAGATGACATCGATGAGTTGGGACCTGTCGTGTTTGGCAACTGTCGTCGTTACTGAGCATTAGCATCATCATCAGTTTCATGGTTTCTTTTTCCTTTGAGTAATTGTACGGCTTGATTTCCTGTAATCGTTTGAACTATGGAATGAATATTATGCTTTGGTACTTTAACGTTTCATTCTTTTGTCTTAGCCTCGATTGCATTTTAATCATAAAATACCTTAGTCTCTTGCAACTGTTTAATAATTCATCAATTCGAGCTAAAAATATCGATTCTTAATTATCACCTGATAATTCACGTCCTTAATCAAGTTACACATAGCTAAGCATCCAAGCTATCATTGGCAATTTCATCATTAAGAAATAGTCCAATTAATTCTTCCAAGAATATACTATGATATTTTCTATTTTTCATACGGCTTTTCACTAACCACAAGTGTCTACACCTCATATCAATAGGCTCCTTATTTTCATAATTTGCTGGCATCATTTTAATTATTGTCCAACTATATATCTCTGAATTTGCCTACCAGGGCTACCTAAACTAACTGTCTAGCCACATGAGAGTTTCAAAATCTTGAATTTCTTAATCTGCAGCTTCCCCTACTGCGACCTGTTATTTTGGCATATCTGCCATAACTTGATTCTCTCAATCACATCGAAAATTTACACTATCTTCAAGATGACAATCCATAATCATACTGCCAACTAGAGTAGGTAGGTACTTACATCTCCTATGGTACTCCAATCCTCATTGGGTTTCTTCCTGAAAACTCTAAAGTTCCATTACGAATCCCTAGATCCTCAATCAGAAATTCCTCAAGAATCTCAAACCGATTTATCCTTGAAAATCCTGAATCATATCGCAATATCCGGTTCTAGTTATCTCTCATGGATTCAATTTCCTTGCAATCATGGCTCCCAATCTACTATTCATCATGGTGCTTTCAAGTTCATCTTGTCGGGTTGATTACCGACAATTTTACCTGATTTCACAGATCCATTTAGCACACTGAATCGTAGTTATAACCTCTGTTGACTAGGTCTTTTCATCATTCTTTTAGGGTCGATACGACCTATCAATTAACTATTTCCTTTTCGATACTCAAACTTTACTTTAAACCGAGATTGTCTTCTCACAACTCGCCATTATGGTTTTTGGACTATCTATGCTCCACTACCTGAAATCTTATTTATCAAGAATCCACCGATTCTTGCATTTCGTTCTTCATATCCAGCTGACTATCGGCACATGGCTATTAAATTAGTTCTTCCTAGGTACTATACTTACTGCCAGCCAGCATACAAGCTGTCATCATCACCCTTATCATATAGTGGACTTATTCATACGTCAACCCTCAAATGGGTACGCCCTGGGTGAAAATCACACGGTCTCATCGTAATCCTTCAAGAACTATCATTCATTGTCGCTGCCACGAGTCTAACTTCTTTTGTAAAAACATTCATTCTAGGCCCTCATCACAATCGATGATTTCCTCACCTCATAAGTAACACTTAAACAACTCACGAGCATTCATCTATCATATCCATATGTCGAGTATATTTTCCTTACAACCTAAGTTTTTTTCTTTGAGGCAATTACAAGACAACCATCTCATGATCTCACTTGGCATTTGCCGAACTAGACACTGAGGTTAAATTTCCCCTCTAGCCTCATTATCCTCGTCTCATTACCAATTCAAGAAATGATCATAACCTAGATACAATTTAAATAGGACACATAGTCCGCATTCAAGACATTACATGCTTTTCATTCCTTAGATCGTGTCTCCTTAGTACAATCCATCTTACCTTAGGTCGATTCCTTAGGCTCTCAGCCTTGATCGACAAACTAGTGGTACGCCTTGTATCCTAATTCATTGGAATTTGAACTCCACACAAGGTACAGACCCTACTGGTTTGTCCCAGATCTTCAGCATCTGATCGTCACCCAGACAGTCTGTTATAATGCTTTGGTCGACGGGTCTCCCGTACCTTACCATAAGCCATCTATCAGCCCTCTGCTCGCGGGTCCCTAGATCCAGATCTGTCACTGTGAACACCGAACCAGTAGTGTCGTTATGCTGATAGGGTTTCTTTACCTCGTCTCTCCAAGTCTCATCGGTTGCACCACTGTCTCCTCATCAATGGACGCAACTCTCACGTCATTACTTGGCCATCTTCAGCCTTTTGTTTGATCCAATCCGTTGGATCCCCTTATCTTATTTCCGAGATACTAAATGACCCTCGAAAATCCTTATCCTTTGATCCTTAACTCGACAGCTAAGCCATGACACATTGAACTAATCATCACTAATCCGATCATCTTTCAATAACCGTAGTTATCCTATCTTTCATTGTAAGGATTTCGACAACTGACCTCAAATCATCAGTCCCTAAATCTCTCGGATCCATAATCACGGTTATTGAGTCAACCTTACACTCGAATCATTTCATCGAATCCTTATTCCAATAACTATATCATTTTTCCAGTACTAGCTTCTATTAGGCATTCTACTATTCATCGGGAATAGTAGTCGTCTACTGAAATAGTGTCTGTCGTGAAGAGTACACCAGGTAAGTTCCCAGGAAAGAGAGGTGGGTCACAATGGACACACTTAAGTACCAAATCTTTCCTTAGCCAGAACTTGCCTAGACATGCACTTCCACTACAACACACTTATCCAGTAACCGTCAACACCCAAATCCTATGGTGGCTTTGCTTATCTAGCCACATGCGACTTTTTTCTTATATTCGCTCATACTAGAGTCACTCAAGGCTCAGACATTTCCTATGTCTTTAGCAATTATGCTCTGATACCAACTATAACGCCCCGCTTTTCCGAGCGTTAAATAACTTGGAATTTCAGGAATATTTTTTTTTTTATAAACCATTTCCTGACAATTCCGTTTTACCTTCTCAACTCACTAAATAAGAATCAATAAGTTGAGACAAATAATCATCATAAATGCGGAAGCTTAAAATCGAAACCTGATATGGTACATAATCAATTTCCCTTAAACCGTATAAGAATCCGTACCATACATTAACATCATATCCTCAATAATAAAATACATAAATACATGGAGATTCCATAATGTTCTAACGAACCTAATCATCAATAAAGCATCAGCTAAAACATATTCGAGTCAGCTTGCTGAATCCATCGGTCGCGCCATCACGTGCCGTCTCATCTCAACCTGATCCTTGCCTAAGCTGCAAGTCTAAACTGGAACGTTGAATGTTCCAGGGGTATAACCCATTAGAAGATGAAACTTCTAGTGAGGGTCCAAAACATATATACGAATGCATGATGACATAACATGAACAACATTTGCCCTTAGTGTAACTTCCCTGGCCCGTAAGCCCGGCTAGGAATCCTAGGCGAATCCCAAACTTCTGTGAGATAGGCCTAACGTTATTCCCTCAACGCCCTTGGGGAATTACGGCTACACTTCTGGGGGCGACATCTCATTCCCGTGCACATATATCAATATGACAATAATATCATGCTATGTAATTTTTACGTCTTTCAATGTAATATGATAAAATAAACATTATATTCATAAATAGCATGCACATAAACAGTCACATCATAATTATAAGTCCTTGTGAGAAAACCACTCACCAAATCATACTTAGAATAGAACAACTCACTTTTTGAGATAAACTTGCATTTTCTTGAAAAACGTGCATCGCCTCGATATGCGTGCCCAATCTCGATTCTCGTGCCCACTCTCAAAAGTTGTACCAATCATATCATCTCGATAACCTCAATCATAAAAATGATATTTTATCACTAAATATCTCAAAACTCCATTTATTTCATTTTTCCTTCATTTTTTTCTATTTTTCCTTCTAAAAATCCCAGTAAATACCATTGAGACTATTTTCTCAAATCCAACTCCACAAAAATTCATAATATACTATGAATTTCAAAGGAAAAATACTGGACTTACCCGGATGGTGCATTTTCACGCAAAACGAGGCTCTTTGGTGCTAGAATCGAGACACCGAGAACTCCAAATGAAAAGATTTTTCTACAGGACCTAGATCTCGATTTTATAGGAATTTAGCAATTTTTTTCATAATTTTTGGAGCTCGGACGCGCCCTCACTCGCCCATACAAGTTACTCCACGCGCCTCCAGTCGCGGGCCCCAGCTGGCGCGTGTCCCACACGCGCCGGTCGTCTTCTTCCTCCAGATTCCGGCCAGCACGCAACACCTCTGGTTTAATGGCCATATCTCCTTCATCTAACCTCCGATTGACCCCCCGTTTGAACCTATGGCTTCGTCTTTTCGCCCTCTACAAGATGACACCAAAAAATCCCACAAATGAAGCCATTTTCAGACTGCTCAAGCGCGTTTTCCGGCGAAGCTCGTTTTTCTGACGAGCCGTCGGATCTCACTCATCTCTCAACAAAAATGGCTCAAATTGTACAGAAATGAAGCTTAGGATATGGGCAACAAAAGCCCCTTATCCGCTGCTCTCAATTTTCGCCCAAACTCTCGGATCTGAGAGTTTAATTTTTCACTTCATTCGGCCAATTCAAAAACTTCTATTTATAAGCGATTTCGGCCCCATAAATGATGGATCTCGCTTCAATCAAGGCCTCTGATGTCCCCTATTTCCCTTAATAAGTCCAAAATCCACCGAAAGAGCTCTATTTTCGTGATCTAAGTGGCCAAACTTTCGGCCACTTTTTCTTCAATTTTCGGCCATTCCATTGCTTGTTGTCGGTCAAGCCCTTTACAAAAGATGCTCCTTGAGCAACCCTCGTGCCATCCCTGTGGCCAATTTCGGTGATTTGATGGGTTGGTCGGCCATGGTTGCTTGGAGATTTTCTTAAAATTGCACTTTGACCCCTCAAACTTTGGTTTTCTCACTTTGGCCCATTTCACCTAGCTCCTTGACTTTTGATAATTTCTTTCAAGACCCTCAAGTCCTAAAACATCAATTTGACCCTTGAGGATTCTAAAAAAATATCGTTTCGGCCTCTCTTGAGTAATTTCAAAAAAACTGCACTTAGGCCCGAATCTCCGTTTTGTCCCTAAACCTCTTCGTTTCTTCTTGAAACCATTGAAGGGTTGTTCCTTATGAAAAATTGAAGCCCCCTCAAGGTTCTGTTGACTTCTCGGAAGTCATCTATAACGATTCGGTATTGCAGCCTAATTGGTAGCTGTATTTTAGCTGTACCGAAAACTGTTCCCGATCCAATTTATTTTGATGCTATAAATCATATCTTGGGGTGCTCATTAATGATACATCATTTTTCTTTGTCATCTCGGCTCCAGGGTACTCCCGACAGTCGATTTAGTCAATTTTTTGGACTATTCAGGTACCAATTTTCTCTGAAACCCCATTTCTCTAATAAATTACTTATTTTTAATTAACCCAAATTTCTCGGGTATTACAGAAGATGACTGGCGTGTGACTGGCACGCGCCAGTTCAGACCAAGCCACCCACGCGCCGCGCGTGAGGGCGCGTGAGACATCAGGTATTTTCGTAATTTTTTTATTATTTTTGGAAAATTATTCTATTAATTATGGTGCAAGAAAATTTAGAAAATTGTTGGAGAAAATGGTCATTTTGCAATTTTTAAGGTGAAAAAGGCTTATGAAAAATAGGAAAAGGAATTAGAAAATCCTTAAAAATTTTTGGGAGATAGGAATTTATTATTTATGAATTATTATGAAGAGAAATCAAGGAAAAATGTTGAGTGGGCATTTATTAGAATTTTTGAGGAGAAATATATAGAAAATAGGAAGAAATTATGAAAATTTGGAAAAATAGATATTGATGTGATTTTGAATAAATGTGATGACTAAGGTATCGGTGAGACTCGAGGTTGAAGTTCAAGAGCGTCGGGTGCGAGAATCGAGGCCAGGCACGCAGATCGAGGCAGGCACGCAAATCAAGGTTGACCGCGCTTGACAGTTGGAATTCGTCTAAAGGTGAGGAGTTCTTCCCTAAAAAATTGATTACTGTGAGTGTTCGCTTCCAAACTTTATTTTGACTTGTGAGAAGTTCTTCTCTAAAAATTGATTACCGTGAGTTGTTCTACCCAAAAAGATTTCAAGTGACATGTAAATGGTTTTCATGCTCGGTTTGTGACGAATGATTGTTTGCATGTGCATTAAAAGTTGATTTAAGAATTGATGATGCATGTTATGAGTTTAAGCGATGCATGTTATGATTTTTCGACCATTGGCTGGTTTTGTGTCGTTCATGTGGTATGTGGGTTGTTGACCTGTGACGTGGCCTAGAGTGGCAGTACTCGGGGATGCGTACCTAGGATTAATGTTTGGTGATCACTTGGGACGGGGCTGAGACGGACTTCACCCTACGGGACCCAAGTGGTGGGGCTGCGAGTGGACACCACCCCGGTTGATGGCTCAAGTGGCGGGGCTGCGAGTGGACACCACCCCAGGATCCTTTGAGCGGTAGCATTAATGCCTAGGTGACGTCGATTCCAAGGATAGTGCTGTTGTGACACTCTTGGGGCTAGGGTTATGTTTGGAATGCTTGAGTGGGAGCGTAAAGCCTGACAATGACTGTGGGGTGGTTCCTGGGTTCATGTGTCGAGGTTGTCCCTCTTAAGCAGGACCAGTTTGCCAATGGGTCGATTTGGTCGTGTCGCCTTAGAGAGATTGCGTTTTCCCCGGTTAGGGTTAAATGCGTTGGGATTCTCTTAGGCTGGTGCATGTTGAGATTTATCGATTTTGTGTACATGACTCTGCATACATTCATGAAAACATTTTTGAACTCTCACTTAGATGATTCAGCATCTAATTTGGACTATGTCCCTGGAATATTCAAACGTTCCAGGTGAAAGCTGTGACGTCAAAGGAAGAAGGCCATCAGGATGTAGCAGATACGGTTGTTTTTTGTAGGTTCTGTCTATGATTTCAATGTCCAGAGACTGTGTAATATATTTTCATGTGAAACATCGATTGTAAAAGAAATTGTCAGTGATATGTATATATTTGAGGTTTCGATCTTGCTTCCGCTGATATGATTGATGATGCCTGTCTTAGTTTATTAAATGTTGTCATACTAAGAAGGTACGATCGAGATTGTCGGGAAATGATGGCTATCGAGAAATTTATGTGGAGTTCGATTTAATTTTTCTCGAAATCTCGAATTAACGCACGCTTGGGAAAAGTGGGGCGTTACACATTTCCTATTTGTTGCATTGTATGGTGAGAATGTGCAGTTTTAAGTGATGAGTATGGGTGGCGGCGTGGCCCACGGTAAGACCTTGGGAATGAGATCCACAACGGTGTGGCCCACGGTCAGACCTTGAGAGTGAGACCTACGGCGACGTGACCCACGATAAGATCTTGGGAGTGAGACCCATGGCGGCGTGGCCCACGATGAGACCTTGAGGTGAGACCCACGGTAACAGAAGAGGCCAATTGTGGCGATAGGTTATGACTGACAGGAAAAACATGTTATGAATGTCAGGAAAAGCTGACCAAGGTTAGGAAAATGTAGGTCTTTATGAATGATGGTATAGCAGCCTATGTTAGGCTGCGATAGGTTTGTATGTGAGACTTGGGTGCTAGTGTATGTTTTTCAAGGACTGTCTATGTGAAGTTTATTATATGTTTGTGTATCTAAAAATATGGCAGGTATTGGGCATGACATGACATGATGTTGCATTGGCATGAATTGCATGGGGTGTTATGGAAAGAGTCTTGTTTGTACTCTATAGCATTTCTTTCTAGAGCTTGTTGAGTCTTGTGACTCACGTTTGCTTTCCATCATTCCAGGTAAGAGAGCCCTAAGTTTGTAAGTACGCTCGGCAAAGTCGGGTCCAGATCATCGAGTCATGATAGCAAGTGCAAAGTCTTTCTGAGACTAGGTCATGGGTGTCGTTGTTGTTGGAAAAACCTCGCACACAGAGCACTGGTTAGTCCACTTAACAAGCGAAAGCAAGCACAAAGCTATATATATATAAATAGAAGAATCAAAGAATTAGAACAATACTTCCCTTGGTTGAAGAATAAGGATTCCAAGGCTCAGCCGTCCAATACCACACAAGGTAACACCAAGGATCGGATTCCAAAACTGAAGCTAAACACCCAGCCCAAACCCCTTTCGGTGAGATGCTCGGAAACCCTAACTGATGAACCCACAAAAGGCAAAGCTCACGAAGAACGAAGACAACACTCGGCTCCTCTCTTGCTCTCTGTTTTTCTCACCCATAAACCCTAGATAACAACGAGTATATATAGCCATCAAACCAGCAAAAAATCCGCCTGAAAGAGGGATAACAAAACCTGGATTATAGGATGGATAATACTCAAAGGATGACGACGAAAACACGGAGCAATCTGAAATCGCCATAACAGATGGATAGGGTTTTGAATCGCAACAGAAAAGGGGATAAGAGAGAATCGGCCGAACGAGCAAAGGGGAGAGAGAGCAGATTAGGTCAACCAGCAGCTTATATATGAGAGGTAATGGGCTTACTAAGGCTTTGGGCTGGGCCAAAATATGGCCTGAGCTGCTTGGGCCAAGCTTGGCCCAAACCCCCTCAAAGGCCCCATAGCTTCTTTTGGGCCATCTCCTTTTTGGGCTGCCATTTGTGTGGATTGGACATTTTAGTTTGCTATCAATCCTGGGCCCTAAGGCCTATGATAGATTAACCCACATCATAGCCTTGGGCTTAGTTAGGGAGAAAAACCAACAAATCTCCACCTTAATCCCTAACTAAGCCAGCAAGCAAACAGCAAACATTCACAGCAGATAAAAGCACACAGCAGATAAAAGCACACAGCAGACTAACAGAAAATGCAAAACAATGCATAGCTCAAACGAATTGAAAAATGCACATAAAGCATGTATCAAACAGATTGAACAAATGCTCAGTTACCTTTGCCAATATTTAAAAGTTCAAGACAGCTTTTAAATTTATTCAAAGTCAAAATTTTGGTGCCCATATCTGAGGGATTATATTCAGACAGAATTTTCTCCAGTTCAACCAATTTTTGAGAAATAATGTCACGAATAAAATGCAGTCTAACATCTATATGCTTAGTACGTTCATGAAACACTGGGTTTTTACACAAATGAATAGCAGATTGACTATCAGAATATACTACCACATTGGTATTTAGAACACCTAGTTCACCTAATAACCCTTTAAACCATAAAGCTTCTTTAATGGCTTCTGTGGCAGCAATATATTCAGATTCAGTAGTGGAAAGAGCAACAATATGCTGGAGTTGAGATTTCCAGCTCACACAAGAGTTACACAAAGTAAACACATAGGAAGATGTGGATTTCCTATTATCTCTACTACCAGCATAATCTGAATCTGTAAACCCCTTTAGATTTATTTCTTCATTTGTGTTTTTGTATACTAAGCCTATATCGAAAGATCCCTTCAGATATCTCAATAACCATTTCACAGCCTCCCAATGCCTAAGACCTGGATTTGACATAAACCTACTAAGGGTGCTAATTGCATAAGCTAGGTCAGGTCTAGTGCATACCATCAAATACATTATAGACCCTATCACATTAGAATATGGAATTTTACTCATGTATGCTTCTTCTTCCTCATTAGCAGGTGATTGGTCTTTAGATAGGGTGAAATGGCTGGCCAAAGGTAATGACACAGGTTTGCATTCATGCATGCCAAATTTTTTCAAAATTTTCAAAATATATGCTGTTTGATGCAAGAATAAACTTGAATCTGACCTATTTCTTTCTATTTCCATACCTAGGATTTTCCTAGCACTCCCTAAATCTTTCATGTCAAATTCTTTACCTAAAGTCAGTTTAATTTCATTTATCCTTTTTAAATCAGGACCTATCAGGAGCATGTCATCAACATACAACAATAAAAACACAGAATCAGATTGCTGGAAAAATAAACAGTGATCATGCTCGCTTCTTTTAAAGCCAATAGAATGAACAAAGACACCAAAACGTTTGTACCACTGTCTAGGGGACTGTTTTAGACCATACAAGGACTTTTTCAGATAACACACATGATTAGGATTATTTTTATTTTCAAAACCTCTTGGTTGTGACATAAAAATCTGTTCTTCCAAGTCACCATGTAAAAAAGCCGTTTTTACATCTAATTGTTCGAGTTCCCAATTAAAGTGAGCAACAAATGCTAGCATGACTCGAATGGTGGTGTACTTGACAACGGGTGAGAAGATCTCATTGTAATCTATCCCTTCCTTTTGTGTGAACCCCTTAGCTACTAATCTAGCTTTAAACCTTATTGGCTCATCCCCTTTAGACCCTTCCTTTATCTTATAGACCCACTTACAACCCACTAAGGATTTATCTTTCGGCCTAGGTACTAATTTCCATGTTTGATTTTTATGGAGAGAACTCATCTCTTCTTCCATTGCTTTAATCCATTCTTTTGAATTTTCACTCTTAATAGCCTCTTCATATGTATTTGGCTCCCTATCAACTTGATCACTAACATAATTAAGACTAAAATCGGTTTCTAACCTCTTAGGGAGTCTATGTGGCCTTCTTTCCCTATCTCTAGTCAATTGATAATCAATTTGAGGACCTTGATCAACTTGAGGTTCCTCTAAGACACTCTCTTCCTCTTCCTCAATGGTTTGTGTGTTATCCTTCACCTCAATTTGAGTAATGGGAATTTGGGTACTAATCTTCTCCACCTCAAACCTAGTGCTCTCTTGCTGATTTTTATCCACTAAATCTGACTCTTCTTTAAGACAAGACATTTCTTGTTCATTAAAAGTGACATCTCGGGATATAATAATTTTAATTCCTACTTGGTTCCTATCCCACAACCTATAGCCTTTAACTCCCTCAGGATATCCTAAGAAGACACACTTCCTAGTCCTAGGTTCTAATTTTTCCTCATTTTGATGAATAAATGCAGCACACCCAAAAGTTTTTAAAACTAAATATTCAGCACATTTACCATACCATTTTTCATGAGGAGTGTCACCATTTAACACAATAGAAGGAGTCAAATTTGTCAAATAGCAAGCAGTCATAATAGCCTCACCCCAAAGAGACTTAGGCACTCCAGAACTAAGCATCATACATCTTACTTTATCTAATAAAGTCCTATTCATTCTCTCAGCTATTCCATTTTGTTGAGGAGTATATGGGACTGTTTTATGCCTAGTTATTCCATTTTCAAAACACAAATTATCAAAATTGACATTGCAGAATTCAAGGCCATTATCTGTTCTTAGAAATTTTATTTTATTTCCAGTTTGGTTTTCAACTTGCATTTTCCAGTTTTTAAATTTCTGAAAAGTTTCAGTTTTATCTTTTAGCAAGTAAACCCACACTCTCCTAGAATAATCATCAATTATGGAGAGAAAATACTTATTTCCACCAAATGTTGGATTGCTACCCGGGCCCCAAAGGTCTGCATGAACATATTCTAACACTTTGGAGGTTTTGTGACTGCTAGAAGAAAAAGACAGCCTATGGTGTTTTCCTAAGACACAATGGTCACAAAATGGTAGGTCAAACACTTGATCTTTTCCAAAGACACCCTTATCACTTAGATACTTTAGCCCTTTGATACTAACGTGTGCCAACCTATTGTGCCATTTTTGTGTGTGATCTGAGTTAACTGATGCAATAGTGCCACTAGCTACTTCAGCATGTGTTATATAGATACCATTACTTCTTATAGCTTTAAATGCCCTAAGTGCACCCTTATTCATTTTTATCATGCCATTCCCTACTTCTCCTTTAAAACCTACCTTTTCTAGTTCTCCCATTGATAGTAGATTCCTACCCATTTGAGGGATGTATCTAACCCCAATTAAAGTTAGCACATAGCCATTATCAAATTTGACAATTATATTACCAACACCAACCACTTTATATGCAATATTATCACATGTAACAACATTACCATGATCAGATTCATATAAGTGTTCAAACCAGTGTTTATTAGAGGTCACATGAAATGAGGCACCGGAATCTAAGATCCACTCAGATAAATGGGAATTCACAGACAGGTTAATTTTAGGTTTAGTAAGCATGTATACTTCCCCAGATTCACATTGAGTAGACACCACATTTGCTTCATTACTTTCTTTTTCTTTTTGTCTATTCTTTTCTATGTAGCAATCTTTAATATAGTGTCCAGTTTTACCACATCCATAACACTTTCTGCCTTTTGTTTTTCCTTGAGATTTAGATCTTCCTTTTCCCTTTTTCTTGTAGTTTTTATTTTGTCCCTCACTACCCCTAGTTTGGGACCTACCCCTCACATAGTGAACCTCTCCACTTCTCCTATCATTTCTTTCAGCTTTTATCTCTTTTTCTTTAATTTTAAGAGACTCTACTACAATGTCAGGAGTAAGTGTATCTCTACCATACATAATGGCATTCTTAACATCCTTATACATATCAGGTATAGCATTCAAGAGGATGATAACTTTGTATTGATCAGATAGGGTTTCACCAGTATTATTGATATCTTGTACCAATTTGTTAAAAACATCAAGATTATCATCAATATCTTTTGAGGGATCAAGCTTAAAACTAAAAAAGCTCTCAAGTAGGAAGAGTTTGTTAGGGGTGGATTGAGTTAGGTAAAGGGATTCAAGTCTTTCCCATAATTCTTTAGTTGAATCTAATTTTCCTACCTTTCTCAAAACAGAATCTGAAAGATGAAGAATGATAGAAGTATATGCTAGTTCATCCATCTCTTTTTGTTCTTCTGTGATATCAGAAATTACAATTTCTTTTCCTTCCTCAGATGTACTAGTTTTAACAAAACCAGTTAAAGCCTTAGACACCTTTTGTTGAACTAGAATACCTTTCATTTTCTGTTGCCATATAGCAAAATCCCCTTTACCATTAAAGACTCCTAACTCAAAGCGTTGAGAAGACATGATGCACACAGCACACAAGAGAAAGATTTAAAATGGATGCACAAACTGACACTTAGACAGTTACTGGTAGCTTAACAATCCACAATCAAAAACAGATAATCAGGCAAGAGACCAATCACACAGAATCACACAGAACCCTAGAGATAACAGCAAACAATGGTTACCAACCACAGGGTAACCTCCAACCTAATGGCCACCCCCACACGATGGCCTGCTAGGTACTGGAAAAATAAACTAGGGTTTTAGAAGGATCTCACCGAGCGGACTGACTTTCAGTCCTAAGCTGAAACAGAGATAACCGACCAAGCGTCCTTGGTCTGAGCACACCACCGAGGAGAGCCGCGCGCCACCACCGGAGGTGCGCTTCAAAGACCAGAGATCGAGTTGCAGGGTCACGAGCCTTAGTACTGTCGGATCAACGAGAGAGACTCTAGGATCCGAGTACTAGGGTTCGGTCGCGGTCACCACAGAAGGCTCTGATACCAGTTTGTTGGAAAAACCTCGCACACAGAGCACTGGTTAGTCCACTTAACAAGCGAAAGCAAGCACAAAGCTATATATATATAAACAGAAGAATCAAAGAATTAGAACAATACTTCCCTTGGTTGAAGAATAAGGATTCCAAGGCTCAGCCGTCCAATACCACACGAAGTACCACCAATGATCGGATTCCAAAACTGAAGCTAAACACCCAGCCCAAACCCCTTTCGGTGAGATGCTCGAAAACCTTAACTGATGAACCCACAAAAGGCAAAGCTCACGAAGAACGAAGACAACACTCGGCTCCTCTCTTGCTCTCTGTTTTTCTCACCCATAAACCCTAGATAACAACGAGTATATATAGCCATCAAACCAGCAAAAAATCCTCCTGAAAGAGGGATAACAAAACCTGGATTATAGGATGGATAATACTCAAAGGATGACGACGAAAACACGGAGCAATCTGAAATCGCCATAACAGATGGATAGGGTTTTGAATCGCAACAAAAAAAGGGATAAGAGAGAATCGGCCGAACGAGCAAAGGGGAGAGAGAGTAGATTAGGTCAACCAGCAGCTTATATATGAGAGGTAATGGGCTTACTAAGGCTTTGGGCTGGGCCAAAATATGGCCTGAGCTGCTTGGGCCAAGCTTAGCCCAAACCCCCTCAAAGGCCCCATAGCTTCTTTTGGGCCATCTCCTTTTTGGGCTGTCATTTGTGTGGATTGGACATTTTAGTTTGCTATCAATCCTGGGCCCTAAGGCCTATGATAGATTAACCCACATCATAGCCTTGGGCTTAGTTAGGGAGAAAAACCAACAGTTGTGCCTATGTTAAGATTAATGTTTATGTTTAAGAGATTGTCGTATGTTATGTTAGCCCAGGTGAGTCTAAGTGGTGAATGGTTATGTAAAAATGATTATGAGATGTTATATGATAAAAAGATTCTGATTTTAGTAAGGGTTGCAGTTGTGTTGTTGTTCGGTATCATTTAAATAGTGACTCTCTCACAGATTCTCTATACACGTGGAGACTCTAAGAGACGGGCCGTTACAATTGAGGTGCAGTCGTTGATGAAGAATGAATTTTGTTTGTTATTGAATAACAATATGGACATTCCCTTGCATGGAACACTAGCCTTTCCTATTGACAGATGAGCTATAGACAGGGCTGAGATGGACGTAGACAATAAAGGTAAGATAGGTCATGTGTAAGACGAGAATTCTACACCAGCCATGCCATGGTACGCAAGTTACAGCTGAAATGAAGCCCACTGCTAGCTATCTCATACACGCCATATGCAACTTCACTTGGTTTCAGTTCCACACTTCAAGTTAATTTGGCCCCTGCTGGTTTTAATTCTTCATCTCTTGTCGTCTCTCTGCCAGTACCTGCCGTGAATATGTAGCTAGGTCGACGTACGTACTTGTATGATATATTGCTTTGGCCTGCATTGTTTGGCTTAATAGATTAATGTTTCCATTAATGGTTTAATATATAAGGGTCCTGAATTGTTAAGAAATGTGGTTTTTGGCTTCTCAATTATAATTTTGATATATTCTTTTATTCAAACATCATTTTTTGTCACCTAAACGTTCTTGGCGCTAGTCTTCATTAAAACTTGAATTAGACACTCGTTACAAGCATGTGAATCAAATGAAGAATTGACAGATAAGCAAATTTTAGGTAATGTGAATTGAAACTTAAAAAAAACCCTTAAAACTCTTAAACCCATGACTTTACCCCCCCCAGCCTGTCACCTATTTTGCTCCATTTTCCTTTGCAAACTTTTCACCAACGTTGACTATCCCTAGTTGCTATTGTCGCCCCAACTCAAAATCTAAGTCCCATCAACAAAATTTTTTCCCTTTGTTTTGCCTAACTTTTAATCACCACATTTCTTTCTCTCTAACATTCAAACACCAAAATCACCTGAATCACCACCACTCGCCTAAGTTGACCACCAAAACAACCACCAGTACAATTAGGCACTCCATCTCAAACAATCAAAACCTTCGCCAAACACAACTATCATCACCACCACAACTAATTGCTTCATCTTAAACAACCAAAACCACCTCAATCAGGCCCAGCTCAAGGCATAGGCCACTAAGGCGTGGCCTATGCCTAGGGCCCCCAAGAAAGTGGGGCCCCAAAATTGATAATTAATTATTTTTTTTAATTTTTAAGATATAAAATTACTAATTCTATTTTAAGATGGTTTTCTTTAAATTTATATTCTATTTATTTTGTTATTTTATTTGAAAGAGGAGGACCTCAACTCTTCAAGTTTACAGATTATTTTTCAATATTAAATAATGTATAGTGAGATATCATTTAGATGAGGAGACTCCCAACTTTTTAAGTTTACAAATTATTTTTCAATGCTATGAAATGAATAATAAGGTGTAAACTAGTAATATAATAATAAAAAAAGGATAAGAAGTGGTATTAGTTTAGGTGGACAATTTGATAAAATGATTCTTTGAAAGATGAAAATTTTGTTCAAAGAATTTGCATTGATTTGGATATTAAAAAAATAAAATTAAATCAATGAATTTTTAATTTGCAAGACCTGTCTATAAACTTTCACATTTTTTTTCTTATTAAATTTTTATGCTTTTATGTATTTTTTTCTTGTCTATATTGTTAATTAAAAAAGATTTGTTTTTTAGATTTGAATACAAAAATTTAATTAGCAATTTTGTATTTCAAAAAATAAATAAAATAAAAATTAAATATTTTTAATATTTATTTATATTATTAAAACACCACTAAATTAAGTCTTATCTAGGGCTACAAATGTTGTTAAAACGGCCTTGACCTCAACCACCACTACAACCAACTTCTCCATCTATCTCTCTTTTTGAGCAAAGGTGATGTGATTAGGTATGCTAGATGAGTTAAGGTCCCTAAAAGAGTCAATATCTTGATTTAATTTTTGGTCCTTACTTTTGATTTCTATTATTTTTATGAGGTTTAGTTCTCTTTCTATATATATATATATATATATATGTCATATTCTGTTACGGGTATTTTACGGACCACTTTTTATGGGCTAGAGACAGTCCAGAGTACCGACCCAATCTCCCGAAATCCAACCGGGCCAAGGCAGAGGTCATCAAAGCAAGGTTGAATGTCATCGAAACCCAATCTCAAACCGCGGAACCAAGTGAGCTCCCAACGATACTCTCAGCTCGCTAGCTGAACCACTCAGCTTGCATAACAAAAAGACCACAGAATAATTGGAAGCGATATTCACTTGCCTTATTTGAGGCAAATCAAATTTCTAAAATTACAGCGTTCATTCCTGATAATTCGAAGACGATAAGGAAATGCCATCCACGAAACATAATCTTTCTATATTTAGAATTCATTCAAATTGTAAACACCATATACTATAAATAGGGGTCAAAAACTATTGTATAGGCATGATCAATAATATTCTGTTACTTGTTGGTATAACCAGATGACAGTCGTGCATTAGACATCATTCCGGCCGAACCACGTAAAATCTTCCTGTATATAACTTGTTATTTGTTCTAATTGTTTATTACTTTTCCACTTATATTTATTCTCTCAATATGGACCAACAGATCATGGTCGATCAATTTCAAACGTTAACACATTCTTATCATTGTCAAGGTTGTTGCTCCTTATGAATCAAGTTTGGTTTCCATTACTTCTTTGTCCGGTTCTCAAAAATTAGCAAACTATGTAATTATGAATTTTTGTAATTTTTCTGTACTTTTTGTTGCAATTTCCTACTTAATTGCATTTGTCTTGTAATCCATAATTTATTTACTTTTGCATTTTCTGAAAAGTAGATTTTGGTGTGGCGTGGTGGGTGGAGTTTTTGATGGGTGGTTTGTGGTTGTGGAGGAGTGGTTGGTGACGGTGGAGAGGGACGTCTAAGTGATTGGGTGACACTGGTGGTTGGAGTAAATAGGTGAATTTTGCTTTGGCAATGTCCAGTAATTGGTAAGGGCGAACGCAAATAGTGAGTTTACACTACCAGATAAAGATTTTCTTTTATTTTTTTTTTTTTGAAAAATTGAGAGAAAGAGAAAGAGAAAGAGAGAAGATGTTGTATTAGTGATGGTGACTAGCATAAAAAAAAGAAGACCAAGAAGATGGCAAAAGTGTTCGGTGTACATGGTTCGATTATTGCAAATTAATTAATAAGTAACTTTTCAATATTAATCAATAAGTAGCTCGTCCTTGGGGACTCGAGGTACCTCGTATCGCCTAGGGTCGGGGGTTCCTCAATCCCTTGACCAGGCGAGAGTCGAGAGTTCTGTAACTTTGATCGGTGACAAGGGTTCCTCGAACTCTCCATTGTTGCCGGGCGATGGGTTGACCTCCACCCACGATTGACCCATCACCAAGAACCTTTAACCTTGTCAGAAAGCCAAAATAACATACACACCTACCTTGAAGTCTTGTACCTCCAACCTAGCCAAATGAGTGTAAGAGAAACGTGTAGAAGAAGGAATGTAAATTTAGAATATTTGGGCTGCAATGAGTAATTAATAGTGGTTGCATAGTGTAAAAATATAAATTAAGTAATTAATAGTGGCTGCATAGAGTAAAAATGTAAATTAAGTAAATCTGGGATTTGGCGAGTAATAATGTGGGTGGGAATAGAATTTCTCTATTTACATATATGCCCATAAAATATCCTCTCCAATTCAATCTCTCAAATTTTAAATTTTTAATTATTAAATTATAATATTATATATATCATACATTAAATTGACAATTTCTAGCGTTCCACTATCTCTCTTAAATTAATTTTTTATATTATATATATATTTATTCTAATATCATAATGTCAAATTAGAGTCTTTAGGAAAGTCCTCCAAATTTCACTTTCCTTTCTTATCAATGGCCCCATCAATCCGTGCTTTCCCTCCCCCCATGCCCTTTCGTTGCTTATCAATGGCCCATCAATCCATCAATTTAATTTATTCTTTTGATAAAATAGTCTCTGTCCATACCACCCTAACTTAATTTGGTTTCTCTAGAATTTTTATACATTTTATTTAATAATTTAATAACTCTCCTTCTATCTCTATATATATCACCTTATTATATTATAATTTATATATATATCTATTTACATACATATATAACATTGTCCTTAGAATTCTAGAGATTAGGTCTCCAATTAAGGTTTCCAGCGCATGATTACGCCTGCCAATTTCATTTCCCATTGTCTCTTTTGCTTAATTTTCTACCAGTATTATTGACTTTCGCGTACTATGACCCACACACACACACCAATATATATATATATATATATAATGTTTGAGATGGCAACACGTGGGAGCATCCTCCCCCTTTCCTTGCTTACACACAACATATTTATTAAATTATTATAATTAATATATGTTATTAATATAACTTATCATAATATATATATATACGGCCACTTCACTTCAGAACTGTGTTCACTTTCCTTATTTTCTTATTTTATTATTTATTATACATCAATTATTATAATATTTTATTCAACTTAAAACACTTAATGATAATTTAGATTTTGAAAATTTCACAAATTTTCGATCACTGCCTCAATTAAAGATATAATAAATTTAATGTCCTGCATTAAATTCTTCAAAATTATAAATCTCTAATAAATTGTAGAAATACAAAACATTATTTTCTTCTCAAAGTATTAGACCGTTACAACTATGACAACATCTCACCACAACACTTAGATTGCCCATATAAATTGTTTTCATGGCCATTAACATCCTCAAACAACCTTGGGCTTGTAACTTAATTCCCTCTCATGGATGTAAAAGTTCAAGGATGGTTCGACTCTCCTAAGATGGACAACAATTATCCTCCCAGGTATAGCCATCTCCCGGCACTATCATCAACTATCAATCGCATCTGGAAGGAAACTATCTTAGATCCTGGAGTTCTAACCCTCTTAAAACATACAAATTATCTACATAAAAGCACTCACCCCTGCCCAAGACCACGATTCAAATGACTACAAGCAAAGTTGCTTTTTCGTCATGGATGCAATATGCATTCCCCTGAACAACCACATTTTTTCTCAAAGGCACCATCGCATAACGCTTGGTGGATTCATTTACTAAGCCAATGCATGGCCCTTCCTTTTCATTGGATGTTTAGGTGTGGAAGTACGCATGAAGCTGAACTGCTTGAACAAAATCATCAGCCGCGGGTGTAGGTCAAATCGAACTGTGTCAACAAAAGGCACCTACATGATGTCATGGAGTCGCCGAACTCCCTTTAATAGATGTGCTTCTCCTGGAAGCTTCATAGAGATGACTTGCCCATGCGATCCTTACAAAGTAGTCCCGCATGTCCATTCTCGGCACCTGTACATGATGATTTTCCTGGACAACAACTTAGTGTTCTAATCTAGTTGCGGACGTAAGTGCAATACTGAATCACCCAAACAAAAGCCTCCAATTGTGAACGTAGGTGCAATGCAGAAGTGTCGAAACAAAAATCTCCAATTGAGGATGTAGGTGCAATACTTAATCGCCCAAACAAAAATCTCCAGTTGTAGATGTAGGCACATGGCTAGACTGTGTCAACAAAATTACAGCTCTCACCATGATTATCGGTATCATCATCATCTTCATCATGCTCAGCATCAACATTGTTGTATCGGGTTCTTATGCCCCACGAACCAAGCCACGAAAACAATCTCGTATCGTGGACATAAATACAACGCCAAACCACCAATCAAAATCTCACATGGGTCCAGCCGTATCAACAATCCTGTTTCGTAGATGTAGCCACAATGTCAAACCACCAATCAAAATTCTTTCTTGCGGACATAGCTTGGCATGCACCGAACCACGTTACCAAAATCTCATGTGAATCTAGGCTAGCTTTTTGCTTCATCATAATAAACAAAATGCCAAATTTGCGGACATAAAGCAATCCAAACTGCGATAACAAAATCTTGAAACTTTGGCACACTACTGACCTCATAATCGCGATAACAATATGGAATTTGGGGATTTCATTCACTTTGCTGGTTCTCTACACGAACATATAGGCTTGGTTTTTATTGAATCACAACATCAAAACCTTATCGCAGATGTGTGATGAGGGGGTCGAACTGCATATCAAAATTTCACTCCACGTCGGGATAAGCCTCCCCACAAATGCAGGTAACCTCGAATTAAGCCACCAAAAGCATGGACTAGGATGGTCTTTGCAGAACTGTGTTGCCAAAATTGCCTTTCTCAGAAGTAGGATTCGTCCTAACTGTATTATCCAAAAAGTGCCTCCGGCCACAAACATAGGGTTCTTCTAAACCACGATAACAACATTGTGGAGTAGATCTAGGGATATGAATTGTGTTACCAAAAGCAGTCTCTGGTAGATATAGGCTTCATCTGAACCGTGTCACAAAATCTCCTAGATTGAAAAAGTAGGCACCACACGTCAAATCGCTTAAACCAAACTCTAGTCTTTTGGTTGTGGAAATAGGCACAGAGCTGAATCGCCTTAACAAAATCTAGTTGCAGAAGTAGACACTATACACTAAATTGTCAGAACAAAATGTTTGGCATTCTACTCTCGGATATAGACCAGGTTGAGTTGCTAAAATAAAATTATGGTCTCTTCACGGCATTCTGGTTGTAAAGATAGGCGTCACACATCGAATTGCATTGAGTAAATCTTCTCAGGTATTATGTTACGAGTGTTGGGCAACCCAAATTGCAAAAACAAAATCGAGAAAGCCCTCACGGTATAAATCCCAAAGGTAAGCGTGGATACATACTTTATGCTTTCCTTTATATTATGAAAACTAACATCCTTTTGCAACTATCGACCACAATGGCTTGAAACCCCTGCAAAATGCAAGTAGTCGCGTTAAAAGTAAACTCCCCCTCGCCAAAAATGAGTCCCAAGAATCAAAGGGTCCAGAGTTCTTACCTCAATTAACAGGTGTTTGGCTTAGTCGACGTCCTCAAGAGCCTGCCTAAAGAACTTTTCTTCATCCCGAGGCAAGATGGTTGAAAAATCAACCTTACCCCTATCGCTGGATTAGTTACTAAATCCATATCCAATAATTCGGGGTAAGTACAAAAATTCTATTAATTAATTAAAACTTTTTATCAATCATCAGAAGTGTTTATTTTTAGGATTTAAAAATTAGAATTTAATAAAGATAATTTATGTAAAAATACATTATATTGATTAGACCTCATAAAAGATTGCCATTTCTTAGTAAATAAGAATTCCCATATTCTATGCAATGGATAGATAGACGGATAAAAACCCCTCAAATGGAATAGTGACAATTCTAGCTTTGCGTTTGGCCCACGTTTACGTTTTACCTCACGCGGCATCCTTTTTTCTTTTTTTGGCTTGTCCTCGTTGACATCTTTCGGGTAGTCATAAAATAATGTGTTTGACATTAGGGTCGTTGACTTTTTTAATAGGTCTTCACAATTATCGTCGTTTACTTGGACATATGTTCTTATTTTTTAATTTTAATTCTTGATTCTGATTTGTAAGTTATCGTGCTACAGCGAATATCATCTACTCAATTGATATCTAATAAATAATCATTGTAAATTCTCATCACTGGTATTAAAAATCATCGTCCCAAGAAATTAAATAGAATTGCTCATTTATATTAGTAATTAATCATATATATATATATGAGAAAAACTATTTATGAACAGAAATTTTATATGAAACCTTTTTACAGTATAATACAACCTATTATTTAGTAATCATATATATTGAAAACAAAAATCGTTTTAAAATGGTCTTAAATGTACAAATTAAAAATTGTTTTGGTAATTATATATATTTAATTTTACGTTAAAATTGTTTGGCATACCATTTTCAGTGCAGGGCAGCTAGCCGACGCTGTCCCCCGGTGATAGGCTGATAGCTCTCCACAGAAGCTGCCATGAAGTTGCCTAAGCAGCTTCCCCACACGCACACACAAAAACACACACGCATGCATAGATACATACATGTATGTCGCTGTGAACTGCTTATATATAATGTATATAAACACCACCCCTGCTCCCCAAAATAGAAAACCAAATCCCTCTCTCTCTCTCTCTCGCTCTCTCTCGTTGTTATTGACGGAGAGGGGGGGCAATTAAAATGATGAATCACAGTTACCGGCGGTATGTGATACCGGTGAGAGGATCCATCAAACGGCGTATGTTTGCTAGCATCGTTCGTTTTCTAGGTCTCGCTTACAGGGCACGGCCTCGGCGCCCTAGCTAAATGGTTCTTTCCAGCCAAGGTGACAACTGAAGCGAGACGGCTCATGAGGTTCACGAGTTCACTTGGCTTCATTGCCACCATGCCCGCCGCTATTAGTATTCCGTGATCGATGAATACGTTAACGTTGCCGCTGTGTCTGGTTTCCTAATCCCTGCTGTATGTATCGCTTGCTCTACCTATGTATTTCGGCGCCGTCCACGACTAGCCTTTTCCGGCGAGTCGGAATGGTTTTATCGGCGTTTTAGTCAGTTGGAGTCTCTGTGTTTGGGTTTTTCGTATAAATAATGTTCCTTTTATTTCGGCGGTTTTGTCGGCGTTTTAGTCAGTTGGAGTCTCTGTGTGGATTTTTTTCCTATAAATAATGTTCCTTTGATTTCAGATCAGACATATATGCGATGTTTAAGGTCAAATTTATATTTTTATTTTTTTAATGTAATTATTTAAATTTTTTGTTATTTTAATTATATTTCTTATATCTATTTTTGAATCAATTTAATTTTTATATTTTGATATTATTTTTGTGTGATAATTTAAATTTTTTATTATTTTAATTACATTTCTATACTAATATTTTTGAATCAATTTAATTTTTGTATTTTAACGTGTAAAAAAAAAAGTTAAATTGATTTATCTTATTTTATTTTATTTTTTTTATTAAGAGATTAAATTAATTTAAAAATATAAATATAAGTATATAATTAAAATAATAAAAAATTTAAAAAACCAAAAAAAATACAGAGACAAACGTATGAGATTGGCTCATATTTAATGGATGAGAGAGAGCAGGTTGTTACCACGATTTTAGCATTTTATGACTCATGGAAAGGTACGTCGATAAAAACGATATTAATATAGAATATAGAAGATGCTCCTGGCCCTACCCTGCAGGAATATCACGCGACGACTTCCAATCTTCTAATTAAATTCGATTATAAATTTACCATTGCAACGTCTTTTGACTCTTTAACAAAAGGGTAATTTTAATAATTACTTTAAAATTAATAATTAACGTCGTTTGCAAAATCAAGCACATTCAAG
Source organism: Diospyros kaki (assembly GCA_036245055.1). NCBI lineage: Eukaryota > Viridiplantae > Streptophyta > Magnoliopsida > Ericales > Ebenaceae > Diospyros > Diospyros kaki. Next base: position 6,533,015 of record BSEG01000006.1, on the reverse strand, counting down.
GGCGGAGACAGATAAATAAATTAAGTATCAATCAAAATTAAAAAGGAAACTCAAATCCAGAAGAGAAGAAGACAGATACAACTGAACATATGGTCATGATGATACAATAGATTAAGTAGAATCCCATGGCGTTGACTCTTATTTTAGCTAGCATTAATTAATTAGATGGTCGAAACAATGAAAGATCCATAAAGTACTCGCTTCTGCCTCTCTCAACATGCATGATTAAGAAATTAGTGTTGAAATATTTATGAGTAGAAAACTAATTACTTTTTATTACTTATCATGCACGAGGAGTTTCATTTCATATGTACCCTCGCCGTCCATTAGGTAAAGTTAGAATTTAACATGAATCTGTCACGTTATTAAAAAAAAAAAAAAATCAGATTGATTGGATCCCTGTTGATTCAGTAGGGTTAGTATCTTTCTACTGAAAAGCTAAGAAAGGTGGCTCACTTTGCAAGAAAGCTAGGATTCCCTGTTACGGCGGCTGATTCATAGTTTTTGTGCGGCCAACGGGCAAGAGACCTTATTGACGTCTCGGCAAATGACCAATAAAGTCAAATTCATTCGTTACAGAATTTTCAAGTGCTTGGTGGACGTGTATAATTATAGAGTTATTTTTTTGGTGAATTTATAATAAAGCAAGGGATGTATATGTAACATCTTTTATTTTGGGTCCTTAAGACGTGGGATAACGTCATAAAGATTCATGTTAGTATATTTTTGTAAATATATTAAGACTAAAAGTAATGTGTTAATTATTACAAGAAAATAAAAATTAAAGTATAATAAATAAATATATATATATTTAGAATGAGTTTCGTCTAATATACGGAAACTTCTAAGTGTCATGTTTCATACCTTAAATCCCTTTGGTTAGCCGCGAAACTGCCATGAACTTGCCTTCTCTCTTCATGTCAACCGCCCAACGGGAATATACATTAATGATAGTTTATTGCTGGCGGCGGCGGCGCCGCTCTTGGAGTGGAGTCAGATGGCTAGCTTTAGAAACTTTTTGTTGCCGAAAACGAGATAAATCCCTCAAGCCCATTAGCCTATAATTAAGGTAGCAAGCTTTTGTTATTTGGAAAATTCTACTCAGAGTCATAGAATTACTCTTCACACCCGTTTTTAGTTAAAATTTCTCATCATTTTTTAAAAATCTTATTTTATCCTCAATAACCCCACACCCATTTCTCTCCTAGTCTGTCACACCTATCTTCCTGAATATACACACACATATACCTGAATATACACATATATACACACACAAAAACATCTCTCTCACACCTATCTCCCTGAATATACATACACATATATACATACACAAACACATCTCTCTCTATATATATATACATACACTCACACACACCTATATATATACACACACAGACCGTGGCCATGGCAGTTGCCGCAGGCCATAGCCGCGGCCATCCTTCGCTGCTGACGACTACCGCGATGCTACCATTGTCGCCGAGGAACCCCTGAGAGGGGTTAGAGGCCATGAAGGCCGCCCCCAAACCCCAGATATACAAACATACACACGATATATATATATATATATATATAAACACACACACACCTATATATACAAATATACACATGCGCGTGCATGGCCGCGGCCATGAAACACTTCCCCGACCGCTGGGGGTCGGGTAATGCTGGGTTCCCTGACCGCTGGGAGTCGGGGAATGTTGGGTTCCCCGACCCCCAGCGTTCGGGGAACCCAAATTTTTTTTATTTTAATTAATTATTTATTATAATAAAATAAAATAAAAAAATAAAAAAATACAAATAAATAAATTCTTTTTAAAAAGATACATATATCTTATTAGTTGAATTTATTTAATAAATAAATTAGTTAATTCTTTTAAAAAGATACATCCATCTTTAAATAAATTAAATTAGTTAATTTTTTTAAAATAAATTAGTTGAATTTATTTAATCAATTATTTTTAAAAAGATACATATATCTTTAAATAAATTTAATTAATTTTTAAAGATATATATCTTATTAAATTAGTTGATTGAATAACTAATTTTAAGTATATGTATTTTTAAGTAATTTAATAAAATAAAATAACTAATTTTAAATTTTTTTTAACTATCAAAATGTTTCCCGAAAGCCAGCTTTCGGGGAGCCCAGTGTTTCTCGAAAGTTGGCTTTTGGGGAAGTTTTATTTTTTTTTAATTAATTTTTTTATTATAATAAAATAAAATAAAAAATAAAAAATATAAATAAATAAACTCTTTTTAAAAAGATACATATATCTTATTAGTTAAATTTATTTAATAAATAAATTAGTTAGTTCTTTTAAAAAGATACATCTATCTTTAAAAAAATTAAATTAGTTAATTCTTTTTTAAAAATAAATTAGTTGAATTTATTTAATAAATTATTTTTAAAAAGATACATATATCTTTAAATAAATTCAACTAATTTTTAAAGATATATATCTTATTAAATTAATTGATTGAATAACTAATTTTAAGTATATGTACCTTTAAGTAATTTAATAAGATAAATTAACTAATTTTAAATTTTTTTGAATATCAAAAATTTAACTCAAAAAAATTATAATAACTAATAAGATATATTAAATAAATTCAACTAATAAGATATATGTATCTTTTTAAAAAGAATTTATTTATTTATATTTTTATTTTATTTTATTATAATTAAAAAATTAATTAAAATAAAAAAAACCTTCCCAAAAGCCAACTTTCGGGAAACATTGGGTTTCCTGAAAGCTGGCTTTCGGGGAATATTTTGATAGTCAAAAAAATTTTAAAATTAGTTATTTTATTTTATTAAATTACTTAAAAATATATATACTTAAAATTAGTTATTCAATCAACAAATTTAATAAGATATATATTTTTAAAAATTAATTAAATTTATTTAAAGATATATGTATCTTTTTAAAAATAATTTATTAAATAAATTTAACTAATTTATTTTTAAAAAAATTAACTAATTTAATTTATTTAAAGATTGATGTATCTTTTTAAAAGAATTAACTAATTTATTTATTAAATAAATTCAACTAATAAGATATATGTATCTTTTTAAAAAGAATTTATTTATTTTAATTTTTTAATTTTATTTTATTATAATAAAAAATTAATTAAAACAAAAATTGGGATCCCCTGGCTTTCGGGGAACGCTGGGTTCCCCGAACGCTGGGGGTCGAGGAACCCAACATTCCCTGACCCCCAGAGGTCGGGAAGCAAAGCGTTCCCCGACTGCCAGGGGTCGGGAAAGTGTTTCATGGCCGCGGCCATGCGCGTGTGTGTCTGTATATCTGGGATTCGGGGGCAGCCTTCATGGCTTCTGACCCTCCTCGGGGGTTCTCCGACGACAATGGCAGCATCGCGGTTGTCGTCAGCCGCAAAGGTTGGCCGCGGCCATGGTCTGCGGCAACTGCCATAGCCGTGCTCTATGTATATATATATATATGTGTGCGTGTGAGTATATGTATATATATAGAGAGATGTGTGTTTGTGTGTGTATATATGTGTATATATGTGTGTGTATATTCAGGGAGATAGGTGTGAGAGAGATGTGTTTGTGTGTGTATGTATATATGTGTGTATATTCGTGTATATATATATGTATATATTCAGGGAGATGGATGTGAGAGAGTGGGAGAGAAATGGGTGTGGGGTTGTTGAGGGTAAAATAGGATTTTTAAAAAATGATAGAAAATTTTGACGAGAAGCGACTGTAGAGAGCAATTCTATGGCTGTGAATATAATTTCTCATTTTTTTTTTTTTGAAATATGGATCAACGATTCGTCTTTAAATAAAATTGTTCTATTCAGCGGTCCCACAATTATTCTTATGTATACATGTTGGCCCAAATTGTGCAGTTTGGACTTAATTTTTCATTTTTCTGACGTTTTTTGAGGCCCGACAGGATTCCAATCGATCTAAGCTAATCCAAAATATTGAGATGGATGGTTCCGCATATGCATCTCTCGCCCCAGTTGTTTATAATATCCAGTAATATTAATTACGTAAATATTATTTATATATTTAAATTTGATAATTATAAAAATATTTTATATTAATGTCTCATATTATATATTGTGTTAACATAAATGTAAAGAAACATAAATAGTCCAAATAATATTTTTGTATTAACAAGTGTAAAAGTACAATAAATATGTTTTATTTTTTAATTTTAAAAATGGGTTTTGCTAGCACAGTACTCATTAAGTTATATTTAATATTTTATTAAATGATAATAAATATATTGTACTTTAAAATATTTCAACTTATTTAAAGATTAAAAATTAAATACATTAAATATATTTTAACAAAAACAACGTGGTAAGTGCGGTATTTTTGGAAACTTATTAACATGACAGAAATTTTAGTTAAACATTTAAAGATAAAATTTACTGTGATAATTTTATATTAATATATTATTATAGTAAAATAAATAAATAAATAATGTGACAGTATCACACTAAATATTAGACTTAAATATTAAGTTAACACATTGAATGACATAACTAAGAACTCTCACTTCCGTTAACATAATTATATATTATTTGAGTTAGTAAAAGTGAAAACAACAGTGCCAGCGGCATGCGTTTGGCCCACACACACACCCGCCTTTCGTGCAATCATCAAATAATGAATGTCTCCATAGCTCTCTTAAACCAGTCCTAATAATCTAGGCAATATATACTTTAATGAGCGGGAAGCTAATTGACACACAAACCATTCGTTGTTAACACAATAAAGTATTTTGTAAAGACTTTTTTTTTTTATCTCTAAGTTAGTCTTAAAAAAATATACATATATATTTTTTTGTTAACGCACTATCACAAACACTCCCTGCTGCTCAGTCTCATGATTCAAGTAGGAGATATAAATCAGGAAACCCAACAACTAATTCAACTCCTAACCTTTATCCGCAAATATGAGAATGGTGTGATAGTCTTTCAACGTTCAGAGTCACCCAAACTAATGAGCTTTATCTCCTGACTAGTGTCGAACACAAAATTTGAGAGTCCAAAAAATAATACTTCAGCCTATTTTTCTTTTACCATTTAATCTATGTCTTGAGAGTTAAATTTTTTTTTTTTTTATACAAATAACAAGGCCATCTCGGTTGAGCCATAAACAAAATCACTGCTGTCCACTAATTTAGACAGAGGAGATCTCGTGTACCGTATCTATATCACCATTGTCCACTAATTTAGATAGAGGAGATCCCGTGTACTATATCTATCTATCTATATATATAACTGATAATTTTATAATTTAATGTAAAATTAATAAATTAGTAAAAATTTGTATTGTTCTTTTCTCAAATATTTTACTTGAATTTGTACCCACTTGATGACATTTTCCTAATTCTCAAACGATAAAAAATTAAATGAAAATATTCATTTTATTAGCAGAAGCTTTATATGAAATTAAGCTTCCGTATAGTACATTGTGGTTTATTAATATGTATGTGTAAAAGCTATCTATTGGCTCCCTTGCCATATGATGTAAATCATAAATCATATAGCTCCTTTAGGAAACAAATATTAAACAACAAATATCATGTTCATGAATCTCTAAACCTCATGTTTTTCGCGTACCATAAAGAAATAAAAGGTATTTCTTTATAGAAAAGTGTTCTGTTGTTCGTGAATACAAAAAAGTGTTCTTGATTGTTTAAAAATGGCCTTTTTTACTTTCACTGCAATATTTGACTTCATAGGTAAAAGAGAAAGTGGAAAGTGCAGGGAGTTTCTTGAGTTGTGATATTGACCTTTTTTTCTTTTAATTTAAGGCCTTGTTTGGCTGGTCTATAATAAAAAAAAAAATATTTTTTGGCCTTAAGGCTTGTTTGGCTCAATTGTTAAATAAAATTATTTTGAATTTTTTTATGATAATTTAATTCAAAAAATATTTATTATTATTAGTTAACAATAAAATACTAAATACTTTATTGTGACAATTTTTTTTAGGTTTTTAGTTAACCATAAGTAGATGTGTCCATAACATACATTTTGTTTTGCACAAAATTGTTTAAAGAATTTGTTTGTCAAATTCTTATTTTTTTATTTTTTCTTTCATTTTTTTTTTAAGAAAATAACACGAGTGCGAACCCCTAGAATTATTCGAACTGTTGCCTAAAGAGCCCAAGTTATGAAAATGAAAAGGCAGGTAAATGATTATCAGATAATGGAAGAATAAAATATATATACGTGAACAGATCATTACTGTGTGTATTATGATGCATAAACTTATATTTGCCTGCTTTAGAGGGTTATGGACTTAAGAAGTATAGTATCAATATTTATTTGTCACGTTGTTGTCACATGACAAGGAATTAATAACTAGTATTTGAGAATATAGTCATCTAAGTTTTTGTGGGACATTGTGTTTTTCTTAAATGCATATAAAAAAAGAGAAAATGTAATGACTATATCCAAATAGCTTACCAATTGATATTGTTAGTGATATTACTCAAAGAACTTCTAGAGTCATTTTTAGTGATATCATTCATGCAATTCATGATATGACTAGAAGTTCCTAGAGTCATTTTTGTGATTAAATGTGCAAATCTCAAGAATTTCTCATATGGAATTCCTAGTAGAGTCATTTTGTGATTAAATATGCATGTCTTAATGTTAATTATTTAATCTTTAATCATCTCAAGAATTCCTCATATGGAATTCCTAATAGAGTCATTTTGTGATTAAATGTGCATGTCTTAATGTTAATTATTTAATCTTTATGATTAAATATGCATGCCCCATTATTAGTTATTAATCTTTATGATTAAATATGTTTCAATAATTCCTTATTAAGTGAAATTAAATATTCTCAAAAAAAAAATTTGAGATACAAAAAAATTAAATTTATAATATTTGGACAATTGGAATATGGGTGATGATTGAGAACATAGTAAACTTTTGACCATGTATCCAGTTGAATATTTATTATTAATTTTATTTAATAAATGTGTGTAAAGTATAACATTAATTAAATGAATCTTGTATAGATTATCCTCAAGAATGACTTCTTCAAATAACATAATTATTGATTTGATATGAGGCGAAGAATTGAATGGGGATAATTATGAAATTTAGAGTATGGAAATTCAGTATGTTCTTGAGGAACAAGAGTCCATAGAAGCTTTAAATGAGCTTATGGTGGAACCTGCTCAAGGAATCACTACACAGAATAAGAGGGACAGAGAGGCTTACAATGCCTGTGTTGGTCCTTTAGGTTATGGCTACCCAAGAAGGGGGTGAATTGAGTAATTAAATTTTTTTTCTCTTTTAATAAATATTCTTGATTAATAATTATTTAAGAATATATATTTGATAAATATAATAAATTATGTTTGAGATTAATAATTAATGCAAGCCACAAAATATAACAAGAAAAATAATATGAGGCACGGCACAATTTATAGTAGTTAAGTGTTTTCACACACACCTAATCCACTATCCCAAGATTTAACTACCATTGGGGTTCTACTAAATCAAAATCACTAGGGTTTCCACATTATCTCACATTAAAAACTAGATAAACACCTAGATTACAATGGGTTCTAAGCAACCACTACACAAAAGTTTCTATCATAGCTTATCTTGAAAACTAGATTCACCTACATTTTAACGGTTTTAGGAAACTTATACAATTTTCAATAATAATTTGAATGTTCACAAATAATTTATCTACACTTGGATAGAAATAAATAATTAAGAACAAATTATACAAGACAATAATATTTAAATAAATAAATAAATTTATAATCTCAAATGGAGAAATTTGGATTTGTCGTAAAGGACTTGAAAAACTTTTCTCCTCTTGCCTTGTAGCTATTCGGTGGATGTGCAATAATGTTTTGAGAGTCTCGGATTGTTTTGATGTTTTACTTGAGAGGGTTTGAGATCTTTCGGCTACTTTGGATATGCAATGGAAGTACTTGGATACTCAAAAAATGAGTTTGAAATGTATTTTTGGCATTTTAACCACTTTTCTAACGGTCAAAAATTCGATCGTCATGGTAAGAAAAGTTTAGTATAACTTAAATTTAATATATGTACTCAAATAATCAATGAGTCTTGTAAATCAACTGGTAAAGGAAAGGCATGGGCTAAGTGAAGGTTTTGGGTTCAAATCCAAGCACATGCACCTAGTTCTTAAAATACTTTTTGAGATACATATGCTATAAAAATATTATACAAATTAATCTAAAATATATTTTAAAAATATTTTTAATAGAAAATAATATTTTTTATAATACATATGAAATTAAAAAATTAAAAAATTAATCTTAAAAATATATTTAAAAAATAGTTTTAATAGAAAATAATATTTTTGATAATACATATGCTATGAAAATATTTTATAAATTATTTTAAAAAATATTTAAAAATATTTTTAATAGAAAATAATATTTTGATAATACATATGCTATGAAAAACATATTTTATAAATTAATAAAAAATAATTCGGTACTAAAAATAATATATTTAAGAATAATACTCTTTTTATTAATCACAAAAAATACTATAATTTGTATATTAAAAATTCTCTTTTTATTAATCATTCAAACTTAAGTAATATGAGCAAGTTGACTCAACAGCCTGGAAGAAAAAACACTCAACTACTCATATTACATTGCTTAGCAATATGGAGAATGATATTATGCGAGAATTCAGGAAGCATGAGCTGGTGCATAAAATGTTGAATGCTCTTAAAAAGTAGTATGGGGCGACTTCGGTTGCACATGTATGACAACTAACCATTAAGTTTCATATTTATAAAAAACGCCTAAACCACAACATGAGGCAGCATCTTCGAGAAATGACTAATATGGTCAATGAACTTAAAGATGCTAGTGAAATCTCACGGATGAATAGCAAATGCAACCTATTATCAAATCTCTACCCCACAACTAGGAGCATATGAAAATTTACTTTACTCATAATATGAACATAAAGATAATGGTCGATGTTTCACGCCATTTGGAGTTAAAAGAGGATCGTATTGAGGCTTCTAAACCTAATACTGATGTCTATATGATGGTATCTAGTTCTAAAGGCGTTTCCAAGTTTAAGCGTAAATTTCCTTACAAAGGAAAGAAAATGAATCATATATTAAAGAAAAGCAAATGTCCTCGTTTTGAAAAATTTGAGAGTCACCATGGTATGGGTAAAAGACCAGCTCCCAATCCCTCCAAAAAGAATAATATGGCGAATGTAAAATGCTATAATTGTGACAATAAGGGACATTTTGCATGTGACTATAATAAACCAAAATGGTAGAAGTCCTAAATGTATTTTCAAATGCTATATATGTTTTGAGTTCAGTACTTTTGACTGAATCTAATCCTTCGTGAATTGTTGATTCAGGAGCCACAAACCATGTAGCAAGAGATAGAAGTTCATTCGTGGAATATCATCGAATACCATGTGAAACTAAGTGGATCTATGTGAGAAACAATACAAGAGTTGAATTTAAAGGCATTGGCACCTACAAGTTGTGTATGCATGATAGTCAAAGCTTATATTTATATGATGTATTGTTTGCTCCAAAAATTTAACAAAATTTAGCAAGTGGGAGCGAGAAGAAAGTTCCTGAATCTGTTTCACGTGAATCTCAAATTAGAAAAAATAGTCATAGACACATATCTCGGCATCATTTCGATGTTGAAGGTGAAGTTTTTTTTAATTGTCTCACAAGATGAGGAAGAACCTAATTCTGTCCAAGAGATTCTTTCTAGACCTACTAAAGAAAATGATAAAAAGCAATGGAAGAAGAAATTGACTCAATAAAATCAAACCAAGTTTAGACATTAGTTTACCTTCCAAAGGATTGCAAGGCTATTGAAAATAAATTGGTTCTGAAAATCAAGTGTAAAGCTTATGGATCCATTGAGAAATATAAGGCATGTTTAATAGCTAAGGGGTATATATAATCTATAGGAAGGAATTGACTGTGAAAAAACATTTGCTCATGTTGTAAGATTTACATCTATACACCTTATCCTATCAATAGTTGTCAGTTTAGATTTGAAATTACATCAAATGGATGTAAAAACAACATTTTTAAATGATAAACTTAAAGCGAAAATTTATATGAAACAACTTAAATGTTTCATAAAAGAAGATCAAGAACACAAAGTATGTAGACTCATGAGATCCATTTATAGATTGAAACAATCTTCTAGACAGTGGTACTTAAGATTTCATCAATCAATTATCTCATGTGATTTTCAAATAATTGATGATGACCACTGTTTGTATGTTAAAAGATCTAAAGACAAGTTCGTGATATTGTCTCTTTATGTTGATAACATACTTTTAGCTGAGAATGATAAGGAGTATCTTTTTGAGTATCAAAAATTGGTTGCCCTCCAATTTTGAGATGAAGGACTTATGCGAAGCAGCATATATTCTTGGTGTTAAGATTAAGAGAGATCATTCAAAAAAGTTGTTAGTTGTTTATCAAGAGCCATATATTCGAAAGATTCTTGAACGATTTCATATGTAAGATTGCAAGCCTGTCACTACAACAAAAATGATTTGTTGAGGCATCTTTTTTAGGGCATTTTTTAGAAAGTGTCCTCTAAAATACCATTTTAAGGCACAATCTAAAAAAGTGTCCCAATACAATAACTTTAATGAGGCACAATAATTAAGTGCCCTATAAAATATCATTTTAAGGCACAATTTAAAAAAATATCCCAATAAAACAATTCTAATGAGGCACAACAATGAAATGTCCTAATAGACAAATATAAGTGTCTTAATAAATAAATCTAATGGGGCAAAATTTTTGAAATGCCCCATTAAAATAATTCTAACAAGATAGTTTGATGAAGTGCCTTAATAGACAAATCTTAAGTGCCTCAATAGAATAATTCTAATGAAACTTAGATATACTATAAAATAAACATAGGCACATATATTAATAAGATGATGTGCAAATTAGGTGGTCAAGCATGTGCAAGAAGAAAGAAAGGTTCAGGGTTCGAGTCGAGTAGGAGCGGAGCCAGGATTTTCATTTAGTGGGGGCGAACTTAAATACAAAAAATATAATTTCCAATATAAGACAATAATGATAACATTAAAATGTAAAAAAAAAATTACAATTGCTGTTTGCGGCTTTTTATACTTTGATAACGTCGCATAATGACTTCATTATCAATTTTGTTAAATACATCATTTTCAACATACACAACTAAGCTATCATTCATCCATTGGTCTCCAATCCTACTACGCAATCGATTCTTCACGATATTCATTGCAGAAAATACCCTTTCAATTGTAGCAGTCACAACCGGAAGAGTTAATGCCAAAGTCATAAGCTTATAAACTAATGGGTATACTATATTTTTTTTCATCGCAACCAACTTCTGTCCAAGTTCACCGAGTCGCTGTAATTCTATAAACTCTTTGTTGGAGCGCATATCAAAAATATAAGTTTGAAGCTGATCATCAAGTGCCATGAGCTCTACTATTGAAAAATGTTCAGGATAATACTCAGCAAGACGAATTAATTTTTCTTTGTCAAAAGCAGAAAATGAATCATTTGAGCATAAGTATGCTATACAAAGAAGTAACTCAGTACTAACCTCTGAAAAACGGTCATTCAATTCTTGAAGTTACATATCAATGATAGTATAGAACAAGTCCACACGAAAGTGATGCAAATTTGTCATTTCTTCAGTGTTATGCCGTGAACGACCTCAGCGTATAAAAACACCATCCATGTCAGGAATATCAATATTATGTTTTTCACAAAAAGAAACCACTGCTTTCAAAAACAAATCCCACTCATTGTCCCTCATCACTTGGAGTCTTTGTTTGCATATTTTCACTAAAGTAATAGCATTTACAATATCTTGATCTTTTCTTTGTAATGCCTTGGACAATTCATTTGAAATAGCTAAGATGGTTCTCATGAGATGTAGATTAAAAGCAAATTCAAATTATTGTATTGAGTCCAATAAATTATCTGCCTCACATTTTTGTTCAGTAGATCCATCATCAACAATCATTTCAAGAACATCAACTATCGGCGAGAACATGGAAATCAAACTAATAAAAGTACCATAATGCGATCCCCAACGAGTATCACCAAAACGAGTAATAGTACTTTGTTGATTAAGACCCCAGCCACTTGAAATCTCACCATTATAGAGTGCTTCAAAAATTACGGCTTCTTGTTTCTCTCGCAAAAGATCACAACGCTTCGATGACACTCTAATAATATTCACCACTCTAGAAACCAAATTAAAAAGCGAAGTAACTTGCACATGTTTCTTTGCTACAGCTACAAGAGCCAATTGAAGTTGGTGAGCAAAAGATTGAATATAGAAAGCACACGGGTTCTCTTTCAAAATAAGTGCTTTGAGACCATTAAACTGACCTTGCATGTTGCTAGCCCCATCATAACCTTGCCCCAGCAATCTAGATATACTTAACCCATATCTAGAAAATAATTTATCTATAACAGCCTTAAGTGATAAGGAAGTAGTACTGGAAACATGTTCAATCCCAATAAACCGTTCAACTACATGTCCCGTTTTATTCACATAACGAAAAACAGTAGACATTTGTTCCTTTATTGAGATATCCCGAGATTTATCAATTAGAATTGAAAAAAATGCATCACCAACATCTTTTATGATAAGATCAATCGTTTCAATAGCAGCAGCTTGTACAATATCCTTTTTAACATCAGGTGATGTTAACTTGAGATTTTCAGGAGCATTTTTCAAAGTAACAGCCTTAATCTCCTTATTATGATTGGCTAGAAATTGCAATAGTTCAAGAAAGTTATCTTGATTATTTGAATCTTCAAACTCGTCATGACCACGAAAGGCAAGTCCTTGTCATAGAAGAAGTCGAACACAATCAATTGATGCATTCAAACAAATTCGATAATGACACCGTGTTTGTTCTAACTGCCTGAAGAAAACTGTCTCAATATTTTGCTCTTGATTCATTAAGGCTTCATAGTTACTTCGAGCTTGATTGTGTGTACTATTGACATCTCCAACATGAACTTGAAGTCTATCTTTCTTTTTAAAATTACTGAACCCTTCTTTCACCAAAAAATCACCACCTCCTTGTTCCCCATTATTTGTTTTAAAAAGATAACAATATAAGCAAAATGCAGCATCTTTGCTTATACTATATTCCAACCAATCACTAAATTCATTTAACCAAGCCGTAATAAATTGTCTTAATTTTTTTCGTGAAAATGCATGATTTCGAGGCTGACACGGACCTCTTTGCAAGTAGACTCTTCTAATTTGATCTCTAAGATTAACATTGTAATCCATTTTTGGAGTTCTTAGCCCAGGATCTGTAGGAAGTTGTGCAATATCAATTTGCTCAATACTTCCTTTGTTAACTTGTTCATTTTCCTCAATATGATTTTCCTCCTCCACACTTGTTTTCTTTGCTTCAGAATTTTCTTCAATATTTGCTTTATGTGTATAATCATTCTCTTAAATATCATGATTATCATCTACCCCAACACTTATTTTCTTTACCCCACTGTTTTCTTCAATTGAAAAGAGAGACTTTCTTTTAAAATATCTTTCCATATCTTCCTAAAAAATAAGCAATAATTTCATAAATAACCAATGATAATTTTTATCATTATTTTTTCATCTTATAAAAATAATAGAGAAACAACAATGTATAAGAATAGGAGATAAATGATTATATGAACAACATTTTATTCTTGTAAAAAAATGTGTAAAATGCATATACCTTAGAGTAGAAAACTAGAAGTGAGGTTGTTATCAACTGGAATGCATCCTATTCATAGATTTCATTCTCACATTTCTTATAATCAAGCTCCAGCCCCACCGTTGGTTCTTTCACAATTGAAAATTGTCACTGACTCACTGTTAGCACATTTCATAAGTAAGTAATATGATAAATTGATAATACATTAATATGATCTCTTTTTGTTTAAGCTCCACAGAGTGAAAAAATAACAATTAATGAAAAGAACATAAAATTAAAAAAAATGAAATGATAGGATTATTGAAAGATTAGTTATTAATCTATCATCACTGATATTTCTAGCAGTGGAAGTCTATTATCTATATATTTAATACTAGCCACATCTGCCACCACTGGCAGCAGCCGACGACCACCGCCGGCCGGCGATTTTCATGATCAAATGCTACCGTTTGAAACGCAAAGTCAAGGGGATTAATATATCCAAAAATGGGCTAGATCTAACGGTTGGATTATCGTAGATCTGGTTTTTAATTTTTCATCAAAACGAAAAAATAATCCGCATTTTCATGAATCTATACTGAAAATAGAATTGATGAAACTAAAAATCTTACCTTCTTATAGATCGGGGTTACTTTCATGGTAAAAATGTAGTCGAATCTAAGATCAAACGACTAGATTTCAACAAATCTGTGTTTCACGCACTTGGAAAAAAGAAAAAGACAAACACTGTAATGAGAAGAACGAAATGAAGCTGGGAGAGGAGAGTGGAAGTGGTGGGACCGTGGGAGGCTAAAGTGGAGCCCTAATGGGGTCACAAGTGCAGTGAGCTTGGGCTGTTAGCTCTCTTGAGCCTTTATTATTATTTTTTTTTTGTCTGGCCTAGAGGGGGCAGTTGCCCCCACTGGGCCTCACTTGGCTCTGCCCCTGGAGTCGAGGGAGAAGTAAGTTAGAATTAAGAGAAGGGCTTGTGGGGGATATGAAAAATAAATTTATAGTGATTTTTGAAGTATTTTTAAGTGTCACAACAAAGTTAAATTTATAATTATTTTTAAGCCATTTATAAGTGTTTCAATACGTTTTTGGGGCACAGTTACATGGGGCATTATTATTAATGCCCTAATAGTTAAAATGCCCCAATAAACTATCTATTAAGCCATTTTTAAATGTCTCTTAATCCAAAATTTGTTGTAGTGTGTAGATACTCCAATTGCTAAAGACGAAGGCTTAACTAAAAGAATGTGTTCTAAACTCCATAAGAAAAGGAACAAATGGGTAGAATTCTTTATTCTAATGCCGTGGGTAATCTTATGTATGCTATAATGTGTACAAGACCAGATATCTATTATGCAGTTGGCATGGTAAATAGATATCAATCAAACCCAAGCCAACCCCATTGGAAAGCTGTAAAAAAGATAATGAGATACCTGAATGATACAGTGGATTATTCGCTTTGTTATCAAGAAAAAGATCTGCATATTGAAAGATATACAAATGCTAACAGGGGGGAGATTTAGATGAAATAAAATCTACCTCTGGCTATGCTTTTCTACTTGGCAATAGAGCTAACTCTTGGAATAGAAACAAACAAACTTGTATAGCTTTGTCTACCATAGAAGCAGAGTTTGTAGCATTATTAGTGGCAGTACAAAAAACTGTTTGGTTGAAGAGGTTTTTGAACCATTTGGGAGATGTGAATAACTTGTCAAATTCTATTATTGTGAATTGTGACGGTCAAGCTGCAATAACATTCACTAGGGATCCCAAATATCATTTGAAGACCAAACATATTGACACAAGATAGAATTTTGTGAGAGATATTATTGCACAGAAGGAGGTGCGCTTGGACTATATCTTTACACACAAAATGATAGAAGATTTGTTCACAAAACTCATTCCAAGGGATTTATTCTAGAGTTATGCTAAATTCTTGGGAATGCGAAAATGTTAAATGTATTTTTTTTTTGTGAACATTGATATATAATATAATTCTTTTTTCTAATTTATGCCAATAAATGATTCATGTTATTTTGATTAATGTCAATTATGTTTAATACACAAATTAGATAATACTTACACACACATATATATATAATGCTAAGTGCAATGCTTTGTGCATATTGTTGAGTGCAATAATTAAAGGTATGTCGGATAAATGGTTGGATTTCTCACACAAGCAACCACATTTATGATTTGAGTGAAGTATACATGAAAGATAAGTTTTAAACATATCACAAATGCAAGCTAATGAGAGCTCAAGCTTAAAACAAAATCACATTGATGAGTTATTAAGATAAGACTATAAAGGGTAGCCAAAATATGAGGATCTGCTTCTCACCTTACTTGTCTAAAAATGCCAGGTGAGAGTCCTATTTAACAAATATGTGAAAAATAGAGTTGTAGACTCAAGTTAGATACCGAGTACATCTGATTTATCACATGTATGGTATTTATACAATGACATACATACGCTCAATAAAAAAAAGAGAATAATACCGTAGCATGTGTTTCATATCACGTGTGCAAAGTTCAACCAAAATAGGGTAACAAAAGATATGGATATCTTCTTTTAGTTGTGTGAGACTCTCGAGATCACAAGGATCTCGAAAAATATCCTTTGACCTTTAACTGTTTCTTGAAGTTGTGATTCAGTGACAGTTATCTTGGAATGTTACTAAAGACCATGTATGAACCGGTTGGATGGAGCATATCTGGAAAAACGATTGAATTATGATGAAAACATTTCAGAAAGAAGAAAAGATATATTTGAGTGTTACATTTGAATGTATTCACAGGTCAATCAATTATAATCATTTGTTGAATTATAATTATGAATACAGATTTTATTAAAAAAATAATAAATTAAATTAAGATCTAAATATGAATAAATGTGACTTGATAGTTCTGGAATATAAAGTTTGTGGATAATTAAAAATAATTTATAATTCAAAATTTGTTTACTTTTAAATTTGACCATTTTAATAACTAACAAATTATTCCTAATATAAATTTTAAATTATAAATATTTCTCATAATTCACATTTTTTAAATGGGTCGGATTATTGACCCAATCTAGATCTTCCATTTCTTTGTGTTTGTGTTTGTGTTTGTTTATGTTGAGAGGCTTGTGCATCTTCTTGTTTTAGTACTGGCTCTTAAGGGTGAGGGAGAAAAAGTGGAACAGTTCAAATCAATCTAATTAAATCGTTAAATTTTGATTTGACAAAGTAGTATTTGGTCATGGTTTAATAGTTTCTATTGTTCAAATTGATTTTAATTTGAGTTTTGTAGTTCGGTAATTTGATTTTAAATTTTTTATTTAATTATATTATTATGAATTTTAATTGATTTTTAAGTAAAATAATAAAATCACAATATAATATTATGGCTGTATATAAGTTTTTACAAATACTATCTATTATTAATAAATGCTAATACTTTTAAAAATTAAAATATTTTTGTATATATTAACATGCTTTTGTTATACATGACTGAATAATTTTTAATTATTTTTACTTTTATGTATATTATCAATTAATTGTCTTATATCTGAATATTTATTTATAACATAAACATGCACTGATTATCATTATATTATGTTATTTTAATTCAATAAATTATAATTAAAAAATTTTAAACAAATAATAATTTAATTTGAAAAACACCTTCTAAACCTTTTTTAGTGATTTTACCCGACGGACTCAAATAAGTTTTCACAAACAATGATTATAAATTAATATGATATATAAATCTATAATAATTTTATTAAAAATTAACAATAATTCATAATACTGAATTAATTTATTTTTAATTTCAAATATAATTATTATAAATTTGAATAGAATTATTATGAATTTATATAAAATTATAATAAATTTATATGTGTTACGTTAAATTATAAAAATTATTTGTTAAATTTATTTATGAGTATAGCATTTTTTTATTTTAATGTTTTATTTAAAAAGAAAGGAAACAATGTAAATAATTTTCATTTTGATTCTTAAGTACAAATGTGAGATTATTTAAAGGATTAAAGTTTTGTATAAAAAAATATTTAGAATGTTCAATTTTTTATGTTATTAAAAGAGCCGGTTTCCTTTAAAAAAAGAAAAAGAAAATAGCCGGTTGACTCCATTAAAATGATAATAAAATGTGCGGGAAGGACTCAAAAGTCTCGAAGACTTAAAACACGTATCACCCTCACAGCCCAGGAACGTTCTCCGAAGGTGCCGGAGGGTCAGAATACCCGAAGTAAGAAACCAAAGCAGACTCTATCGATTCCCTCCCTCTATATAGACACACACACACAATATACCTGTCACCTGTGTTGTATGAAAGACATGGAGAGCTCTAAAGCAGGGACGTTAGTATTGCCGGAGAGTAGTAGGAAATTAATGGTGAACAGCTGCTATGGGCCGTTCGTGACTCCGGTGAGAGGATCCATCAAAAGACGTATGTTTGTGGGCATCCGCCGTTTGGTGGGTCTGGTTTACAACCGCAGCCTGCGAATTCTCGCACGAAATTGTACTGAGAGAGAGAGAGAGAGAGACTGCTCGATGTATCGAACACCAATTCACACCGGTGGGCTAGTTGAAATGGTTTTGTCCAGGTACGTTTGAGACTGTAGCTCAGTTCGATAGAGTCTAGCTGTGTGATTGATCCAAATAACTGATGCGGACCGTGATGTTATGGTTGGTCCGATATACAGTGTTTGTGTAAGAGCAAAATGCTAGCTTCAAATAAAATTATGTATTTTTTGGTTAATTCGACTTCTGTGATATGTTTTTGATCGTTGCCCATCCAAGCCATTCCACCACTTTAGGAATGATATATATATATATATATGTATGAAAAACTTGATTTTCACCAAAACGAAGATCATCTTTATGGCACGGCCCACAACATCATCTACGAGTTCCAATCTTCTAAAGTTCTGATCCATCATCAACGAGTTCCAATCTTCTAAAGTTCTGATCCAGGTTTTCGTCATATAATATATTTATATATATATATATATCCTTTTCTGTAACTTTACCTATGGTTGCTAGTTATTTTAGATTTTCAATACATGTGCTGTTTCTTTTATCCATAATTAGATTTTCAATTTTCTTATTTTCATGAGGCCCGAAAGGATCTGATCTGAGTTATTATGACCATTCCAATTGATTTATTTTTGCAGTAAATTTTGTGTTGCAGCAGCAAATACCATAGTGTTGGGATAAGCCGAAGCTTAAACCCTAAATTAACCCTTATAAACTCAATCAAGTGATAGGTCAAAAACTTAACAGAAATAAAAAACAGAGAATATACACAAACATAAAACAAATGTAGACAATATCAACACAGAGAGATTTACCGTGGTTCACCCATAAAGAGGGTTATGTTCACGTTGAGTTCGACGAAGGGAGATCACTGCACTATAAAGATAAAGTTTTATAGCCACCGAATACAAAACAAAGAATCAATAAACAGTTCTCTATTCTCACTGTACATAAACGAAAGAACCCTCAATGATCTAACTCCGCTCCATAACCACAAACTCAAGGTCAGAGGCTTACACTCAAAACTAATGAAAAACAAAACATTAAAGGGAAAAGTGAGAGCTGAAACTACCGAATCAGAACAAATCCTTGCAGCAGCGGATATCGGAGGTCGTCTCCCTTTATCATCCCGAGGCAACTGTAGTTGATATAAAGCAGACTCAAGCAGTGGAGATTGAGTCGTATAAAGGAGAGAGTAGAGCATCGACGATCGGGAGAGATGAAGAGACAGACAAAGAAAAGGACAGCTATCAGCACGCCACACAAAACGGTAGGAGAGGTTGCCGTTTTGGCCCTCCATTAAGAGCCCTGAAAACGCTGTCGTTTTGGGCTGCAAAATGATTGCCAAAATTACCCTCCACCTCCTACCAGAAACGGTGTCATTTGAAGCTTCACATACAACAATCTCCACCTTGAAGTTTCAGTCTTTAAGGGACCATCCATTATTAGTGCAGTAAGCTACAACCTAAGTCATCATCACTCAAAATGTTTGGTCTTTCAACCAACTGTGACATGCAGCAAGTCCAACAATGTTTGAACTTGGCTGCAGTCACAATTTTTATCCCCATATCAGCGGGGTTGTTTTCTGTTGGGACCTTTTTGATAAGAACATTTTCTTTAGCTACTTGGTCCCTTACAAAATGAAACTTTACATCTATGTGTTTAGTTCTCTCATGATATACAGGGTTCTTACATAGATGTATGACACTCTGACTATCAGAAAATACTACAACCTTACCTTGTAACATATGAATTTCTTTTAACAAACCTTGAAGCCAGATAGCTTCTTTGAAGGCATCAGTGACTGCCATATACTCTGCCTCAGTGGAAGACAGTGTAACCAAAGGATGCAACTAAGACTTCCAACTGATGCAGTTTCCTCCTAGGGTAAAGAAGAAAGAAGTTGTAGACTTTCGAGAGTCCCTGTCACCAGCAAAGTCAGAGTCCACATATCCAACAAGATCAAAAACATCATTACTCATTTTATAAATTAACCCAGTATTAGCAGAGCCATTAATGTACCGTAACACATATTTTAGTGCTTCCCAATGAATTTTACCAGGGTTGGACATGAATCTACTAAGTAGTGAAATTGAAAAAGCTAAGTCTAGCCTAGTACTAATCATTGAGTACATTATGGTTCTAATGACATTTGCACATGAGATTTTTTCCATTTGAAGTATTTCAGAATCAAATGCTGGACACTGATTTTTAGACAAGATAAAGTGACCGGCTAAGGGAACATTTACTGATTTACAACCAGTCATGCCAAACTTTCGAACAGATTTCAATAAATAATCATGTTGGTGAATTTTCAGACAAGACTTGTTCCTATCTCTTTCAATAATCATTCCTAAAATTCTTCTAGCAGGTCCTAAGTCTTTCATATCGAAATTTGTATTTAAAAGAGATTTTAACTCACTGATTTTGGACTTAGACTTGCTAATTAATAAGATGTCATCAACATACAGCAGCAAGTACACAGGAATGTCAGATAGCATGAAATAGAAACAGTTATCATATTCACTTCTGTTAAAACCAATCCCAGTTGCAAAATTGTCAAACTTTTTATACCATTGACGTGGGGATTGTTTTAACCCATACAAAGATTTCTTTAATAAACAAACATGATCAGGGTGGTTTTTATTAACATAGCCTACTGGCTGATCCATATAAATTAATTCTTCTAAGTCCCCATGTAAGAAAGTTGTTTTAACATCTAGCTGTTCTAATTCTAAATTATACTGAACAACTATTGCAAGCATCATTCGAATAGTTTTAAATTTAACAACAGGAGAAAAGATTTCAGTATAATCAATTCCTTCCCTTTGGGTAAAACTTTTAGCTACAAGTCTAGCTTTAAACCTTAAGGGATCATAGGGTGTCATACCTTCTTTAATTTTGAACAGCCACTTACATTTTATCAGCTTCTGTTTCTGAGGTCTTGGGACCAGTTCCCAAGTGTTGTTTGCCATCAAAGAGTTCATCTCTTCGTCCATGACTTGCTGCCATTTCAAACGGTCATGGGAGTTGACAGCCTCTTCATAGGATGTGGGCTCACTACCCCTTATCTCCAAACCTGCCACTAAGGCACAGTAAACCAGATCCAAATAAGAGTACCTTGCAGGAGGCCTTATAGTCCTCCTGCCTCTGTCCCTTGTTAGCTGGTAGTCCCTTAGGTTTTGGTGTGGAGAGTCATATTGCTCTTCCTCACCTTCAGGAGCTACAGATGGCTCCTCATGATCACTTTCATGATCAGAGGGTAAGTCACTTTCAAGGTTTGACACACCTGAGAAGGGAGTAGCCGGCAAATCAGGAACCTCTGCTGGTTGCTCCACCTCATTTTAGGTATTACCAATTATAGAGAACTCATCTGGGTTATAAGGTGTAGGATAATTTTCTAAATTTTCTGATTTACAAGGGAAGTTAGATTCATTGAATATAACATCTCTTCTAATTATTATCTTAACTCCACTTGAACTCCTATCCCACAATCTGTATCCTTTAGTTCCATCTTGGTACCCCACAAAAACACACTTAATGGATTTAGGATCCAACTTTCCCACTGATTGGTGAGCATATGCCTCACAGCTAAAAACCTTTAGGTAATTAAAGTTTAATTTCCTACCTGTCCATAATTCTTCAGGGCATTTTAGATTCAACACAGTGGAAGGGCTACGATTTATTAAGTGAGCAGCAGTGGAGAGAGCCTCTCCCCAGAAGGTTTTAGGCAGGCCAGCAGTAAACAAAAGGCATCTACCATTTTCTAGCAAGGTTCTATTCATTCTTTCAGCTACCCCATTTTGTTGGGGTGTGTTTCTCACGGTTTTATGCCTAACAATACCATGAGAGTCACAAAACTCATTAAACTCTCTGTTATAGAATTCTAAACCATTATCAGTTCTTAGAGTTTTAACTCTCTTGTCAGATTGGTTTTCTACCAAGGCCTTCCATATTTTAAATTTATCTAAAGTTTGATCCTTAGTTCTAAGGGGAAAAACCCAAACTTTCCTTGTAAAGTCATCCACAATAGATAGAAAATATCTGTTCCCACCAAGAGTGGGATTTTGAGAGGGACCCCACAAATCAGCATGCACATACTCTAAGCATACCTTCGCCAGGTGAGTCCCTTTGTGAAAACTCATCCTGTGTTGCTTGCTTAGGATGCATGATTGACAGAAGTTTAGAGGGTCTGAAGGCACTAAACCAAGATAACCTTGGTTTGATAGAGCCTTCAGACCTTTCTGGCTCATGTGACCAAGTCTCAGGTGCCAGATATCTGTCTTATCAGCTTTTGCCATACATGTAGTTGGAACATTAACAGAGAATAATGAATAACCATTTAAGACATATAAACCATGCTTTTTAGTACCAGTAAGAATTAGGTGATTACCCTTAAAGACATACATATTTCCATTTTCAGCTTTATAAGAGTAACCAAATTCGTCTAAGGTTTCAAGAGATATTAGGTTCCTTTTTAATTCAGGTACATATCTAATATTTTTTAGTATCTTGGTCTGGTTATTATGCATTTTCAAAGATATGTCACCTATGCCTCGAACACAACAAGTTTGATTGTTGCCCATATAAACAGTTCCTGTTTCTTTGTTACTAAAATTTTGAAATCAATTAATGTTTGGACACATGTGGAATGAACAACCAGAGTCCATTATCCATTCATTAGCAACAGTTGAACTAAAAACAGTGAGTACTTCAGCTAGGTTATTGGAGCTGCTTGCAGCTACCGATGCATCCCCCCCTTGTTTTTGTTTCTTTAGCAAGTCATAATAGTACTTCTTTATGTGACCCTCCTTCCCACAATAGTAGCATTTTCATTTGGGCTTTTACTTACTCTTTTTACTCTTGCCCTTAAGTCCTGAACCTATCGTTTGATTACTATGCCCTATAACATTTCTTTTATCAGGTTTACCCTTAACAAACAAGTTGTTAGCTGGTTTCTTAGATGAA
Source organism: Diospyros kaki (assembly GCA_036245055.1). NCBI lineage: Eukaryota > Viridiplantae > Streptophyta > Magnoliopsida > Ericales > Ebenaceae > Diospyros > Diospyros kaki. The sequence goes on along the minus strand of BSEG01000006.1, from coordinate 6,509,769 downwards.
TTTAATTCTAATTCTCTTGCCTTAATCCCTGAGATGACAAGATCTAAGCTAGGTACAATACCAGTGTATTGTAAGGCATGTTTAACCACATTGTATTCATCTGGCAGAGAATTTAAAAGGATCATGGCCTCACTGGTATCACCAAGGGCTTGATCGATTTCTCTTAACAGTAAGCTAAGTTTTGTAAACTCATCTATGTTTTCATCTATAGATTTAGAAACATTCATCTTAAAATTAAATAGCATACCTTTTAAATAAACTAAATTCGGAGCAGACAAAACAAAGTATAATGAATCAAGTTTATTCCACAGTTCAAGAGGGGTATTCATGCCATCTACTTTACGTATTACACTATCACCAAGATGTAGAAATATAAGATTGAATGCTTCTTCCCTTACCTCAACAGCTCTTGTGAGCTGTTCTGCTATCCATTTCTCTTCGTTGGATTCAAGTGCAATAAGCACTTTGTGATGAGAGAGTAGAACTCTCATTTTTTTCTTCCAACTACCGAAATCACTCTTACCATTGAATGTTCCGATTTCAAATCGGGTTGATGTCATCTTCGCTTTGCACGAAAACACCGTAAGACCCTAGACACTGACTAGACTCACTCAACAAACAAATAGGCTGACGTGAGACTTACAGTAAACCCTAGGAAACAAAGGCAAAAAGAAAATCGACTCCATAATAGTAAACCCTCGCTGAGACGCGTCTCAGCTAAGAGTACTTATGAGTTTAAAAGGCTTTGATACCACTGTTGGGATAAGTCAAAGCTTAAACCCTAAATCAACCCTTATAAACTCAATCGAGTGACAGGTCAAAAACTTAACAGAAATAAAAAACAGAGAACATATACAAACATAAAACAAACATAGACAATATCAACACAGGGAGATTTATCGTGGTTCACCCATAAAGAGGGTTACGTCCACGTTGAGCTCCGACGAAGGGAAATCACTGCACTATAGGGATAAAGTTTTACAGCCACCGAATACAAAACAAAGAATCAATAAACAGCTCTCTATTCTCACTGTACATAAACGAAAGAACCCTTAATGATCTAACTCCGCCCCATAACCACAAACTCAAGGTCAGAGGCTTACACTCAAAACTAATGAAAAACAGAACATTAAAGGGAAAAATGAGAGCTGAAACTATTGAATTAGAACAAACCCTTGCAGCAGCGGATATCGGAGGCTGTCTCCCTTTATCATCCCGAGGCAACTGTAGCTGATATAAAGCAGACTCAAGCGGTGGAGATTGAGTCGTATAAAGGAGAGAGCAGAGCATCGACGATCGGGAGAGATGAAGAGGCAGACAAAGAAAAGGACAGCCATCAGCACGCCACACAAAACGGCAGGAGAGGTTGCCGTTTTGGCCCTCCATTAAAAGCCCCAAAAACGCTGCTGTTTTGGGCCGCAAAATGGTTGCCAAAATTACCCTCCACCTCCTACCAGAAACGGTGTCGTTTGAAGCTTCACATACAACAATCTCTACCTTGAAGCTTCAGTCTTTAAGGGACAATCCACTATTAGTGCAGTAAGCTACAACCTAAGTCATCATCACTCAAAATGTTTGGTCTTTCAACCAACTGTGACATGCAGCAAGTCCAAACAATGTTTGAACTTGGCTGCAGTCACAATTTTTATCCCCATATCAGCAGGGTTGTTTTCTGTTGGGACCTTTTTGATAAGAACATTTTCTTTAGCTACTTGGTCCCTTACAAAATCGAACTTTACATATATGTGTTTAGTTCTCTCATGATATACAGGGTTCTTACATAGATGTATGGCACTCTGACTATCAGAAAATACTACAACCTTACCTTGTAACAAATGAATTTCTTTTGACAAACCTTGGAGCCAGATAGCTTCTTTGAAGGCATCAGTGAGTGTCATATACTCTGTCTCAGTGGAAGATAGTGCAACCAAAGGATGCAACTGAGACTTCCAACTGATGTAGTTTCCTCCTAGGGTAAAGAAGAAAGAAGTTGTAGACTTTTGAGAGTCCCTATCATCAGCAAATTTAAAAAAAAAATTATTTTATGATATTTTATTCACAAAATATCGTCTACTTAACCCAATTTTTAATTATTTTATTTGTGTGGTGTATATCTACTTGTTAATGATAATGTCTAAGAATCTATCTTAATAATAATAGGCTACTTCAACATTTAATAGCTATTTAAATAAAAAAATAAAATTAATTATTGTTATTATTTAAAAAATTAAAACAAATTTAAAGACGATGAAGTGTATTTTTGCAACACTGTATTTTTAATTTTTAAAAAATTTTAAAAAATACTAAAAATAAAATATAATAGAAATTATAACTAAAAACAAGAGAAGCGGTGGAAATTATTCGTGATTTAAGAAAAGAGTTAACAAGTCGACATTGGGCAGTTGGTAGGATGTGCATAAAATTCGAGGCAACCTTTATTTTCTTCATCATCATCATAAAAACCATAGAAAAGAGTGGGTATATTATATATATATATAGATACATATATAGATATATAGATGCAGAGGAGGCGGTGGATCTAGCTGGAGGAGGTGACGAATTTGGCTAGAAGAAGCTACAAATCTAGGCCAATCTGAGTTGCTGGAAGAGGCGGTGGCTGGAGGACGAACAACAATGGTGGTTTAGGACGAACAGCAGGGGTGGCTGAGGGCGAACGACGACCGTGGCTAGAGGACGAATGACAACGATGGCTGAGGATGAACGTCGACCGTCAAAGAGGGTTGATCTGAGGCGATAATGGTTGGAAGAAAACAAATAGCGACGATCCAAAGGGTTGATCTTGGTCAACGATGGTGTTACCTATGGAAGAGGAGTATAGTGAAAATAATAGAGAAAAGAAAGAAAGAAGAGAATACAAAAAGGGCAAAGAGAGGCGTTTTCCGTATTTTGGTTTTGGCATCGTGTTTTTGGCTGAAAAAGGCCAAAACGTATTTTTGGCGTTTTTAGTTTTGTGTGTAAAATTTTTTTATGTTTAAAAAAATATATTTTTTTAAATAAGTAAGTAAACGCATTTTGAATATTTTAAAAAATTAAAAATAAAAAATAGTCCAAAAATAATAGAGACAACATACCCTTAATGTCTTCATGGGAAAAGTAGAATTAAATAGAGCCAATTTTATAAGAAAATGAGGCTTTTTGTCATTCTCACAATAATTAGTTCTCTCTCTCTTCTACGGAATATTTTAATTTGCAGTAATCTAGTCTAGACTCTAGTGTCGGTTTAGTTGAAAAGCTACTTATTGATTAATATATTATGAATATTTTTTGTGTATGTTTATTTAAAATAATGATTAAATTTCAACAAATATAAAATATATTATTTTTGACTATGTGATTTATTTTTTATTTTAAAAATAATTTTATTTATTCATAAAATATTCAAAATATGATCCATTCATTTTGAAAGTTAAATAATATATTTTATCTAAAAAATAATGTATGTTTACTTAAACTTAATCATTAACTTTAATAATTTATTTAATGCATCTAATTTATGACTCAACTGCGTATCTTCAGTAATTCACTCCAATGCATACGTAGTACCAACAATATACATTTGAAAAGTTGTAATTATGAATTTTTTATTTTAAACAAAAAAGATAAATTCAAAGTTATAGTATAAATTTAACATTATTAATATAATAATCTATTAAATAAGATCAACTCCATCATTCCGCATTCCCGCTTGAATGTTTATAATATTTAAATATAAAATGTGGTCCATCTGACTTGGATTACTGTACCTTATATTTTGGCCCACGATTTTATATAACCTTCTACCGTCGCGGCATCCGCTTCTCTGTAATCATAAGGTAAAAAAAATTTACGCCCCATCTAGAAGTTGAAGGTAATATAGTAACTATTACTTAGGTTTATTTTTATATTATAATTTCTCTCTTTATAGTTTATTAATTCTTGATAAACATTTAAAATTAATTAAAACACCTTTTTTATTTTTATTTTTTATTACAATTTTTCTCTTTTTTCAAATCTCTCATCTATCTCATTCTCTTTTAGCCAATAGCAATAATGGCAATATAAAGACATTGATGACTCCAAATTTGAAATGATCAGCATGATTGAGACAAAGACAACGGTCTTTTCTGTCCTTGTATTACAAAACTCAAATCTTTGAAGGTCTCAAATTTAGATCAATGCCAACACTTTTTTATTTTTTATGTGTGTGTGATTTAAGATTGGTGAAATCCAAATTTATCTAAGTTTTATTAAACCCAAACCTAGATTTGATTTGGTTTTTAATAGGACTCTATTAAAGACCCCACCAATAGGATGGGATTTCTTGCAAAAACCCTATCCCTCCTCTCATCTTTAAATCCAAATTAAGGTTTATTGTTCATTTTGAACTCAAATTTGAGTTCAAGATGAAGCCAGACACTGAACTTATATGAGTTTTATTGCATGCAAGCAAGGAATCTACTTGATTTGTTGGTGATAGTAGTGATAAACCCAATGCATTTGGTGTCGACATGAATGGTTCGTTTTTTATCTTTTATTTTTTAATATGAAGAGAAAAGAAAAAGATTGAAAATTAAATTAATCATTTTACCTTTTTATTTAATAATAAGAGTTGTTATTGCTATTTCTCATAAAGGGATTTTTTTTTTATAATTTTATTAAACTTTAATAGTGTTGTTTGCAACTTATCTTAACAAAATAATTTGTTTGACCGCTGGTCGTTTTATGCTCGTATGTATGTTTCGATTTTATATTTTTGGTTTTCTTTTTTTTTTTTGTGAACAAATGAAAGCTTTACATTTGTTCAATGATTCTGTTTTCCGTTCAATTTTAGTTTTGAACATTTACAGTTCCCAAATGGACATCAACGTACATAATAAAAATAAATAAAATCGCCTTCACTAATCTTCATATATATATATATATATATATATATACACTGATTAACAGTATTTTCTTAATTAAAAATCAAAAGAAATAATAATATTATTAAACTTAAGATATTATTGTTGGAAGACTTATTTAAGTTTGTATATTAATTTTTTTAATTTACACATCACATGTTCATTTTTCTTACCTAAAAGGCCTTTAGATTTATCTATATAACCATCTTTTTTCAAATTTTCATTAAGAAGGACAGTTTAAACATCTATCTAGCATAATTTTAAATCATAATGAGCCACTAAAATTATAATGATTATAAGAGAATCTTTCTCAGAGAATGGTAAAAGAGTCTCTTTATAATCAATGTCATCATGTTGAATAAAATATTTGACATCTAGTTTTATATCGTTCAATATTGTTTTTTGAATTATGTTTGGTCTTAAAAACTCATTTATATTAAACTTTTCACACTCTTTAGGCAATTCAATGAAATCTTGAACTTGATTTTGACCTATAGATTTTAACTCTTTTTTCATGACATTTAATTATTTAGTATAATTATCGCATTTCATGGCTTGTAAAAATGAAACTAGATCATTATCAATTGCTAAGTCAAATTCTAACTCTTGTAGGTATCTTATTTTTCTTTTAGATCTTATTAATGATATAATTTATAATTTAACTATCGTTAGTTCATTATTGACAATTTCATCATGAAGTGTTTGATTATTTTTTTGTTGTTCTTGATTATTATCTGGTTGAATTACAACTTGAGGAATAAATACCTTATTAATATTAGGCATAGGAATTTTCATCCGAACTTTTTAAATGCAACATTATGCATTCTTTCACTCCCACTAACATTACCATTTTCAATGAACCTAGCAGTTCCCGATTCAACAATTTTAGTACTGTGACTCTAACAATAAAATCTATACTTTTTGGATTTTTCCAGATATCCAATGCAATAGCCATTGGTTATTCTAAAGTTCAATTTCTTTTTATGTGAATTATAAATTCTTACTTTTGTTAGTTAACCCCAAACATGTAAATACTTTAAATTGAGTTTCCTTCATGTCTAGAGTTCAAAATAAGTCTTTAGAACTACCTTACTAAGAACTCTATTTAGCAAATTAATAGCAATCCTTAATACATACATCTACAAAGATAAAGGTAAAGAAAGTGACTCATCATATTCCTAACCATTTTCATTAAAGTATGATTATGCCTTTCTACAATACTATTTTGTTGTGGTGTACTTGACATTATTTATTAGGCACAAATACTATGTCTTTTAAAGAATTTGGCAAATAAACCTCGATATTGTCTTGATTTATCAAAATTTTCATGATATTTACAGCCTCTATTCGACCTTATAATTTTAACTTTTTTCATTTAATTGTCACTCAATTTCTTTAATATACATCTCAAATGCATCAACTGATTGAGATTTATCTTGCAATAGATAAACATAACCATAACACGAAAAATCATCAATAAAGATGATAAAATATTTTTTCCACCAAAACATGGAGCATTAAAGGTTCATAAATGTCGGTGTGTATAATTTCAAGAAGTTGTGTGCTCTTTGTGGTTTTTTTCTTAGTTTGTTTTGTTTGTTTGCTTTTAATACAATTAATACACACTTCAAAATTAGTAAAATTTAAATGCAAAAGGATTTTATTCTTTTCTAATCTTTACATCATTTCTTTAAATACGTGACTCAAACATTTATACAAGAAGTAAATAAAATTCTCATTACCTAAACTGTGTTTAGTGCCAACAGTATGATACATGACTATTAAGGTCTCAATGAAAACAACATCAAGTTTAAATTTGTACATGCCATCACATAACATTTCAGAATTAATAAAACTGTTATTATTCTTACAAAAAAAAAAACTAAAAGATTCAGAACTAAAGCTGAGATAGATAAAATTTGTAAATGCAACCCATTGAATCTAGTTATCATGTCATTACTCGCCCAGGACGCAAAAAGGGTTCCAAAGGAGTGATGCTCTAAAGCTGAGATAGATATTTGGAGCAAATCCTCAATAACTAGTGAGAATTAATTGTAGAGGATCTAAACATTTTTTTACCCCATTACAACATAGAAAACCAAGATGATCACGCCTGAATCTGGCACAAAGATAATCATTATATGAACATAAGATGATGATAAATGATGGGGTAATTTAAGCCCCAAAAAAACCAATTACGAAATAAGATAAATATAGCCTTCAGAGGTAAAAATTACATACTGTTTTTGATAAACAAAAATTTTATATTCTCAATGATGGTAATATTGTTAAAGCAACTATTTCCTCACATTTGCAATTCTATTGTCATCATACTCGAGAAATAAACACGCTAGTTATCTAGCACCAAAATATCGATAATAGACTCCAATAATTCAAGAAGCAGAATAAATAAGCTAATAGAAATAGGTGAACTCACGATTGGTTGCTTGGTGCTTCACCTATGCAAACTGATTCATCTGCCAGTTTCACACGAAGTGCATCCTTGTCTATGGTTGAGTAAACAGCAACACAAGGTATCCCCATCTCATGAGCAGTTCGAATTACACGCACAGCAATTTCACCTCTGTTTGCTACCAGAATTTTTTCATCACGACATGTGGCATAAAGGGCACCTCAACGTTTTCCTGACTTACGACTAACTTGAGCAGCTCGAGCCCTCTGCCGAGGAAAGTTCACCCTGCTTCCCACCGTAACGCTACATTGGAGGCTTCTAGTTCCTCTAGCTCTCCCCATAAATAAACCCTTGAATTGTAAAATTTTATATACATGTTTAGCTCAGTTTGCATAAATTGGGAAGAGCCGAAGAAAGACTAAAAACAATGTGGCTTTTGAACATCACAAATACATCAAACCTTGCCAAGTATTACAGGTGCAAATTAGACATATTCATTAAGAATTGCACTATCACTATGTCATCTAGTCATTTCATCAATTTGAACTTAATGCTCATCCATCTCCCTTAATGCCACATCAGATCACACTTCACCCATGAGCTAAAACAGATTTTGCATTTTCATGATTACTTCACAATAAACCAGGAAATACACAGTGGATAAGATTACAAATTCCATCATATCAAATTCAAATATATACATTGAAGAAAGCAACAACGCATCCATGTCGGTGACACTACTATGCTATAGTTGGAAGTTGGAACTAGGCTGCATCGATTAAAAACAAAAGCAATTATGCACATACGTTATCCACCAACCCAATCATAAAAGAAACGATAATAATAAATATTAATTGAACTTTTTTGAAAAATATAAAGACATTTTCTTATTATTTTCTAACCCTACCAAAAAATAAAAGTAAACGAAAAATTCATCTTCAGTACCTTCATTTTGGTTTTCCATCTTTTCCCATTTCCATTTATTATCCCTCAAACAAAGCCTAGCTCCGGTCCCAACGTTAAAAGTTCAAATTCTACCTAATTGAACGAATTTGTCGATGCACAATAAATCACTCAGGTGCTTCATGAAACAACGGAAGGTACGCCGGACTATCACGAAGATGCAGGCTAAGATAAATTTGAAAATTCTATTGTCCATAGTCAAAACTTAAAAGGACTAGGCAGAACAATTCGATCTCATAACGAAAGAATCTTGAGAACACAGTTACAGGAAACTTGAAAATTGCAAGCGGAGACAACAATTAGAAGCAAAATAACCATAAAGAGGAAGACGAGGAAGTGGAACTTACAGGAGAAGAGTGGACAGATTTGCAGAATGTCATGGCAGAATCCATTTCCGAATCAAGCAGGCCTACAAAGAAGAAACTCACATCTTCTTCAATTTAGAAAACATCATGCTAATCGAGACGGTAGGGAAGTCACAGTGGTTGCTAGATCTGATTCTCTCAACTCAGATCAACAGAATGTAGGTTTCAGCAAGCTTACCCTTCGAGTAGAGAGGGAGGGGGAGAACGCAGTGGATTGGAATAGAAATGGAGAAATATAAGCAAATTGAGGGGAAGAAGGCGACGACGAAACCGAGGCGGTGCTAGGAGCTCACAGATTGAATGCTCGGAGCTCACATCTTTTTTTTTGTTTTCTACCTCCTTTTTAGTTCTAGTTTTAGTTTTTTTGCGTAAAATTCAACGAGAAGTATTTTTAAACATTTTTTTGTGTTTCATTAAATAGTTTAGTGTTTTACTAAAATTTCGAAAAAATAATTATAATGTTATTAATTATTTTTTGATCGGTTCAAAAAATATTGTTAAGTGTATTTTATTTTATTTTATTTATTGGGTGTTGATTTGAGTAGGTTGGAGTTGGATGTTTCCGTTTGATCGGACAGAGACAAAAGTAGATTTAGTTGTCCAACTAAGGCGAGCCCTAATGGACCGGACAGTTCGGATGGTGGGCTAAATTTAACTGGGCTGGGTTTCCCGACTAGCTAGCCATTGCCAACACTATTATTGCCATTTGCCACCACCCTTGAGGTTTGTAGAAATTACAGAAACAATTTTAAGGTTTTTAAAATTACACTAGCCAACTCTCTTTTTCAGATATGTCGTACTCCGCAACTGATTAATCATTAATCAAAACAATAATAAAGATAAACCTAATCTAAATAATTTACTGCTAAATCTAACTAATCTGATTATTATCTTGACATCCTTTCTTTCCCAAACTGAAGTTCAATCAAAAAAATAACTTGAACTTGTAAAAAAATTTGTATAAAATAGAATCACCGGCCACAAGTGAATTATCGAAATATATTTGTGTACCATGATGTATAAAAAAGTGGCCGTCCAAAAGGTAAAGACAGAAATATGACTAACAGACTTAATTCAGAAATCATAGAAATTTCATCCAAATATCATATATATCAAAATAAAAGACTTTTAATGGTAGCAAAATACCATGAAATTAGGATAGAGATCAATATAAGATTTCTAATACTATTAAAATCTCATGGAACAAGAACAAAAATGGTATCAAAGTACCATGAATTCTAGAACAAGGGTCAATCAGGAATTTTCAATGCTATCAAAATACCAGTATGCCACGAGCCGGGCTGGGCTAGGGCCCGACCCGTCTAAGGCCCCAGCCCAGCCTGGCCCGTGGCGTATTGCACCCGGCCTGTTGAGACCTTATGGGCTGGGCAGTTAGGCCTACTGAGCCCTGCCCGTTGAAACCTTATGGGCTGGGCAGTTAGGCCTACTGGGCCCGGCCCATTGAGACCTTATGTTATTCCCAACATTTCTTGCTCATTTATTTTTTTTTAACTATATTATTCTTTATTAATTATTGATATTGGATGCTAAAAAATTTATATTTCACAATATATATAAATAATAACCATCAATATATTTAAAATTTTTAAGGTAAATTTTTTATATATTTAAATTATAAATTAACATTCTCCTTTTTATATGTGTATTATTTTTCATATCAATTCATGAGAAAATTTACAAGGCATATAGAATTTTGAAATATAAAATGATGAAATAATATTTAAAACTTAAGATAAAAAAATTTTTTAAAAGAAAAAAAATTAATTTTTATATATACATTATTTTGATATTTATATATGTATTATTTTTTAAAAAAATTATTTAAAAAAAGAAAAAGAAGTCAGGCTCTATAGGCCCAACTTACCAGGGCCTGTGGGCCAAACCCACCAAGCTTGGCCCACTAAGCCATGAGGGCTAAGCCCCACGAGCCATCTAGGCTCATGGGTTGGCCTGCCCCGGCCCGACCCTCTTATAGGGGGTCGTGGGCCGAGCCCTATCTACGGTAAAAAGAGTCAGACCAAGCTCAACCCTTTTAGTAAATAGGCTAGTCCGACTCGTTTAAAAAACCTATGACCCGACCCTTTTTGACATATTTACTTAAGGACATGTGTTTGCAGTTGTCGTTCCACGTGCCACATGCCGATCGTCTCTTTTGTTTTTCTAGTCATTGTCTGATCGCTAGGATCCCTATTTTCTTTCGATTTTGGCTTTCTGTTTTTCCTCTTTTACTTCATCTCTCCTTCCTCAATCTTCTTTTACCATTGATGTGCGACTAATATCATACGCAATATAAGATAATGACATCTATAATAGGACTTTTTTATAACATTAAAATATTTGTAATAAAATGTAAGAATATTCATGAAATAACATGATATCTAGGATATAATTTTCCAACAGCTAAGAGTAATTAATTATAATATAGTATAGGGGTACTTACGATACAACTTTGGTGCAATTAGAGATATCCATTATATAATCTATGATAAAACTTTGATATAACGTAGATGTGGTATAATATAAGAATATATATAATATGACTTTTTGTTGAAAAACAAAAATACAAATAATAGGTCATTTTAAAATTACTTCAAGAATGAGAGAGATTTAAAGAGGGTGTGGCAAAATCAATCAAGCTTTCCTAAAATTTGGGAAGAAATGAAAATTTTGGTGTAGACGATCTTCTATTTAGAGATTCAATTTGATTTGGGATTCGAGGTCTATTCCCTTATTAGCCTTTCATATAGTTTTGGTTTGGTTGTATGATGCTATTCAGACCCTTTGTTATAACACTGTACTGATATATAACATTTATATTAATAACAAGGGGCAGCCGATTGGAGTTGGAGGAGCTTATATCCATTTGCATCCATCCAAATTCCAAGGTCGGACGCACCCCCAGCGCCAGACGCCAGCAGTCTCCATCAGAGAGAATGACATTATTTATTTACTTATTTATTTATTGCACAAGTCGTCGTCAGCCCGAATACTTGGGCTTTTGGCCACAAGGGATGCGTGCGCAAATTATTTCTCTAATTAGTATATCTCATTTATCTTCTAGATTTCGGTATTACTATAAATACTACTAGAAAAGGTTGGGGTGTTAAATAATTTTTATTCTACTATAAAATCATGTTACCTTAAAGTAATGCCTTTAATGATGGTTGTGTCTTATGTTGCACGAAAACGAAAACGATAAAAAACAGAAATGTGAAAATTGATATTTTTTTTAAAAAATAAACATAAATAGGGTTCGAAACGAAAATAAAAAACGTTTCGGAAATGGAGAAACAACACCTATGAAGTGTTTTCGTGCAATATAGGTTGTGTCGGCATTTTTTTTTTGTTTGATTCTTTTATATCTATGAATATTGTTAATTATTATTATTTTAAAAATAATAAAATTTCAATTTCAATATCTAAAGTATATTAATTTTAATTTCAAAATAATTTTATCAGTTCATAATAAACATATCATATTTTGTAATATTTTATTAATTAATAAAATTATTTTAACTAAAAATAATACACATTATCTAAAAATAAAATATATTTATTAAACTTTAACAATTATTCTTGATATTACCCGTTCTATCTTTATTATTAGAACAAATATGAACTTAATATTTATTTGATAATTTTGTTTTATTTTCATTTTCATTTCCGATCTTTTATTATATATTTATTTTCTTCTTCTTATTGCTAGTATTTACTAAGATAATTTATATTATTAAATAAGAGAAACAAGTATAATTGAGGAAATCTCTTTGGCGCATGAACTATACATTCAACACCTAAAACAATAAATTAGATATTATTGTGTGAATTTTTATACTTGTCTGCAGAGGTATTTATAGTTAAATTTATATAAAAAGTGTAAATAAAAAATAAAATTTTAAATAAAAATTTAATAGATGGTAGTCTTTAATTATGGTCTAATTTTTATATTTCTTAAAACAAAATTTAGATAAAGATTAAAATTATCTCCAAATTAGAGGTTAAGTGATGATCAAATGATACGTTAGAATTAGTATCACTAAGTCACGAATTCGATACTCAAGTTAAATATGGGTTATAGGCCTGTTTGTAATTTTCTCTTTCTGATAAAATTGAAAACACGAGTGATCCGCGATTGCTTCAAAGTGATAATCCAAAGATAAAGGTTAAATTTAGTAAAGAGATAAAATTAAATATTTTATATTAAAATGAAAATGAGATCTCGGCCGGTCTCGCCAGCGAGATAAACGTCTAGGGGCTCTGCCCCGATAGGCGGAGTCACGGGTAAATTATACTAAAGGTCACAAAACTTTGGTCTCTTTTTCAATTTGATCACTAAACTTCAATTCTTTGCAAAGTGATCACAAAACTTTAAAATATTTTGCAATATGATCACTAAAATTATTTTTGAACAATTTTTGGTCAAAATTGCTGACGTGGCAATGGCCACATCATCGCCACGTCAGCGCCACGTCAGCAATTTTGACTAAGAACCATCAAAAAATCATTTTAGTGACCACATTGCAAAATATTTTAAAGTTTTGTGATCACTTTGCAAGGAATTAAAGTTTAGTGACCAAACTGAAAAAGACACCAAAATTTTGTGATCTTTGGTATGATTTACCCGCGGAGTCACGGTTGGAAGTGTCAAGGCAAGGGCAAGGTCGAAATCGCGGCCCAAAGGGTCAGATGAAGACTAGATTGTGACGACGAGTCCGAATATGGCGTCTCTGCGAACTCAATTGAAGGACTCAGGGTCAGCTTATTTGTTGACGGCTACAGGTCTGGAACTCTCTTATGACGAGGCGCGATATGGGTTTTGGAAGGTAAGATACTTGGCTAGCTCAGATGGCTGGATTGATTCGAGGAGTGTGAAGGTTGATGATCTCGATGGAAGTTTGGGAATGGGAGAGTTGGTTGATGATGGCCGGGTGGATAACTTGGGTCATGGGGAGGGGTTTTCCAGTCGCCGGCTTACTTGTGGTCTGCTAACTGAATCTGGAACTTTCGTGACAAGTTGGGCAGATTTGGCCGAGCACGATGATGGCCGACAAGAATGGGTGCCTGAGGTAGCTGCAGGTGCGTTGGAGTTAGCCTCATCGCAACCGATTAATCAAGAGAGGGAGGCTAGTCATTGATTTCCTGGTTTGGGTAAGTCCTCAGGCAGTGGCAATTTTAGATTGAATCCGGCCATTAATCAAGTGCCGTGTGTTGCGGAAGGCCACGATTGGACTTGTCTTTCTCCGATTCACCGGACAACTGAGGATTCTAGTCAACTTTAGGTTCCCATTAATCTACTACATAGGAGGGATGGGATCATTCCTACTCAGGCCCCTGTTGGTTAGATTTGGGGAGGTGGGGTGGTTGGTAGCCAAGATCTCGTTATGAAGGATGCCTTGAAAGAAGCTGGGCATGCCAAAAATCATCATGATGCCCAAAAGATGCAGTTTTCAATCCTTTGCGTTGAAGGAAGGAATGCTCGTCTAAAACATTCAGGTAATCGAGCAGATGGGCATGTTAATTGGCGGAACAATTCGAATACTGGCGGGGCAGCTCAGGCCGAGGCCACTAAGCATACCCCAAGGGCTAATATGGCGCCTTCGCATAGCAATAAGGCTAGTTCGAAACCATCTTTGGCTGGTATGTTGGAATCCAGTAATCCCTAAATCCCAGCCAAGCTTGTACTTATCCCCCCTCCTCACGGTTTGGAGAATGGGTTCCCAAAAGTGATACTACCGCTAGATATCATTGAAGAGAACACGACACTCTGGCAGGTTACTTATTGAAAAAAAGGTTACCCTTTCCAATGGTTCAGTCAATTGTTATGAAGTTATGGAAATGTGATGGTCAATGATGGATTTTACCTTTTTTGTTTTGATACGCAGATCATATGTTGGGTGCCTTTGATGTTGGTTGTGGCACTTTGTGGGTAGGCCGTTAATTTTGAAATGTTGTGAACTTGGGTTATTCTTTCACTAGAGTCTCACTCTTCTATTCTCATGAAGGTCTAAATTCATAATGTGTCTCTGAAGGGATGGTCCATAAAGGGTCTTGTTATCACTAGTGGGCTAGGAAAATCACATTATGCCGACCCTACGACTAAGGTTAAAACTAGGTTGGGGTTTGCTAGGGTGTGTGTAGCTTCATGTGGCTGCAATTCTAATTTGCCTTTCATCACGAAAAATGGCAAGAGGCAATTTATTTATTTATTATTATTATTTTATTTTTTCATGCTCTAGATATGGTTTACAAGGATTTATGAATTTTTAGAGCTATTTTTTGTTCTCAGGAGTATCCGAAACCAGGAACTTGTTCTTTGCCAAGAACGCAAGTTCTTCGCGGTTTAGCACCGACGACGGAGAAGCCGAAATTGACGCCAAAAGCAACGCGTTTTCTAGCTTCGATTCTCTCGACTCATCTCGCCAGGGAATCACCGTTTCCCTCAGGAAACCGCTGCGGGGGCCTCGCAGGAGAACCGGAAACATCCAGCCGGAAAGGGGGCAGTTCGGCTGAGGGCCGAAGCGGGAAAGTTGACTTAGAGAGCTATGCGGTGGTGAAAAATTCGCCTGATCCGTACAGCGACTTCAGAGAATCAATGGTGGAGATGATAGTGGAGAAAGAGATGTATGGAGCTGAAGATCTTGAGAGGCTTTTACTGTATTTTTTATCTCTGAACTCTTCTCACCAATCACAATAAAGAGGAAAAATTTATGAATAAATACCTGTTTGGACGATTTTTGCAAAGAGTGGGAAGAGGCAATTTCTGTAGAAGAGAGAGGGGAGAGAGAATTTATCTAGAAAGAGAAGAGACAATTTCGATTCTATTCAAGATTTTGCTGGTGGAGAGAGAGAGGGAGAGGCGAGCATGGGAGAAGACATGAAAATGAGAAAAGAATTACATGAAAAATAAAATCTACACTCCTGCAAAGAAAATGTTTTATAGCTTTTGGAGGAAAATGAGGTCATGTGCACAAAAGCTAGAAAACATTTTTCATGAAAGAAAATATCAATCAAACATCTCAAAAATAGAAATTTAGGTAAAAAATAGATATTTTTCAAAAATAATGCCAATCAAAAGCACCCTAAGTTCATTACTTTCACTACAAGAATTTCGGGATTTAGCGACGGAATATTTCCGTCGCTAAATCCAAAATTCCGTCGCAAAATATGTTTAGCGACGGATTAGCGACGGAAAATGTCCGTCGCTAAATCCTGTGTCGCTAAATTCTATTTGCGACGGATCCGTCGCTATTTTAGCGACGGTTTAGCGACGGAAATAATTCCGTCGCAAAATGTATTTTTTTAAAAATTTGCGACGGAACGTGTCCGTCGCAATATTTTTTTAAAAAAAATTAAATTTAATATTATTTTTTAGTAGCGACGGAAAATTCCGTCGCTATTATTTTTAAAAAAAATATTTAAAACATAGCGACGGAATATTCCGTCGCTAATTAAAAAATAAGAATTTTTTATTTTTTTAATTCTGCGACGGAATATTTCCGTCGCAATATTTTTAGAAAAAATTAAATATTATTTTTTATTGGCGACGAAATATTCTGTCGCTGTTAGCTTTTAAAAAAAATATTTAAAATATAGCGACGGAATATTCCGTCGCTAATTAAGAAATAAGAATTTTTTATTTTTTTAAATTCTGCGACGGAATATTTCCGTCGCAATATTTTTAGAAAAAATTAAATATTATTTTTTATTAGCGACGGAATTTTCCGTCGCTGTTAGTTTTTAAAAAAAATATTTAAAATATAGCGACGGAATATTCCGTCGCTAATTAAAAAATAAGAATTTTTTATTTTTTAATTCTGCGATGGAATATTTCCGTCGCAATATTTTTAGAAAAAATTAAATTTAATATTATTTTTTATTAGCGACAGAATTTTCCGTCGCTGTTATTTTTTTAAAAAATATTTAAAATATAGCGACGGAATATTCCGTCGCTAAATAAAAATAAGAATTTTTTATTTTTTTAATTTTGCGACGGAATATTTCCGTCGCAATATTTTTAAAAAAATAAATTTAATATTATTTTTTATTAGCGACGGAAAATTCCGTCGCTGTTATTTTTTTAAAAAATATTTAAAATATAGCGACAGAATATTCCGTCGCTAAATAAAAATAAGAATTTTTTATTTTTTTAATTTTGCGACGGAATATTTCCGTCGCAATATTTTTAAAAAAATAAATTTAATATTATTTTTTTATTAGTGACGGAATTTTCCGTCGCTAATTAAAAAAAAGAATTTTTTATTTTTTTTAAATTCTGCGAATTTTTTTAAAAATTAAGAAATTTTTTTTGAAATTTATTAAATTAATTATAGCGACGGAATTTTCCGTCGCCGATGTAAATTAAAAAAAATAATATATTTAAAATTTATTGCGACGGAATAATTCCGTCGCAATAAATTAATTTTTTTTTAAATTTTAGCGACACAACTTGTTTCCGTCGCTAAATTTATCATTTTAATTATTTAATTTTAAAATTTATTTATAATTATTTATTAAACAAATTATATAGAAATTCCAAAATTTATATTTATAATATAAAAATTAATATTCAAACAAGATACTAATAATTGTCTATTACATGCTAATATAATTGTCTGTTACATACCAATCCTTACATAAAAATAACTACAAAAACTAATCATCTAAATCATCATCAACATTAGGCTCAGGTTGATGAGTTGATTGTGGCTGAGAAGAAGAAGAAGGAACAATACCACGAGTAGATGCAGTAAGTTGTTCAATCAAATATCGCATCTCAAACATCTGTCGTCGAACATCGCCCAGCTCATGAGCCTGCAAATTAATCTGCTCAGCTTGCGAATTTATCCGCTCTGCTTGTGAATTTATCTGCTCCGCCTGCGAATTTATTTGCTCTGACTGCACTTTTAATTTCTCTGTCATTTCTTGTATAACTGGGTTTTCATTAAAACCAGATGAGACAGAGGATGAGCTGCCAACATCAGAAAATTTTGATTGGGATAAAGATCCCGTGCCATAAATCCTCTTCTTCTTATTTTTCCCCCCAGCAGCCTGGATGAATATCTGATCGCAATCTGGCTGCTCAGACTCTTCAGACCCTTCATTTGATTGAGTTGCTTGCTCTAGCAACTGTCCATACATTTCCTATAACAGTTTAATGAAGAAAATAAAATAAAACAATTATGAATATTAAAACTTATGTTAATTATAAAAATAATATTACTTACAATTAAAAAATACTTACAGCGACACTCGAAGAACGTCTGTCGACATATACCATCTGTCCTTCCTCAGATTTTTTAGAATGAGTTCGTTCAAACAATTCAATCAGTGTAGGCTCTCTCCCAAACTCATGTGTCTAAAAAAAAATGATATAAAATTAACCATGTTAATAAAAAAAATTAAATATTAACAAATTAAATAAATTAAATTTCTCACCATTCGTCTTTTATGCTCTGCTGAAGATATAGAACCCCCAGTATGACGGGAAGGACCAGCCCCAAGGCCACCTGTCTCACTCAAACGGTTCAGCGATGCTTGTGCAGACCGTTTCTTGAAAGCTTCATCTTGTTCCCATTTTTGCATCCAACTATCCCAAACATCATCTGGCACAAAGATTGGTTTTCCATTGGCATGCCACTTACGAATGTTGTCGATATATCGTTTCGCTGCTTTTTGTGCCCACTCTCTTCTCACCAATGCATCAATTGCAGGATCCCACTGAAAAATTTTCTATGAAATAAAAAAAAAGATTAAATAATTTAAACATTTCTACATTAATAATTAAAATATATATATTATTAATTTAAATTTAATACCGCAAATTCATCCCAATACATGCCCTTTATCTCCGAAGGCACTTCTTTCCAAACATGACCTTCTTTATGAAGACGTTTCTTGAAAATTGTCGATATAATATGGGAGATATTTATTGTACGACAAAAGATGCTCCTGTATACAAAAAATTATAATTAGTATAAAAATTAATACATGTCATAATGTGAAAAAAATTAAAAAAAATTAAAATTACCCATCGCCGTCTTGCTCTATAACATGTAATGAGTTCGATGTAAAATGACTGTCAGTCGAGTGATGAGATGATGAATGTACTGGTGACTCTGCAGGAAGGGTCGGTGAAGAAACAACTACAGGAGTACCAACAGGAGATGCTGATGGGAGGGAGGCCGGTGAAATATCTCCCGAAATATGTGGTGCTACAGTAGATGACGTGGAAGCAGCAGTAGACCCAGACGAGTCAGGTCTAGAACCACTGCGTCCTGCACGAAATCGTCCTCTAACACCTGTCATCTATATACATATTATAACGAAAATACCGTCAAAATGTTTTCCAGCCCATCTCCACTTTCTATTTCGATATTTTATTATATTTTATTTATTTTTTCTTACCCAAAATAAAATTTTTATAAATCATTAATTAAATATAAGTTTGTTGAAAACGTGTAGTTCTTGAAACCTGTAGATGATTTTTTCATAATTAAATAGTATTTGAAGAATGTATAAACATGTTAGTATATAAAGAAGTAAGATCTAATCAATATTATTAATTTTTTAATTTTTAAATAATAACATAAATTAAAATAAATTACAAAAAAAATAAGACTTTTTAAATCAACAAAAATCTTGAGATATCAAGTAATACCGTCAAATACCGACTACCAACAAATATTTTTAAAAAAATAAATTTTATTTTTTATTTTATTTCCTATAATTTACCTCTCATTCTCTCTCAATAAAGTCACTGTTCAAAACTCTAAAACCCTTAATGAATTTCAGAATCATGCAAAAAATAATACAAATCTTATATATCTTTAAGTTATTACTTAATTTTAAAAAATAATTAGTTTGTAGGTTATGTTAAATTAGTTATTTAGGTAAAATTGAATTATTTTAAATAAATTATTTAAATTATTTTGACAAAATTAATATTTGCATAAACTATTTATATTTATCATATGTTGTCATGTTTTTTTTTAAAATTTTATTATATTTTTTATTTTAATTATTTATGTTACTAATTTATTATATGTTGTCATATTATTTATTATTAAATATAAACTATTTATATTTATCATATGTTAAATTAGTTATTAGTTTGTGAAAAATGTGTAGTTTTGAAATTTGTAGACTGTAGATAAAATTTATGATTGTGAGGTTACTAATTTTAAACAAATTCAATATATATGAATTTTCGTGCATCGCACGGGAGGTGAATTAGTACCTATAATGAAATAAATCAATTAACAAAATCAATATCATTAATAATTAAACATAAGTATTTAAATCATAAAATTCACCTCTAATCACTATCATATAAATCTACATCTGTGTCATTAGATTCTAAGTCGTCATCAGAATCTAATTGAAGAACTTGTTCATCCTCTGATTCAGAATCATATTCAGAGTCTGATCGCAAGACTTGCTCATCATACGATTCAGACTTATCTTCAGAATCAGATCTCAAAATTTGCTCATCATTCAACTCTGGGGCTTCATCAAATTCTGATTCCATAACTGACTCATCATTTAAATCAGCGTGGTCACCATCATTCACTGTCTCAAAGATTTGGGCATCATCAACTGCGATATCGTGTAGTTCCACGTCATCCTCTTGGTAAGGCAACGCTTCACGTGGAAGAGTCGTCTCTTGATTATTAAAAGATTGTGGAACCTCTACTGTGAACCTTGGTTTGACTTTTGTTACAACCAACCAATCGCTTTTGTTACGCCTCAAGCTTGGATATTCGCAAAAATATACTTGAATTGTTTGAGAAGCTAATACAAATTGCTCGTTTGTATTCCATTTCTTCTTTTCATTAACCTCGACGATCTTAGATGCATGATGAATCTTCACCCCCTCGTTCAAAGTTGGAATAAACCAATCACCCTTGAACAATATAACTTTCTTGAATGACGATACTGAAGGATACTCAAGTTCGATAATCTCTGTTATCCGACCATAATAATCCTTCTCGGGATCATCGTAGTTGGATCCTTTAACGCACATGCCACTATTCATAGTGCCTTTATTCGAACCATAGCTAATCGTGTGAAATTTAAATCCATTAACAAAGCAGCCAGGGTACGTTGTAACAGTGTTAAAAGGTCCTTTTGCGAGATCCCTTATGTATGAATTTGTCACATTATTCGTAGGATCGCGAACCTATTAAATAAGACAGATATATAAGAAATAATTATATAAGAAATTGAGTGAAATTAATATTTTAATTAATCAACTCACATAATTATGAAACCAAGAAGGGAATTCCTTATTTGTTAATTGTTCAATGATGTGGTCCCCAATGCCGAGATTACGTTGTCTTAGCTCAGCATCGTAAATTCTTGAAAAATTAAAAAGAAAAATAAAAATAACTACATTAGACTATTCAATTTAAATATAATTTAAAAATTAACAACAATTAATTAGCAAAATCTTACTGCAGATACGGTTCAACTTCTGGACAATTCATCAAAATATATCTGTGTGCAACATCATATTCTTCACCGAATAACATTCGTGACTTTTTACATCCAAATGGTCGACAAGGATGCTTGAAAATTGATAACTTCCCCTCCTGGTCATCCCCTTCATTTACAACACCAGCATCGTTACGCGGCACTCGTGTATGCCTTGTAACAACATGGTCCTCAAAGTAATGAGAACACAACAATGACGCTTCTTCCACAACGTATGAATTAGAAATAGAGCCTTCCACTCGAGCTTTATTTCTAACTGTTTTCTTCAACTTTTCAAGGTATCTATATAAAATATATATAGTAATTAGATAAGTGAACTACAAAATAAATATGTTTCTTATAAAACAGGAAAAAAAAATTATCAATATAATAAATAGTACCTTTCAAACGGATACATCCATCGATATTGAACTGGACCTGCTATCCTTGCTTCATAAGCCAAATGGACTGGAAGATGCTCCATAGAGTCAAAGAAACTTGGAGGGAATATAAGCTCCAACTTGCACAAAGTGATGGGGATGTCGTTCTCTAATTTCATCATATGCTCACTTTTAATAGTGGTCGATGTCAAATCTTTGAAGAAAAGACTCAACTCAGTCAATGCCTCCCATACTTTTTGCGGTAGTAATTCTCGAAATGCAATGGGCACCAACCTTTGCATGAACACATGACAATCGTGACTTTTCATCCCAAACAACTTAAGCTTCTTTGTGTCAACACATCTAGCCATGTTCGACACATACCCATCAGGAAATTTTAAATTTTTTACCCACGCACACATGACAGCTTTTTCTTTCTTGTTCAGAGTAAAAGTTGATTGAGTAATGCGGCGACAATATTGATTCAACTCTTCTCTCGACTTCACTGTGTCCTTAGTTTTGCCCGGTACATTCATCACTGTATTGAACACATTTTCGAACACGTTTTTCTCTATATGCATAACATCCAAATTGTGTCGAATAAGTTGAGTTTTCCAATAAGGCAAATCCCAAAAAATGCTCTTACTCTTCCAACCACTACCATGACTGTTATCTGCATTAGTCTGTGCAGCATTGGGTTGTGTCGCCTTCACTAAACCCAACTCGTCCAAGGAAGCAAGTATCTCAGGTCCAGACAGTACAGGAGGTGGTGTTTTTTTTACCAAAGTATTTTTGCGAAATCCATACCTATTCCGTCGATACGGATGATCTCGGTGCAAGAATTTTCGATGGTTATCAAACCATGAAATCTTTCGACTCTTTGACAGGTAAAATGCGTCCGAGTGAATCGTGCAATAAGGACATGCCAACTTTCCTGCCGTGCTATACCCCGAGAGCATTGAATATGCAGGAAAATCACTAATGGTCCACATCAAAGCCGCTCTCAGTTGGAAATTTTGTTTCAATGAGATATCATATGCATGCACACCAACATCCCACAAATGTTTCAACTCTGCAATAAGGGGTTGTAGGAAAACATCAAGTTTTGCCTTAGGATTCTCTGGTCCTGGCACTAGCACTGTTAAGAACATTGTTGTATCCTTCATACACATCCAGGGTGGTAAATTATACACCGTAACAATGACAGGCCAACAAGAATATTGCTTCCCAGATTGACCAAACGGCTGAAACCCATCAGTACAAAGACCAAGTCTGACATTCCTTTTCTCGGCAGCAAATTCCTTATGAGTCTGGTTAAAATGAATCCACGCAGGAGAATCCGACGGATGACGCATGACGCCATCTTCGACCACATGATCTGCATGCCACCTCATTTCTGCTGCTGTTGAATTGGATGCATACAATCTCAAAAGCCGAGGAGTTAAAGGAAAATAATGCATCTTCTTATAAGGAACACAAGTTTTTTGTCGTTTGCTACTGTCAGCTTGATCAACTTGCTTGTACCGATTCTCATCACAAAACTTGCAGACTGTTAAATCACTGTCATCACCCCAAAAAATCATACAGTTATTTCTACAACAATCAATTTTCTCAACAGGAAGGCCCAACCCTCGAACCAGTTTTTTAGTACTGTAAAAATTATCAATCACCGTATTAGGTTCAGGAAGAACCTCCTTCAGTAATTCACAAAGTTGATTAAATCCCCTCTCAGATAGATGGTGTTCTGACTTAAAGCTAAGCAATCTAGAAACAAGCGACAACTGCGTATGCTTTTGACAACCAGGATATAACTCTTTTTTTGCAGCACTAAGCATGTCATAGAATGCTTGAGCTTCTGGATTTGGAGGTTCCTCCTCTATATTCGGATTGAAATCAGGTCCGGCAGCATCCATTACCATAGTCTCAAATAAGTTGCTTGACTCTGCTTCAAGTGTTGATGCTGAGTGAGACATATCGACCGAATCTACCGTAGCAATAACTTCCCCATGAAGTGTCCACTCATAATACCCCGGTACGAAACCTTTGGTGAGCAAGTGAATTGTCACGGTATCCTGGTCACGAAAAGCCGTGTTCCTACACTTTGGTTGATTACAAGGACATTTAATCTTATTCCCATCCATCCACTCTGGTTGACTCTTAGCAAAATTAACAAACTTCTCAACACCCTTGATAAATTCCGTAGAAATATAACCATCCTCTTTACGCCTGATATACATCCACTGACGATCTGATCTCATTTTTTTCCTGTACCATTAAATAATAAAAAAATTACTAAATTATAATTATAATATTTTTTATTTGAATTTTTGAATATTATTCCACTGAACTACTCCTTATAACTCCTCCTTAAAATTTGAAGGTTAGGACCTATCCCATCCAGAAATGAATCGTGATATGACCACTAGCGGACGCATTTACTCACGATACGAAATTTCGGCAGCATCTCAGCACAGTTCTCCAGATGCACGATAAAGATTATGTGTTGATTCATACAAGTTACACTCAATTTGAGTCAATTGCATGAATCAAAACATATTCTTATATGCAACCGGAGAACAACAAGAAATGCTACTGAATTTTCGTACCATGCATGAGTAAATTAATGCGTATTCGCTGGGCACACAACACGACACCAAATTTCCAGACTGTCCAACTGGACAATTCAGTGATCTCCTCGCTCCATCGAGGAAGTCACCGAACGGGAATCTAAGGTTAAGTTCCAACAAATTTAAATAAATACCTAAAAAAAATTTAATTAATTATTTTTTTATTTAATATAATTTTTAGAGAAAATTCGACAAAATCTCTCCTATAAATGGACTACACCCTATAGGATACACATAATCAAATTTACACATAATCAAATACACAATTAAATACAGACATACACATAATCAAATACGCTAAATTAACACACATATCTGTACACATAAATTAAAGTAAATTAAATTAACATTAGATTAAATTTATACTAAACTAAATTAAATTAACACTAAATAAACTTACACTAAACTAAATTATAAATTTTATGTTTATTTTTAAATTAAATAATTATTTTTTATTATTTTTATATTAAAAATGATATTTACAAAAAAAATTCTTATTTTTTTTATTCATGAATTTTATTCACATATTTTTTAAATAATAATTTTTTATTTTCATTTTATATCATACTCATTTTTTATTTTATTTTCATTTTCATACAACATATTATATATATATACACTTGACTGAAAACACTTGAGTGGAAATTCGAGAAAAATAAGTGTTAATTATTAAAAATATATATATCAAACTTTTTTAATAATTTTATAATATATTTTAAAATTTATTAATTAATTTTATATTTAATTTTTAATTATGTATTAATTCTATAATACTATTAAAATTTACATACTTAATGCTTTTTTGAATAGTATTAATTTTTAATAGTATTAATTCTATAATACTATTAAAATTTATTAAATTAAACTAACACTAAATTAAATTAAATTAAACTAACACTAAATTAAATTAATTTACACTAAACTAACTCAAAATTAAATTAATTTACACTAAACTAAGGCTAAATTTAATTAAATTAAACTAACACTAAATTAAATTAATTTACACTAAACTAACACTAAATTAAATTAATTTACAATAAACTAACACTAAATTAAATTAAATTAAACTAACAGTAAATTAAATTAATTTACACTAAACTAACACTAAATTAAATTAAATTAAACTAACAGTAAATTAAAATAATTTACACTAAACTAACACTAAATTAAATTAAATTAAACTAACAGTAAATTAAATTAATTTACACTAAAATAACACTAAATTAAATTAAATTAAACTAACACAAAATTAAATTAATTTACACTAAACTAACACAAATATCGTATTACTTAAATACCCAATCTGTGTATAATGTGTGTATTGTCTTTCACTCTGTATGTTTATTGTGCAAAAATTCTTAAATTTATCAGCATTGCCATACATGTATTCCAGCAATTGCAACAGAATTGGTCCTAGGAAACGATCGTCTTTACCTTTTATATTCTAAAAATTAGTCCCAAAAACCCATCGATTGGCAATATTAGCTTTCTTAATTTGTTTAGTTTTTCTGTTTTTGTTTTTCAAATTAGATTTAAGTTAATTTGATTTGTAATAGTTTAATTAGCATCATTATAGATATAAGGGTCTATATAGTAAAAAATGTAAGTCATAAAGATTAATATAATCATTTCCAAATTTG
This sequence comes from Diospyros kaki, assembly GCA_036245055.1. Taxonomy (NCBI): domain Eukaryota; kingdom Viridiplantae; phylum Streptophyta; class Magnoliopsida; order Ericales; family Ebenaceae; genus Diospyros; species Diospyros kaki. The sequence continues at coordinate 6,483,988 of BSEG01000006.1, read as the reverse complement.
GAGTCTTCATACAAATGGGCCATACCACCAAAGATACAAAAATAATTTACCCTAAATATTACCATTGATTAACTAATTATATATTTGCCAAACATCAAAAACAAATACACCCAAATGAAGGATTGAAAGAAGAAGCGCAACCAATGGAAACTGCCCCCCCAAAAAACAAACGATTTCTTTTCTTTTAAATAAATGCACCACATGAAACTTTTCCAGTTTTTTGAAAAAAATTTAAATAGGTTTTGCATTTTTGGAATGAATATTGGGAGTCAAACAAGTTTGCATTTCAAAATTATGAAAATAAAATGAAAAAAAAAAAAAAGAGCATGACTTGAAACAGCCTCAATTACGGTTTGGGTATGGCATTACTTAGAAGGAATAAGTTTTTATCTATACAACATATTGAAGGTATTCTTTTTCATTATATGTTTAGCTCAATTTAAATTATTGAATTGAAGTGTAAAACTCTAGATTTTTTTAATTATGAATGTTAGATTTTAAAGAAAATATTTTGATCAATGATAATATGTGAAAAAGCGCAAGATACTAGTCTTCGTAAATTTTTTTAATATATATATATTTAAAAATAAATAAAAAACACTAAATTAAATTAAATTAAACTAACAGTAAATTAAATTAATTTACACTAAACTAAGGCTAAATTTAATTAAATTAAATTAACAGTAAATTAAATTAATTTACACTAAACTAACACTAAATTAAATTAAACTAACATTAAATTAAATTAATTTACACTAAACTAACACTAAATTAAATTAAATTAAACTAACAGTAAATTAAATTAATTTACACTAAACTAACACTAAATTAAATTAAACTAACATTAAATTAAATTAATTTACACTAAACTAAGGCTAAATTTAATTAAATTAAACTAACATTAAATTAAATTAATTTACACTAAACTAAGGCTAAATTTAATTAAATTAAACTAACAGTAAATTAAATTAATTTACACTAAACTAACACTAAATTAAATTAAATTAAACTAACAGTAAATTAAATTAATTTACACTAAACTAACACTAAATTAAATTAAATTAAACTAACAGTAAATTAAATTAATTTACACTAAACTAACACTAAATTAAATTAAATTAAACTAATAGTAAATTAAATTAATTTACACTAAACTAACACTAAATTAATTTAAACTAACACTAAATTAAATTAACAGCAAATACAGAAAATTAGAAAATTGCAAATAAATCTATATATATATATATATAGACAGACAGACAGAGAGAGAGAGAGAGGACCTTCTGAGGCGGCGGCGGCGGCGTGGCGGGGGGCGACGGCGGTGAGCGAGGGCGAGGGAGAAGAGGGCGACAGTGAGCGAGGGCGAGCGAGGGCGAGGGGGAGACAGTGACCGAGGGCGAGGGAGAAGAGGTAGACAGTGAGCGAGGGCGAGCGAGGGCGAGGGGGAGACAGTGAGCGAGGGCGAGGGAGAAGAGGGAGACAGTGAGCGAGGGCGAGCGAGGGCGAGGGGGAGACGGTGAGCGAGGGCGAGGGAGAAACAGTGAGCGAGGGCGAGGGGGAGACGGTGATCGAGCCACGAGAGGTGAGAGCGAGTGCGAGATTGAACGAGAGAGAGGAGAAGAGGAGGGCCGGACGCAGAGGATCGAGGGAGAAGAAAGAGGGAGACAGGCGCGGAAGGGAGGGGGGTGAGGGGGGTTTTACGGGGATTTGTGAAAGAGGCGGGGAATTCCCCGCCTCTTTCATTAATAAATTATTAAAAAATAATAATTATTATATAATTAATAAAATTTATAATAATGAATAAAATTATTAAAATTATGATAATTATTAAATTATTTTATTAATAATTTTTTATAATCATTTAAAATATCATAATAAATTAATTTAAATCATTGCATTTTAAATTAATATTAATTTAAAAAATACTTATATTATAAATCTAATAATTATAATAAATTAATTTGATATGTTATAAATACTATTTTAATAAAAAATTTATTAAAGATAAAATAAATTAAAAAATATTGTAACAATATTCTTAATATATTTTGAATGTTGAGTAGTCTTTAATCTTTTTTAAAAGAAAATTTTGATTATTTTCTCTTTCATATTCCTTCATTATTAGAGGAACGTGATCAGTTTAATTATCAAATAAATCAAAAAATCAATAAATTGAATTGGGAAATTAAACTAAATTGACTTGACAGATTAAACCTAATAAACTAAATTAGATTAAAAAAACTAAATATAGATTATATAAACTAAAAAAATTCAATAAACCAAACAAACACATAAAATAATTAATTAAAATTTAATTAACCAAATAAGCTAAAAAATCAAACAAGCTGAAAAATTGTATGATAGGCCAAAAACGACATCATTTTATTATCATAAAAACATCATTGTCTTAAAATCCAATCGATTCGATTTTTTTTAATTAAAAAATATAATCGAAAACAAAAACTATTTTTTTAAAAAAACATTAATTGAATAGAAGCAAATTTTTTAAAAAATTAATAATTTTTATTAATTTGATTCAATGAATTTGATTATACCGAATTTTAATTAATTTGATTCAATAAAGTAGTAAAAACCAAAATAAAATTAGAAATAAAAAAATAATACATTTTAAAAACTAACGATATATTGTCATACAAACAAAGAGTTTATATCGAATTTTAATTAATTTGATTTGATTCAATAAAGTAGTAAACAACAAAAATAAAATTAAAAATTTTAAAAATCATAAATATTTAAAACTAACGATATACTATCAAACAAACAAAGAGGTCAAACGATGCATAATAAAACAACGAAGATATAATATTTAATAACATGAGATAATTAAAAAGAAAAATTTATAAAAGTTTTTAATTAAATATACATTAATATATTAAATTTCTTATAGAATTTAATATTTATATATTTAAATATTTATAAATTAATTAAATAAATAAATAAAAATTAAGGTTTGCGACAGATTGAAAGTTCTGTCTCTATATCAGCGATGAACTCAGACAATTTGTCAACATAATTTTTTTTATTTATTTTTTATTATCAATATTGAATTTTAATTTTTTATTTTTAAAATTGGTGACGGAAAAAACTTTCCGGCTCTATATTTGAAAAACAAAAAAATTACAATTAAAATTTAATTTTTTAGCGACGAAAATTGTTTTGCGTCGCTAAAAGTACTGACAGAATATTAAATCTGTTACAAAATTTAATTTATTATTATTTTTTAATTTAAACTAATATATTTTTCTTATTTTAAACTTTAGGGACATAATTTATTTTCATCTCTAATTAATGATAGAAAATAAATTCTGTCTCTATCTAAAAATATATTTTTTATTATTTTATTATTAAAATAAATTATAGTCTATTGAATTTATTTATTTTTAAAAAAATAACGACGAAAATTTTCGTTGTTATTTTTAAAAAAAATTTATTAAAAAAATAAAAAATTTATTTTAGCGACGAAATATTTCGTTGCTATTTTTTAATTTTTTTATAAAATATATTTAATAATTATATAAAAATATTATAATTTATAAAAATAATATTAATAATTATTTAATTAATAAAAATAATAAAATTAAAATAAAATTTTATTGTAATTATCTAAAATGTGATAATAAAATAATTAAATTATTGTATTTCAAAATAATATTTATTTAAAAATCTAATTATATTATAAATCTAATAATTATAATAAATTAATTTGATATATTCAATTATTTATTAATAGTTTGTAATCTTAAAAAAATAAAATTTTTCTATAAATAAAAATTATATTAAACAAAATCTACATAATATTTATACTAATGGTAGAACTCATTTAATCAACACAATGAGTTCTAAATTGTTGAATTTCATCTATAACTTAGAGACAAAATTAGAGAGGACAAATGATAAAGAGATATATTTATTTTTTTTTTAGTCAACATTAATGTAATCCATATATTTTTTTATAGTATAACTATTAAGGGGGAAAATCATTCCATATATTTGTTCAAAAATCATCCTGGACTTATTTTGATACTTTCTTATCCGGATTAGCATATGTCACTTCTCTAATTGTTTATTATGAATGACTTAATTATACATTTAATCGTGTTATAATGTCTATATATTAGATAGTAACATATGATACTGTTATCAAGTATAAGACACAATGTCATCCATATATCATATTTTTTAAAATTTGTATTTTATCAAAAAAATTCTCCTATTTATAGAGAGAAAAATACTAACAAGATAGCTTCTAGACTTCTTTCTATATAATGTAATCCCTCAATATTGTTTTATTTTTATGATTTCTAAAATTTAAAATAAAGAAAATTTCAATAATATTATAGTTTTAAAAATTTTTATTTATTTTTCAAATATAGTGTTTGTTTATATTTTGTACACATTTAATAAATATTACAAATAATTAATTATTATACATTTAATATTTTTTATTTTATGCAAATGAAATATATTAATTGATGAGTTAGAATTTAGCAATATTATGATTTTTAATATTAATATATTTATTTCAATTTTATAAATTATTTTTTTTATATTCATGGTTAAATGTATATTTAATTTTTTTTATAAAATTTAAATATTTATATATTTAAATATTCATTTTAAATTCAAATATTTATAAATTAACTGAATAAAAAATATTAAAAAAATAATTTTACGACGGATTAGATATTCCGTCGCTAAATGAGCGACGGAATAGGATAATCCGTCGCTAACTTTATTTTTTTTAATTTAAATTAATTTTAAATTTAAATTTTTTATTTTAACGTTTAATATTAAAATTAATTTTTTATTTTAAAATTTTGCGATGGAATTTGTTTCCGTCACAAAAATAAAAAATTTAATTTTTATTTTTTTATTATTATTCGCTAATCATAGCGATGGATTACTGTTTCCGTTGCAAAAATATTAATTTTTTTGCGACGGATGTTTTCCGTCGCTAAATTAAACTTTTTATTTTTACTTTTTATTCTTATTAAAATTTAGCGACGGAATTTCTATCCGTCGCTAAAAAATTAATTTTAATATTTACTTTTTTTATTCTTATTAAAATTTAGCGACGGAAAGATATTTCCGTCGCTAATCATAGCGATGGATTACTGTTTCCGTCGCAAAAATATTATTTTTTTTTGCGACGGATGTTTTCCGTCGCTAAATTAAAATTTTTATTTTTTACTTTTTATTCTTATTAAAATTTAGCGACGGAATTTCTATCCGTCGCTAAAAAATTAATTTTAATATTTACTTTTTTTATTCTTATTAAAATTTAGCGACGGAAAGATATTTCCGTCGCTAAGAATAGCGATGGATTACTGTTTCCGTCGCAAAAGAATAAATTTTTTAATTTTTTTGCGACGGAATTAGTATCCGTCGCTAAAAAATTAATTTTTATTTTTTTTGCGACGGATTTTTTTTCCGTCGCAAAAATCCGTTGCTACTTTTTCAAAAAAAAAAATTTCGTATTCCGTCGCAAGTCCGTCGCTGTTCCGTCGCAAAATAACGAAGGAAATGTCCGTCGCTAAAAATCCGTCGCTAAATCCCGAATTTCTTGTAGTGTTTGGCTTTGATGAGTTCACGAGGAATCCCAAGGCTGCATATTTGCTGGTAGAATATCAACGATTTTCTTTTGTGTGCTCTCATTGTCATGTGTTTTGCCATAGTCTATTCAATTATCTTAAGATTCATCATCTAATTCAAGATAAGATGAGCAATGTCCAAAAGGATAAGTCTACTCCTACAAATAATAAAGGAAAGGGAGTTGAGATTACTCAAAAGAGATTTTGACAGAGTGTGCTAAAGGATCCCTTTTATGTGTCTCCAATTGCGATTGTTGATGGCACTTATAAGGTCGTTCCTATTTAGACAAGTGATGAAACATCTCACAAATTTGGACATAAGTAATAATTATTAATTTTAGTATTTAAGGATATTTTGGAGTATTTGAAAATTTTGAAGAAAATATTTATTTATGATATTTTGAGGAAATAAGAAATTAAAGGTAATTAATAATTATTAAATTATGCTTTTGAAGTGATTATATTGAGAATTTTAAGAAAAATGATTAAGAGTAGCATTTTGAGGTCTTAATTTTTATATTTTTATAACTCACGATATGTAATATGTATTATATGTTAAAATAATAATAATAATAATCATGATGATGATGATGATGATGATAAATTAAATCAAATAGAATTAAATTAAATCAATTGATATATATATATATGTATGTATGTATGCGCGTGCGTGGCCTCTAAGCATTCTATAGTAGCATTTTTTATTAAATTAAAACAGAGGAGGGAGCGAAAGAGAGCTTGAGACAACCATGGCTGAGAGGGAGAAGCGAGGAGAGAGAGAGAGAGAGAGCTGGCCAAGAGAGAAGTCGAGAGAGAGAGGGGAAGGGAAAGAGAGAAAGATGGAGAGATAGAAAGAGGGAGAGAGGCGCGGCGGCCATGGAAGCTGGCCGATTCACTCAGCCATGGCAGCAAAACGAAGCAGCAGCAGTGGCGAAGTAGGGCAGCGGGCTGGCAAACACGCAATGGGGCGCGGTGATGCACGGAGGCAGCGACGGTGGTTGGCTAATGGCTGTGGCAGTGGCTGAAGCAGCCGTCGGCCATCGCAACAATGCGCGTAGGCGCAGGGAAAGTGGTGCGGGAAAACAGAAGAGAAGAGAAGAAGAGATGAGAAGAAAGAGGAAGAAGAAAAAAAAAGAAGAAAGAAAGGAAAAGAGAAGAAGAAGCATGGCGCGCAGGAGCAGAGGCGAAGAAGAAGAAGAAGAAGAAGAAGAAGAAGAAAAGAAAAGGAAGAAAATATGGGAAAAATAAAGGAATTTTGGGATTATTTTGGCATGGAAAGTGATTAGGTACGTGGGTAAAAATTAGTAAAAGTGTTATATGATTAAATTATAAATTTTATGCAATTAGATTTAATTAATTTAAGCCATGGTTCTATTAAACGCAGCAAAACATTTTACTTCGCAACGAGAGCACAAAAGAAACAGGAATCAGCCGATTTCAGGCAAGCTCCTAACCCTTTCCTCGTGTTCTATAATTTTCGTAAAAATCTCCGTAGTTTTTCATATTTTATTTCCTCCCTCATCATGACTCAGTTCCATGCATTGATAATAATAATCCGCGTGGTAACCGCCTTATGACTTATATTTTATTAATGAGTTTATTGTTAATAGAATGAGTTAAGCAATGACGTCTTAGTGTCTTTCATTTCGACCGTCACAGAGTTTCGTATCGCTCCGCTTTCCTTGGGAATGATGCTGAACCCGTCGGGGTTAGGTTCTTAGGAAATGGATGTGATCAAGATTATGGGGTTATGTTAATAATTTAATATGAATGTGGAGATGGTTTCCTGGGTATGAGAAAAGATGAGAATGTGAATGACATAATGGTGTCTATGTTGTTATGAACAAAATGTGCAAAATGATAAGTATAAAGTATAAAAGTTTAGTGTTGCCTATATGTGTGTCTTAAGGGTATGGGGTACAAAGCCACTGACTGTCGACCGTGGGTCGTGGCAGTTGATGGCTGGATATATGGGCGTCAATCATTGACTGTTACAATAAGCGTTAGACGGGCCAGAAGAGCTGGTACTACCAGATTCACACCTTGGATTGTGCATATCATAATGTGTGTGCTATATAGGGCTTGAGTTGCATTTACTTGGGGACATGCTTTGTGTGTGATGGGAAGTGTGAGCATCTGCATGACCCGGTTAGTCTAAGAGCTAACCTGGGTTCTTCAGGTGAGCTGATGCATTTAGAAGCATATCGTATGTGTGAATTCTTATATGGGCGTAACATGGCTTGATGCTTGGTTTATGGGAGCCTTGTCATCACGTTTATGCTACAAAAGCCATTGCATTTCCTATTTGTTGCACTGCATGGTAAGAATGTGCAGTTTTAAGTGATGAGTATGGGTGGCGGCGTGGCCCATGGTAAGACCTTGGGAATGAGACCTACAACGGCGTGGCTCATGGTAAGACTTTGGGAGTGGGACCCATGGCGACGTGGCCCACGGTAAGATTTTGGAAGTAAGACCCACAGCGATGTGGCCCACGGTAAGACCCTGGGGTGAGACCTACGACAACAGAAGAGGCCAATTGTGGCGATAGGTTATGACTGACAGGAAAAGCATGTTATGAATGTCAGGAAAAGCCGACGAAGGTCAGGAAAATGCAGGTCTTTATGAATGATGGTATAGTAGCCTATGTTAGGCTGCGATAGGTTTGAATGTGGGACTTGGGTGCCAATGTATGTTTTCCAAGGACCATCTATGTGAAGTTTCTTATATGTTTATGCATCTAGAAATATGGCAGGTATTGGGCATGGCATGACATGAAGTTGCATTTGCATGAATTGCATGGGGTGTTATGGGAAGAGTCTTGTTTATACTCTATAGCCTTTCTTTTTAGAGCTTGCTGAGTCTTGTGACTCACGTTTGCTTTCCATTATTCTAGGTAAAAGAGCCCTAAGTTTGTAGGTACGCTAGGCAAAGTCGGGTCCAGATTATCGAGTCATGATAACAAGCGCAGAATCCTCTCGAGACTAGGTCATGGGTGTCGTTGTGCCTATGTTAAGATTAATGTTTATGTTTTTGAGATTGTCGTATGTTATGTCAGTCCAGGTGGGCCCAAGTGGTGAATGGTTATGTAAAAATGATTATGAGATGTTATATGATAAAAAGATTCTAATTTTAGTAAGGGTTATAGTTGTGTTGTTGTTCGGTATCATTTAAGTAGTGAATCTCTCACAAATTTTCTATGCGCACGAAGACTCCAAGAGACAGGTCGTTACAACTGAGGTGCGATCGTTGACGAAGAATAGATTTTGTTTGTTATTGATTGACGATATGGACATTCCTTTGCATGGAACACTAGCCTTTCCTATTGACAGATGAGCTATAGATAGGGCTGAGATGGACGTAGACAATAAAGGTAAGATACGTCATGTGTAAGACGAGAATTCTACACCAGCCATGCCATGGTACGCAAGTGACAGCTGAAATGAAGCCGACTGCTACCTATCTCATACACGCCATATGCAACTTCACTCGGTTTCAGTTCCACACTTCCAGTTAATTTGGCCCCTGCTGGTTTTAATTCTTCATCTCTTGTCGTCCCTCTGCCAGTACCTGCCGTGAATATATAGCTAGGTCGACGTACGTACTTGTATGATATCTTGCTTTGGCCTGCATTGTATGGCTTAATAGATTAATGTTTCCATTAATGGTTTACTATATAAGGGTCCTGAATTGTTAAGAAATGTGGTTTTTGGCTTCTCAATTATAATTTTGATATATTCTTTTATTCAAACATCATTTTTTGTCACCTATAAGTTCTTGGCGCTAGTCTTCATTAAAACTTGAATTAGACACTCGTTACAAGCATGTGAATCAAATGAAGAATTGATAGAAAAGCAAATTTTAGGTAATGTGAATTGAAACTTAAAAAAAAACCCTTAAAACTCTTAAACCCATGACTTTACCCCCTCCCCCTCCCCTCCAAGCCTGTCACCTATTTTGCTCCATTTTCCTTTGCAAACTTCTCACCAACGTTGACTATCCCTAGTTGCTATTGTCGCCCCAACTCAAAATCTAAATCCCATCCCCATTTCTTTCCCTCTAATATTCAAACACCAAAATCACTGGAATCACCCACTCACCTAGGTTGACCACCAAAACAACCACCATTACAATTAGGCACTCCATCTCAAACAATCAAAACCTTCGCAAAACACAACTACCATCACCACCACAACTAATTGCTTCATCTTAAATTACCAAAACTGCCTCAATCAGGCTCGGCTCAAGGCGTGGCCTATGCCTAGGGCCTCCAAGAAAGTGGGGCCCCAAAATTGATAATTAATTATTTTTTTAATTTTTAAGATATAAAATTACTAATTCTATTTTAAGATGGTTTTCTTTAAATTTATATTCTATTTATTTTGTTATTTTATTTGAAAGAGGAGGCCCTCAACTCTTCAAGTTTACAGATTATTTTTCAATATTAAATAATGTATAGTGAGATATCATTTAGATGAGAAGACCCCCAATTTTTTAAGTTTACAAATTATTTTTCAATGTTATGAAATGAATAATAAGATGTAAACTAATAATATAATAATAAAAAAAGGATAAGAAGTGGCATTAGTTTAGGTGGACAATTTGATAAAATGATTCTTTGAACGATGAAAATTTTGTTCAAAAAATCTGCATTGATCTGGATATTAAAAAAAAATAAAAGTAAATCAATGAATTTTTAATTTGCAAGACATGTCTATAAACTTTCACATTTTTTTTCTTATTAAATTTTTATGCTTTTATATATTTTTTTCTTATCTTTATTGTTAATTGAAAAAGATTTGTTTTTTAGATTTGAATACAAAAATTTAATTAGCAATTTTGTATTTCAAAAAATAAATAAAATAAAAATTAAATATTTTTAATATTTATTTATATTATTTAAAAACCACGAAATTAAGTCTTATCTAGGGCTACAAATGTTGTTAAAACGGCCTTGACCTCAACCACCACTACAACCAGCTTCTCCATCTATCTCTCTTTTTTAGCAAAGGTGATGTGATTAGGTATGCTAGATGAGTTAAGGTCCTTAAATGAGTCAATATCTTGATTTAATTTTTGTTCTTTAACTTTGATTTCTCTTTATTTTTATGAGGTTTAGTTCTCTTTCTATATATATATATATATATGTCACATTTTGTTACGGGTATTTTACGAACCACTTTGTATGGGCTAGAGACAGTCTAGAGGACCGACCCAATCTCCCGAGACCCAACCGGTCCAAGGCCGAGGTCATCAGAGCAAGGTTGCATGTCATCGAAACCCAATCTCAGACCGCAGAATTAAGTGAGCTCCCAACGATACTCTCAGCTCGCTAGCCGAACCACTCAGCTCGCATAACAAAAAGACCACAGAATAATTGGAGGCGATATTCACCTACCTTATTTGAGGCAAATCAAATTCCTAAAATTACGGCGTTCATTCTTGATAATTCGAAAATGATAAGGAAATGTCACTCACGGAGCATAATTCTTCTATATTTAGAATTCATTCAAATTATAAACACCCCACATTATAAATAGGGATAAAAAACTATTGTATAGGGATGATCAATAATATACTGTTACTTGACACATTCTATATTTATTCTCTCAATATGGACCAACAAATCATGATCGATCAATTTCGAACGTTAATACATTCTTATCATTGTCAAGGTTGTTGCTCCTTATGAATGAAGTTTGGTTTCCATTACTTCTTTATCCGGTTCTCAAAAATTAGCAAAATATGTAATTATGAATTTTTGTAATCTTTCTGTACTTTTTGTTGCATTTCCTATTTAATTGCATTTGTCTTGTAATCCATAATTTATTTATTTTTGCATTTTCTGAAAAGTAGATTTTGGTGTGGCGTGGTGGGTGGAGTTTTTGATGGGTGGTTTGTGGTTGTGGAGGAGTGGTTGGTGACGGTGGAGAGGGACGTCTAAGTGATTGGGTGACACTGGTGGTTGGAGTAAATAGGTGAATTTTGCTTTGGCAATGTCCAGTAATTGGTAAGGGCGAACGCAAATAGTGAGTTTACACTACAAGATAAAGATTTTTTTTTTATTTTTTTTTCTTTGAAAAATTGCGAGAAAGAGAGAAGATGTTGTATTAGTGATGGTGACTAGCATAAAGAAAAGAAGACGAAGAAGATGGCAAAAGTGTTGGGTGTACATGGTTTGATTATTGCAAATTAATTAATAAGTAGCTTTTCAATATTAATCAATAAGTAGCTCATCCATGGGGACTCGAGGTACCTCGTACTGCCTAGGGTCGGGGGTTCCTCAACCCCTCGACCAGGCGAGAGTCGAGGGTTCTGCAACTTTGATCAGTGACAAGGGTTCCTCGAACCCTCCATTGTTGCCGGGCGATGGGTTGACCCCCACCCACGATTGACCCATCGCCAAGAACCTTTAACCTTGTCAGAAAGCCAAAATAACATACACACCTACCTTGAAGTCTTCTACCTCCAACCTAGCCAAATGAGTGTAAGAGAAACGTGTAGAAGAAGGAATGTAAATTTAGAATATTTGGGCTGCAATGAGTAATTAATGGTGGTTGCATAGTATAAAAATGTAAATTAAGTAATTAATAGTGGCTGCATAGAGTAAAAATGTAAATTAAGTAAATCTGGGATTTGGCGAGTAATAATGTGGGTGGGAATAGAATTTCTCTATTTACATATATGCCCATAAAATATCCTCTCCAATTCAATCTCTCAAATTTTAAATTTTTAATTATTAAATTATAATATTATATATATCATACAATAAATTGACAATTTCTAGCCTTCCACTATCTCTCTTAAATTAATTTTTTATATTATATATATATTTATTCTAATATCATAATGTCAAATTAGAGTTTTAGGAAAGTCCTCCAAATTTCACTTTCCTTTCTTATCAATGGCCCCATCAATCCGTGCTTTCCCTCCCCCCATGCCCTTTCGTTGCTTATCAATGGCCCATCAATCCATCAATTTAATTTATTCTTTTGATAAAATAGTCTCTGTCCATACCACCCTAACTTAATTTGGTTTCTCTAGAATTTTTATACATTTTATTTAATAATTTAATAACTCTCCTTCTCTCTCTATATATATCACCTTATTATATTATAATTTATATATATATATATCTATTTACATACATATATAACATTGTCCTTAGAATTCTAGAGATTAGGTCTCCAATTAAGGTTTCCAGCGCATGATTACGCCTGCCAATTTCATTTCCCATTGTCTCTTTTGCTTAATTTTCTACCAGTATTATTGACTTTCGCGTACTATGACCCACACACACACACCAATATATATATATATATATATAATGTTTGAGATGGCAACACGTGGGAGCATCCTCCCCCTTTCCTTGCTTACACACAACATATTTATTAAATTATTATAATTAATATATGTTATTAATATAACTTATCATAATATATATATACGGCCACTTCACTTCAGAACTGTGTTCACTTTCCTTATTTTCTTATTTTATTATTTATTATACATCAATTATTATAATATTTTATTCAACTTAAACACTTGATGATAATTTAGATTTTTCAATTTCACAAATTTTCGATCACTGCCTCAATTAAAGATATAATAAATTTAATGTCCTGCATTAAATTCTTCAAAATTATAAATCTCTAATAAATTGTAGAAATACAAAACATTATTTTCTTCTCAAAGTATTAGACCGTTACAACTATGACAACATCTCACCACAACACTTAGATTGCCCATATAAATTGTTTTCATGGCCATTAACATCCCCAAACAACCTTGGGCTTGTAACTTAATTCCCTCTCATGGATGTAAAAGTTCAAGGATGGTTCGACTCTCCTAAGATGGACAACAATTATCCTCCCAGGTATAGCCATCTCCCGGCACCATCATCAACTATCAATCGCATCTGGAAGGAAACTATCTTAGATCCTGGAGTTCCAACCCTCTTAAAACATACAAATTATCTACATAAAGGCGCTCACCCCTGTCCAAGACCACGATTCAAATGACTACAAGCAAAGTTGCTTTTTCGCCATGGATGCAATATGCATTCCCCTGAACGACCACATTTTTTCTCAAAGGCACCATCCCATAACGCTTGGTGGATTCATTTACTAAGCCAATGCATGGCCCTTCCTTTTCATTGGATGTTTAGGTGTGGAAGTACGCATGAAGCTGAACTGCTTGAACAAAATCATCAGCCGCGGGTGTAGGTCAAATCGAACTGTGTCAACAAAAGGCACCTCCATGATGTCATGGAGTCGCCGAACTCCCTTTAAGAGATGTGCTTCTCCTGGAAGCTTCATAGAGATGACTTGCCCATGCGATCCTTACAAAGTAGTCCCGCATGTCCATTCTCGGGTGCAATGCAGAAGTGTCGAAACAAAAATCTCCAATTGAGGAAATAGGCACAGAGCTGAATCGCCTTAACAAAATCTAGTTGCAGAAGTAGACACTATACACTAAATTGTCAGAACAAAATGTTTGGCATTCTACTCACGGATATAGACCAGGTTGAGTTGCTAAAATAAAATTATGGTCTCTTCACGGCATTCTGGTTGTAAAGATAGGCGTCACACATCGAATTGCATTGAGTAAATCTTCTCGGGTATTATGTTACGAGTGTTGGGCAACCCAAATTGCAAAAACAAAATCGAGAAAGCCCTCACGGTATAAATCCCAAAGGTAAGCGTGGATACATACTTTATGCTTTCCTTTATATTATGAAAACTAACATCCTTTTGCAACTATCGACCACAATGGCTTGAAACCCCTGCAAAATGCAAGTAGTCGCGTTAAAAGTAAACTCCCCCTCGCCAAAAATGAGTCCCAAGAATCAAAGGGTCCAGAGTTCTTACCTCAATTAACAGGTGTTTGGCTTAGTCGACGCCCTCAAGAGCCTGCCTAAAGAACTTTTCTTCATCCCGAGGCAAGATGGTTGAAAAATCAACCTTACCCCTATCGCTGGATTAGTTACTAAATCCATATCCAATAATTCGGGGTAAGTACAAAAATTCTATTAATTAATTAAAACTTTTTATCAATCATCAGAAGTGTTTATTTTTAGGATTTAAAAATTAGAATTTAATAAAGATAATTTATGTAAAAATACATTATATTGATTAGACCTCATAAAAGATTGCCATTTCTTAGTAAATAAGAATTCCCATATTCTATGCAATGGATAGATAGACGGATAAAAACCCCTCAAATGGAATAGTGACAATTCTAGCTTTGCGTTTGGCCCACGTTTACGTTTTACCTCACGCGGCATCCTTTTTTCTTTTTTTGGCTTGTCCTCGTTGACATCTTTCGGGTAGTCATAAAATAATGTGTTTGACATTAGGGTCGTTGACTTTTTTAATAGGTCTTCACAATTATCGTCGTTTACTTGGACATATGTTCTTATTTTTTAATTTTAATTCTTGATTCTGATTTGTAAGTTATCGTGCTACAGCGAATATCATCTACTCAATTGATATCTAATAAATAATCATTGTAAATTCTCATCACTGGTATTAAAAATCATCGTCCCAAGAAATTAAATAGAATTGCTCATTTATATTAGTAATTAATCATATATATATATATGAGAAAAACTATTTATGAACAGAAATTTTATATGAAACCTTTTTACAGTATAATACAACCTATTATTTAGTAATCATATATATTGAAAACAAAAATCGTTTTAAAATGGTCTTAAATGTACAAATTAAAAATTGTTTTGGTAATTATATATATTTAATTTTACGTTAAAATTGTTTGGCATACCATTTTCAGTGCAGGGCAGCTAGCCGACGCTGTCCCCCGGTGATAGGCTGATAGCTCTCCACAGAAGCTGCCATGAAGTTGCCTAAGCAGCTTCCCCACACGCACACACAAAAACACACACGCATGCATAGATACATACATGTATGTCGCTGTGAACTGCTTATATATAATGTATATAAACACCACCCCTGCTCCCCAAAATAGAAAACCAAATCCCTCTCTCTCTCTCTCTCGCTCTCTCTCGTTGTTATTGACGGAGAGGGGGGGCAATTAAAATGATGAATCACAGTTACCGGCGGTATGTGATACCGGTGAGAGGATCCATCAAACGGCGTATGTTTGCTAGCATCGTTCGTTTTCTAGGTCTCGCTTACAGGGCACGGCCTCGGCGCCCTAGCTAAATGGTTCTTTCCAGCCAAGGTGACAACTGAAGCGAGACGGCTCATGAGGTTCACGAGTTCACTTGGCTTCATTGCCACCATGCCCGCCGCTATTAGTATTCCGTGATCGATGAATACGTTAACGTTGCCGCTGTGTCTGGTTTCCTAATCCCTGCTGTATGTATCGCTTGCTCTACCTATGTATTTCGGCGCCGTCCACGACTAGCCTTTTCCGGCGAGTCGGAATGGTTTTATCGGCGTTTTAGTCAGTTGGAGTCTCTGTGTTTGGGTTTTTCGTATAAATAATGTTCCTTTTATTTCGGCGGTTTTGTCGGCGTTTTAGTCAGTTGGAGTCTCTGTGTGGATTTTTTTCCTATAAATAATGTTCCTTTGATTTCAGATCAGACATATATGCGATGTTTAAGGTCAAATTTATATTTTTATTTTTTTAATGTAATTATTTAAATTTTTTGTTATTTTAATTATATTTCTTATATCTATTTTTGAATCAATTTAATTTTTATATTTTGATATTATTTTTGTGTGATAATTTAAATTTTTTATTATTTTAATTACATTTCTATACTAATATTTTTGAATCAATTTAATTTTTGTATTTTAACGTGTAAAAAAAAAAGTTAAATTGATTTATCTTATTTTATTTTATTTTTTTTATTAAGAGATTAAATTAATTTAAAAATATAAATATAAGTATATAATTAAAATAATAAAAAATTTAAAAAACCAAAAAAAATACAGAGACAAACGTATGAGATTGGCTCATATTTAATGGATGAGAGAGAGCAGGTTGTTACCACGATTTTAGCATTTTATGACTCATGGAAAGGTACGTCGATAAAAACGATATTAATATAGAATATAGAAGATGCTCCTGGCCCTACCCTGCAGGAATATCACGCGACGACTTCCAATCTTCTAATTAAATTCGATTATAAATTTACCATTGCAACGTCTTTTGACTCTTTAACAAAAGGGTAATTTTAATAATTACTTTAAAATTAATAATTAACGTCGTTTGCAAAATCAAGCACATTCAAGGGCGGAGACAGATAAATAAATTAAGTATCAATCAAAATTAAAAAGGAAACTCAAATCCAGAAGAGAAGAAGACAGATACAACTGAACATATGGTCATGATGATACAATAGATTAAGTAGAATCCCATGGCGTTGACTCTTATTTTAGCATTAATTAATTAGATGGTCGGAACAATGAAAGATCCATAAAGTACTCGCTTCTGACTCTCTCAACATGCATGATTAAGAAATTAGTGTTGAAATATTTATGAGTAGAAAACTAATTACTTTTTATTACTTATCATGCACGAGGAGTTTCATTTCATATGTACCCTCGCCGTCCATTAGGTAAAGTTAGAATTTAACATGAATCTGTCACGTTATTAAAAAAAAATAAAATCAGATTGATTGGATCCCTATTGATTCAGTAGGGTTAGTATCTTTCTACTGAAAAGCTAAGAAAGGTGGCTCACTTTGCAAGAAAGCTAGGATTCCCTGTTACGGCGGCTGATTCATAGTTTTTGTGCGGCCAACGGGCAAGAGACGTTATTGACGTCTCGGCAAATGACCAATAAAGTCAAATTCATTCGTTACAGAATTTTCAAGTGCTTGGTGGACGTGTATAATTATAGAGTTTTTTTTTTGGTGAATTTATAACAAAGCAAGGGGTGTACATGTAACATCATTTATTTTGGGTCCTTAAGACGTGGGATAACGTCATAAAGATTCATGTTAGTATATTTTTGTAAATATATTAAGACTAAAAGTAATGTGTTAATTATTACAAGAAAATAAAAATTAAAGTATAATAAATAAATATATATATTTAGAATGAGTTTCGTCTAATATACGGAAACTTCTAAGTGTCATGTTTCATACCTTAAATCCCTTTGGTTAGCCGCGAAACTGCCGTGAACTTGTCTTCTCTCTTCATGTCAACCGCCCAACGGGAATATATATTAATGATAGTTTAATGCTGGCGG
This sequence comes from Diospyros kaki, assembly GCA_036245055.1. NCBI lineage: Eukaryota > Viridiplantae > Streptophyta > Magnoliopsida > Ericales > Ebenaceae > Diospyros > Diospyros kaki. The sequence continues at coordinate 6,466,193 of BSEG01000006.1, read as the reverse complement.
CGGCGGCGCCGCCGCGGAGTGGAGTCAGATGGCTAGCTTTAGTAAGCTTGTTGCTGAAAACGAGATAAATCCCTCAAGCCCATTAGCCTATAATTAAGGTAGCAGGTTTTTGTTATTTTGGGAAATATGCATCAACGATTCGTCTTTAAATAAAGGATAAGTTTGGAGAGATTGAGTTGGTGACCGAAAGGAAAATTTTATTCACAGTTAGAATTTTATTTTTTGTAATTATTTTTTAATATTTTAAAAATATTTTTGAATAAAAATTTAATTTTACTTTTATTTTCAATACTCGACCACCTAACTGACATACTATTGTATTCCATCGATGAATCTCTATTCTTTCTCAAACTCAACTACCCACCTGACATTACATCATAAACAAATTTATTTTCTCTTCAAATGTCTCGTCCCTCTTATTTCATATTCACACCCACACTAATTCATTTTCACTTAAATCTATTTTCTCTAAAAATACGAGTGACTTAACCATTTTATGATCCATCATGGATTACTATACTAAAATGTTGACGGATAACTGGGAAGAGTTTGAGGAAGAACAAAACAACGATTCAAAAAAAAATATCACGCACAGGTAAACACACAATTTGTGTTTGTATTTTAACAATATTGTATTTATAATAGTGTTTATTTGTATGTGTATGTATTTGTAAGAATGAAGTTGCATAAAACCCTTCCCGAACCCCAACTAGCCTCCCTTTTCTCGAATGCTAGGATAGCCTTGCCGAACTTAGCATTCGGGAAGGCTAAGCTTCCCTAAAATCCAAAGTTCGGGGAAGCCTAGCCTTCCCGAATGCTGGAGTTCGGGAATGATAGCCTTCCTCGAACTCTAGAGTTTGGGGAATTTGGAATTCCCCAAACTCTACCCTGGAGTTCGAGAAACACCATGTTTCTCAAACTCCAGAGTTCGGGCAACATGATATTAAATAAAATTTATGAATAAATATGTATTTATTTTTTAAAAAAATTAAATTATTCAAGTCCAATACTTATATAAAAAAATTAAGTATAAAAAAATATGTTAATATAAAATATATTATATTAAAAAAATATGTTAATATAATTTCATAAAATATAAAATATAAAAAAATAAAAAATGTGTTCCCCGAACCCATGAGTTCGAGGAATTATGGATTTTCCAAACCCACAAGTTCTGGAAATCATAGTTACATAAAAAAAATTAAGTAAAAAATTATATATTTATTTTTTTAAAAAATTAAATTATTTGAATCCAATACTTAAATAAAAAATTAAGTATAAAAAAATATGTCAATATAATGTTAATATAAAATATGTTATATAAAAAATATGTCAATACAATTATATAAAATATAAAATATAAAAAAAATAAGAGACATGTTCCTCGAACCCTAGAGTTTGGGGAACTACAGATTTTTCGAACCCATGGGTTCGGAAAATCCATTATTAGATTAAAAAACTTAAGTAAAAAAATATGTATTTATTTGTATTAAAAATTAAATTATTCTAGTGCAATACTTAAATAAAAAATTAAGTATAAAAAAAATGTTAATTAGCACTATTTAATTAAAAATTAAGTTTTTTCAAATATTTGTATAAAAATAATAAAAAAAAATTAAAACCTCCGAACCCTAGGCATTGGTCATCTCCGAATTCCAGGGTTCGGAGGCATGCGCTGCCTTCGAATTCCAGGGTTCGAAGGCAGCACATGCCTCTTAACTCTAGAGTTCGGAGGCACCGCTTCTGACTGCTTACCTTCGATGGTAGTGACTTATCGAACCCAGGGTTTGGAGGCCTCAGCCACCACCTCCAAACCCAAGTAGCCGCCACCTTCGCTCATCCAATCTTTGTCTTTCTAACCTCCAAGTTCAAATCTTCCAACCCAAAAAATCAAAAAATATAAGTAAAAATTATCTCACCAAGCGCACAATAGAGAGACGCGGATGTAGGAAAGGTGATGGCGGCGAGTGCGACTGTAGGGAAGCGACGACGGCGCGTAGAGGTTGCAGAGAAGCACCAAATGCTGGAGGGAACGACGACGAGTCGCGATAGAGATGTATGGATATACGAGGGCAATTTTAGAATATAAGTTGTTGCAACAAGTAATAATTCTGAGTGTGAAAAGTAATTATTAAATTTATTTTAATTATGGCTACGAAGAGTAAAAAGCTAGCTACGAATAGAATTTTCCCTGATGCTGGCAGCGAGGCGAGGCGCGACGGTCGACGGTCGTGCAACCATGAGAGAAGAGAGAGAGGAGAGAGGCGAGGGCTGACAGTAGCATTCATTGAAAATTTATATTCTAGACGAGAGTATTTTAATCTTTTCAATCATATTCTATAAGTCTATGTGAAACTATTTGACTCTGTAGAACTCTTAAATAAAATTGTTATATTCAGCTAACAATTATTCTTATGTATACATGTTGGCCCAAATTGTGCAGTTCGGAATTAATTTTTCAATATTCTCACGTTTTTTGAGGGCCGACAAGATTCCAATCGATCTCAGGCTATCCAAAATATTGAGATGTATGGTTCCAAATACGCATCTCTCGCCCCAGTTGTTTATAATATCCAGTAATATTAATTACGTAAATATTATTTATATATTTAAATTTGATAGTTATAATAATATTTTATATTAATATCTTATATTCTATATTGTGTTAATATAAATGTAAAGAAAGATAAATAGTCCAAATAATATTTTTGTATTAACAAGTGTAAAAGTACAATAAATATGTTTTATTTTTTAATTTTAAAATGAGTTTTGCTAACACAGTACTCAATAAGTTATATTTTAATATTTTATTAAATGATAATAAATATATTGTATTTTAAAATATTTCAACTTATTTAAAGATTAAAAATTAAATACATTAAATATATTTTAACAAAAACAACGTGGTAAGTGCCGTATTTTTGGGAACTTATTAACATGACAGAAATTTTAGTTAAACATTTAAAGATGACATTTACTGTGATAATTTTGTATTAATATATTATAGTAACATAAATAAATAAATAATATGACAATATCACACTAAATATTAGACTTAAATATTAAGTTAAACACATTGAATGACAGAACTCAGAACTCTCACTACCGTTAGCATTATATTATTTGAGGAGTCGTGCTACACTGCCCGAAAAAAGTTGACATACAGATTTTTCGAAAAATGTTAAAGTTCGCCCACGCTGTGTGGGCAGGGTGGACTTCAATTGTGTGGATTTCATCATAAATGAAATCTGCCTAAATTTTATTTAAACGTGCATGCAGTATTTTTGAGGTGACGATATTTTTGACATTTAATATTTTTAGTCATCTCATACGTCACCTAATTTGGACAAAATAGAATAATTCTTATTTGAGTTAGTAAAAGTGAAAACAACAGTGCCAGCGGCATGCGTTTGGCCCACACACCCGCCTTTCGTGCAATCACCAAATAATGTCTCCATGGCTCTCTTAAACCAGTCTTAATCTAGGCAATATAACTTTAATGAGCGGGAAGCTAATTGACACACAGACCATTCGTTCTTAACACAATAAAATATTTTGTAAAGACCTTTTTTTTTTTTTTATCTCTAAGTTAGTCTTAAAAAAATATATATATATATATTTTTTTGTTAACGTACCATCACGAGTGCACCCTGCTATTCGGCCCCATTATTTTAGCAAGAGATGTAAATCAGGGAACTCAGTAGCCAATTCAATCTCTAACATTCCTCCGCAAACGTGAGAGTGGTGTGGTAGTTTTTTAATGTTCAGAGTCGTCCAAACTACTAAAGTTTCTCCTCTGACCAAGACTCGAATATGGAATCTAAGAGACTAAAGAGCAACACCTCAATTCATTCTTTTTTTTGCCAATTAATCTATGCTTGGGACTAAAAAAAAAAAAAAACTTTTTTTTTGGACAGATAACAAGGCCATCTCGGTGGAGCCATAAACAAAATCACCACTGTCCACTAACTTAGAGAGAGGAGATCCTGTGTACTATATCTATCTATATATATATATAATTGATAATTTTATAATTTAATGTAAAATTAATAAATTAGTAAAAATTTGTATTGTTATTTTCTCAAATATTTTACCTGAATTTGTACCCACTTGATGACATTTTCCTAATTCTCAAACGCTAAAAAATTAAATGAAAATATTCATTTTATTAGCAGAAGCTTCATATGAAATTAAGCTTCCGTATGGTACATTGTGGTTTATTAATATGTATGTGTTAAAAGCTATCTATTGGCTCCCTTGCCATAAGATGTAAATCATAAATCAAATAGCTCCTTTAGGAAAGAAATAAACGACAAATATCATGTTCATGAATCTCTAAACTTCATTTTTTCACATACTATAAAGAAATAAAAGGTATTTCTTTATAGAAAAGTATTCTGTTGTTCGTGAATACAGAAAAATGTTCTTGATTGTTTAACAAAGTAGCCTTTTCAACTTTCTCTGCCATATTTGACTTCATATGTAAAAGAGAAAAGTAAGTTGAAATGTAAAAGGCAGAAAGCAAAATAAAATGCAGAAAGTGCAGAGAGTTTCTTAATTTGTGTGAGGCGTTCTGCTATTTGTATTTCATCTTAAGTGAAATTGAAATGAAATGCAGAAAGTGCGGACGGTTTCTTAATTTGTGAGATTGACTTTTTTTCAATTTAAGGCCTTGTTTGGCTGGTCTATAATAAAAAAAAAATATTTTTTGGCCTTAAGTCTTGTTTGGCCCAATTGTTAAATAAAATTATTCTGAATTTTTTTGTGATAATTTAATTCAGAAAATATTTATTGTTATTAGTTAACAATAAAATAAAATAAATCTTATTATTATTTAATAATAAATACTTTATTGTGGCATTTAAATTATTAGTTAACAATAAGTGAATGTGTCAATAATATACATTTTGTTTTGTACAAAAGAATTTGTTTGTCAAATTCTTATTTTGTCATTTTTTTTAATTTATTTTTAGAATAACGACATGAGTGCAAGCTCCAAGAATCATCCGAACTACTGTCCAAATAGTGGAAATGAAAGGCAGTTAGATGATTATCGGATGATGGAAGGGCAAAACATACATGAGTATATCATTACTATGTGTAATATGATGCAAAAACTTAGGGTGCGTTCTCTTTGCTTTTTAATTTTTCAGTTTTGACTTTTGAATTCATTTTCAATTTTCTGTTTTGATAGTTTGTTTTTAAAAAATTGAAAACGTGTTCTTCTTGTCATTTTGAAAAACTATTTTTTAAAACAGAAAATTAGAAAACGCGTTCTCTTTAAAATTTTGAAAATATTTTTTTAATAATATTTTATTCAATAAATTTGATTATTAAGTAAATTATAAATATTTAATGTTAATATATTATTAAAAAATATATATACATTTTAAAGGTAATGAATTTTATAATATTTTTTTCAATTACAATAATAAAATATGAATAAATAAATAAATAAATATGTTTTGAGTTTTGAGTTTCTTTTGGATGAAAACACTCAAAACAACTTTTTATTGTTTTGAGTTTTCTTTGTAATTTTTTTTTTGTTTTCAAAAATGTATTTTCAAAAACAATAAAGAGAACGCGTTTTCATTATTTTAGAAAATTAAAAACTAAAAATGACTTGAAAACAGTAAAGGGAACGCAATCTTATATTTTCTGGCTATAGAGGGTTATGGACTAAAGAAGCATGGTATCAATCTTTACTTATCATGTTGTTGTCACATGACAAAGAATTAATAACAAGTATTTGGAAATATAATCATCTAAGTTTTTGTGGGATATTATATTTCTTCTTAAATGCATATAAAAGAAGAAAAATTGTAATTTGTAAAATTGACTGACCACCTTAAAAAAATAAATTAATTTTTTTGTGGTATAAATTTTTTATTTAATTATATTATTATGAATTTTAATTGATTTTTAAGTAAAATAATAAAATCACAATATAATATTATAGCTGTATAAAAATTTTTACAAATACTATCTATTATTAATAAATTCTAATACTTTTAAAAATTAAAATGTTTTTGTATATTAACATACTTTTGTTATACATGACTGAATAATTTTTAATTATTTTTATTTTTATGTATATTATCAATTAATTGTCTTATATCTGAATATTTATTTATAACAAAAACATATATTGAATATCAATATATTATGTTATTTTAATTCAATAAATTATGATTAAAAGTTTTTTAAACAAATAATAATTTAATTTGACAAACACCTTCTAAACCTTTTTTAGTGATATTTCCCGACGGACTCAAATAAGTTTTCACAAACAATGCTTATAAATTAACATGATATATAAATCTATAATAATTTTATTAAAAATTAACAATAATTATTGATAATGAATTAGTTTATTGTTAATTTCAAATATAATTATTATGAATTTGAATAGAATTATTATGAATTTTTATAAAATTATAATAAATTTATATGTTTTATGTTAAATTATGAAAATTATTTGTTAAACTTATTTATGAGTATAGTATTTTTTTATTTTAATGTTTTATTTAAAAAAGAAATAAAACAAAGAAAATAATTTTCATATTGATTCTTATGTACAAATGTGAGATTATTTAAAGGATTAAAGTTTTGTATAAAAAATATTTAGAATGTACAATTTTTTATGTTATTAAAGGAGCCGGTTTCCTTTTTTAAAAAAGAAAAGAAAATAGCCGGTTGACTCCATTTAAAAGATAATAAAATGTGCGGAGAAGGTCTCAAGGACTTAAAACACGTATCACTCTCACAGTAACCAGGAACGTTCTCCGAAGAAGCCGGCAAGTCTTAATACTCGAAGTAGACTCTATCGATTCCCTCCCTCTATATAGATACACACACACAATATTCCCGTCACCTGTGTTGTATGAAAGACATGGAGAGCTCTAAAGCAGGGACATTAGTATTGTCGGAGAGTAGTAGGAAAATGGTGAACAGTTGCACCAAAAGACGTATGTTTGTAGGCATTCGCCGTTTGGTGGGCATTGGTGGGTCTAGTTTACAAGCGCAGCCTGCGAATGCTCGCATGAAACGGTACAGAGAGAGAGAAAATTCTGAGGTATTTTTCATTTCCTCGCTATTCTAATAATATCATCAACGAGTTCTAATCTTCTACAGTTTTGATATAGGTTTTTGTCATATAATATATATATATATATATATCATTTTCTGTAACTTTACCGTTGGTTGCTAGCTATTTGACTAGGTGATATCATTTTTGTTGTTAGAAATATAAACAATAAATTTATTTAATTAAAAATATCATCGTCAAAACATCTAAATCTACAAAAAAGAAAATAATTAGAGGGCGCAGAGACGTCCCTACGCAAGTACTCCGATACTAAAATTAAACACTAAAGATGATAGAGGTTGTATTAAAATCAATATTAAAGATATAATTTTTCTGGAATGAATGTCTATTAATTTATAGAGGGACATGGAATAATCTTAAGTAATTCGCGATTAGAATTATTATAAATAATGTCTATTTTAACATTATGAAACCTGTTAAAATTATGACTCATATAGATAACGTCTATTTTTATTTTTTCTTACCTTGTAGGATTAGATAATGTCTATCTTGACTAGTCCTAATTCTAGTAAGATTAAGATTCTTACATTTTGGAATCAATTAAGATTAAAATTCTTATGGATGATATTTATCTTAATATTATAAAATCTTTTTAGAAATTAAATTCTTTATAGATGATTGTTATCATTTTTTTGAAATATTTGAATTAATTTTTAAATATTAAAATTATCTAATTTGCACATTATGCAAAACCTTTTGTACCTTTAGTCTAAAGAGTTATTTTGACCTTTTTAGCCTTTTTGATATTCTAATAGCCTTTTGCCCGTCACACAACAATTTTCAAAAACAAATTAAAGGTTAATTAATTGGAGGTTTGGATTTGCGCGTGAAGACTTTTGTTCATGGTCGGAGGAATACGAGGAATGGTGGATCGGATCGGATCACTTTTCTTAGTTAACGTTGGTTTGTTCTTTCATGGATTTATCATTTCGGCTTTTCCTTCCCTCCGCAGATTTCTCCATTTGATGGGTGGTTGGGCTCCTCCTCCTTCAAGGAATATTTTCTGGGTTGCTTTGGATAATACAAGTATACTGTGTTTTTGGGCTTTTTATGTGGAGGCCGATACAGCGCGGCCCAGAACTCTCTACTCGTCAGTCGTCACGCCTTCGTAGCTGAGAAAATGACATTATTACGTACTTGTGTATTTTATGGAAATCGTAATTGTATGTATAATTATGCTTTATATTGTTAACTATCTCCTCTGTGACGTGACAATAATCACCAATAAATCACATTATTTAAAAAACAAAATTGTACAGAATTTGTGTTTCTACCTAGTAACTTAATCTCAATATCAACTAGCGGGTTGCCCATGTTATGCATGTCTAAGTAAAAAATTATATTTTAAATACAATTTTATATTTAAAAAATGACGTGTTGGTGTGATTGCTCTTTAATTCTATTATGGTTTGAAGATCACAAGTTGATGTGAGGAGGTAATAATAATAATTATCTTCTGCTCTAAGGGCACATAATAATAATAAAAAAAAAAACCCTACTTCAAAATCAAGAGATTTAAACACCACATATATATATATTGTTGGCTTAATACAAGGATAAATATTAATTCAACAGTAAATATCCAAAAATGATTTAAATAAAAGAGAGTAAATAAAGTTACAAGTACAATTACCAAAGTGGCCTGGTAACAAGGTTTTATTCAACTAATCATAGGTTCGTATTAAAAAATAGTTTGATCCTAACAGTTTGTTTAGTCGATGCTGAGGTGATAAATAACTAAGAATTTGATGATGGACATTATTGGGATGTCCTCTCTTGCGGGGCTCTCTGTTGCTTAATTCCATAATTTTTGATAAAGAAGATAAATCTAAATCTAATCCACAGTGACTGCACAGATAATGAATTCGAATATGAGAAATTATGTCGTTCATCACTCTTTACTAACCATTGGAGCAACCCAAAAGACATTTATTATACTCTTATTATATTTTTATTGTGTCATTTTCAAGTATAATGATTAACTTAAATACCATATGATCTATTGGGGGATGACACCTTACGCTTTTTTTCTTTTTAACAAAAATAGTTAATTTAGAACACGTTCGAACTCAAAAACTACCAAGATAATTTTGAACTTGAGAAGAACCAAACAAAAATGAAAAACACATCGTGAGCAGAGAAATCATCAACCTTCTAACCCTTAGAATTACTCGAATAATGGTACTCAGAGCCGACCCTAGGCCAAGGCTATAGCCCGGAGTCCACAACTAAGGGGGTCCAAAAAAATTTTTTAAACCTATGTATATATGTGTATAAAAGATTAAAAAAAAAATTAACAAAAGAATATTCGAAGCATTAAACTCAAATATGTAGTTTTTATTTTTTAATGCAATATTTACAATGCGGGTACTCTTTTCCTTCGTTTGGAGTTTTGTCCCATTAAGTTTTCTTTAAATAAGGTTTTAATGAGGCCTCAAAGTATTTTTCCTTATCTTTTATAAATTCTTATAATTTTAATAAAATTAATTAGTTAATAATTTTTATTTTTTTTATTTAATTTATATAAAATGACACATTTGAAAAAATTTACCCTGAGCCTCAAAAAATCCAAGACAGACTCTGATGGTACAATGAATGTATATATTAATTTTTGAAACCATATATCTAAGTGGAGGCTTTACTTTTTTTTTTTGGATTACGCATCATCACTTACATCCCTCGCGAACCTATCCTTAGGTCATCATGAGAGAGGTAAATCAAGAGATATGCCAAAGTGATCAGAATTTAAGGTTACGTTCATTAACACTTACCAAAGACTACCCTCAAAAGAAATTACTTTTCTAAAAATCAATTCTATGTTAACAGTCTTTAACATAACTACATCTTTATAACCTCCTCTTTTATCAGTTGACTGTATCTCAAGGGCTAAGTGGAGGCTTTACTTGATCCATCGATTGAAGTGGATTGTTTGATGGACTCTCTAATGGAGAATGGTATTGTTGTAAAATATTTATTATTTCAAGCAGAATTCTACCGTACAGAGACTAATTGACTAACGCGAGAAGATCGTCATCGACAATTCCTTTGCCCTTGAGGAAAACAAAGCTAAAATTGTAAAAATATATATATTTATATTATTTATTTTTTATATTTTTTTAAAAGATTTTCTCTTTTTATTTATTGCTAAAACTTTAAATTTTTTTTTAAAAAAGTAATAAAATACGTATTTTTACTTTAATTTTAAAATAAATACTAAAAAAAGAAATAGATATAAAACCCCCTTTAGCCACCATATGAAACTGAAATCAGACTCCAAACGATGCTTAGTGTGTTGACTTAAAAACAAAAACACAAAGCTTCAGTCTCTGATCTTTATTTCTTTATTACATGATCGGCGGTATCTTTGTTTGTGTGCGGAATCCACACGGAAGGAAGGGAAAATCTAAGATCATATACATAAATAGAGAATTATTCTTATTGCTTTAATGGGCAAATGAACTAGAATTTATAAATGATGAGTTTCCAAAGAGTCAGGCATGACTAGGATGAAAAGGGGTTGTTGAATAATAGTATGTGTTTAATTAAAGAATTCAGATTACTTTCTTAATCAGCCCTAATTGATTGAATGGAGTCATAAACCTTAGAAAGGAATCCTACTTTAATTATAAAGAAATCATATTCTCAAATAGTGAGCTAATTAATGCTCAATCAATTCACAGTTTGATTTGTAGTTTGCAGAAAACTTAGGAGGGTTACTTCTTCCGTCATGGCCAGGGGCATCATCCTCCTGTTCTCTGTGGCGGGGCGAGTGACTTGAGACAATTACGATTTTACGAAGCTGCCGCGAAAAGCTGCGGTTCCTCTTCTTCTACCTACCCTCCCATGGATACCCACCCAAACTCTATACATACCCACCCAGATACACCCAATTGCAAGCCAAACCAAATCAACCCATCTCTCTTTCGGCAGATGGATTAATTCCGCCGATCAATCCACCCTGTTATATATCTTCCATACAGACACCCGCTTTCTGCAAGTACTCTTTCTAAAACACCATTCTTTTTCTCTCTCTTTGAGAGCTGCCGCTTATATGCTATTACTGCTCCCAAACTCTATATACACCCAATTGCAAGCCAAACCAAATCAACCCATCTCTCTTTCGGCAGATGGATTAATTCCGCCGATCAGTTCACCCTGTTATATATCTTCCATACAGACACCCGCTCTCTGCAAGTACTCTTTCTAAAACACCATTTTCTCTCTCTCTCTCTCTCTCTCTCTCTCTCTCTCTGAGATGCCGCTTTTATACTATTACTGCTCCCAAACTCTATATATACCCAATTGCAAGCCAAACCAAATCAACCCATCTCTCTTTCAGCGGATAGATTAATTCCGCCGATCAGTCCACCCTGTTATATATCTTCCATACAGACACCCGCTTTCTGCAAGTACTCTTTCTAAAACACCATTCCTTCTCTCTCTCTCTCTGAGAGCTGCCGCTTATATACTATTACTGCTCCCAAACTCTATATACACCCAATTGCGAGCCAAACCAAATCAACCCATCTCTCTTTCGGCGGATAGATTAATTCCGCCGATCAGTCCACCCTGTTATATATCTTCCATACAGACACCCACTCTCTGCAAGTACTCTTTCTAAAACACCATTCTTTCTCTCTCTCTCTGAGAGCTGCGCCGCTTATATACTATTACTGCTCCCAAACTCTATATATACCCAATTGCAAGCCAAACCAAATCAACCCATCTCACTTTGGTCTACTTTAATTCTGCCGATCCCTGTTATATATCTTCCATACAGACAACAGCTCTCTGAAAGTACTCTTTCTAAAACACCATACTCTCTCTCTCACTCTCTCTTGCAGGACTTGAGCCGAAAGCTAGGAGTCTGATTCCCAGAAATTAGGTTTAGCCGATCGAGATTGGTGGCAAAATGATGAACGGCTATGCTTCCGCCATACCTGTGAGGGGATGCATCAAACGGCGTATATTTGCTGATTTGCTTCGTCTTCTGTGTCTGGCTTACAAGAGAGGCATGCGTTTGCTTCATCGTACCTGCCATGGCGGTCGCTGAAATCGCTTGTGTCCCATGTATGTTAACCAGTTAACCAATCTACTTGGTTTACTTCCACTCTCCCTTATTTTCCCTTCTAGGTTTTCAACTTGGTAACTTTCACATTTTTGGGTTTGGTGTGTTGTTGCTGGTGGCCGCGGCTATACGGGGGTTTTGATTATCACAGGGAGAAGAAGAGGTTGCCAGCGGCCGGCTTTCCTGTGGTTTACTTTATTTTGGCAGGCATGTCACTGAAAAAGAAAAAAACAAAACACCGTACCCTTCAATTAATGAATGTATGTAGCAGCACTCTGTACTTATTTCGGGGATACATACATGGATACGCGTCATGTGCTGTTTCTTTTTTCTATAATTAGATTTTCAATTTTCTTATTTTCATGTGTCCCCAAAGGATCTGATCTGAGCTTAGCTATGACCAAATATGTATTTAATCGATTTTTCTATCATATTCAATAAAGGAAAAGAAATCTAATGGGATTCTTTTATGATTTCATCCCCATTGAAACGGCAATCCCCGTCAGTCTGAATCCGTATCTAAGTGATGGATCCGAGATATTATAATTAGTACATCCAAAGTTTCGATTATCCACTAATTAATTATGAGCATCAAATACTAATGACAAGATTCTTTCGCTTTAATCACCCCCCGCCCCTTCTCTCTCTCTCTCTCTCTCTCTCTCCAAGTATTTCGTATTGGACATGACCCACGGGAGTGAAGACAGGCTTTTACTCTGAAGGAAAGTAGAATTAAAGAGAGCCAATTTTATAAGAAAAGGAGGCTTTTTGTCATTCTCACAATAATTAGTTCTCTCTCTCTGCTACGGAATATTTTAATTTGCAGTAATCTAGTCAAGACTCTAGTGTCGGTTTCGTTGAAAAGCTACTTATTGATTAATATAGTATGAATAATTTTTGTGTATATTTATTTAAAATAATGATTAAATTTCAATAAATATAAAATATATTATTTTTGACTATGTGGTTTATTTTTTATTTTAAAAATAATTTTATTGATTAATAAAATATCCAAAATATGATCCATTCATTTTCAAAGTTAAATAATATATTTTATCTAAAAAATAATGTATGCTTACTTAAACTTAATCATCTAACTTTGATAATTTATTTAATATTCTAAATCTTATCATTCTAAATCTAGAATGATCGGTATAACAACATATCTAGCCGTTATCCCACTATGTGGGGTTGGCTACATGAATTCTAGACTTCTATGTGGGTTACATCCCAACAGATAGTTTGTCTAGAATTCATATTTGGATCCGACTAGGTTTTACACTGGCTGTCGGCTACCTAACGCAACCCTCCTCCTTTATCCGGGCTTGGAACCGACAGTGGATAATATCCCCTGGCGGAGTAATGATCTAGAATGATCGATATGATGAGACAAAATTAATAATTTGGTACAGACGATAACGACAAAGATAAGTCGATCTCTTTGTTATCCTTATACCACAAAAGTCATATCTCAAATCTAGATCAATGATAATACTATTTTATATTTTATATGTATATAAACTTGAATTTGATTTGATTTTTAATAGAGTCCTATTTGAAACCTCATCAATAGAATGGTGTTTCTAGCAAAAATCTACTGAAAACTCTATGCCTCCCTTTCTCTCATTTGAATCTAAATCTAGATTTGTTGTTCATTTCGAATTCAAATTTGGGTTTAAGATGATGTAAGACACTAAACTTAGATGAATTTATTGCACTCAAGCAAGGAACCGACTTGATTTGTTGGTGATACTAGTGATAAACCCAATGTATTTGGTGTCGATTCATTTTTTATCTTTTATTTTTTAATTTGAAGAGAAAGGAAAAAAAAATGAAAACTAAATTAGTTATCTTACTTTTTTATTTAATAACAAGAGTTGTTATTGCTATTTCTCGTAAAGAATTTTTTTTTTATAATAATAATTTTATTAAACTTCAATAGTGTTGTTTGCAACTTATCTTAATAAAATAATGTGTTCGACCGTTGGTGGTTTTATGCTCATATGTATGTTTCGATTTTATATTTTTGGTTTTTTAGGTGAATAAATAAAAGCTTTACATTTGTTCAATGATTATGTTTTCTGTTCAATTTTAGTTTTGAACATTTAACAGTACCCAAATGGGAGTTGTTAGAGGGACAGCTGAGGCAATTGTGGATGCAATATGTTTTTTTTTTTTAAAAAAAAAAAGAAGATAAGATAGCTTACTTGTAATTACTTTAATCAAATTATATGTTTATTTAAAGAGTTTGTACTCTTTTAAGGGAAACAGAGACCACCCAATTTCGAGCATCTTTAATGTTGGCCATCAAATTTAACTCTATTTTTGGTGTCAAATAATAGTTTACACCAAATTTTTTAATGTAAAATTTGTGTTCACTCCAAAGTGTTTAACACCAAATTAATGTAAAAAATATATTTAAAGAATATTTTATAAATAATTATTTAATCAATATTAATTTATTTATTTAACTTAGTTTAATATTATAAAAAATAATTAGTCTCATTTCATAAAAGAATTAATAATTACTCTCATAATTTTTTAAAATATTTTACAAAATATTATTCTAATTAATTTTCCAACTAATTTTTTAATTAGTTATTTTCACCTAACTTTTATCAAACTAATTGTTTATCCACCTAATTATTTATCCATCTCATTTTTTCAACTAATAATTTAAATCAAATAAGCTATTTTTCCCATAAATATTTTTTTCACTTAATATTTCAACTAATTTTTGTCACCTTCTTTTATCCACATATTAAGCACAGAAAGCATTTTATTTTGAAACCATGTTATTGTTTTTTTATTTTAATTTTTTTGTATTTTCATCATATATTTTTAATTTAAGTTAATGAAAATATTATTTTTTTATTATATTATTGAGTTTTTGCATTAAGAATATTTTCTTTCCATCAAGTAATTATTGAAATAAAAAACTTTCGTGTACATAAACAAAATTAATTCATTTTATATTAACATGATATTTATAAAATATATTCAATATTATACTTATTTTATAGATCTTAATAAAATATTTTTATTGGTATATATTTTTTATAATAATTTAATTTATATTTTAAATTATTAATCAAAATATATAAATATAAAAAAAGTAATAAAGGATATAAAGGGAATAATTTGTTTTGAAGTTATAGCAAGAAGGGTAAAATTGAAAATGAAATCAAAAGACAAATTTGGTGTTAAATAAAAAGCAAATTTTAACACCAAATTTGGGCTGGGTTCTAGAATTAGAATCTAGTCAAGCAGTTCGCTTCCAAGTAATTTCGTTGGGGTCACCAAATTGGTGTCTAGCGCCAATTCAAAATGCTGTCCAATGAATACCTTAATTTAGTGTTGGGCACAACACTAAATTTGAAGATTGAAAATAAAATTAAAAAACAAATTTGATATTGGAGTTTATGTCCAACACGAAATTAATGTATTCATTGGAGAAGATTTTTACGTCAAATTGATGCCAATTTTGTGCTCAATTGGAGATGGCACAACCCCAAAGAAATTACTTGGAAGCAGGGGCGGATGCAGGGGTGAGAGAGAGCCCAATTTTGTGCTCAATTGGAGATGGCACAACCCCAAAGAAATTACTTGGAAGCAGGGGCGGATGCAGGGGTGAGAGAGAGCCCAATTTTGTGCTCAATTGGAGATGGCACAACCCCAAAGAAATTACTCGGAGGCAGGGGCGGATGCATGGGTGAGAGCCAGGGCAGCTCACCATTAAAAATATTTTTTAAATATAAAAATTATTTTTAATATTTAAAAAATATTTTTTTAATATAAAAATTAATTTTTTAATATAAAAAATAATAAATTTTACTAATAATTCAGTCAAAAAAAATTTAGCCCATTCCCAAAATTTGTGATGTTTAATTTTATACCTCAAAAAAAAATTTTAGTCTCTCAATATATAAATTTCTAGATTCATCCCTGCTTAGAAGTGAATGTTCGACTACATTCTAATTCTAGAACCCAGCCAGCCCACCTCCGACCTCTATCTACCTAATTAGTTCAAAATTTTAATTCCAAACTGTCATTTGAACTTTTATTTTTTTAGCATTTAAATATATAATGTGTTAATATGAAAAATTAATAAAAGTGTAATATTATTTTCTATTTCATATCTTTTTAGTTTTGTTTTTTTCACAAAGTCCACGTAGATCAAAATATCTCTATCCTTCTCGTTTCTTGAAAGAAAAATACTATATTCATAAATAAATTTAATAAATAGTAATAAATCTATCAAAATTAACAATAATTTATAATAATTTTATCTAAAATTATTATTAACCTTATAAATTATATACGCCGAAATGTATATTGCTAGAGGGAAAAGAGGAATATTCCCTCCCTGCCTCTTCGCGCCACTCTTGCCCCTCTCTTTATATATATATATATATATATATATATATATTTTATTATGCATAATCTGCGAGTCTGAAGAAGCCAGGAGCAAAAGAAGTTAGAGTGGGGGGACAATGGTGAATTACAATTACAGGTTTGTGACACCGGTGGGTGAGTGGATCCATCAAACGACGCATGTTCGCCCGCAACCTCCGTTTCCTGGGTCTCGCCTGCCTGCGCTTGCTTGCTTCTTCCCCGCCGTGGCGACAAATGAAATGAAAGGTCAACACTCGCTGCTCATATATATATTTCAGTTGGTTAATCTCAGTACGATCGACTTTGCCCCCACCTGGTTTTCTTCCTGTCTGCTGTCTCTGTCAACTGTGTAGACGCTTGCGCTGTACTTTCCCGACCTCCTCTGTGCGTTCGCCAGCAGCTCGTCGGCCACTTGATGAAAAATAATGGCTTTGTCAATGGCGTCTGACTCAGTTCATGTCCGTACCAACGGTTGTTAAAAAAATGATCATTTCTCTTACACCCTGCCGGCGGGTTTAGGATTTTTTATTATTTCATTTCACCGCAATTGCTGGAATTTTAAAAGTATTTTAGGTACGAACAAAATAAATCTTTGTGAGCCCCTTTCTATCCAATCAGCTTATCTTTCTTTTGTGATGTCCTCAGATCACACTTGTTGATGGATAAAAATGTCAACATGGGTGATCAATCAACTAGTCACGCCTTTAAAATATTTTACTTTTATATATACATATAAATAAAGATATTTTATGCATTATTTTTTACAACCATTATAACAAATAGATGATAATCGTTATTTATCATTTAACAAATGAATGTACACCATTTGATTTGAGACAAAACGCTAATCACCCCTTGGGTAAATAATACATTTCCTAATTATTTACTAATAAGTCATAATGGCAATGGTATGTATTGTGTCATGACCTGAGCTTTAGTACAAAAAATAATAATTTTTACACCATACTATAATATGCATGAATTTCATGTCACTAGTGCAATCTATACAAAATTAATGGGCATTGTGATAATAACAACCCATTTGCAACCTACCCATGAAATTTGAATCAAAATAGATGGTGTATGCATAAATATTAGAATATAATAGGTCTAAGTGCAATAACCTGAAGTTTGGGACGCAAGTGTCACTTGACAAAATTTAATCTTTTCATAAAATTACGCCCATGTCCTTGTCTTCTATGATGCAACTCCTTTCCACCAGCAAGCCTTCCAGCCACTTGCAATCATAGCGAGAGCTATTGCCAACCATCATACCCTTCTATTCTTGTTAGAATATTGTACTTTGGTGTTGCTTCATCATATTACGCATTTCTATCCACCAAAGCTCACCAATATTTATCTTTTTCTCACTCTCTCACTTGTCTACTCTTATTGGAATACTCAAATACGAGTATAGACATCCTTTTTTATAGCTAAAGTTCTTCTTCAAGCTACATAATTTAAGGTAATTCAAGTTGATTTATGCCTAAAAAGTAAATCTCTTGATCTTTCAAAGTCACTCCGTTACTTGATTGTCTCTCAATCAATCTCTCATTGCAATATTGGAAATTGAACCTATTTTGATAGATTGTTAGTTGATTTCATGTCAATCACCCAATTCTATTATCATTCTTATTTATTATTTTATTTTTGTATCTTTTCCGTTAATAGTCGACATGTGTACTAAAGGTACCTTTTTTGCCCTTATACCCCCCCTATATAAGGCTCATCAAACAATTTGATATGTTTCGAATTCATTTATCTAGAATTTGAGTTTAAAGTTGTCTACTTAAACTACTCATCGTGTCTTAAGAGTTATTTATGCAATCTTTTGAACTTAGATTATTTTGGATCCAGTTATCAATATTGGAATTTGAAGCCACTTGTGTTCTCAAATATGTCTCTTTTGAACCTATTTTCTAGTTCATTTTAATTTGGATCAATTTAGGTTTCAGGCCTATCCAAAGTATGCTCACTGACCAACCCAACACATGTTTCAACTAACTATAGACTTGAATATATTTTAATTCATTTGATAATTTTAACGAAATTGAGCCCCATGGTTTTGTCCTTATGTCATCTATGAAGTTCAATATTCCTAATTTGATCGAATTTTGTGCTCCAATTTACCTCCATAGTTTAGTAAAATCAACCCATTTTAAATTTTTTTAACAAATTATTCTTGGACGCTATTTCTTCCCAAGTTCTCATGAAGTCCTTTTAGATACCTCTTGAGATCCAATAATTTTCCAAATTATAGTTAAGCCCCCATGTCCATCTAATTTCAAGTAATTCAATCAATAAATTTTAATACCCAAAAATGTCTACATCTTTTAGGTATTACGCAGAGTTAGCAGTGGTAGAATTTTCAAACTAATTGACTCATGTTATCTTGACTAGTTGTCTGTTGGTCCGATCTAGAAGGCCATGCTGGCGAGCCTAGACGACAAATCCACTTAAAATTTTTTTATGTTTAATTTTATTTTTTAATTTTCTTCCTAAACAATTCGTTTCTTTAAATTGCCAAATATGAATGCTGCCTTTAAGAGAAAGGGAGACAAAGGGAAAAGAGAAAAAGCAAAGGTTGTCAATATCGTTCTGTTTCGATCGAAATGGCCAAGACGTTTCGGTTTTTCATAAAAAAACAAACAGGAGGGTTTTGTTTTGTACTGATCAATTTCTCAGTCATTTCGAGCTATAGTGGCCAAAATGCCCATTTCAACCGAAATGATGAGATTGGTTGGGATTTGGGCTGGGGTCCACAGTGATAAGGGTGTAAAAGTCTCTCAAAAATGAGGTCTGTCGTGGTTATATTTTGATTGTACCCACTTACAAAAACAATACATATATATATATATACATTTATGTTTAAAATTTTTAAAACTTTTGTCATGGTAAATTGGATGTTTAAAATTTTTGTTAATTTTTTTAATAAAAATTTTTGTTATTTAATTTTTAAAAAATTAAACTTTTGTAACTATATATATATATATATGTGTGAGTTTGAGATTAATGAATTGTAAGGCACAAGATATAATAAGAATAGATAAATAATATACAAGATAATTTATAGTGGTTCGATATCTCCACATACCTACTCTACTTTCTCAAGATCTCAACCACCCTTGAGGTTCCACTAATCTCATCAAGATTTCCATACTAGCTCACCTTAAAAACTAGATACACTCTTAGAGTGTGTTTGATTGCACATATTTTCTATGAAAAATGTGTAATCATTACACATTAAGTAATCAAACACTTTTAATTTTTTTATGGAAAAATATGTAAAGTACAAGTATTTAAAGTTTTTTTCCATGAAATTCATTTTCCAATAGGGTAAGATGGTTTTTGTTTTCTATTCAATATTACCTAAAATTAAATTCTAGGTAATAATTACCTAAAAAACAAAAACTACTTCACTTCCTTAGAAAATGAATTCCATAGAAAGAACTTTTAAATGCTTGTACCATATATATTTTTCTATAGAAAAATTAAAAGTGTTTGATTGTTTCTATAGAAAATATGTGTAATAATTACACATTTTATAAGGTAAATATGTGCAATCAAACACACTCTTAGATTATAACGGATTCTAGAAAAACACCACCAAGGTTTTATCCTTAACTTATCTTAGAAAGTAGATATACACATAAATTAGAATGGGTTCTAAACAACCATTACACTAAGGTTTCCACCCTATCTTATCTTGAAAACTAAATTCACCTATATTTTAATGATTTTAGAAAACTTATACAATCCACAACGATATTTTAAATATTTACAAATAATTTGTTCACACTTGGACACAAATAAATAAGCAATTAAACACAAAATATACAAGGCAATAATATTTAAATAAATAAACGGTAATCTTGATTTGAATTGAGAAAATTAGATTCGGTTTTGCAATCTTTTTTTCTCCTCTTGCCTTGTGGCTCTTTGGTGGATATGCAATAATGCTTCGTAGGGCTGGCAATTTTTGACACGACTCGATTACACAACACGAAATGATACGGAGTTAAGTAGGTTAGGATTGGGACTAATTGAGTTCAGGTCGTAAACGGGTCAATACGGTTATTTTCGTGTCTTAGGCGGGTCAACTCGTCTAACCCATTTAGATACGTAATGGTCCATTTAATTAAACGGGTTGACTCGAACACGTTAACACAATGATATACGAAATTAGATATTTCTAAGAAAAGCACTCATTCAACTCAATGCTCTAATTTTTTCACTGTTAATTAGATTGTGTAATATTTAATTTAAAATATTTTATTTTATTGTTGGATGATTGTATTTTATTTTATTATTAGGATGATTGTATTTTATTTTCATCTTGGATGACTGTATTTTATTTTGTATGTTAGATGACTTTTATTTTGTGTTAATTGTTGAGGATATTCCTATTTTAACAAGTTAAACGTGTTTTATTCGTGTTAATAGATTTTTATTCATGTTAACTTGTCGTGCTGTGTCTGTTTAATAAATAGGTTATCGTGTCATGTCGTGTGTGATCTGTTTAACTTGTTTGTTAAATGGGTTACGCGTGTCGTGTCGTATAACTCGTTTAATAAACATATTCGTGTTAGGGTTGAGGGTTTTGAAACGATTAGTTAATCATGTCATGTTCGTATTTGTCATAATCATGTTATACATGCGTTTTGATACGACACGATTATGACCCGCCAACCCATTTTGCCACCCCTAATACTTCATTAGTTTTAGATTGTTTGGATGTTTTGCTTGAGAGTGTTTGGAAGTTTTCGGGTACTTTGAATATGCAATTTGAACAATTGGGTATCTCAAAAATGAATTTGAAGGGTATTTATAGGAATTCTAGAAAATACTGTTTAAAATGGTCGAATTTACTGTTCACAGCGGTCAAAATACTATAGCAACAGTGAAAAAATTGATTTTTAGTCCAAATTTTGAGAAAAAATATTTGTATGAATTTATTTACTTGAAAAATAATTTTAATGTAAAATATTAATTTTGATAATACATAAATTATGCCAAAATATTTTATAAATTAAAAAAAATAATTAGGTATAAAATATCAATTTTGTAAATCGTCAAAACTTAAATTGAAAAATAAATAGAGCAAGTTGGCTCAATAGTAAGGCCTCCCTCAAGCTGATAGTCATGGTGTTCAAGTCTAATGTGATGAAGAATCGCATGGAACTGATCATTGCCAAGGCCTTTCGTGAAGATATCAGCAAGTTGTTGTTGTGAAGTTACATAAGTGAATGAGATTAACTTTTCTTCGTATTTCTTGCGAATAAAGTGGCAATCGATCTCGATGTACTTGGTTCGTTCATGAAAAACAAGGTTAGTTACAATGTGTATAGCAGACTTATTGTCATAGAATAAGCAAATCGGCTTAGGCACATTGACAAATATGTCTTTGAGAATGGAGATTAGTCAAACTAGTTCTTTGGTTGTCTTTGTCATGGAACGATATTTAGCTTCGGTGGAAGATAGAGTAATAGTTGATTGTTTCTTTGATCGCCAAGTGAGAGGCACATTCCCTAAGAATGTGATGAATATGGTGATTGACTTCTGAGTAGTTGGACATGTTTCCTAATCTACATCACAAAATGCTTTAAGGTGAGTTCATTATTTTTCAGATAAAAAAATCCCATTACGTGGAGCATTTTGTAGATATCTAGTCACACAAGGAGCCATTTCCATGTGTGGCTTTCTTGGCGTTTGGAGAAATTGGCTTAACAGGTTTATTGCATACGCTAAGTCAGGCCTCGTTAGAGTTAGGTAAAGAAGTCTTCTTATCAACCTGTGATAATCAGCTTCATTGGTTAGAGGTTCTTCATCCTCTGTTGAAAGCTTGTGTTGCTGAGGGATTGGTGTCTCTGCTTTTGTAACACCCCACTTTCCCAGACATGTTATAACTTAGAAATTTTTGGTATATATTTTTTTTTCTAGTAAAAAAAATTATCATAATACAAACTCCCAAAATTTTTCATCTACCTATCTAGCATGAAAAAAATCATCATACATCATATACGCTAGACTAGGTATTTCATCATTAGTGGAAGTAAGAATTGAACTTAACATTAACATTTATCATAAATCAGATCATATATCATTGACTTTCAAAACGTTCAAAATTTCAAATAATAGAAACTTAAATACATAAATTTCATAATCATAAAATATTATACACCTATTAAGTGCTGTCACATGCCTCTTCCGTGCTTGCTTCTGCCACATCTTTTGGAACGTTCGAATATTTCAGGGGCAAAGCCCAGGTTAGATGATGAATCATCTAAGTAAAGATACATCATTCATATCTCATGCATGTATGCAAATGAAAAATGTCATCATTCTTTTCATTTGAGTCGATCACACCCAACTGTTACTCTCCATTTTTACGACTTCTTTACCAGGCCGAGATGTATAGGGGCACCCTTGGTAGAGCAGCAATGTCAATCCCTAATCTCAAATCTATGCGATGCATGACCAATAATATCACCGTGTACATATGCGTATTTCATCATCAATATATGTGAATGCACTCTACATGATATATAACATAACAAGGCATATCAACATGATAAAACTATTTACGTAAAAATCAGGTTTAAGGTCGAACCACTTACAAGTCATAATTATTTGCATGAAACTAAATCCAGCTTTGGTAGAACCACTCACCTTTAAAGTAATTTATCACCGAAACCTCGAAATGTGCGTTGACCTTGATTAACATGCCAAGACCTGAAATCTCACTCTTGACCAAATCTTGATGCCTCAACGATCCTTGGTCATCATATTTATTCTAGAATTTTAATATCTTATTTTTTTCAAATTTCTCATAATTTTTCTCTAATTTTTCTCCTTGATAAATCCAAAATAAATATTTCTCAAATATTTCTCCACAACAAATCATAAAATATTTTTCTAAAAATAATAAAAAATTTGAAAATTACCTATGCCCCATGCGTCTGCACGTGCCCTACGCATGATCTGAGAGTAAGGTTGGCGCATGTTCTTCACGCGTCAGTCGTCTTCAACCTCTTGTCGATTATCGGGGATGCCTCGATGATCGATTTTCTTGCACCACTTGAAAGCCTTCTTCAAAACAGTTTTGATGGTACCCACATTGGCTTGAAAACACCATCGAAGGTGCCCCAAATCAACTAAAATCAGTCCAACTCTGGCAACTTTCTCGAATTTCCAGCTAAGCTCAAAACCCCTTAAAACCTACATGAATCCTCACGAAATCTTCCAGAAATATCTCTCATTCACTCAAGAGCAAAAGCCCCGTATCCACGACCTCCAATTCTCTCTCAAACATGCATGATTTGAAGTTTAATTTTCGATGCATTCGATCACCTCAAACCCTCTATTTATACTCGATTTTTGGAACCAAAACGAGCCATGCTTAGTCAAATCAAAGTCTTAAATTCTTAATATGACCTTAGATAGTCTCAAATCGAGTTGATTTGCCCCGAACACCCTTCCCTGAATTTTCGGTAACCCTTAGCCATACCTTACCTTACTGACATAAAATCACGGCCATACTTGACCATTTCTCAATCATGTTCAAAATAGAGCACGAAATGATAACTCCGATATTTAAAAATCTCTCCAAAAATTTTGTTAAGGATGGACATGATGTACCGGACTCTTAATCCTAATTGAGCTCGGAATACTAAAGATACTTAACATGAACCTCTATACTCCTTTACAAATGGATGACCTCTCATTCTAAAAAATGTATGTTTTCAATTCTGTTTTCAGTATTGCATTCAAACTTTAGTAAATTCAAATGTCTGATTTAAGTATCAAAATTTTCATATTGGGACTACCTTACACTTTCTGGTCGTTCTATTTCTTACATATTCTGAGTGGTTAAAGATGATATTCCCAGTAAATAAATTTATTAGTGTATTTGAGCGAGAACAACTTCTTTTATTAAAATAAATTATTTACTTATGTTTCTACATATGTTTTATATGGAAAAAATCCTAGCACACCATATTCAAATACATAATAGAATTCTTTAACTCTTAAGCAATAAGAAAATTTTAGTCAAATTAAGAAGGAACAAGGTTATACCTTCCAAAGATTATTTTTTTTAAATGTAAAAATACATAAATATATAGATTTCTTTTTTATTTTTTATACGGATCTTAATTTAAGAGCATAAAAGACAAAAAGGAAGGGAAGGAATGACGAGCCGGGGCAATACTTGAGATCGAGTGAGCCCACCGGCCTTGACGGGGCAATACTACTTGCCATCGAGTGAGCCCACGTGTCCTACAAGCAACAAGCTATGATTCACTAGTTGCAACGTGTGAAAGGACGGAAATGCCGTCCATATTATTGGTAATAATAAATTAACACCATGCCGTTCTCCCTCGAAAACATGAAAAATACTACTTCCACAATTTAGGGGACAAATTCGGTGACAATTAAATTTATTGTGATATTTTGATATTATGATAAATTCAATTTAAAATTTTAAATACTCGTTCAAAATTTTATTTCTTCCTCATATTTTCTCTCCCTCACCGTATTCAAAATTTTAAATTGAATTTATCACTATCGTAATAAATTTAGTTGTCCGCCGAATTGTGAGTAGCATTTTCTCATACGCCAAAGGACGTGACGCGACAGTCAGCACCGAAACAAATGAGTCCACGTGCCCCCCGCCGACGGCTACACCCGGATCCGTGGCCATTTCTTGTGGAAGTCGAAGGACGCAAATGCCCGTCCACGTGTCTATAAATCTACTCTGCTGCCATCTGTCTCTTGAAACTTAAGAATATTCTCTCTCAAGTCGAGCCCTTGTATGAGTTTCGTTCGGCCTCCCCCTCTTCTCTCCAAAACCAAACCCTAATTGAAATCCAGAAGGAAGAAAGAAAGAAAGCATTAATGGAGGTCGCAGCTTCAGATAAACTTGCCAAATCTTCGAAAGATAGCTTCATCATCATGAAAACCAGAAGGACCAATTACAACCGGCGCGTCTTTGTGACTCCCGTCACCGTCAGAGGAGCCGTCAAGCGCCGGATCGTCGCAGCCTGGCTCCGTCAGTTGAAGCTGGCGTACAAAACCGCAACAAATAGATTTAACTCCAAATAGTCGTGGTTATTGTCATATACTCTGCTGCTGGGCTGCTGGCTTCTTCCTCTTCCTCATCCTCATGCTCCATTTATCTTAATCTCTGGTTATTGAATCTGTGGCTATATATTAGTCATCGTATATTATAATAATAGTTTCTATATTATAATTAGCGTTACCCAATAATTTAATCAAAAATATTATAAGGTAGATTTCTTTTTCTATATATGAAATATCTATATATATATATATATATGTCATCAAAATAATATAACAGTCATATTTTCAAAACAGTAAATAACTTTTTCCTGTAAATAAATAGAAATATAACATAATATATATTTTTAAAATACATTAATTTTTTTATATATGATTAATCTTGATAGAAAGCCAACATGCAGTGAATAAGTGATCATAAATTTTGATTTCAGTCATCAATTGTCTGAAAATGAAAACATTATAAATCACTAAATCCCACTTTCCCTAAAGATATTATTGGTTCATGTCTTAAGCTAATTATGTTCTCCATCCGCCGTATATATATAAATTTGTTTTAGCATTTAACTTAAAAAAAAAAAAAAGAACAGCCTGCAGCTTACAGATGACCTCAAAAGCCAGGCCTGATAAGAAAATCAAAAAGACGTACGGATAAACACCATCAGAAGAATTAATTATTGTTGTGCCTCTAAAACAGTTTTAACTATTGTTGTTTGTGATACCAAACTCTCAAGGCTGTGATGATCTTGTGGGCCACTATTGTGTGGATATAACTCAATTTTGTAAGTCACCAAATAAGAGAGGTGCCCAAAAGGCCTTTGAGGAGGCAGGGCCAATTTTGGCCCAGCAGCTCAGGCCCACGATGAAGCCCAGCTCGACCAGCCCCTCCCAGGTATATAATACGCGTTTCTCATTTGTGACCTATTTTCTTTTCTGGCCGTTTGCGACTCCGTCCAAACCCTAGCTTATCCTCTCCTCCTATCTCGCCATTCCTATCTTCTCCGAAACCCTGGTTCCTTTATCCTCCTTTGACGGATTTTTTGCTGGTTTCGGTTTTATCTCTTGATGGCTATAAAACCTGTGTGGTTTCGATGGGTCGGGGGTGCGAAAACTAAGAGAAACCTAGCTGATCTCGTTTGGTCTTTGTGTAAACCATCTCTGTGTGATCTTCTTGCTGTGTGCTGGTACCGAGCTGGGCCGATTGGATTTCGGATTTGGGAGAGCTTCTCGTTGGTTCGCTGTAGGTGACGATAAACAGATCTGAGCCTTGAATAAAGCAGTAACCTTTCGTTTATATTTTTCAGGGAAGTTTATACTTTCTGTTCTTGGTTTTTTGTTGCTATCACTTGTGATTCGATTTGTTCGCTACTAACAGAAAGCGTTTTGGCTTTGTGCGAGATTATAAGTTCCCAACAAACTGGTATCAGAGCAAGGTTTGGAGACTAAGAGATCATCGATCTCTTGGTTGCGTTCGAATCTAGGGAAGGTTCACAAAACCCTAACCCGATTCGAAAATCCTACTCGATCTCTCCACTCCGGTTGTTCTAAGGCGCGTGAGACCCTTCGTCGGCTTCCCGACGTTGAGGTGAGTCTCGGCGACCGGCTTGCGTAGCTCGAGCCAACCGGCGGCCGACGGCGCGTGCAGCTCCGGTGACGATGCGTGGCAGCACCAACGGCCATGCGAGGCTTTTCGACTATCAGCCCAACCTCAGTGGTTTGTTTCTCTTAATTTACTGACGGTTAATCCGGTCAGTTTGGTAAGACTCTTCTAACCCTATTTTTGTTTCAGCAAGTAGCAGACCATCGTGTGGCGATGGTCACTAGGATTGGGGGTTATCCTGTGGTGGTAACCATTACGTGCTGCTAGATATAGGATTATCTACTTTGCTAATTTCTTTGTGAACTTGCTGATTTTGGAATTGTGATTTCTTTGTGAACTTGCTGATTTTGGAATTGTGTAATTTGCTATTTCCTGACTGTTTAGTTGTTGATTCTGAAAAATCTATCTGTTGCATTACTTGTTTTGCTCTGTGCATCTAATGGCAACACAACATTTTGAACTAGGTGTTTTTAATGGTAAAGGTGATTTTTCAATATGGCAACAAAAAATGAGAGGAATTTTAGTACAACAGAAAGTTTCAAAAGCTATAATCGGTTTTGCTAAACCTAGTACATCTACAGAAGGAAAAGAAATTGAAATTTCTGATATAACTGAAGAACAAAAGGAAATGGATGAATTAGCATACACTTTCATAATTTTACATCTCTCATATTCTGTTTTGAGAAAGGTAGGGAAATTAAACACAACTAAAGAATTGTGGGAAAAGCTTGAGTCTCTATATCTTGTGAAGTCTACTCCTAATAAACTCTACTTACTTGAACGATTTTTTAGTTTCAAAATTGAATCCTCTAAGGACTTAGATGAAAATCTAGATGTTTTCAATAAATTGGTTCAAGATATAACAAATTGTGGTGAAACAGTATCTGAAGAGTACCAAGCCGTTATTTTATTGAATTCCATACCTGAAACTTATAGAGAAGTTAAAAGTGCAATAAAATATGGTAGAGATACATTCACTACAAGAGTTTTCACTTTTTCCGGCGGTGAAAAAACTGCCGGAAAAAGTTAGAAAACCGCCGGTAAAAATTTTACCGGCGGTAATTGTAACCGCCGGAAATACCGCCGTCGGAAAAGGTTCCCGGCGGTTGAAAACCGTCGGAAAAAATTAATTACCGGCGGTTTATCAAAACCGCCGGTAAAAATAATCATTCCCGGCAATTTATAAGAACTGCCGGCAAAATATACCTTTGCCGGCGGTTTCAAAACCGCCGGCAAAGTTTTTACCGACGGTTTTTAAACCGCCGGCAAAGGTATAATTTTGCCGGCAGTTTTAAAACCGCCGGCAATCAATAAAACCCATCCTCCAGCAAGACACTATGATGCAGAAGTCTAATTTCAATTATCAAAAATTTCATCCCTGTTAGCTTGCCATGTATAATGATTCTTAATCGTTATTGTTGGATGATTGATAAAGCATAAATGGTTAAAATATGTACCAGAGAAAGGGCATTTGCAAGATATATAGGTGGCACCACTGATATATATTGTGGGAGAGAATGGATTTGGAACTTACCAAGACAAAAGATAGAAAGATGAAGGTGAACACAGTCTCACTGATGTAAGCATTGTCTTGCCCAAGTTCCTTTATTCACAGAAGTCCAAAATATAAGATGTGCGCATTATATAAAGAAAGCCCAAAAGAAAAAGAAACTATAGAAAAGACACATACAGG
Source organism: Diospyros kaki (assembly GCA_036245055.1). NCBI lineage: Eukaryota > Viridiplantae > Streptophyta > Magnoliopsida > Ericales > Ebenaceae > Diospyros > Diospyros kaki. Next base: position 6,437,251 of record BSEG01000006.1, on the reverse strand, counting down.
AAGGAGAAAGAAGCCAACATCCTGAAGAGTTGGTCCAGGCCGATGCAGATAATGGACTCCTCGAGCAGCCAAACCATGGATGTACTGAAGAAATAAGAGAAGTTTATTTCACATCTTAGGCATCTCAAACAATATATACCAGGGAAAACAAAGAAAACAGAAACATAAATAAAAATATTAATTATGTCTATGAAAACAAGTTGAGTAGCACTTTTAAATTTCAGCAGAAAAAAAGAAAAAATAAATCAAGCTTCCCTGTTCGAATGCTTGGGAATAGTAAAAGGAAAAATACAATGGCCAAAAGAGTCGCGGATTTTGAACTAAACCAAAGTCATATTGCATCATTGCCCAGGATACTAAATTTCTTTAAAATAAAAAGAAAAAAAACGTGGAGTCGAGATTTAAATCGAACACAAAAAGTTTGAACAGATTATCAGCTACTGAATTGATCAAATAATCCAAGAGAAACCAATAAAAAGGAAAACACAAGGCAATCCCATAACCTAGCCCTATAAGATTTGAATTCGAAGAAGAAGAAACCAAAACAAGAACACCGCATCTAGCAAAACCAAAAAGAAAAAAGAAAAGAAAAGAGCACCGCAGCTTTCAAAAGAAACAGTCAGTAGAGAAAAAAGAATCAGACGCTTGAAAAACAAAAGAGCTATTATGTTAGAAAATGGTATAAAAGGAAAAACAATTATAAAACCTGAAAGATTAGCCCTGCGAGAAGATACTTCCAGTTGTCGACAAGAAGGTTGATTTCTGTAACTATTTCTGCACAAATTCTCTTCCATAGCTTCTCACCAGAAAACAAACGAAATCAATCGCCAGCCACAGAACAGCAAAGCGAAGAACGAACTTGCTTTACGCGCGAATCAACAGCAAAACAAAAGGGAAAAACAAACCTTTGAAGCCTCGCGACCAATATAAAGCGACATCTTCTTCGAGTGGGACAACCAGTGCCATATTACATCACAAACCACCAGTTAAGGTCAACATCATTTATCACAAATCTCACGAACACCGAAGCTCTCCTCAAATTTCACGCATTAATTTCAACTTCAAGAGGATCAAGTCTTATCAACCAAATCAGATCCCTCCACAGCCCACCAAATTTCACTCAACCGAAGATCTCAACGACCAATGCGGGAGATTCGCCAAGGCAACGAGGAATCTGCGATTGCCGACCTCCAAATCGCCAGGCAATGACTGCTGAACGAAGATTCGGCGCAACGAATCTACAGTCCTCCCGCTTTCTCTCACCAAATCTTCCAAACTTTCTCGAGCTAGCACTCTGATTTTCCCTCACTTTATTCTCTCTTCCTATCGCTGAGTTGGCTCGTAGGTCTGCCGAATCTCAGAAATACAGTTGAGAGAGAGAGAGAGAGCGCAAAGGCAAACCGGAAGGGCCTTTTATAAGAACGAGAAGCCAACCAGAGAAAGACAAAAGGGACCGAGAAACAGAAGAAAAAAGAAAAAGAAAGGTGGCTTGCATTTGAAAAGGAGATGTAGGGCGAGTTGGCTCGAGACAGAGACTAAGAGGTCGAGGGAGGCAGCGACTCAGCGGCTTGAGCGAGAGAGACATAACGAGGCTTGAGCGAGAAAGGGTTCTAGGGTTTGCAGGGGGGATTTTGGAAGAGAAGGAGATGGAGAGGAAGATTTAGGCGGGGGCGCGAGACAAGGAGGGGGGGGAATTCCGCGGGATTATATTAAATCATATCCCCGGCGGTTGGCGCGAGACAAGGAGGGGGGGAATTCCGCGGGATTATATTAAATCATATCCCCGGCGGTTTTTAGAACCGCCGGGGATGTTCATTCCATATCCGGCGGTTTAATAAAACCGCCGGGGATCTATATACATACCCAGCGGTCATCAAAACCGCCGGGGATGTGCATTCCATATCCGGCGGTTTCAATAAACCGCCGGGGATCTATATACATACCCAACGGTTATCAAAACCGCCGGGGATGTGTATACCATACCCAACAATTACTTAAACCGCCGGAAAAAGTTCGCCGGTAATACTCTATTTTCTTGTAGTGATTGTCACCTGAAATTGTTATTGATTCTCTTAGAAGTAAAGAAATGGAACTAAAAAATGAGAAAAGAAATGGTGAAGTTCATATGGTAAGAGGTAGGGGTAGATCACAGTTTAGGAATTCTGAGAAAAATGAGAAGAATAGCAAGCAAAAGGGTAGAAGTAGGTCTAAGTCTCAAGGAAAAATGAAAGGGAGAAAATGTTATGGCTGTGGAAAGCCTGGGCACTATATAAAAGATTGTTATATAGAAAAGAATAAACAAAAGGAAAAGAAAAATAATGAGGATAATGTAGTGTCTTCTGAAGGTGAGTCTGGTGAGGTTTATATGTTAGTAAACTTTGATTCACCTGAAATTAATTTGTCTATGAACACCTATTTGCATGAGTGGATTGTAGACTCTGGTGCTTCTTTTCATGTTACATCTCGAAAACACTGGTTTGCACATTTACATGATTCTGATAATGGGCATGTTGTTACTTGTGATAATGTGGCAAACAAAGTAGCTGGTGTAGGAGATATAACTGTTAAATTTGAAAATGGCTATGTGCTAGTATTAACTGGAGTTAGATATATCCCTCAAATGAGTAGAAATCTAATTTCTGTTGGGGAACTAGAAAAATTGGGGTTCACAGGTGAGATTAAAAATGGTATGATCCAAATGTTTAAGGGTGCACTTAGGGCTTTTAAAGCTGTAAGGAGGAATGGAATTTATTTAACTAATGTACAAGTATTAAGTAATATAACTCCCACTGTTGCCTCCCTTAACATGGATCACACACAAAAATGGCACAATAGGTTAGCACACATTAGTTTAAAGGGTCTCAAATATCTGAGTGATAAGGGTGTTTTTGGCAAGGATCAAGTGTCAGACCTGCCATTTTGTGACTTTTGTGTCCTAGGTAAACACCATAGACTCTCATTCTCCTCTAGCAATCATAAAACGTCTAGAATCCTAGAGTATGTTCATGCAGATTTGTGGGGACCAGGATCTAATCCTACTTTTGGAGGAAATAGATATTTCTTATCTATAATAGATGACTACTCTAGGCGTGTATGGGTATATCTTTTAAAGGAAAAATCAGATACATTTTCAAAATTTAAAAGATGGAAAATACAATTTGAAAATCAAACAGGGAGAAAACTGAAATATTTAGGAATCGATAATGGCCCAGAATTCTGTAATTCTGATTTTGAAAACTTATGTGCTGAAAGTGCCATAACCAGGCATAGGACTGTACCCTACACTCCACAACAAAATGGAGTGGCCGAAAGAATGAATAGGACTTTGTTAGATAAAGTTAGGTGCATGATAGTAGGGTCAGGTGTGCCAAAATCATTTTGAGGAGAAGCTATAGTGACTGCTTGTTATTTAACTAATTTGACACCTTCAGTGGCTTTAGGTGGTGATACACCCTATGAGAAATGGTATCGAAAATGTGCAGATTATTCTGTTTTAAAAACCTTTGGTTGTGCTGCCTTTATACATCAAAATGAGGGCAAGTTAGAACCTAGAGCTAGAAAGTGTCTTTCTAGGGTATCCCGAAAGAGTAAAGGGATATAGGTTATGGGATAGAAGCCAAAAGGGTGCAAAGGTCATAATCAGTAGGGATGTCACTTTTAATGAATCGGAAATGTCATGCCTTAAGGAAGACTCAAACTTAGAAAATGAAAACAAGCTAGAAAACACTAGAAGTCAGGTGGAGAAAGTTAGTACTTTTATCCATAATACCCCAAATGAGGTGGAGAGTAATGCACAAAATGAGGTTAATGAAAATGAGAGTAATCTAGAAGAAGAAACAGAAAGTTCAGATTCCCTAAATGACTATCAATTAGCAAGAGATAGGGAAAGAAGGCCACAAAGACTCCCTAAAAGATTGGAAACTGATTTTAGCATTGGGTATGCTAGCTACCAAGATCTAGTAGATAAAGAGCCAAATACTTATGAAGAAGCTATTAAAAGTGAAAATGCTAAAGAATGGATTGGTGCAATGAAAGAAGAAATGAATTCACTTCATAAAAATCAAACATGGGAATTAGTCCCTAAGCCTAAAGACAAATCCTTAGTGGGTTGCAAATGGGTCTTCAAAGTAAAAGAAGGGGCAAGTGGGGCTGAACCAGTAAAGTTTAAGGCTAGGTTAGTAGCCAAGGGTTTCACACAAAAAGAAAGAGTAGATTACCATGAAATTTTTTCTCCAGTTGTTAAGTATACCACAATAAGGGTTATGTTAGCATTAGTTGCTTATTTTAATTGGGAACTTGAACAATTGGATGTCAAAACAGTTTTTTTGCATGGTGATCTAGAAGAAAACATATACATGACGCAACCTAAGGGGTTTGAAGATAAAAATAATCCTAATTATGTGTGTTACCTGAAAAAATCTTTATATGGATTAAAACAGTCTCCCAGGCAATGGTACAAACGTTTCGATAATTTTGTACATTCCATTGGTTTTAAAAGAAGTGCTTTTGATTATTGTCTTTATCTTCAACATCATGACAATTACTGTGTGTTCTTGCTGCTATATGTTGATGATATGCTTTTAATAGGTCCAGATATAAAAATGATTAATGAAATCAAAACAACTTTAAACAAAGAATTTGAAATGAAAGACCTAGGACATGCTAAGAAAATTTTAGGCATGGAAATCAAAAGAAACAGGTCTATTTCTGTTTTGTTTTTGCATCAATCATTTTATATCGGAAAATTTTTAAAGAAATTTGGCATGCATGAGTGTAAACCAGTCTCCTTACCCTTAGCAAGCCACTTTATTTTATCTAGAGATCAATCACCTGCTAATGAAGAGGAAAAAGAGTATATGAGTAAAGTGCCATACTCTAATGTCATAGGGTCAATTATGTACTTAATGGTGTGTACTAGATCTGACCTAGCTCATGTAGTTAGCACACTTAGCAGGTTTATGTCAAACCCAGGTCCTAAGCATTGGGAAGCATTAAAGTGGTTATTAAGATATCTGAAGGGATCTTGTGATATATGTTTAGTGTATAAAAGCACAAATGAAGAAGTTAAATTAGAAGGATTCACAGATTCTGATTATGCTGGTGATAGAGATAATAGGAAATCAACTTCCTCTTATGTGTTTACATTAAGTAAATCCTGTGTTAGTTGGAAATCTCAAATTCAGCATATCGTTGCACTATCCACCACTGAATCAGAATATATAGCTGCAACTGAAGCAATTAAAGAATCCTTATGGCTTAAAGGTTTACTCACAGAACTAGGTGTTTTAAAGAGTAATGTAGTAGTTTATTCAGATAGCCAGTCAGCTATTCATTTGTGCAAAAATCCCATGTTTCATGAACGCACTAAACACATAGATATCAGACTCCATTTTATACGTGACATAGTGTCTCAAAATACTATTAATTTGGAGAAAATTATGACTGATTATAACCCCTCAGATATGGGTACACATTAGCAAAATTTAGGAGCTGTTTATCACTCTTAAATATTGGTAAAATAACATAATCAGTTTTTGTGTAAGTATTGATATGCTATGTGCTGTTGTTGTGTGCTACTTGCTATTATATTGCTGTGTGTTGTTTGTTTGCTTTTGCTTAGTGCATTATGCGTGTTCTCTGTGCATTCTCGGTGGGTTTCCGATTTGCTGGATGTTTAGTATCAAGGTGGAGATTTGTTGTTTGTGATACCAAACTCCCAAGGCTGTGATGATCTTGTGTGGGCCACTGTTGTGTGGATATAACCCAATTTTGCAGGTCACCAAATAAGAGAGGCGCCCAAAGGGCCTTTGAGGAGGCAGGGCCAATTTTGGCCCAGCAGCTCAGGCCCACGATGAAGCCCAGCTCGACCAGCCCCTCCCAGGTATATAATACGCGTTTCTCATTTGTGACTTATTTTCTTCTCTGGCCGTTTGCGACTCCGTCCAAACCCTAGCTTATCCTCTCCTCCTATCTCGCCATTCCTATCTTCTCCAAAACCCTGGTTCCTTTATCCTCCTTTGACGGATTTTTTGCTGGTTTCGGTTTTATCTCTTGATGGCTATAAAACCTGTGTGGTTTCGATGGGTCGGGGGTGCGAAAACTAAGAGAAACCTAGCTGATCTCGTTTGGTCTTTGTGTAAACCATCTCTGTGTGATCTTCTTGCTGTGTGCTGGTACCGAGCTAAGCCGATTGAATTTCGGATTTGGGAGAGCTTCCAAAATATTATTTTTTTGTTATGAATATAATGTACATCTCAAAACTACAATTAAATAACTTAAAAATAAAGTCATTAATTAAAGTACAAGTTCTGAAATTGAAGGAGAAAATCTAAAAAATGCTTGCACACATCACAACAAGACGTACTCAAAAGCTAAACGTAACAAATTTTAATTAGAGCCTCTTTGTTTTCCAACTAGGCCAAAACATACTATTGTTAAAGATTTTAATGACAATTTTGCAATAAAAGTCATATAGTTTAACCCATGCTTGCTGCCCTCTCCCCAATGAGTCCAGTTGTCCCTATTTTTTTGTACTTTTAACTATTTTTCCAATAAAAATAAGTCATATTACTAAATTAATATACATTATCAAATTATTAATTTAATTATCTCAAATAGTGATTAATACACATGGCAGAAAATAGTTAATTTGATTATTTCAAATAATAATTAATATACATTACTATTTAGTGATGTTATTAATTTGGTGACATGGCTAATTATTTTTAACAGAGAGACAAAAAAGAGGACAGAAAATGATACACTAGATATGGACTCCTCCCCAATTATAAAGTCTCCTAACATGACGTATTAGTTGAGTTTTGACGTTTCCTTCTGTCTTTTATTTTATTTATGGGTTTCTATTGGGTAATCAAATACAAACCAAATTATGTCACGGGTAGACCTAATCAAAATCAGAGTCACGTGTAATTAATATATATATATATATATTAGAAGTGTGTTATACGTGTTTTTGCACCATTTCTTATGGGGTTAGTCTAGTTTGGCAAGGTGGCCCAATCACTTAAGGCCTAGGAGGTTCAAACGGGCTCATCAAAATAAACGCATATATCTTATCTAAATCTGAGCTCAGGTCACAAAAACGAACAAACTTCCAGCGAGCTTTCGACGATCAATTCTTAGTAATAGAATTAATTTTTATTTTTTGAAACAAGATACATGAAAAATAATTTAAAATTTTATTTTATTAATAGAATTTCATAATACCAAAATACCTTATTTGTTTATATATATAATAGAACAAACAGATATTTAATGTGATTGATAATGGCCGGGTCATATGCCTATCTAAGGAAAAGTAAAAGATTATTCAAGGCAAAGGAAGGGTCCACTCCACTGTATATTTTGGCTCATGAGTCAAATGTGATTGCATTTTAAAATAGACGCAAAAAGTTATTGAATTTTTATAAATAGGACAATGCTAGCTAGCGGACTATCAACTTTCCGTTTTAATTTCACTAGATAGCAATTTAAGTCTATTGCGTTAATAACAATTGATGATTAGTTAAGTTCGCCTGATTAATAAAAGTTAATTGACTTGTTTGGCATTCTTTCCCCCCAAAAAAAAAAAAATTTATTTCTAAAAATCCAAATGCCAAATGGCCACTAGACTTAATTTGGCCTAAAGGCCAAATAATTAACAACTCTATTTCAAAATAAGCTATTAATTTTTCATGAATAACGTTGTGCCTTGCTTTTCTTTTTCAAGATTAGTAATGTTTGGGTTCTTATTAAGTCAATAATAATTACTTATAAAAAAAAATAATCAAGAGTTCAAGACCCTGCAAAAAATTCAAACAGTAAGTTTAAAAATCTTTTAACAACTAGCTAGGTAGCACATCGCTTGATCTAATCAATCTCTACTAGTACAGTTTTATTGAGTTTTAGTACATTGTTACTAAGTTAATTAAGAATTTTTTTTTATATTAAGTATAAAGAAGCATAATTTCGCACAAGAATTTAGATAAAAGTGAACTCTTTTCATGTTGCAACAGTCTTCTTTCTAATCTCTTGTTGGCATTGATTCACGTTCTTTTATCGTCAATGTCTTTGAATGAAAAAAGACGAAAATAAATTAATCATAAGCCAAACAATTTGTATATTCTATGGATTGGGATTCTCCCAGCCCATTGGACTCGCACCATATCTACTTGGATCCCAAGAGTAGCTCGATCGGCGCAGCTCTCTATATATTCATCACCTCATTGTCACGAGGAAATGATATTATCACATACCGAACAATTTGTATAAAAATATCATAATAGTATTTTTACAATTATGAATTTTTTATTAAGTACTTTTTTAATATATTCACTGCCAAATCACCATATTTCTAAGAAATTCTGCTGAAAAGTTGGGGAAAAAAATTCCTTTACCCCTCTTCCTTATCTTACTATGGACCTATGGTGGGATCACTGGGATGTCATGGATGCAATCGATTTTTGTGACAAATTCTTTATTCATAGATAATTAATTTAATTTACTCTATCATATAGTTAGAAATAAATGAAACAACTGCTGCTCCGGTCTCTCTTCTCATCATTTGCTGCACTACTTCGTAAATCCTCATCACTAGTTAGCTGACAGATTTGAGTCAGCTTGTTGAAATCGTTCCCTGAAAACCATTTTTATTGCGGACTTCAACCAGGACCATTTTTATTGCTCGTCCAATGGATGTATAGGTTCCACTGAGATTTTCTCAGCTTATATATATGATGATAAAATTCCAGAAAAATTTTCACATTTTATCTCTCCAGTTACGAAAAAAAGAAAAAATGATTTGGGCCTACATTCACTCCGCCCCTATTTGTTTGTATACATTCATGTGGAAAATATAATTATCTAGGGAATATGAAAGAGAGTGCAATAGATATAATTCACATGGACTATCATATCACCGTTATTCATCTCTATTAAAGATTAATAGCATTATTCTATTTCTTCAACTCACTACCTCAACCTCTCCTCTCCATGGCTCTTCCAGATATGGGAAAACAAAAGTTTGATTTACCCAAATTTATCGAATCGAACTAAAGGAGAATTGGTTGGTTCAGTTCAATCTTTTTGTTGCATCATTTTGGTTTGGTTAATTTTTCTCTAAAGTTTGATTTTCTGTTTTTAATTTTTAATTCGATTGTTTGTCTGAAATAACCGACCTAACTAAATCGACCGAAATTATAAAACGACATCGTTTTGGGTGTAATATAAAAGAAAACTAGCCAGAATGGCGGAAGGACCGAATTGATCCTTTCGCTGTAGCCTTTGCTTGGCCCTTTCCCTTCCTATTCGTCTTCGACTCTCTGGTGATCCCATCGTTTCCTCTTATGCTAACCCTTCTTCTCTACCTCCGACACCGATGTTGGCCAACTCTGTTCCCATCAGCCATTGTTATTAGCATCTTTCTCTCATTCCAATTTGCACCACCGTGCTCCTCCATTGACGTCTCCTCAGCAATTGCCATTGCCTCAAACCACCTATGTTTCCTTCAAATATTCATAACATGTGGGCTTGGGCCCCTTCGGTAAGTTTTTCGGCAACCTTCTTGTTAGGGTTGCAATCAAGGCGAGTCGAGCCAAGCTTCCCTAACCTCAGCTCAGCTCGATAAATTTTAGCACTAGTTCGAACTCGATAACATTTCTCTAGCTTGAGCTTGGCTCGATTCCTTAATTAGATTAATGAGTCGAGCTCAAGTTCAAGCTCGGCTGGGGCTCAGGTTTGAGCTCGGCCTAAAATTTATCAAATTTTTTGTTTAAAAAAAAAACTAATAAATTGATATGAAATAAAAATATCAACCTATAATCAACAAATATACCTAAACCAACCTAACCTCATAAGCCAGCGGAAAAAGGCAGCGAGCGACGGTGGTAAACTTCAAAGATGTAGCGAGAGGCAATAGAGAGGGCGATGGCGAGAGGCTTAGGCTTTCTTCTCTGAAGCCGACAGCGAGAGACAACGAGCAGGGCAGCGAGCAACAGTGGTAGGCTTCAAAGATGTAGACAGCAGTGGTAAAGAGAGCTGCAGTGAGAGACAATGAGAGGCTGCGGCGGTTCTCTAAAACCGATGGCAAGAGGCAACGAGCAGTCATAGCTCTTATTTCGTTCTTTGTTCTTCTTTTTTCCCTTTTTTGCTCTTCAAATTTTAATACAGAGGCATTTGGGAGCACAATTAAGGTTTCTAGAAAAATAAGCATTTATAGAGTGTGTTTTTATAATTTGTAATATATAAAATATAAAAATTTTAATCACTCTTATTAACTATCAAATATGAAGTATGAACTATTATTGATTATTTTTATAAACTAATAATTTTAATCACTATTATGAAATATTATTAATGTTATGTCAGTTTATATATTTTATTTGTAAATAAAATACTTAGAATATGTATTTAATACTGTGTGTAATGATTAATTTTTTAAAATTTAATATAACGTTAGTAGAGTAAACTAAGTATTACTCAAGTGAAATAAACAGTTACTAAGTAGTAATTTTTTAAAATTTAATGATACAAAATTACAAATATAGAGTTATTATTTTAATTTATATTTATTACTTGGTACTTAGATTAAATGTTATAGTTACTCAACTAATGTAATTTACTACTTAGTTGAATAACTATTTGGTTATTCAATTACTATTATTCTATCATATATGTGAATAAGACAAGTATATAATCAATTAATCTCTTAAACATTTTATATTATTTTATTTAAAATAAAAAATTAATCGAGTACAATATTTATTAGTTGTTACTCAACTAAACATTTTCTTACTCAACTAAAATGATAATTATTCTATTAAACTCATACATTAATTGATTAATTTTAAGTCACAACAAATCTCCTTATCAACACATTCTATTAAATTAAGTATTACTTGAATGAGATATGCAGTTACTAATAATACAAAAATACAAATATAGAGTTATTATTTTAATCTATATTTATTATTCGGTACTTTAATTAAATATCATAGTTACTCAACTAATATACCATTTACTCATTTAGTCGAATAACTATTTAGTTATTCAATTAATGTCATTATATCATATACTTGAGTAAGACAAGTATATAATCGATTAATCTCTTAAATGTTTAGATTTTACTTTATTAAAAATAAAAAAATAATCGAGTACAATATTTATTAATTGTTATCTAACTAAATATTTTCTTACTCAATTAAAATGATAATCAAACTATTAAATTCATACATTAATTAATTAATTTTAAGTCGCAACACATCTTTTTATCAACACATTCTATTAATCATTTTATTAATGTATTTATAAACAAGTATATTCAAAATTATAAATAATTTTATTAATACATTTATAAATAAGTTTATTCACAAGCCAGCTCACAAGCTTCTAATTGAGCCAGCTCTCGAGCTTATAATTGAATCAAATCGCGAGCTCAACTCGTTAACAAAATCGAGCTTCAAAGTTAAGTTCAAACTCGGCTCATTTACCTTAACGAACAAACTCAAATGAAATTTTATCGAGTCAAGTACCGAACCAAGCCCAAACGATTCGACTCATTTGCAACCCTACTTCTTGTTTGGTGTGTATTCTATATTAAAATATATATCTACTAAAATACAACTATTAGATCCTTTTGATTTTGAGTATGTGGGTTACTAAACTAAGGTGAATCCAATGGTTAATTCAAATCATCAGAATCCTTCATGGATGGTGGTCGATGACTGTTGACGTTTGGAGTTGGTCGACTGAGATTCGTAGGCCCGCAATGAGAAAAATAAGTACAAATGGAAAGAAGAGAAATTAATATAATGAACGATAAATCACATAGAGAAGTTTTACGTAGTTCGGTCAGAACGATACCTAATCCATGACTCTTCTCTGGTTATTCTGGCAGAGTAACAATATATCATTATTCTTCTTTTTTTATAATGGTTTTGACCCCTATTTATAGTATGAGGTGTTTATAATTTACATAAAATATAAAATAATAGGATAATATAGTGAAAATAAGATGTACTTATCAATCCCATAAAACTTGGAGTGAGTTCCGCATTACCAGGGATCTGGTTTACCTCAGGTAGGAAATGTGGGTTTCGTCTCCGTTTATTCAGCGACCTTGTTGTTATGCAAGCTGAATGGTTAGGCTAATGAGTTGGAAGCATTGTTGGGAGCTCACTTGATTCCGTGATCTAAGCTTGAGTCTCAGTGACGTGTGACCTTATTTTGACGAGTTCGGTCTTGGGCTTATTGGGTTTCGGTAGATTGGACAGGCCTACTGGGTCGAGTTCATCCCATAAGAAATGGTCCGAGAAATACCCATAACAGTGACATTATGTTTTTTCAAAAATGAGTTTTAAGTTTTTTATAATAAAATTAATTTTTAAATTTATAAAAAATCAACGGTTGAATCAAACACATTTTTTAATAAATAAACCACCATAGATGAGGAAATTCGATGATTAATTCCGATAATTGGAATCATCAGTCGGGTTGATGATTGGCGACAATAGTAAGACCAAAAATTAGTTTGGTCTATTCAGTTATTTTTTTATTTGTTTGATTTATTCGATTGATTCAATTTTTATAAATTTTATTCAATTTTTTTATTTCAATTAGTTTAATTTTTAAATTTATTCAGTCAATTAGATTCAATTTTATATAATGATTTAATTTTTTTAATTATTAAATTTCAATCAATTTAATAGCTAAACTAATTGTTGGCACACCCTACTTCTAGCGCTCCTGCTATACATTTCATCTATGTATTTTGGAGAAAAAAATAATAATAAAAATACCGCACCCCAAAACAAGGAAATAACGCTAGAGTGAATAGCGAATCAAATGAGTCCACGTGCCCCACCGACACCTACTCCCTGATCTGTGGTCATTTCTATAAATCTACACTACTCGTATATATTTGTCTGTTGGAACTCAACAATATTCTCTCTCAAGGCGAGCCCTTGTATGAGTTTCGTTCGTTCTCCTCCTCCTCTCCAAAAGCAAACCCTAATTGAAATCCAGAAGGAAGAAAGAAGGAAAGCATTAATGGAGGTTGCAGCTACAGATAAACTTACTAAATCTTCGGAAGATAACTTCATCATCATGAAAACCAGAAGGTCCAATTACAAAGGGCACGTCTTCGTGACTCCCGTCACCGTCAGAGGAGCCATCAAGCGCCGGATCGTCGCAGCCTGGCTCCGTCAGTTGAAGCTGGCCTGCAAAACCGCGCCGTTCAATTTCCTGCTCGCAGCCGTCATAACGACAAATAGATTAACTCCAAATAGTCGTGGTTATTGTCATATACGCGGTTGCTGGGCTGCTGGCTATCCTCTTGTCCCACTTATCCTAATCTCTAGTTATTGAATCTGTAGCTACATATTAGTAATTATATATTATAATAATAGTTTCTATGTTATAAGCGTTACACACTAATTTAATGAAAAATGTAATCGAAGTTCTTTTCGGATTAATTTGTTGACCACTGTTGGCTAACATTCATGGCTGCCATGGTAGATTTATTTTTCTATGAAATATATATGTCATCAAAATAACATAACAGTGAGTCCGATTTAAAGCATAGGCCACTAAGGTCTATGCTTAGGGCCTCAAAATAGAGAAAAAATTCGCACCACAATGATGGAAATGGAGCATCATTACTTTGAAATTACCCATATAATGTGGTAAACTAGTAACATAATTTAATTATGATGTCATGTCCATGACATATCTGCTTTTTTATTATTTTTAAAATTGTGTGCCACGTTTTGTATCCATTTTGTACTTGAATTTGTATGGATAAACTATTGTTCTTTAGACTATCTCCAACAGTGGTAATTGAAAGACTCCCACAACTTCAGTAGCATCGAGACTCAAACTCAAGTTACATCGACAAGAGCAAAAATATTGATGATGAACATAAAAAAAAAGTATTAAAAGTATTTATGATTTAATGTAATGAAAAAATTTGATTCAACACTAATTAATTTATTAGTTAAGAAATATCCAATTACCTAGGCATGTCTTAGATTTTTCAAGAAATAAAAATTCCAAACATTTTTTTACAATTCATTATATTCAAAATTTACTAAATAGAGAAAAATATGATAGAAAATTTACTAAATAGACTCAACCTCGAGATTTTTGTTTATTTCCTTTCTCGGTTCAAATATGTAATATCTAAGAATTTTAAATTGTGATATAAAGCTTGGATGTTGTAAAGGAAAATTATAATAGCAAAATGAATGGTATTTTTATTCAGGGCATTAATATAATAAAGGGAATTATTGCAATGATGATTCCTTACCCTATAAGACATGACTTGGAGAGATAGGATTGGATTTAGAACTTCACCTTAAAATCTTATGGATGAATGATTAATCTTATACCAAAAGTCTTAAGGAGACTTACCTTGGAAGTTGTAATAATGAATGCTACCCAAAAGTCTTGAGGTGGCTTAGTTTGAAAGAATAAGGTTAGCTTGAAAAGGAAGAGATAAGAGCCATGATGGGTTTTTACCTAAAAGCCATGTGAAGATAAGATTTTGAGGTTTGGGATTGGAAGAAAGGAGAAGCTTGAATAGGAAGAATGATGGTAATGATTAATTTCATCCTAAAAGTCTAAGATGATATAACTTGGAAGACCAGGATTGGCTAGGATTGGCTTCCAAATGAAGAAGATAATAGTGCTTATTCTAAAGGCCATGTCGGGGTGAATTTGGAGGCTTTGGATTGGAAAGAGTGATGGCTTGCTTTGAAAGATATAATCAAAGAAAGAAAATTTCAAAGATGGTAATAATTGCTAGGGTAGAAAATGAGTAACTTGGGGGCCAAGAGATATCTTGAAGATTTGGGATTTGAGAAGCTATATAAATGGGAGGAGGAAAGGCCATGAGAAGCTAAAGTGTGAGAAAGAAAACAAGGAAAGAAATAAATCCAAAAGGAAAGCAAAGAAGGGAAGATAGAGATACTTGGTTGGAAGCGGTGAAAACGGAAAGGAAATCAAAGAGGTAAGCTAATTTTCTTTCTATAGGATCGTAGAGCACGAAAAGAAGAGTTTGTAGGTTCAAACGGAGAGTGAATCGAATAAAAAATGAGCAAGTTATAGCATTTTCAATTTTAGGTTGCAAAATTCGTAACAAGGAAGGAGGTGGCGTGTGACCAACCTTCTTGGGGCGTGTGAGGGCTCGTGGAAGCCCTTCTTTCCATGAGATTTCACATATCAACCCCTTATTTAATTATCTACAATCCCATGTAAGATTATGTAAGGTTTAGTTCATGAAAATACGTATTTTGTCTGCAGAAAAACAAACCCGATAAGGTGTGAAGCCTTAAACATTCGAATCTCATCCAACCAAGTTGAGGTAAGTACATTATAAACTATTTATGATGTTTAAGCATGCCCATGAATTATGTTATGTAGTCCCTCATGTTATGTTATGTTCACGCAAGTTTTGGCACCGGAGCTTGGTAGCGCTACGCACGAGGGTTCTTACCCCTGCAAGTTGGTGGAACCTCTCATGTCTTCATATGATATGTGATGTTATGTTATGTCATGACTTATTTAAATACATATAGTCGTTCTCTTGTACTTACTAAGACTTGTAAGAATCTCATCCCATATTTTTCTCTCCCAAGTAATTATGAATGAGGAGATCGGAACGTGGACATAAAGTGTGGTGGCTATTTGAAGATAATTTTTAATAATCAAAATTTTGTTTTTCTCTTCTTGTATTAGAAAGATTTTCAGTATTACACTCTTATGGTGTAATACTCTAAGTCACTGTGAATAATAATTTGGTATTATTAGAATTATGACGTTAAGCGATAAATTTAATTTAATAATTTATATGAAGTCAATTACAAATGTTGAGATATAATCATAGCATATAGTTTGAAATAAATGATAAAAATATAAATCTGTATGTTATTAGAGTATATGAATAGATATATATATATAAATAAGTATATGTAAACGTATGTATATGTGTATATGTATATGAATATGTGTACATAACCATATGTATATATATAAAGGTGTATAGGTATATATGTATATATATATAAAAAAAATTCCATAAATTTGGAAAAAATCGGAGCAGGCGCACGACCGCGCCTGCAACAAGTAATCAGGGAGAGAGGGGGAAATTAATGGGAGATGGCCTTAGGAATGGCCTCAGGGACGCTTGGCACCCTCGATTTAACCGTTCGCGGCCAAGTTTGGCTATAAATAGCCGCTATCAAGACACCCCATTCATCCAAAAATTTTTACTTCTTAGAGTAGTCGATTGAGGCAACGTTTGTGAGTTTTGAAAGTAGGGTTGTGATCCTTGCATCGTGGGCAACCTTCCTAGAGCATTTGGTGGCCAACGGAGCAGTGAAGAAGAAGAAATCAAGCTTGCCAGAAAATGCGCAAGTCGTCGAAGCCACGCCTTCAATCGACAAATCGAGGTACTTGTGTTTTTTTTCTTGATTTTAAAACCATATTTGGATTCGGGAGGTCGGGTTTAGGGGGGGTAGGTCCACGTTTCGAAGCCCGGGGGCTCGGGAGGTTCACCGACGGCGAGGAAGCCGCCGGAGAAGACGAACCAGGCAGGCACGTGGCTGCACGCACCTGTGAGTAGGAAGAAGGCGCGTGCCTCCCACGCGCCCGCCAGAAAGAAATAAAATAAAAAGAAAAAGAAAAGAAAAGAAATAAAGAAAAAATAAAAATAAAAGAAATAAAATTTTGCAAAAAATTTT
Organism: Diospyros kaki; assembly: GCA_036245055.1. NCBI lineage: Eukaryota > Viridiplantae > Streptophyta > Magnoliopsida > Ericales > Ebenaceae > Diospyros > Diospyros kaki. The sequence goes on along the minus strand of BSEG01000006.1, from coordinate 6,420,515 downwards.
ATTAAATCTAAAATTTTGTTTATGTCATGTTTTGTGAAAAATATTTCTGAAAAATGTTAAATTAGCTATTTATTTAAATAGTTTTTCTATTATGGAAATAAGAAAAAATAGGAATTTAATCCAAAAAAATTCTATAATACTAGAAATATTATTTAAGGAATATTATTAAAGAGAAATTAGATTTTATGGAAGTCTAGATAATTATTATGTAATTTTGAAGAGATAAGGCTTAAAAATTAAAGAAATGATGAAAAAATAGTAAAATGATATTCTAAAAAAATAAGTTTAGTGTTTTAGGAGTCCTTGAGAATGAGAAGATTAAGAAATAGCTGCCCGACATGATTTTTGAGGTCGACACGCTTTTCGAGATAACTTAGCTGTAAGTGTACCGTTTCAAGCTTAGTATGATTATATCTTCGAGAATGCTTACATCATATTGACATACTATGAAATGTACCCATAACGTAGATTACATCCATGACATGACTATGAAATGCATAAATACACGTTGATGTCATTGATCACACGTATATGAGGCCGTAGGGAGTACGAACTGACACCGCTGCCTTACCAAGGGTGCACTCATACACCTCGGCTTCGATAGAGGTGGCCGCTAAAATGGTAGGTAGCATGAGGTTGCAGTTGACACCTACGAGGTAAGACATTACATACACACATGACATAGCATTATGTACCCTTACTTAGATGTTTCATCATCTAACTTGGGTTCGCCCCTGGAACATTCAACGTTCCAGTCAAGACTTGTAGGGATGATACCGAGGTTGGAGATGTGTAGTGACACGAGAGGTCAAGAAACGAGGAAATGTGTCATGTTATGTTGTAATATGAATAGTTTAAAAATTAAGTACATTTGTTTTATCTTCAGAAGCTTATGTAATAACTTGGTAATAAATGCTATGTTCAGTTATACATGTATGTATTGCCATGAGCAGGTTCGATTCAGCTTTCACTTTGTAATTATTTTCTAGTGTAAATATCTCATCTAGCACTAGATAGACCTTAGGGAATTTTGGGAGTCATGAAATAAAAAATATATATATATATATAAGACCCAATTTCCTAAGGCATAACACGCCCTGATAAGGTGGGCTGTTGTTACATATGGTATATGCACACTATTGGTACATCGTATATCCTTAAATCTTATATAAGTTTATAAAAATGCCGAGTCTCAATTTAAGGCTGGATTTCTCAAGTTTATTGTCTGCGCTAAACCTTGAATTTCATATGAATATTATTATTATTATTATTATTATTATTATTATTATTATTATTATTATTATTATTATTATTATTATTATTATTAAGCATGTTTTTAAGTTACGAGTGTCTCATAGTGGTATCAGACCAAGTTCACTTTCCTGTAGACTCAAATTATTTCAAATGAATTTTTTTTAGTTTTGGAAGGATTCGTAAGGAAAGTATTGTCATGAAAACCACCACGTCCCGTCCAAACTTCTAGTCTCCAGGTATGTTATAAGAATTGCTACACTTATGAATACCATGTTTATACCCCATAGATTATTCTCTCAAGCTATATTTATGAGCATATGTTGTTATATGTATGCACACATATGAAGCTCACGATGGAATAAGTATGTGAGAGATATGATTCTTATTTGCCATTAATTAGTATGTATTTTTTTAGTGATATTGTTTCAAACTTAATTGTTCATGATTATAGCGGAAATACTTGCTTAGGAAGGGCTTTTTAAAATGAAAGCAATTAGAAATCAAGTCCAACAAGAAGAGCTTGCATAATTAAACACGAATATATTATTGAGTTTATTGATATGTGTGACTGTGCTAAGGGCTTTGTCATAAAGACCTAAATTGTCTAAGGCGAGATTGGGACTTAAGTGGTCCATGTGACCCCCCTTCTTACCTAGAAGCTCTTTAGTTGTGTGCTATACATATTGGTAAATAAAATGATGGACTAACAAATCATAGTTAACACAAAATTCCACCATAGTACTCTTTAACCTTAGGGACCTTACAATTAGACACTGATTTAGTATTTTATATAGGATATGGTGGCTCGGGGTAAAAGCAATAGGGGGAGACAGTCACAGCCTGCGGCTAACAAAAGTAATGATCTCGACAATCAACTTATGCAGCTCATCGATGCCCTTCGTAACGTGGTGCCTCGAGCTACACCCCTTCCAGAAAATCCAGAAAATAATGTGGCATTAGTAGAACAGTTTAGAAAGTTGCAGCCTCCAACTTTTGAGGGCGAGTTAGACCATCTTATGGCTGAAGATTGGATATCCTCAATTGAGCGAATTTTCAATCTCATTAATTGTCTAGATGCTAGGAAAGGGGCATATGCCACATTCATGTTACAGCACGGAGCAAGTTATTGGTGGGATTCCACTGTTAGATCTCAACCACAAGGGCATATGTGGACCTGAGAGGAATTCTAGGAACTATTTCTTAAAAAGTATTACGCTGTCAATATTCGTAACCAAAAGGAAACGAAATTTCTTGTGCTGAAGCAAGGTAGCATGACCCTAGTTGAATACGAAAGAAAATTTGATGAACGATCACGATTTGCTCCAGAGCTTGTGGATACGGAGCAAAAGCGAGCCAGGCGATTCGAACAAGGCTTGAGGGATGATCTGTGACAAGTGGTTGTAACTTTCAAGTTGGGCACATATCATGAAGTGTTAGCTAAGGCCCAGCTAGCCAACTTTAAAGAAGGCTTCAGTAGCAATAGTAAGTCGCCGCAGTCAGGACCACCAGAAAAGTGTAAGTGAGAGGATAAAGGTAAAAGGAAGAAGGATTTTTTTGAAGAAAAATAAAGGAGGAGGTCCAATATTAGGAAATTACCAACTGAACCTAGTGTGTGGCAAATGTCAGAAGCATCATGCAAGGCCGTGTCTCATGGGAACCGGCACATGTTACAATTGCGGTGAAATGGGCCATGTTACTAGATTTTGTCCCAAAGGTCAAGTAAAGAAACAACAGCAGCCAAACCAACAGAAGCCAGGAAATCCCCCTAAGGGTCAAGCTAGAGTGTATGCACTCTCAAGTCAAGAGAAGGATCAGGATCCTCACGTGTTAGCCGGTAATGTCTTCATTTCTAGAAAGTCTGCTTATACTTTATTTGATTCAGGTTCCACACATTCTTTCGTATCTTCAAATTTTGCAAGTAAACTCGGCACATATGTGAAACATTCAATCATTCCCTTAGAAATAATTATTCCCTCAAGAGGAACAGTAAGCACGAATTGTTTAGTAAAAATAGCTAATGTAGAGATTGGTGGGACGCTTTTAGAAGCAACCCTATATGTCTTAAATATGAAGGAGTTCGATGTGATTTTGGGAATGGACTGGCTTTCCAAACATCATGCGACCATATTGTCCTCTGAGAGAGAAATAGTTTGTAGGAGTCCTAAAGGGATAAAACTTCACCATTCTGTGGTAGAAATGAAACACCTCCCTTGTGTTATTTTAACATTAAAAGCTAAAAAACTATTGCAGTCAGAATGATGTATTGGATTCTTAATGTCAATGGTAGCTAAGGGACGAAACGAATTAACAATGAATGACATTAATGTAGTAAAGGACTTTCTAGAGGTCTTCCCTGATGACTTGACTGAAATGCCACTAGAGCGAGAAGTAGAGTTCACTATTGATCTAGTGCCCGGTTCTGCCCCTATTTCTAAAGCTCCTTATAGGATGGCACCAAAGGAGTTACAAGAGTTGAAAACTCAATTAGAAGAGTTATTAAGAAAAGGATTCATCCGACCTAGTGTGTCTCCATGGGGAGCACCCGTACTGTTCGTCAAAAAGAAATATGGATCAATGAGGATGTGCATTGATTACCGAGAATTGAAAAAAATCACTATTAAGAACAAGTATCCTCTACCCAGAATCGAGGATTTGTTTGATCAATTATGTGGTGCACGAGTGTTTTCAGAGATCGAAATAAGGTCATGATACCATCAACTGAGGATCAAATCTGATGATATTCCAAAGACAGCTTTCAGAACATGGTACGACTACTATGAGTTTTTGGTCATGCCATTTGGTTTGACTAATGCACCAGGGGTTTTCATGGATCTGATGAATCGAATTTTCTATGAGTACTTGGATCAATTTGTTATTGTCTTTATTGATGATATCTTGGTGTATTCGCGAAGCGAAGAAGAACATGAGAAACACTTAAGAGTGGTGTTAGGAATTTTGAAGGAAAAGAAGTTATGCGCAAAGTTCAAGAAATGTGAATTTTGGTTGGAACAAGTTATATTTCTTAGGCATATGGTAACAACTCAAGGAATAGAAGTGGACCCCAGCAAGGTAGAAGTAGTGTTGAATTTGTCAAGACCAGCTAATGTAAGTGAAGTGCGCAGTTTCTTAGGTTTAGCTGGGTACTACAGTAGGTTCATCGAAGGGTTCTCCAAACTGGCAAGACCTCTGACCCAGCTCACTCGTAAAGGTACTAAGTTTGAATGGTCAGAGAAGTGTGACTCCAGTTTTGAGGAATTAAAGAGGAGGTTGATCAATGCGCTAGTATTAACTATTCCTGAAGGATCCGAAGGTTTTGTCATCTATAGTGATGCATCCAAATAGGGAATTGGGTGTGTATTGATGCAAAAAGATAAGGTAGTTGCTTATGCATCAAGGCAGTTGAAACCTTATAAGCAAAACTATCCTACACATGACCTAGAACTTGTTGCAGTTGTGCATGCTTTGAAGATCTGGAGACACTATATGTATGGAGGTAAATGTGATATCTATACTGACCATAAGAATCTCAAGTACATTTTTACGCAAAAAGAGTTGAATATGAGGTAAAGGAGATGGCTGGAATTGGTAAAGGACTATAACTGTGAAATTCATTACCACCCAGGTAAGGCAAATGTGGTAGTTGATGCTTTGAGTAGAAAAAAAATGGGCCAAGTAGCAACCTTGACAACATAAAAACCTTTGTGGAAAGAATTTGAGAAGTTAACCCTCGAGATAATGGCTACACCGTTTAATTCTAATGCTCAAATGGCAGCTCTGTCCATCCATCCGACCCTCCGTGATCGGATTAAGAGCCACTAGAAAAGAGATCAATATTTTGAGTATATCAAAGCTGAAATTGATTCAGAGAAGCGGAAGAATTTCACAGTAGCTGATGACAACACACTTTATTTTCAAGGGCGCCTTTATATACCAAATTTTGAGGAACTAAAGTAAGAAATTCTAGAGGAAACCTACTACACCCCTTACTCGGTACACCCTGGAAGTACAAAGATGTATCGTGATTTAAAGGTAATCTTTTGGTAGAGAAATATGAAAGAGGACATAGCTAAATTTGTTGAGAAGTGTCTGGTATGTCAGCAAGTGAAAGCTGAGCATCAGCGACCTTCAGGGTTGCTACAATCACTAGAGGTTCTAGAGTGGAAATGGGAACATGTGACAATGGATTTTGTTGTGGGTTTCCCAAGATCAGTATCAAGCCATGAGGCTATTTGGGTGATTGTGGATCGACTTACCAAATATGCTAATTTCTTACCTGTTCGAATGACATTTACAATGGACTAGTTTGCACGACTATATGTTAAGGAGATAGTAAGATTACATGGTGTTCAAGTTTCCATTGTATCTGATAGGGACCCCAGGTTTACATCAAACTTTTGGAAGAGCTTACACCGTGCTATGGGCACCAAATTGAGTTTTAGTACAACTTTTCATCCTCAAACAGATGGACAATCTGAAAGAACAATTCAGACTTTAGAAGATATGCTTCGAAGTTGTGCTCTAGAGTTTGGTGGTCAATGGGAAAGGTATCTACCATTAATTGAATTCACGTATAAAATAGTTATCATGCATCTATTGGCATGGCACCCTATAAGGCATTATATGGAAGGAAGTGCAGATCACCTATTCATTGGAATGAAATTAGTGAGCGAAAGATTCTGGGTCCAGATGTAACACCCTGCCTTCCAGGGCATTAGAATATGCTAGGATTTTTTTTTTTAAACATAAATTGACAGTAAATCCTCAACATAACATTTATTTGATAACACTCCCAAATATAACAAAGGAATGATACATTTATTTTACATAAGCGGAAGCAAGATCAGAACCTCGAAAACATAACTTATGTGGGTACATACATACTGTTCACCCGACATAGCATTACAGATAACGTAAAACTCTAAACGATATATCTGAATAAAATATATTATTCTAGTCCCACATGGGACCCTCAAAATTTCCACCACGATCATGCCTCGACCACTTCCTTGCCCTTCCGGCAGCTTGCCTCAGCTGGAACATGGAATATTCCAGGGACACAGTCCAATATTAGAAGATGAAATCTTCTAAGTGAGGGTTAGATAAACATGAATGAATGATGCATGATGCATGGACAATTATGAACATATACCCATAATGTAACTTCTCAGGCCCACCAGCCCGGCTAGGAATCCTAGGCAAATCCCGAACCTCTGCGAGATAGGCCTAACGTTATTCCCTCAATGTCCTAGGAGAATTACGGCTACACTCTGAGGGTATCATCCCAACCCCATGCACAAATTTCAATATGACAAAATCATCGTGTTGTGCATATATCACGTTTTCCCATGCAACAGTATATGAAGAAAAAAATGATCATAACATAAGAAAATATCATACATGGAAAGGAAATCATATCATATACGAGCTATAGGGACAAAACCACTCACTTTTTATAGATATCGGGATACCTCGAAAAACGTGAAACTTACCTCGATTTGCGTGTCAATCTCAAAGCACCCTAGGCAAGATATTTATTTAAATCATCAATAAAACCTATTTTTCCTCAATTTTCTTGCCTTTTTCTCTATTTTTATTTTATTTTTTCTCACTAATATTCCAAAATAAATACCTACACTTAATTTTTTTCAAATATTTTTACATAAGAAATTCTAAAATAATTTTTCAAGATATTTAAAAAAATTGCACGAAAAACCAAGGTTATACGCGCCCACACGCGCTGGCGCGTGATAGGGCGAGTGAGACTAGCGCGTGGGGCCCACGCGCCGGTCGTCTTCTCCGGCGATGGCCACGCCGAAAAATTCCAAAAACCATGCCATTTGAAATCTTATGAAGAGTCGATCACCATGGTACCTGATTGAGCTCCAAAGGAGGTCCGAAAGTGCTCCAACGAAGCCCTCGAAGTCTCGGCCAGGAGGACCGCCTAGGTTTCCGACGAGGCTTTGATTCGTCTTCGTTTCTGATCCGTTGCTCACGAAATGCTCCAGATATGGCCTTCAACCTATGGGCAACAAAAGTCCTCTATCATTTCCTCTCAATTTGTTCGAAAAAGGCGTCGATTTGAATCTCCAATTTTGTTAATTTTCGGCATGTTTGTCCGCTATTTATAGGTGATCTTCGAGCTACCAAATGGCCTTGGACGGCTTACCCATGACCTTAGGCATCTTCCCCTCCCCTGGATCGACCCAAACTCGAGCTCACCCAACCAAAATGTCAGGTTACAGGTTGCGACTTCGCGGCCAGCTTTTGTTGGCCGAATTTCTTGAAACTTCGGCCACCCTGACGCCCAATGATGGCCCATGAGTGCTCCTACAAGATCCCCGACCACCCCTCGTGGTTGCCCAGTGCTCAAATCAGTCGGTCAGTGACCGTGCGTGGCTTGGTCGGAATCCATGGCTATGGATTTTTTGTTTTTTGCACTTTCGCCCCATTAGATTTGATTTTCACTTTTTGGACCATTTTCTCACAACCCCTAGACTTTCCTTAATTGCCATTAGGTTCCTTGAGTTATGATCTTTGAACTTTCTCTTTGCAACTTTTTCAAAAAATGACATTTTGACCCCCCTCGGGTAATTTGAAAAATTACACTTTGGCCCGATTCTTTGTTTTAGCTTTAAATCTACTCGTTTCTTCCTGAAACTTTCGAAGGGTTGTTCTACTCGACAAACCGAAGCTTCCCTTAGCTTCTGTTATGATTTCGAAAGTCTCCTACGAGGATTCGGTTTTACAGCTTAGATAGCAGTTGTATTTTAGCTGTACCGAAAACCGTTCCTGATTCAAATTCTTTTGTTCCTAAAAATAACGCCTCGATATGCTCATTAGAGCCATCCCTATTTTCTTAATTATTTAAGCTTTAGGGTACTCTCTTCGACTGTTTCTGTAAATTTTTTGGGTTTTTTTATACCGAATTTTCCCGAATTTTAGTTTTTTTTTTAAATAATAACCCAAAATTCTTGGGTATTATATTCTCCCCTCCTTAAAGAAATTTCGTCCTCGAAATTTTCGTATTCTTACTTAATAAGACATTAACATCGGACTAACAATCTCGTAAAAGCAACGACTTTTATCTCTTAGTCGAGCATTATCATTACTATGTTTCTAAACACATCAATTGCATCTCTAACATAAGTAAGGTCTATCGGGTATATTGGGCTTTTGAACAGAATATCCCGTTGTAGCTCTCTACCGTCGGCCACATATATCAAAAATAGTCATTAATATCACAAGTACAAACGTACTATTTAAAATCATCTCTTTATTTCACAACATTTTCGATAACTTTACATAGAAATTGCAAACATTTGATACTTTCACTCTATTTCCTCGAACAACAGGGGATATTTTTCCCTAATTGTATCCTCGAGCTCCCACGTAGCTTCTTCCTCAGTGTGATTTCTCCATTGGATCTTTACCAGCGGTATGACTTTATTCCTCAAGGCTTGGTCACGCCGATCTAAGATTCGCTCGGGCGACTCTGGATAAGTCAAATTGTCTCTTAATTCAATTGCCTCCACCCGAATTTCTTGGGTCGGGTCTTGAATATGCCTCCGAAGCTGAGACACATGGAAGACATCATGGATGTTGGACAGGCTAATTGGAAGTTCTAGACGATAAGCCAACGGTCCAACTCGTTCTTTAACAAGATAAGGTCCAATAAATCGAGGTCTTAATTTACCTTTCTTCTTTCCCCGAGTTGCTAAGTGTTGAGGCGATACTTTTAGGTATACAAGATCTCCTACCTCAAATTCCAAATCTCGCTTCCTTTTGTCCGCATAAGACTTTTGACGACTTTGTGCAGCTCGGATTCTCTCTTGAATCTTTCGAATCTTTTCTGTAGTCTGCTGAACCAACTCTGGTCCCAATATTTGCCTCTCTCCTACCTCAGTCCAACAGATAGGTGATCGACATTTTCTTCCATATAAGGCCTCATAGGGTGCCATTCCTATACTGCTATGGTAGCTGTTGTTATAAGCGAACTCTACTAATGGTAGATGCTCTTCCCTATTACCCTCAAAATCTAAGGCACATGACCTCAACATATCTTCTAACGTTTGAATGGTCCTTTCAGACTGTCCATCGGTCTGTGGATGATAAGCTGTACTAAGGTTCAATTGTGTCCCCATGCACTCTTGTAAGCTTCCCCAAAATCTTGAGGTAAACCTCGGATCTCGATCGAAGACTATGCTTACTGGTGTGCCATGAAATCTAATTATTTCACTAATATACTGTTCCACAAATTTTCGTACCGGCCTATCCATCCTTGTAGGCAAGAAGTGTGATGACTTCGTTAGCCTATCTACGATGACCCAAATTGCATCGTTGCCTTTCTGACCCTTGGGAAACCCTGTCACAAAATCCATCGTGACATGCTCCATTTCCACTATGGAATATCTAAGGGTTTCATAAGTCCAGCTGGTCTCTGGTGCTCGATTTTTACCCTCTAGCACGTATCACATTGTACTACCTTTCTTGCCACACTTGTCTTCATTCCCAGCCACCAATAGATCTCTCGGAGATCTCTATACATTTTTGTAGCTCCTGGGTGTACTGTATAACGAGTTCTGTGGGCTTCGTTCAAAATTCTTAGCCTCAAATCCTTTAAGTTTGGCACGTAAATTCTTCCCTGAAACCTCAGTATGCCATCATGCATTTCAAAATCAGATCTCTTAGGCTGGCCATGCTCGTCCACCCATAGACATAACCGTTTATCATCCACATATGCCTCTCGTATTTCGTTCATCAAATCTAGTTGAACTACCATGCCAGCGATAAGGACAGATGATTTCTTAGGCACTACACTCACCGTCAGATGGCTAAAAGCTTCTAACATTTGCCACTCACAGGCCATCATTCCGGCCATAGAGATAGGCACATTCCTACTCAGTGCGTCAGCCACCACATTGGCACGTCCTGGGTGATATCGTATGATGCAATCGTAGTCCTTCAGGAACTCCATCCACCGTCGCTGCCTAAGGTTCAACTCCTTTTGCGAGAACACGTACTGTAGGTTCTTGTGGTCTGTGAACACCTCAAAGGTTTCACCGTATAAATAATGTCTCCATAGCTTCAGAGCATATATCACGGCTGCCAATTCCAGATCATGAGTCGGGTAGTTTACTTCATGCTTCCTCAACTGTCGTGATCCATACACGATCACTCTATCGTGTTGCATTAACACACAACCCAAACCTATTTTAGAGGCATCCGTATACACAACGAATCCTCGGACCCACCCAGCGTTGCTAAAACAGGTGCCGTGGTTAATCTGTCTTTAAGTTCTTGGAAACTTTCCTCACACTTAGCAGTCCATTCGAACTTGACATCTTTTCGAATGAGCTTTGTCATAGACGCAGCTATCTTAGAAAATTCCTCCACGAATCTTTGATAGTAGCCTGTCAATCCTAAAAGGCTTCGTACCTCAGTCACGTTTGTCGGCTGCTTCCATCGCTGAACAGCCTCAATTTTTGTCGGATCTACCGAGATTCCTTCCGCAGAGATTACATGTCCAAGAAACGCAACTTGAGGTAGCCAGAACTCGCACTTTGAGAACTTGGCGTATAATTGATGCTTCCTGAGAGTTCCTAGCACCAACCTTAAGTGTTCTTCATGATCGCTCTCATTTTGGGAATATATCAATATATCGTCTATGAAAACAATCACAAACTGATCTAAATAGGGTCTGAACACCCTATTCATGAGATCCATAAATGCCGCTGGAGCATTCGTTAACCCAAATGGCATCACGAAATACTCAAAATGGCCATACCTTGACCGAAAGGTTGTTTTCGAAATATCTTCCGGCTTAATCCTCAATTGGTAGTATCCAGACCTTAGGTCAATCTTTGAAAATATCTTCGCTCCTTTCAATTGGTCAAACAACTCATCGATCCTTTGAAGTGGATACTTATTCTTTATCGTGACTTTGTTCAACTGGCGATAATCAGTACACATCCTCAAACTTCCATCCTTCTTCTTTACGAATAGCACAGGCGCACCCCACGGCGATGTGCTAGGCCTAATGAATCCTTTATCGGTCAGTTCTTGCAACTGACTCCTTAACTCTCTCATTTCTGCCGGAGCCATTCGATATGGAGGAATCGATATCGGTTTGGTTCCTGGCACTAGTTCAATTGAGAACTCAATCTCCCGAGGTGGCGGTGGTCCTGGTAAGTCTTCCGGAAACACATCTTCATAGTCTCGTACTATCCGCACCTCCTTGATCTTTGGTACTTCTTTTTCTTCCAAACGAGCGTAGGCTATACATCCTTGGGCTCCTTGATTTATCAACTTCTCTGCCTTACCGGCTGAAACTATGTTTCCATTTTTGGGGTCACCTTGTCCCCGAAATTTGACCCATTCCCCTTCGGGTTTCTTTATGGTCATTACCTTTCTTCGACAATTTATATTGGCATCATATCTGGACAAGAAATCCATTCCTAGAATTACGTCGAAATTGTATACCTCTAGCAAAATTAGATTGGCTTGAAATTGAGCATTACTTAAACTAATTTCGCATTCTTCTATCACTTTAGAAGACCTTTCACTCTTACCCATGGGCGTCAAAATTATCATCGGAGATTCCATAGGTTTAGTCTCTACCCTCAAACTCCCAGCCAAAGCATAAGACATAAATGAATACGTTGACCCAGGGTCTATCAATGCATGAACAGGGGTATCCAATATGAAGAGCGTACCTTGTACGATTGTCGGATTTGTCCCCACATCTTCCTTGGTGAGGTTGTAGACACGTCCCTGACGAGTCCCACGAGCCTCTTCTACCTTTTCAGTTGATCCAGCAGCTTGTCCGACTCTTGGCCTCTTCGGGCAGTTACTTGAATAGTGCCCTGGTTGATTGCACTGAAAACACACCACCGTTGACAGATCTTTCGTTGGAGGCGTTTCCTTTCTTTTACGGCAATCCCTACTGATATGCTCTTGCTTTCCACAAGAGTAGCAGACAGTCGTTCCTGCTAAGCACTTTCTCCCTAGATGGTTCTTTTTGCACTTGAAACAAGGCTTGCTACTTTGGGGATTTTTGTTTCCCGTTTTCTGCTCTGAATCCCTTTTTGTCTCTCAAGAGCTGATCTGCTTCACCTGAAGAAGGTTTCTCTCTGTCGTTAAAGCTTTACTTAAAGCTTCTTCATACAATTCAATTGACCAGGTGCTTAGAGCCTGTAATAGATCTACTTTAAGTCCCGACATGAACTTCTGTGCCTTCTGTCATTCGTCGGCATCACACATCGGCACATACTTAATGAGCTGATTAAACTTGGTGTCGTATTGAGCTACCGACATTTCTTCAGTTTGCTTCAGATTTGCAAACTCCCAGTTCTTCTCTTGCCTCCAGCTAAGAAGGAAGTATTTATCATTGAAGGCTTTCTTAAAGGCCTCCTAGACTGACGTTGGGGTCTCATCAGTTTCAAATCCATGCCTCGAGCGGGCCCTTTGCAAAGCTCGCTCTGCAGTTTGCCACCATTTCCCAGCTTCTTCTTCTAGCATGAAAATGGTGCAGTTTAACTTGTCCTCATCATTAAACTGGAGATGTCGAAGCAATTTTTTCGTCTGTTCTAACCAATACTCAGCCATGCTGGGGTCATCATTGGATTTCCCTTTAAACATTGGTGGTCGTTGTCGTCTGTATTGTTCCAGCACATTCTCGGTAGGTCTGACTGGTTCTTCTCTTGTCGTGTGGGTCAAGAGGTTCTCTATAACCCTCTCGATACGATCCAAACATCCTTCAGGAACTATTGACTCTGTCACTGGTTCATCTGTCCTAACACCACTACTGTAGCGGTGATTACCACTACTTCTTACATCTTCTATTCCCCGATTGGGGCTAATAGGAGTCATATTTCTTTGTCTCGTTGTTACCATCTGAAAAGATAAGACAAAATCTCATTCCATGAGAATTTCTTTCAACAAGAAATTTCTTTTTATATATATAACATGATATATAACATCGTTTTATGAGAAACATAAAGCACACATCTAAAACATTAGTAAGCGAAGTAAATCGTCCACGATTCTTTTCTATGGGTTAGCTGGCTTCCAGACCCAAACATCATCGCTTATCGTGTCGTCCTCAGATTCGACCTCGGGTCCCTCGAGGTCATCGTGCTCAAACACTCCTTCCTCTTCGTCATCGTTCGAGCTAAGGTAGTTGGCGCCCATCATATCGGCTGCCACCATGTCTTCCCAACCTCCTTCGAACTCGGATGTTTCATCTCCCTCCTGTTTACCTTCATCTTCAAGCATGTTGAGGGCATGGTCACGGAACTGCTGGCAGTAGAAGAACAACGATGCATAGTTGCCTTGGAGGTAAAGTCCTTTAGCCAGGTCTCTCCATACACCTTCCATATGATTTATCAGAAAATTGACTTGGGCGGTCATTAGGGTTGGCCGACCAAAACTGCTTGGCGGCACATCCCTTAAAATTCCTTCGAGTAGGTCTAAGCGTCCAAAGACATCTACCACTATTGGCTCGTTATCTGCCCAACGGCTGATCCAATGTGTCACCCAGAACTGTTCGAGATAATTATTTTCCATGCTGCATCAAGAAACCAGTTAGATTTTCTACTATTCACCAAGAACAGTAGTCATTCAGTGTTTTGTACAGGAATAGTGCACCAGGTAAGTTCCCAGAAAAGAGTGGTGGGTCACAATGGACACACTTAAGTACCAAGTCTTTCCTTAACCAGAACTAGTCTAGACATGCACATCCCAGTACATCACACTTAAGTCATAATCTCTAAAGCTAGATTATCAATCTCCTAATCTATAGATAATGATTTCTTAATCTAAGTTATCTAATCATCGAGTTTGTAAATTCCTAAAGATCTAACCTGATTCTCCAAATAAAAATTTGGCTCTGATACCAACTATAACACCCCGCCTTCCAGGGCATTAGAATATGCTAGGATTTTTTTTTTTAAACATAAATTGACAGTAAATCCTCAACATAACATTTATTTGATAACACTCCCAAATATAACAAAGGAATGATACATTTATTTTACATAAGCGGAAGCAAGATCAGAACCTCGAAAACATAACTTATGTGGGTACATACATATTGTTCACCCGACATAGCATTACAGATAACGTAAAACTCTAAACGATACATCCGAATAAAATATATTTTTCTAGTCCCACATGGGACCCTCAAAATTTTCACCACGATCATGCCTCGACCACTTCCTTGCCCTTCCGGCAGCTTGCCTCAGCTGGAACATGGAATATTCCAGGGACACAGTCCAATATTAGAAGATGAAATCTTTTAAGTGAGGGTTAGATAAACATGAATGAATGATGCATGATGTATGGACAATTATGAACATATACCCATAATGTAACTTCTCAGTCCCACCAGCCCGGCTAGGAATCCTAGGCAAATCCCGAACCTCTGCGGGATAGGCCTAACGTTATTCCCTCAATGCCCTAGGGAAATTACGGCTACACTCTGAGGATACCATCCCAACCCCATGCACAAGTTTCAATATGACAAAATCATCGTGTTGTGCATATATCACGTTTTCCCATACAATAGTATATGAAGAAAAATATGATCATAACATAAGAAAATATCATACATGGAAAGGAAATCATATCATATACGTGCTATAGGGACAAAACCACTCACCCTTTACAGATATCAGGATACCTCAAAAAACGTGAAACTTGCCTTGATTTGCGTGCCAATCTCGAATTTCGCACCAAAAGACTCACCTCACTTCCCAAAGCACCATAGGCAATATATTTATTTAAATCATCAATAAAACCTATTTTTCCTCAATTTTCTTGCCTTTTTCTCTATTTTTATTTTATTTTTCCTCACTAATATTCCAAAATAAATACCTACACTTAATTTTTTTCAAATATTTTTACATAGAAAATTCTAAAATAATTTTCCAAGATATTTAAAAAAAATTGCACGAAAAACCAAGGTCGCACGCGCCCACACGCGCTGGCGCGTAATAGGGCGAGTGAGACTAGCTCGTGGGGCTCACGTGCTGGTCGTCTTCTCCGGCGATGGCCACGCCGGAAAATTTCAAAAACCATGCCATTCGAAAGCTTATGAAGATTCGATCACCATGGTACCTGATTGAGCTCCAAAGGAGGTTCGGAAGTGCTCCAACGAAGCCCTCGAAGTCTCGGCCAGGCGGACCGCCTAGGTTTCCGACGAGACTTCGATTCGTCTTCGTTTCTGCTCCGTTGCTCACGAAATGCTCCAGATATGGCCTTCAACCTATGGGAAACAAAAGCCCTCTATCATTTTCTCTCAATTTGTTCGAAAAAGGCGTCGATTTGAAGCTCCAATTTTGTTAATTTTTGGCCTCTTTGTCCGCTATTTATAGGTGATCTTCGAGCTACCAAATGGCCTTGGACGGCTTACCCATGGCCTTAGGCATCTTTCCCTCCCCAGGATCGACCCAAACTCGAGCTCACCCGACCAAAATGTCAAGTTGCAGGTCGCGACTTCGCGGCCAGCTTTTGTTGGCCGAATTTCTTGAAACTCCGGCCACCCCGACGCCCAATGACGGCCCATGAGTGCTCCTACAAGATCCCCGACCACCCCTCATGATTGCCCAGTGCTCAAATCAGTCGGTCAGTGACCGTGCGTGGCTTGGTCGGAATCCATGGCTATGGATTTTTCGTTTTTTGCACTTTCGCCCCATCAGATTCGATTTTCACTTTTTGGACCATTTTCTCACAACCCCTAGACTTTCCTTAATTTCCATTAGGTTCCTTGACTTATGATCTTTGAACTTTCTCTTTGCAACTTTTTCAAAAAATGACATTTTGACCCCCCTCAGGTAATTTGAAAAATTACACTTTGGCCCAATTCTTTGTTTTAGCTTTAAATCTACTCGTTTCTTCCTGAAACTTTCGAAGGGTTGTTCTACTCGACAAACCGAAGCTTCCCTTAACTTCTGTTATGATTTCGGAAGTCTCCTACGAGGATTCAATTTTACAGCTTAGACAGCAGCTGTATTTTAGCTGTACCGAAAACTGTTCCTGATTCCAATTCTTTCGTTCCTAAAAATCACGCCTCGATATGCTCATTAGAGGCATCCATATTTCCTTTATTATTTAAGCTTTAGGGTACTCTCTTCGACTGTTTCGATAAATTTTTTGGGTTTTTCTGATACCGAATTTCCCCGAATTTTCGTTTTTCTTTTAAAATAATAACCCAAAATTCTTGGGTATTATACCAGAGATTGTGGAACAAACAGTTCAGGCCATTGAAAGAATCAAGATTAGTATGAAAAAGGCTCAAGATAAATAGAAAAGCTATGCGGATAAAAGAAGAAAGGATTTGGAGTTTACCGTAGGTGATAAGGTATTCTTAAAGATTATGCCCATAAAGGGAGTCCTACGGTTTGGGAAGAAAGGAAAGCTCAGACCTCGGTATATAGGCCCATTTGAAATCTTGAAACGGGTTGGGAATGTTCTTTACCAGCTAGCCTTACCACCAGAACTTTCAGCAGTACATGATATTTTCCACATATCAATGCTTAGAAAATATGTCTCTGACCTAGCTCACGTAATCAAGCATCAACCATTGAACATCCAACTGAATCTAAAATATAAAGAGGCACCAATATGCATTCTAGCTCAAGAAGTACGAAAGTTTCGCAATAAAAAGATACCGTTGGTAAAGGTATTATGGCAACGTCATTCAGTCTAAGAAGCAACTTGGGAGCGCGAAGACGAGTTGCGATCCAAATACCTCCAACTGTTTGATGACCTCAACTGAAGGTAATTTTGAGGACGAAATTTATTTTAAAAGGGGGAGGATGTAACACCCGAGATTTTTGTTTATTTCCTTTCTCGGTCCAAATATGTAATATCCAAGAATTTTAAATTGTGATATAAAGATTGAATGTTGTAATGGAAAATAATAGTAGAAAAATGAATGGTATTTTGATTCAGGGTATTAACGTAATAAAGGGAAAGATTGTAATGATGATTCCTTACCCTAGAAGACATGACTTGGAGAGATAGGATTGGATTTAGAACTTCACCTTAAAGTCTTATGGAGGAATGATTAATCTTACACCAAAAGTCTTAAAGAGACATAGCTTGGAAGTTGTAATAATGAATGCTACCCAAAAGTCTTGAAGTGGCTTAGCTTGGAAGAATAAGGTTAGCTTGGAAATGAATAGATAAGGGCTATGATGGGTTCTTACCCTAGAAGTCATGTGAAGATAAGATTTGGAGGTTTGGGATTGGAAGAAAGGAGAAGCTTGAATAAGAAGAATTATGGTAATGATTGATTTCACCCTAAAATTCTAAGATGATATAACTTGGAAGACTAGGATTGGCTTGCAAATGAAGAAGATAATAGTGCTTATCCTAAAGACCACGTGGGGGTGAATTTGGAGGCTTTGGATTGGAAGGAGTGATGGCTTGCTTTGAAAGATATAATCAAAGAAAGAAAATTTCAAAGATGGTAATAATTGCTAGGGTAGAAAATGAGTAACTTGGGGGCCAAGAGATATCTTGAAGATTTGGGATTTGAGAAGTTATATAAAGGGGAGGAGGAAAGGCCACGAGAAGCTAAAGTGTGAGAAAGAAAACAAGGAAAGAAAGAAATCCAAAAGAAAAGCAAAGAAGGGAAGATAGAGATACTTGGTTGGAAGCGGTGAAAACGGAAAGGAAATCAAAGAGGTAAGCCAATTTTCTTTCCAAAGGATCGTAGAGCACGAAAATAGGAGTTCGTAGGTTCAAACGGAGAACGAATCGAAGCAAAAATGAGCAAGTTATAGCATTTTCAATTTTAGGTTGCAAAATCCATAACAAGGAAGGAGATGGCGCGTGACCAACCTTCTTGGGGCGCGTGAGGGCTCGTGGAAGCCCCATTTTCCATGAGATTTCACATATCAACCCCTTATTTAATTATCTACAATCCCATGTAAGATTATGTGAGGTTTAGTTTACGAAAATACGTATTTTGTGTGTAGAAAAACAAACTCGGTAAGGTGTGAAGCCTTAAACATTCGAATCTCATCCAACCAAGTTGAGGTAAGTACATTATAAACTATTTATGATGTTTAAGTATGTCCATGAATTATGTTATGTTATGTTCACGTAAGTTTCAGGGCCGAAGCTTGGTAGCGCTACGCACGAGGGTTCTTACCCTTGCAAGTTGGTGGAACCTCTCATGTCTCCATATGATATGTGATGTTATGTTATGTCATGACTTGCTTAAATACATATGATGGTTCTCTTGTACTTACTGAGACTCACAAGAATCTCATCCCATATTTTTCTCTCTCAAGTAATTATGAATGAGGAGATCAGAACGTGGACGTAGAGTGTGGTGGCTATTTGAAGATAATTTTTAATAATCAAAATTTTGTTTTTCTCTTCTTGTATTAGGAAGATTTTTAGTATTACACTCTTACGGTATATGTACACTATTGCTATATTGTATGTCCTTAAATCTTATATAAGTTTATGAAAAGACCGAATCTCAATTTAAGACTGGATTTCTCAAGTTTCT
This sequence comes from Diospyros kaki, assembly GCA_036245055.1. NCBI lineage: Eukaryota > Viridiplantae > Streptophyta > Magnoliopsida > Ericales > Ebenaceae > Diospyros > Diospyros kaki. Next base: position 6,401,737 of record BSEG01000006.1, on the reverse strand, counting down.
TGTCTGCTCTAAACCTTGAATTTCATATAAATATTATTATTATTATTATTAAGCATGTTTTTAAGTTACGGGTATATCAAAGCCCCTTTTTTTGAAGGGCCCTACGCATAGGCCTTAGAGGCCTATGCCTTAAGTTGAGTCTGTCTATTAAGTTATAAATAATTGATGATTAGTTAAATTGACCTCATTCATAAAAGTTAACTGGTTTGGCCTATTTTAGAATTAAACGGCCGATTTTGAGCATTCTTTCCCACAAAAAAAAAAAATTATTTCTAAAAATTCAAATGCCAAATGGCCACCAGACTTTGGCTTAAAAGGCCAAATTAACAACTCTATTTCAAAATAAGCTAAATAGGCTATTAAATTTTCATGAATAACGTTGTGCCCTGCTTTTCTTTTTCAAATTAGTAACGTTTGGTTCTTATTAAGTCAATAATTACTTATAAAAAAAATAATCAAGCGTTCAAGACTAAATGGCACTTGCAAAAAAATTAAACAGTAACTTTAAAAATCTTTTAACAACTAGTTAGCACATCGCTTGATCTAATCAATCTTTGTTGGTACAGTTTTGTTGAGTTTTATTGCATTGTTACTAAGTTAATTAAGAAATTTCTTTGATATTAATTATAAAGAAGCATAATTTCACATAAAAATTTATTCTGGTAGATAAAAGTGAACTCTTTTCATGTTGCAAGAGTCTTCTTCCTAGTCTCTTGTTGGCATTGATTAACGTTTTTTTATCGTCAATGTCTTTGTATGAAAACAAACAAAAACAAATTAATCATAAGTTTTTGTGTATGTTGCCATAAATCAATTACTATAATTTAAGATTTTAGAAATAATTCTTCTTTTTAGCAAAAAAGGGACAAAGTGCTAAATTAGACATTGAACTTGGACTTAGGGGTAAATTAGACATTAAACTTGTATAAATAAAATCACATTAACCAACAATTGTATCTAACTACGTTAAAACAAAAACTCGATAGTTAATTAACGTGACCCATTTATAAAATTTTAGTAATTTATTTGATCTATAATTTTTTCACTGAGTCAAAGTTCTCACAAATATAATACTTGGCTCACAAATTTATTAAGGAAACAAGAAAAAAATAAAACTTTCACTCCCTCAGTCTCACTCAAATCTACACACTAAATAATCAATGATAGAGATCTATTTATTGAGATGATATAAGACAGAAATTCTCTAAATTGACCGTGTTTTGAATTGACTGCAGAATTAGGCAAACTGATCAGTCAAAATTCGAGGCAATTTGAATAGTTTTTCTATCATTCAGTCAACCATGTTCAATAAATTCTATAGATATCTGAAAAAATGTATAATTATACAAGAAAACCCCTTTATTTATTTATCATTTTGGGCCGAGTGTTCGAACAGTTGGGTTGGCTCGTATCGAGTTAGTCCAATGTTTCAGAAAATGGGCCAAGACCCAATTCACTAGGCCTTTATCTTTTACTATGGATTGGGATTCTCCCAGCCCATTGGACTCGGACCATAAATACTTGGATCCCAACGAGGAAATGATATTATCACATACCAAACAATTTGTATAAAAATATCATAATAGTATTTTTACAATTATGAATTTTTTATTAAGTACTTTTTTAATATATTCACGGCCAAATCACGATATGTCTAAGAAATTCTGCTGAAAAGTGGGGGGAAAAATTTCCTTTACCCCTCTTCCTTATCTTACTATGGACCTATGGTGGGATCACTGGGATGTCATGGATGCAATTGATTTTTGTGACAAATTCTTTATTCATAGATAATTAATTTAATTTACTCTATCATATAGTTAGAAATAAATGAAACAACTGCTGCTCCGGTGTCTCTTCTCATCATTTGCTGCACTACTTCGTAAATCCTCATCATTAGTTAGCTGACAGATTGTTGAAATCGTTCCCTGAAAACCATTTTTATTGCAGACTTCAACCAGATTTGGTTATTGCTCGTGCAATGGATGTATAGGTTCCACTGAGATTTTCTGGGCTTACACATATGATGATAAAATTCCAGAAAAATTTCACAAGAAATTAAATTCTTGAAGAATTCAAGAAATTAAATTTCATTGCGGGAAGATCTATTCTAAATGGGTGTGAGATCTCCAATAAAATATATATAAATTTGAGTGTACAGAATATGATGAAGGAGTTGACAACGAAAATGGTAAAAAAAAAAAAAAATGATGGGTTCGATGCCATCAGCCGATCAAACGGATCTAATAATCAGCCAACAGCCCTGGTTGCGAGCGGAACCACCTCGGCCAGCGGCGTTGACAGCGGAGTGGCCACCGGCGAGGCTGCCCGGCAGACGGGACAAGTCGGGTGCAGCCGCAGCCACGGATCCACGCACCGAAGGTGGAAGAGGTGGCCGCAATCCGGCAGCAGCCGGAGCATGTCGCTGCCCTTGTAATCCGCCAAGCAGATGGAGCAGCACGTCGCCGTCGAATCCTTCTTCTTCAACTTCGCCTCCGAATACAGCAGCTTCGGGTAGCTCCGCAGCGTGGCCTCGTCCAGCCCCACCTCCACCACGTACGCTTCCTGCTCCGCCAGCTCGAGGACTGCTGCCGCCCGAGCCCTGCCAGCGGCTGGCGGCGAGGTTCCCCGGGTGCAGAAATAGGAAGCCAAGGTTATGGTGGTGATGAGCAAGAGGATGCCGACGGAGACGCCGATGCCGTAGCCGAAACCGCCGATGTTCTGGTTGCCGAGAAAGCCGCCGGAGCTGGTGGTGTCGTTCATCTCCGGGACGAAAACACTGCGGCGGTGATCTGATCGTGGTCGACCATGAGATCGATGGAGTGGTGGTTTATTTGGAGGGGGTGAAGTGAGGAGATGGAGGGGAAAGTCAACGATGGCCCGAGTCTTTATTTTGGGGAAGATGTATTTGATTTCAACTCCGAAAGGACATTAAAGTTTGAAAATAAGATTTTTGAAAAGATTTAAAATTTTAATATAAAGTTTATTATTTTACTAATGGTCATATTGAAAACATATAATAGCATATATATAGTTAAATTGTGTAATAATAATAATAATAATAATAATGTGATATTACAATATTACTATGCTAAATATTATTTTATATGTATGAGAGATGCTATTTAATTTGCGGTTTGTGTTCGGATATGTCAACGGCTCCTTTGTATTCTTTGCTTCCACGCCTGATTCATGTGACAACGGCTCGCTCGCACGTTCCATGCCCTTGAGCATAGCTTGCTGCCTAGCTAGTCCTTGTTTATTACAATTAGGTAAGCTCACATTAATTGTCCTTTCCTTCTACACAACCCCACCCATACTTACTTTAATCTAATTTTTTCTTTTATAATATACCTTATCTATCTATATATATATATATATGTTTTATTGTCATATATTTAGAACCTATATCCGAGAAACACGCATATATAATCGATTCATAAACTCTACCACTAACACCACATTAATTTTATTTGAGTATAGATAGAGGAAAATGGAAAAAAGTCGGGCGCGGTAGTTGAAGTGAAGTGAAGGCGTATCCAAGTGGGTCGTTGTCTTGGGGTGGCTGATGTGTAGAGTGGTTATTCGGTTAGCACATTCTTTACTCATTTCAGTACACATTTTGCTTTATTTTTTTTAAAGCTATTTAAGGGCCACAAGATCTTAAAGCCAAGGTCAGGAGAAATATATATTTCAAGAAAAAGAGAAATAATAACAGACAGCTTTTATAAATGAATTGTTTTGATGATTAACAGAAAAATAATAAGTGAGATGTTGGAAATAGCATTGGCAATGTTAGGGTGTCAAGCTAGCTACCTGGCTGGCTGGCTGGCTGGCTTTTAATTGTATGGGCAGCACCTGCTCACCAATATATCTAATAATGGCCCTTTTCAAGTGAGATTGACAACAATCACTGTCAATGGTAATAGATTATTGGTGGAAATTTTGAAGACGTCGCCTCCCCAACTTTCTAATCATGAATTTAATTTCTGATATTTTACTAATGTTTAAGTACATTTATCTCACCTCGTGTACAAAGTTAAATGGACGAGAATCAATAGACAATAACGTGTGACATTTAAGTCTTACTAGAATGGATAATGAGGACAAAAAAAAGTTGATTCCCGCGGGCCGAGCAAACGGGTTAAATCAACCAAACGTGTATTTTGCTCTTCCTTTAATTTTTACAACAATTAATTAATTGTAAAAACTAAAGTGAGGACAGAAATGGCACCTGATTACGAAAACTAAAGGAATGGCTGTGAATATTTTACTTGTTCAACTTAGTCAACAAGTTTGGCGTCCTTATCATTATTGTTATAGTAGAATATATAAGCATGGCCGAATGAGTTATTAACTATGATGTTTTTTAATTAAAGTTCTTAACAATATAGCTAGTGCTGTTATTTAATATACATAAACATTATCACGTAACATATTGCTGTTTATATCGGCATATATTACATTACATGAGATGAGATTAAATTGAGAATAGGCAATCTCATAAAATTGAATTATTTAAATATAAAAAAGTATGATATCACAATCTTATGATGTACAATTCTTCATCCTTAATAATCTCCTTTCGTGGTAACTTAAAAAGCGTAAAAGATATTATCTTGCAAGCATCTGAACAATTCTTCATTCATTCCTTTTGCAACTCAACCGTCCCCGTTAGTCCAAATCATCAATTTCTTGAATGTGTGTTTATACTCAATTTTTTTTTTAAAAGGGCACTTAAATTAATCAACCTTAGTGAAAGAATCAATGTAAAAATTGTTATTGTTTGATTATAACAATAAATTTATTTGGTTAGATACCTTGTTGTCAAATTGTCTGAAATTGCAAAAATAAAAAAATAATTAGAGAACGCACAAATATTTTGATGTTTAAGTCAGATATTGAATATGATTAAAACTATATTGGAACTTGTTACGGCCATTTTTTGAACCACCTTGAGCTATTGTCTGGATTGTTTTGGGCTAGGAATAGTCTAATGATTGAGTCCCAACCACTCGAAACCCAATGGACTTAAGGCCGAAGAACATCTCAGCGAGGTCGCACAATGCTAAAGCACGAACTTAGATCGCGATAGCAAGCGAGCTCCTAGCGATGCCTCTAGCTCGCTGGCCGATCTGATCAACTAGCAAAGAAAACCGCGAAACAAAATAATCGGGGATGATGTTTACCTGTCCTTATTCGTGGTAAACCAGTCCCCACATGGTGCGAAGCTTTTACTCTCGATTTTATAAAGATAATAAGGGCACATTGTCCCTCATGATATGGCTCTATTGCTTTAAATTTCGCATAAATTGTAAATACCCCAAATTATAAATAGGGGGTCAAAAACTATTGTACAGACATGAAAAAATACATACTGTTACACTGCTAAAATTATCAAAGGACAGTCATGGACTAGGTATTATTCTGGTCAAACCACGTAAAAAACGCTGACGTGTTGTTTGTTGATTGTGCTATTGTTTTCTCCCCTCGTGTTTGTGATTATTCTATCAATATGAGCCGATGAATTTCCGTCGACCAATTCTGAATAGGGTTGGCAATGGTTCGGTTTGGTTTCGGTTTTTGCCAAAACCATAACCAAACCAAATTTAAATTACTAAAACCAAAACCAAACCATTCGGTTTCGGTTTAATCATGGTTTTTTTATTTTAATCCATATCAACAAACAAAAACAAATATCATTCATAAAAACTTTTGATAATTTCACAACAAACAAAGATAAATTCTAATAAAGTTACCTTATTCTTATATAAAGTTACAAAACTTATTGGATATAAAATCACATTTTCAAACCTACAATTGTTAAGATCAATAAATTAATATGTGCATAATTAAATTGTAATTTAAGTTAAAAAAAATTAACTACGAAACTTAATATCTTCATCAACAATATTAATATATTCTTCGTAAATTAATGTATATCCATCTGAAATGAATGAGCCAACTCTATCTAACAAAATTATAAATATAAAAAATAAATTAATATGAAGAGAGATGAGGTAGAGAGCGAGAGGCAGCGAGGGTGAGAGATCAAGGGCGAGTGAGAGCAAGAGAGGTCGAGCCCTAGCGAGAGCAAGAGAGATCTAGCGAGGGCGAGTGAGAGCAAGAGAGATGCAGAGAGCGAGGGCGAGCAAAAACAAGAGAGATGCAGAGAGCAAGGGCGAGGGCGCGCGGACGAGCGAGAGGCAGCGAGGGTGAGAGAGAGTGAGAGTGAGGTCAAGAGAGAAAGGAGAAGAGAATGGGAGAAGGGTTTGCAAGCAAGGCAATTGGGTTGGGGTGGGCTAGGCTCAGGTGGGCGTGGTTGTATATAATATATATTATATATACATATTATACATATTATATTATATATATAATATTATATATATATTTGGTTCGGTTCGGTTACCCACTATTCGGTTCGGTTTCGGTTCGGGTTTTGATTTGGTTTTAGTGAAAACCATAACCAAACCATACCCATTGAAACAGTGTTCGGTTTTTTCCCGAACCAAACCATTACCCAGTCAAACGGTTTTTAACCGCGTTGACCAGTTCGGTTTCGATTCGGTTCCCCATGGTTTCGGTTGCAATTGCCATCCCTAATTCTGAACGTCGACAAAACCAGTATCAGAGATGTGCATTTTTAGAAATGAGTATTTATCTATTTATAGAGAGATATAGAGTATCTTAATTAATTTAGAATTATGATTATTGTAAATAGCACATATCTTGATTATTTCTAGTTTGATTGGGATTATAATTGTTATGAGCGGCGTCTATCTTTTTTGAATGAGATTTATCATAATATTTCATAATTATTTTATAATTATAATTCTTTATGAATAATTGTTTATCTTCTTAAGTAGCATTTGTTAAAATGAGTAAGATAAGGGAGTATCAAGATAAGTGCGAAATGGTTTTCGAACCAAGATATGAAATGATCAAGATAAAGTTAGGAAGCATTTCAAGATTTTTATCAAACTGTTTGTTAAATTCTTTAAAATGCATTAGAGGACACAAACGTCATTTTTTTCTTATATATAGGGACCAAGATATATTAATCTTGAGGGAGAGAAGAGATATACATATTTTGAAAAATCAAAATAAGAAATCATTAATAATTTTTTCAATAATGGTCAAATAAATTTAACAAATATATTGGAAATAATAAAAGTTCGTGATACATCCCATATTTTGGTTTTTCCACCCCATATCTTAATTAACAAACGCTCCCTTAGAAAAATTTTCAAATACTGAAGTTATCTAGTTTGCGCATTAAATGTACCCCACGCATATGGGAAAGTTTTACCTTTTGCCCCAAAAAGATATTTTGGACTCTTGGACTTTTAATGACTTTTATTTATGACATAATAAAAATTAATATTAGATAAAAAATAATAGTTAATATGAAAATTATTATTTTATGAAATTTTATTATTAGAAAATAATGATCAAAAAATTATGATGCACTTGCAATTGAAGGCTAATTAGGATTGAGTGTGATCTCTTACCTGTTTGCAATACAACTCAGACACATGGTAAAGTTCACAAAAGGTATTCAAAACTTAAATACTAAGCAAATTAGCGTATCAAAGCAATTAAGGCTTGTTATTGCAAACAATTGACTAATTAACATACGGAGCAAGCCTTCTTATAATAATATGATAGACATTCTCTAATCTCCCTGCCAAGTTAACACAGAAGTTTTTGTGTACTAGTATTCATATATATATATATGATAATAATGTATGAATAAAAGTTCTGTGATTATATTTTATATTTGTTGTGTCATAGCTAAAAATTTAAAAAAGTTAAAAAAACTTTTTAAACCAAGAGGTGTAAATTTTTCATATACGAAGGTTCCATACAAAAGTGCAAACTAGATAATTCTGACATTTAATTTTTTTAAAATATTTTAAAAAAAGAATGAATAATTATTCATAAAGAATTTTAATTTTAAAAGAATGTTAGAATATTAAAATAAATAATCATCTATAAGAAATTCTATTCCAAAAAATGATAAGATAAATGTTATTTACAAGAAATAAATGTCATCCATAACAAGTCTAAACTCAGCCAAATTAAAAAAAAAAAATAGAGTAGACGTTATTTGTAAAAATGTTAATTTTAACAAGATTATAAAAAATTAAGATAAGTGTTATTTATAATAATCTTAATTTTAAATTATTTAATATTATTTCATATTCCTCTATAAATAAGCATATACTTGTTCTTGAAAAGATAGCTTTCTGATACTGATTTCAATACAATCTTCATAATATTCAATAACTGACTTAAGTATCAGAGTGTTTACACGAGAATCTTCCCGTTTTCTCTTACTGTTTCTTTTTTACATATTCAAACAGTTTGACAATAATATTTCTAATCAAATAAATTTATTGTTATAACTTAATAACAATAATATAGAATATGACTCAATAATTGACATCCTTACATTTAGAAAGAAATTGCTTATATATATATTATTCCATTACCAACAATAATTCCTTGTAAATTGGGTTTTTCTTTAATAGTTTTAGCATTTCTATCTATTTACGTGCCCATCCTTGTAATAAATTTGATGTATAATTCGGAACCGCCTAAGGTGGGTTGGGATCATTACATTAATTGAAAAACTTCATAAGAAGCACATATTGTGGCCATGCAGAGCAGGGTACCGATACGACCATGTGGGTGTATGCATGCCACACAACATGGTCAAAATCTATGTAATTTATATTAATCATTCCTAAGCCATGATTAGGACAATAGAAGTGAGAAAAGAAAGGGACACATTACACTAATTTTCTATCATATTTTGAGTTGACAAATCCGGCCCTTCCCTCGTTCAACGAATTAATTAACCATATGGATTTGCATCAATGGAATTTTTATTTTTTTAATTTATTGCTAAAAGTTTTATTGTGGGTTTAAGGCAAACACCAAAGAGCTCCTCACTTTCAAGTTAACATCTTATTCAAACTACTAATCATGACTCTGTCACAGTAAACCTGTTTATTTAATCAACTGTCATAGTAAACCTTGATTAGCAAAATGACTGCATTTTTTATTCTATGCATAATGTATATTTTAACTCTTAGGCTGTGTTTGATTGCATTACCTATAATCTAATTCTAGGTAATATTGCCTAAAAAACAAAAACCACCCCACCCCCTTGGAAAATGAATTTCATGGAAAGAAACTTTAAATGCTTATACCATACATATTTTTCCATAGAAAAGTTAAGAATGTTTGATTGTTTTCTATAAAAAATGTGTAATAATTACATATTTTTTATGAAAAATGTGTGCAATCAAACACACTCTTATATTTGTACGTTTTTTTATTTAGATATTTAAATTTTTGTTATTTTAAAAACATTCTTGAACTTACAATTTCAAGTCAATTGCACTCTTAACTTTTTTATTGTTTCAATTATACTTTCGAATTTATTTTTTCACTAAATTTATCAAGGTATGCAATTGATTCGAAATTGGATAGTTTAAAGATGTCTTTAAAGCCATAAAAAGTTTAAACATTTAAATAAAAAAAATATATAAATACAAAGACTAAAATATATATTTAACCATAATGCATACTTTCAATCTTTGATCTTAGTCTTATTACATTTTAGCTTACAATACCCAACTTCATGTTGATGTTAGGCTCGGACTGGCCTGATGACCGACCCGTTCTAGAAACGGGCCGTTTGAGTCTGGACAATTGTACATTGTTTTTGTTTTTTTGACTAAAAAAATAAGAAAATGAAACACAACGAATTATTTTAGTGTTGTTTTTGTTATTTTTTTGCCAAATCTAATCGAAGGCTTTGGGCTGCGTTTTGTTTACCGACATTTTAGCTATTTGTGTTGGGCTTGTTGATCCTATGTGTCATCTTTTAGAACCTCTACATTTCTTTATATTATCATCTTCATATGCTAAAATTATTATAAATATTTTTAATCGCCAATAACTACTAATGAGTTATAACACAATTGATGAAGCAAGGCTTTGCACCCTTAATGCCCGAATTAATGGAGAGCATTGTCATGGTTGAGTTGAATAGTGAGTTAGTGTCAAATTCACAATAGACATAAAAGACTATTTATTTGTAACATGAAATGTATAAAGTACCTGAAACACTAGCTGGATTTGTTAGTGTGTGAGGTGAAGTGAATTGACTTTAGTGTATTGAGGTAATGTGACTTTGATTATAAAGAAGTCTTTGGTAGATTAGTCAAGTTGGTGTGAATTTCAAAAGTTAGTGTTTGGTAAATATTTATGTTTGAGATGAGTTATAATAGCAAAATGACTAAAAATGATATAAAGTGTGTTAATTTTAGTTATTATTGAAGGATAAAATTGAAATGAAAAAAAAAAAAGTATATTGTTTATGTCAAGCCCAATCTCCTCAAACTCAACCTCACCGAAATTGTGACGTTGAGCTTTGGCTTTGAAATTCACATTGCCTTAGGTTAAATTGGAAGAGCAAGAGTTTAGCGAATACAAAATTTTGATATCTAACCCCACAATTCAACTCAACTTGAGTGAAAACTCAAAACCAAACACTCATAATGTAACATCTCGATAATTTGGATATAATAAATAATTATTAATTTTATTAAAATGTTACCTAGAGTATAGGTTAAATAAGATCAGTTATAGCAGTATTTTTTTAAGGCCAATGAGGTATTAAATAGAAGTTGTAACCCAAACTGCAATTAGTGATAAGTTAGGAGTGTAAACTGTAAATATTTGAAAGTCTTCATTGGGGTTCTGTCTCCTATTATAAATAGAGAGCAAGGGGATAGATTTTACCATTCTATTCTATTGTACCGAGTGAACATTCATTTAAAGAGAAAGGCTGGTGTTCAAGACTGTCTTGTAATCTTGAAGAGTGAGTGTTGATTGTACTCAAGAGTAGGAGGTTTTCTCAAGCTGTCGTACTGATCATCCTTGGTAATAAGAAGACTGCTCTTGGGGTCTTTGAAGGCTGGATGTAGGGTTGCTTTAAAGCAATCCAAACCAGGATATATCTTGTGCCTATTGTTTGGTTTGTGTCTTGATTGTTTCTGGATTTCTTTCATTTAAATTCTATTCTTCCTTTTTGTCTTGTGTTTTTGTTAGTTGGATTGATTTTGGGTGAGGAGTTGAGAGAATTGGCATTAGGAAACATTGATTGAGTTGTCAAGAGTGCTCCTAAACATAACAAATTTAAATCGAGAGTGATTAATAATTATTTATTATTGCATTTGTGGAGATTATTGAATATTTGTGGATTCAAAGGAAATATTGATTTAATTTTTATTTTCGGTGATTATTGAGTGTTTATTGTTTAAATAAAATAATTATTATTGGGCGTATTTAAGAAAATAATAAAATAAATTGAACTGGGAGATTTTTGGAAATTTCTAGGTGGAAGTGAAATAAGTGAAAATTATAGTTTGGGGTGTATGCGGCAATTTTCGAAGTTGTGGGGTTTAAATGCAAATTTTAGAATCTGTCTTAGGTATACTTTAAGTTTAATGGGGTGAGTATACATATTAAAGGAGCAGCTGGAGCTGGGCAGTCGCGTGCACGAGGGATCAAGGAAGTGACGCAGGTTCGATTCTGCCCGCGCGCGAGGGAGGAAAATGCTGATTTTATCAACAAAGGGCTCCCTGAAAAGACTTCATTTCGGAGAAGCAGTGATGCCTTCCAGCGGTTGTCTCGGCTGCTGCCACGTGGCCTCTCCCCAGCCACTCATTTTTTAGCTTTTTAAAGCCCAAATCGGGCATCTTTGAGCCAGCAGAATCGAAGGAAAAAAATGGAAGAAGAAGGAACAGGCACACAGTGAAGAAATTGAGGAAAATTTAGGAGAAGTTGGGGATTAAATGAGATTTAATTAGTCAGGTAAGTAGAGAAATATATATTAAACATTCTGTACGGTTGGAATTTAATTTTGGGTCCAATTTTATTAATTTTGGGAGTTTATGTTAATTTGCAGCGTGTATTAATTTGGTGGTGTATGGGAGTAAAAATGTTGTAATCTGCTAAACGAGACAAGCTCCCTTCTACCTTTGCAAGTTCCTTCCATTTTGTGAACTCCACGTTTTTCCTTAATTCGTTTTGGTTTCGTGTATTAATTATACGAATTGAGGATTTATTAGCATAAATTAATTTAAGATAAATATGAGACTCATTGGGGTTTTATTTGTGGTGTGCCTACGTGGGTAAAAATTATTAAAAGCGTTATATGTTTAAGAATTTTATACAGTTAAATTATTTATATTACATGGTTAGATTTACTTAATGTAAGTTATGATTTTATTAATTGCTAATAAACGTTTTACTTCGTAACGGGAGTGCAAGAAAGACAAGAAACGATGGTGTAAAGGCAATCTCTAAATCCTCTTTGTAAACCTAACAACTTTCGTGTAAGTCTTCGTTATTTCTTGTATTCTATCCCCCCTTCACTCTAATTCGGCGCTTAATTTTACTTGCTGAGTTGTTATTCATTGGGTTTAATTTAAATTAAATATGGGACTTCTAGAATTTTATTTATTGTGTGCTTACGGGGGTTTGTACCGCCCATATTCCTTTTGAAATGATGTCGAACCCAACTTGGGGACTAGGTTCTTAGAGATATGAATTTATTTATGGATTCTCAGGTGTGGTTCGGTTACGGCTATCGAGCAGTAGGGTAGGGGTCGGCTGTTTGGTGACGTTAGGGTAGACTACTATATGGCTCTGATGTGGACCGTCAGGCGGACACTCTTAGTCATTAACCATTGACCGGTGCCGGTCACTACTAATTAGTTTTGTCATTACGTAATTTATTGCATGATTCAATATGTTGTATTATCGTTTATGGTTTGATATGCACATGGATACAAGATGCATGTTGGGGGTATTCATTTATTGAGTATGCTTGGACACGGACATTCTAGCATGGTTAGATTGCATCTGGCACGGGCATATGCATCGCGTGTGATTTACTATGTGGGCGGAGTATGGCCTGATACTTGGATATATGGGTGCCAGTGTATCACGTTGATGCTCATTACGCCATTGCCTTTTTATGTGCATTGCATGGTTATTGTCAGTTCACAGATCTCGGACGAGAGGACCATTCCAAGGGAACCTACGGCTCAATTATTCTACAACTCGGGTGTCAAAAGGACTGACGCGAGCACACGGGTAATGGGAGCACCGACCCGGGACGGCGTGCACAGGTTTGAAGAGATATATGTTACCTTTTAGGGTAGTGATAGGTTCGTATAGGACTTGGGTGTCTTGTGTCTTGTGTGTGCTCCAAGGACTGAAACATGCTTTTATTTACACTTTTATACTGTGTTGGGTGTCTCATAGCTTGTGTGTGCTTGGGGGTTGATATTTTGGGGAGAGTTTACTGAATATGTTCAACCTTCGCCCTTTCTTTTTTTGTGCTTGTCGAGTCTCTCAACTCACTTTGTTTTTCATCATTCCAGGTAGTGGCAATGTGGGTCAAGGGCAAGGGAGATAACATCTAGCGACAGAGTCGGTATGGTGTACAGGCAGTCTTCGCCAACTCTAATGGTTGAGTAGGATTTACTCTATTAGTTTTGATTGTGCTAGGTCATACCTTATGTCTCATGTATGTCAGCACAGAAGTCTGCATATATTTATTTATCATGTTACTGTTATGCTAGTAGAGTACCCATAGTGCATGCATGCGTATAACTTAGTTTCTGCTATTTTATTTTTGTGTATGCATGTCAGGGTAGTTCCTGTCTTATGTTTCATTCTTTTTCCTTCCGTAAATGCTCCTATTCGAGTAGTCCAGGTGGTTGGGATATCCAAGTGGCGGTGCTTACACATAATCAATTTGTTATAAATGTTATAACTAGCAGTGTTCTAAAACACGTTAGGCGCTAGTCGGGCGCTTAGGCAGGGCCTAGAAAAATTGTTGTTTTTTTTATTTTTTTGAACTTTTTGATGTAATGTCATGTTATTTTCACGTAAATAAAAGTAGAAAATCAACAATAATGCAAGATAAATCAATAATGCAATAATAATGGAATGACAAATGAAATAGTGGAATTAAGCATGAGAAAACAAACTGTTGTAGTTTAGTTCTGGGTTCAAAAAGACAAAAGCAACAATAATGCAACATAAACAATACTTGAAGAATCTAAGTAAGTAAATATCTAGCCATCTAATTGGACTTCTTCTTATCCACATTCTTTCAACACAAGATCTTCATCAGACTCAAAATCAAATTCATTGAGTTCTTGCTCATTTTCTTCTTCTAATTGAAAATCATCTTCATAAAACTCTCTTATTCTAGAACTTCTTCGAGGTTGAAGCATCTCGTCTGCTTCGGATGCTTCACCAACCACTTCCCAAATAAGCCCTGTACCAGGCTCAACTTTTCATCATCTCTTCCTTCAACTATCCATCATTGCGTATGACTAGCATCACTAGCAAGTAGCATATTAACATTCCTTTCTTTCTCTCTTTTTTGCTTGTTCATTAATTTGACATTAAATTGGACATAGACTAGATTGTTCAATTGATTCACGTCCAATCTATTTCTTTTCTTCGTATGTATATACATAAATAAATAAGAACAATATTAATATAAATGATAGAGATAATGAAATTAAAATATTAAAAATATTTTAAAATATACATTATAGATTATACACTAACCCCTTCAAAAGTGCTCCAGTTTCGTTCACAACTGGACGAACTACTAGTTAACGAGAGGATCTTTCTCGCCATTCGTTGTAAGTTTGGAGTTTGATTTCCATATGTGGTCCACCATGTAACTACAACATAGGTCAAACAAGTATAAAGTAAAAAAATTTATACACTAATACTGTAATAGTAATACACAATAGAAACTAAGAAAATGACTTTAATCTTATACCTAGATTATAATTGTCATCATTTTTTGCACACCCTTGATCTGCCCCTGATTTTTCAAAAGCTCATTCTTTACGGGTATACTTTGGCAACTCAACATTTACAACATGACCTTGTAATTCACCATCATTTTCATAAAACATCTCCACAGAGTTAAAAAATCCATCCATCACTTCATGATCAAGCTGTATATCCATATCCTTAAAGAAGTAGTAAGGATTCAAAATGTAAGCAACAAAATGTAGTGGACTATCTAGCCTATCTTTCACCTTTGCTTCAATAATCTCCATAATAGGCTGATAGTTCTTCTCGAGATTATTCAGGGCCTCCTTAATATCTTTCTTTGCCTGCACAATCTCTCCATATAAAAAGCTCATAGAAGGCTTTCTATCTGCATCAACAATTCGAAGCACCTTCACCAAAGGTGCAAAAATCTTGAGGCATAAACTCACACCATTCCAAAAAAGAATACTCATCATAGTAGCATAAGCTACTTTCCCTTAAACAATCTTGGACCATTTGCACTCTTCCCATTTGGAGCTAGTAAACATTGTTCTCAATTGGGCTTTTTTCTCCATCAAACTTTGCAAAGCAAGGAAAAAAAAAGCGAATCTAGTGACTTCGGGCCTCACAATATCCCTCTTCTTCGTAAATGATCTCATTAAGGACAATGTTCTTATGGTGTGCATAAATGAAGATTGTCAAATTCTTGGCCTGATCAATAATTTTCTTATATCTTGGCAATTTTTCAATACTTTCTAGCATCAAATTGATAGTGTGAGTAACACATGATGTCCAAAATATATTTGGCCTCTTCAACTTCAATAATTTTGTCGCTCCCATATTGTTAGCAGCATTGTCAGTTACTACTTGAATGACATTTTGTGGCCCAACTTGCTCAATACACTTGTCCACATATTCAAAAATTAGTTCATTAGTGTGTGCTTCATCTGAAGACTCTGTGGAAGAAAGAAAAGCAGTACCGGCGTTAGAATTAACACATAGGTTCATGATACTCCTCATTTTTCTATCTGTCCAAGCATCTGTCATAATAGAACATCCATTTCGTGCCCACTATTCTTCATGCTTTTTCAATAACTCTTTAGTTCTGTCAACTTCTCCCTTTAATAATGGCTCCCTTAACTGGTATTGACTGGGAGGTTTGAAGCTTGGACCAAATTGACCAACTGTCTCAACAAACAATTTAAAGCTATCATTATCAATAGCATTGAAAGGAATGCCAGCTTCATACACCCATCTAACACAATATTGACGAACAGACTATGTTCTCTCTTTAAAGAGTGCTTCACTAATATTTTATTGCCTTTGTGTCATTCCTGCACTCGTTTCAGGGGTGATGGAGCTTGTAAACTTATCGAGATGGACAAGTGTACGGGGTGTTTTTTTGCTCCCTAACTCTTGCAATTCATTTTCAGCATCATCTTCCTCTCTTTCAGAAATATTAACAGAGAATCTCATCAAATCTTCCTCTTATTCTTCTTCTTACTCTTTGCCTCGGCAATAACATTCTTACATTTGGTTTTATCATCCGGAGAAGATTTTGGACATACATAAATATTTTCGGAAATGTGGCCGATGTGTTCTTTAACTCTATAAATTCCTCTAGACATAACTTTGCCACACAACTTACATTTAACTTTGTCCATATTCTTTGGATCAACTAACATTCCATACTCCCATCCGATATCATTTGACTTCCTTTTAAAAACTGAGATGGCATCAGACGATGCTCCCATACTCTTAGTCCCATCCAACATTTTTAATTTAATCGAAGAAGCTTGCAACATAAACAAATCAGATAAACTGTTGCAGCTTGCAAGTGTTTGTATATATACTACATATATATGGCTGTTTAACACTAACAATATAATCTATATCTATATATGTTATATAGCAATACATATAGCAATATTAAATTATTAACAGCATGCTGCTGCTTGCAAGTATGCTGCTATAACATACATACTGCTATATAGTATATATATAATCTATAACTGTTAGTAATATATGTATATACATAGCAATAGCATTCTGTTAAATTGTGAGTAATATTGTAATAATATATATTATATATACTATATAGTATACAACAGCTATTGCAAACAGCGAGAGAGAGAGAGAGAGAAAGATATCGTTGGTCGGACCGTTGGAGGAAGAACAACGCAGAGAGACGACTGGTGGAGGCTAAGGGAAATCAGAAAATCGAGGCCAAGAGAGACGATGGTTGGTGGCAGAGGAGGCGTCGGTGACGGCGGAGGCGTCTGCGGCGATGAGGATGAGCTTTCGAAGAGAGAGGCGGTCGCAGTTGGAAGAGAGCAATCGAGGTAGATGAAGCAGAAATAGGTTTTATTTTTTCTCTTCTTTAAAACCTTAAACATTTAAAAGTAGGCGACCCAGGTGGTTAGGCGCCGCCTGGGACGCCTAGGTGCCGCTGACGACCGATTAGGTATATCGGCGCCTAGGGGGGCGACTAGATGAAAAGCACGGCGGCCAGCGGTCGCCTAGGCTGATTTTTTGAACACTGATAATTAGGTAACTAGTTGGCTCAATTTGTTGGGGGCATCGCCATGGAGTGGGGGGGGGGGAAACAATTTGTTAAGGCGTTACAAGAGTAATTTCAATGCAAAACTTGAGTTAGAGATAGGATTGGTGGTATCCTAATAAATTAGAGGGTTTCCTTCTAAATTCATTAAGTAATAAATATTCAACCTTATAAATAACTTTTTGGTGTGACATTATTAAGTGTAATGAGGTTTGATGTGTTACTTGTCATATCAATAGTAACTTATTAATATTTATGCACTACAAATATTTTTTAAAATTATTTATTTATTTTTCATTGGAGAAGAAAATAAAGTTTAAGATTTATATCTCAATAAAATCCAAGATAAATACGAGGTAAAATATAAAATATTAAAATGGCAATTGAGGGTCGCAAAACTTGTTTCTTTGACCCATTTATCATTTATTTATTTATCTATTTCGTGTATTAATAATGCATTAGATTTAGTATTTTTAGGGTGTATTTGATAGTATTTGGGTGGAAAGAAAAATATTTTTCAATTTACATAGAAAACAAAAACTATCTCCCTCATAGATGAAATTTTTTATTAAAAAGAGTCAAAAGCATACTTTAATGGTTGTACCATGAAATTGAATTTCATAAAAAATAAAGTGTGTCAAACATCAAAGACGGAATTCATTCAATTCATTGGATGAGATATTTTTCATACATTTTCTATGCTATCAAACACACCATTAGATCTAATGAATTCTCTTTCTCCTTTTCTCCATCAATCTCTATTATTTTTGTCAACTTTTGTCATTCCTGATGCCATTAAGTTAAGCATTTTTAGATATAATTTTAGTCTAGTTATTTATTTTATTTATATTTATATTTATTTAAATTATTAAATATATTAATTTAATTAATTCTTAATTAAAAAATTCATTTTAAAAATAAAATATATTTACACATTTCAAATTATAAAAATATGTATATTTTTTTTTATTTTTTTGATAATAGTTGTTTTAATAATTAAGAACAAATAAAACTTTAATTCTCAATTAATTCTAAATATAAATTTGTAGAATTTAGTTAAATTCTATAGTTTAAATTATGTCATTTAATTTTCAAATATAAAGTAAATAAAATTTATATAGAATTCATTGATTCTAAATGAATTTTAAATTTTGATGCTCATTCATTCGAAACGGGCCTTCCACTTGAACTCAAACATCATAGTTAGTTGGTTGCCTGGACCAGCTGTATCTGATTAGGCACCAAAGGATGTCTACCTAGTCCAACATGTTTCCACGCTCGTAAATCCCAACCGTTAAAATGCCCCCATCAGAATTCAGAATGACATGATGAGCTTTTTCCACGCTATCAACGGCTCAAAAATGAAACGTTCATAACACTCGCGTATTCCGGCTGTCTACTCGAGTTCCCGTGCATCCAAGTCAAAATCATTAGACTCATCGCAAGCCTCAACTTCTGCTTAAACTCCGACGACCTCCACCACCGCAACCGTTCTCGGCGGATCTCCAACGATGGCGGCTCTGAGACCATCGATCGTCGTCGTAATGCTTTGGACTGTATGGTCCTTGGCCGAGTCGAGCAGCGACACGAACACCGTCTACTCGCCGTGCTCGGACACGAAGGTCCAGCGCTCCGACGGGTTCACCTTCGGGATCGCCTTCGCGTCCCGGACTTCGTTCTTCTCCAATGGAAACACCTCGGTGCAGCTTTCGCCCTGTGACAAGAGGCTTTCGCTCTCCTCATCCAGCTCTCAGCTTGCTCTCTTCCGCCCCAAGGTCGACCAGATCTCTCTCCTCACCATCAACACCTCCAACTTCTCTCCGGTACCAATCTATACTCTTATCTTCGTTGCTTTTATTGTGCATGTAAATATTTTGGTGTTCATTGAACTCAGATCTGCTTAGTAAAATTCTAGGGTTTCGGTCATTGGGCTCAGTTTTGATTGATTCTATAATTTAGCCAGATTGATTACTTGTTTTACTGCTACTTTGGACCATGATGAGTTTGAAGACACTCATGGCGTAGGAAAAATTCATAATCTAAAGTTTGGGCTTTTACAGTTCTTTATGAGATATGTATGTAGAGTCAGTTTTCCAGGCTTTGATAGTTTGTAGAATTTAGCCCATTTGTGGTTCAATTGAATGCATAAATAGAGAATTCTACTAATTTTCAATTTAACCGAGTTATATTTATTGTAAAAACAGGAGAACGTAGGAATAACTGCAAATTATATATCTTCAATTTCCATTGATATAAAAAACTAGTTCCGAACCATTTCTCTGCTCGAACCAGAATATGTAATATGTTCTTCAGCTCCTCCGCTTCCCATGTTGTGTTTAATAGGTAATATATAAGTACTTCTCTTCTGGACATGCTCCTCTTGTTACCGTTTTCTATTTTCTTTCTCCATTTCTATTAATTATAAAAATGACATCATATCAGTATGTTTCAGTAACGTGATAAATGAATATGTTGTTTTACAAAATGAGATAGAAAATCCTTTGATATGGAATAAATGTACAAAGCTGGAAGGCCATATTATTTAAGGAAACTCAGTAGAAAGGTAAATTGATACTCCCTGAAGCTCCACTAGCACTATTGGGGCATATTTGTGTCACAAACCTAGGGTTGGCTAGGGTTGTGATAGGAATTTAGGAGAGATTTAGGGAAGAGAAGGCAGCAAGGAGGAAGGTTTAGAGCTGAAAACAGAAGAAATGGGAAGGAAGAGAAGAGGAACCGAGAGAGAGAAATTAAGAAAGAAACAGACTTGAAATGTATTCTTCAATTCAATCATAATCCCTCTTCTAACTACTCAAGCCTATTTATAGGCTTACAATTGAAAATGCTAACAACAATAGAAAATACAACTAATAAGGAAAACACATGTATTACTAATATATTCTAGGGGTTCCTTGGGGTCATGACAATCCCCACCCCTTCAAACAATTCTTGTCCCCAAGAATTGGCTGCTCTTGACCCTATTATTCACCCAATTCCAGCCTTAATAATTTGTTTTCTTCTTCGCCTTGTCTTGTTCTCATCTCTCACTTTTCTTTTCTTTTGTCTTGCCATATCTTTTCCTCCGAAAACAGCAATATCATGATTTGTTGCAGCACTTGTTCCAGCCATCCTCCCATTCTTTGTTGCTCTCAAAATTAATTCCATTTGACCTATCACAACTTCCACCATAATCTCTCTAACTGTAGAGAGTAAGTCAAATTGCTTTGCAGGCTGAAATTTGGTTCGATGCTGCTGCTTTCCAATGGAAATGAGAACTACTGAAGCAGCAAAAGTCTTGTTTCTGTCCACAAAGAATTTCCCCATGATCTTCCCAATGTCTTCTTTCTCTTTAGTAGAGGTATCCTCAATTGGTGTATCTTTAACTCCAAGCAGATTTTTCTGGAAGTTACCACTTATCCTTAGGTCTTTATTAGCCTCATACTTTTCATCAGCTGCAAGGACACTACCACCATTGCCATCCTTCCCTTCTAGTTTTGATATATCATCCTCCAGCAAATATGAACAATGATCCCCACAGATAGCATTGTCCCTTCCCTCTTCCTTGCTGAAATCTTTAGTTACAATTGGTCGGTCCAACTCCAATTTTTCCTCCGACTCATGCTTGACATGATTTGCAGCCTTATAAGCTCCACCATCAAATTTTTTTCTGAAAGAATTCTGATTTGGGACACCATCCGATCCTTCCATCCCTGCTCTAACCACCAAAGGTAACGGATCAGCTTTAGCTTCCTCAAATGCTGCCTTATTAATCTGTTCATCACAGATTCTCTTGGGATAATGACATTCACCACCAATATCATTACTAATGTTGCATTTTCCCTTTATAATTCTGCTGGAATCGGTACACTTCTTCCACTCCACATTGGAAATAGGTAGTGAATCAGCTTCTCGATTTCTTGCTTTCTCCTTCGGCTGCTCCATTTTAAGGAAATCTTCTTTGATAAAACTCCCATGATAATCCTCAAAGTATTCGGTGGGAAAATGGTAATGATACTCCTTAGATAGTATCATTGCAAACTCTTGCAACTTTTCACGTATCATTTGGCCGAATTCTTGGTTCGATTCATGTACCATACTTCTTGTTCTTTTGTCCAATTGGCTGCTCCCCTTCCCCAACTTCTTTTCCCCTGTTTTCTGCTTCTGGCCAACTGAAAATGCAGCCTTCTTTGGCTGCCATAGAGGCTCCATTCCGACTGAAAATGAAGTATTCATCTGCAGCAATTGCGGCTCTAATGGTCTCCTACGTGCACTGCTTCCCAAGGTGTCACGAACAGGACTTTTCATTGAAAATGCAGCATCCTTCGACTGCAATTGAGGCGGCTCTCTTGCATGAAAATTACCCACTAAAAATGCAGCCTCATTCGGCTGCAATTGAGATGCTCTCGGCTTCATCCGGGTGTCATCCTCCATCCGAATTCAAATAGTTGGTGGAATCGCTTGGGCTGCTCGCCTCTTTTGGTTAATTTGAGACAGCCAACGGAATTCTCAGGAATTGAGAATCGCTGGTTGCAATAAACTATGAATTGGTTTCCAATTCCGCTGAATCTGCTTTGGCTTGCTACCAGCCTCGGAAATAGCCGCAATCCACCTGCTCTTCCGCTTCACAACAGTCGTCGACCCTTCCTTCGCAAACGCCTTGTCTGTTCGTCCGCAAGCTCCAACCAACACTCACTGAATTTCCAACCGAGAGCCACCAAATGCACTGTCAGCACCACTTGGCCAAGTCGCCTCCAGCACAGCCTCCCGACAGATCGACTTAGCCATTCAATCCATTCCTTCTTGTGTCTGGGATTGCTTCCTGCGATCCTTTGCGTTCAGCAACCTTCGTCAATGGAACTCCTTCCTCTAGTTCTGCCCAATCACCGACCAATGGTCGGAATATTCAACCTACACACTTCGGAATTGATTTCCCAGAATAACTCGTAGCGGCCATGGATCAGACGCTCATAATAGTTCAGAATTGCCCGCGAATTTCAAATTGTAATTTCCGATCCTGCGCTTCGAGTCAAATCCACTTCGTAAACTACTTCTTCGATCGATTTCACCTTCCAGATCTGACTTCAATTACGAATTCAATAGTCTTGACTCCACCACTTGCTGGATTTGCACCAGCGGAAGAGGACGAAGGCCACGGATTGCTCGGAAGTTTTGATATCTTGGCTCGCCTAGCAGCCCAATCACCGACCGCACCTATGGCCGATCAGATTCGTTTACGTGATGAAGGCCGTCTTCCTTCTTGCTATCTACATGATCAAACACAGCAACCAGCCGACGTGTTCTTCTTCTACTAGAATCGTCTGGCTCACTTGCACGTCTTCCTTTCCGTTGTCTACTCACGATTGAAATGAATTCAATATCGCCAGCGTAGTCGTCCGCCTCAGTCGCACACACCAAGGCTCTCTGCTTCACCTTCGTCGGACTCGCTATCACCTCGGAACTCTGCCTATTCCGTTTAATCACTGAAATTGATTTCAGCAGCCTTCGAGAGGAATCAGAACCACAGCCAAGAACCGTTGCTCTGCTTCGACTCTCCTGAAATGCGAAACCTCTGGCCTGCAATCGAATTGCCGACCAGAGCCTACACTCGCGCCTTCTTCTCAGATTTCCTCGCCTGGCCAACACTCTTCGAAGTTCTCAAGCAAGACGCCAATCCTCCTGCTCCGTGTTCTAGGAGAGTCGATCTCATAGTTCAATCACTTCATCGAAATCACTGAATTTCAATCACTGGCCGACTTCGTCTTCAAAAGTCGAACAGAAATGCGCCAAAATTTCCAGGCAACAATCGCCTCTAACCAGCCTAGGAGAATCGCGCACCCAATCACCGTCCAACACTCCAAGTCGGCCGATTCAAGACTCAATTCCGCTGAGTCTGGAACTGAAATTGCAATCACGGATCTTCAATCGTTCAAGAATCTGGACTAACCTCAATCGCTTGCCTCAATCGCACGCCTTAACAATTCTAGAATGCGCTTGAATCACGGCTCTGCCTCTCCATCCGTCCTTGTTCGACTGCAACAACGTTGCTTGTTTTGATCGCAACTGTGAACGCGGACTGCCGGAAATTAGCCTAGCTCGCCTGGCCTTTGAGTTTCGGATAAAAATTGCTAAAGTCTCAAACTAGAATTAATTGAAAACACAGCCAAGGATTGACTGCTCTGATACCAATTGTCACAAACCTAGGGTTGGCTAGGGTTGTGATAGGAATTTAGGAGAGATTTAGGGAAGAGAAGGCAGCAAGGAGGAAGGTTTAGAGCTGAAAACAGAAGAAATGGGAAGGAAGAGAAGAGGAACCGAGAGAGAGAAATTAAGAAAGAAACAGACTTGAAATGTATTCTTCAATTCAATCATAATCCCTCTTCTAACTACTCAAGCCTATTTATAGGCTTACAATTGAAAATGCTAACAACAATAGAAAATACAACTAATAAGGAAAACACATGTATTACTAATATATTCTAGGGGTTCCTTGGGGTCATGACAATTTGTTAGAATTGGATAAACATCTCCAAGCTTTTGGTCTATGGATTACTTACCAAAAGGGAAAATTAAAAAAAAAAAAAAAAGGAAAGGAAAAGCTTTAGATCCATGCACACAATCACTCGTCATATTAAAAAGAGTCATGGTCAAAATCTAGTTTAGGTATTTTTGTGTGCATGGTAAAAAAAAGATTTTAGAAGCATTGGGGAAACCATACGACATTAAACATGTTACGAGCTAAGTGCTATAAAATTCGAACATGCTATGCAAGCTGAAGAGTGAGTAGCTCATTCCTGTTTCAATTCTCATGGGTTGGACCGTGTTTCTTATTCTTGTCCTTCACGTCTAGTTAATTTACTAGATGTTGAAACTATCATGAGGAAGACATTGAAGAACTTCTTTGTGATGAATATGTTGAAGATGAGGAGGAAGAAATTGACTTGTTACCTGTCCAAGGCGAAAGTCTTGTTGTACGAAGGGTGTCATTTTCTCCTAAGGTGGTAGAACAAGAAGATTGGAGAAGCATATTGCATATTTCACATGAAGGTAACTAATGGAGGAAAGTTTTGTGATATTATTATGGTTAAATTCCTCGTGGCAAGGCTTGCCAAAAAGGCACCAATCACCCGTGTTTTCAGAAATACCACAGTACCTGTAGCATAACTAGTCTTTCAAGATACTTTGTAGGCTATCATTTTTATTCTAATTCAATGTTTAAAGTTCTTCTAGACTCTAAGTTTCATATTATCGTTCCATATTAGATCTTACACCGTTTTAGCCCAAATTTGCACTTGTTATGCTGATTCTTCCTCTCACTCTTAGTTAAATTATGCAAATCCAACATAACATCAGAACACAACATGGCACATCTCTAGTACCTGAAATTTCTAGCCTTTGCATCCAAAAACTAAGAGTTTCATCTTCAAAAATATCAGTAACAGGTAGACTCCTTTCACCAATGATACCAACTTAGAAATAAGAAGTCCAATCCTCCCATTTTAGTTTTTGTCTTTGTTGCTGAAAAATAAACTGTTGGAAGTTTTTAATGAGAAGAATAAACTTCCATAATCTCATTGATTTGAGGGATGCAAAATATATATACACAGATTCCTAAGAAATCTCCTAAAATATAGGACTAGATTACAACAACATATTTCAGATTAGGATTGGATTGAATTTAGGACTTCCTTATTTGATTTTTTTGGAGCATCCTTGTTGAGTTTTGCATTAAGTATTTTTCTAAAAGGATAGAAGGAATCAAGAGATCTCTTGAGTGATTGGAAGTGGCTAAATAAACTAAGTTAGGAAGAGGCTATCTTATGTTGTATATGTAAGGGGCAGTTTAGACTTTGTGTAGTCTAACTTAAAAACTTTGTAATATCTGCCCAAATCCTCTATAAATAGAAGGCTTAGGCGGGTAGTCGTGATCACTTGATCATTCTTAATTCTGTAAACGAGTGATAGTGCCGTAATCTGAGAGGAAGGGCTTGTATAGAGAGTATTTTGTAATCTCATAAGTACGGTGTACTCGTGAAGAGATGTGTGAGGGTTTCTTGTACTGATTCATACGTGATTTCTAGTGGATTACTCTCGGACCAAGGCTAAATGTAGGATTGCTCACAACAATCTGAACCAGGATAAATTCATATCTCTTATGTGGTTTGGTTGTCTCTTTCCCTATTTCCATTATTGCTTTAAATTGTGCTTTTACATTCTGTTGATTGATTTGAATTCGGGTGAGGGTGTGTTTTACATTTGGCTGAGATTAGAGTGGTCCTAGAACTCCCAATCATAACAATCCTTATCCTTCTTTTTCCTTGTCTTCTCAGCTTGAACTCTCCTTCATCTTATCACATATTAATCTATATCTTCTTCTCTTCTTATCCTCTCGTTTATAACTTGAATTTTCTCCTTTATTTTCTCCAACACTTCTTCTCAAGCTGGTGAATAGATATCCATCATTCTCAGCTTATCTCGAATAGATTCAAATCCTTGCTTTTGCATTGCTTTTCTTGAAACTCAGTAGGGATATAAGTAAGACTTATATCTCATCTATCAATTTCTTCCTTGACAATGTGTCGGTCAATTCTTATGGGTTTCATCTGGTCATGTTCTATAAGATTATTCACAATGCTAATTGCCGACTTATTGTTACTATAGAGAATTTTTGGAGAGGACATTGGTAGATGTAGGTCTTCCATCATTTTCTCCACTCAAATTACTTCACATATACCGTGAGCAATAGTCATACACTTTGTTTTTGCACTGCTCATTGCCACCACTGGTTACTTCTTGCTTCTCCAAGTTATCAAATTACCTCATAATTTTGTACAATAACCGGATGTAGATCTGATGTCTTCAACAGAGCTAGCCCAATCAACATCTACAAATGCATTGATCCCTCTATCTCGACTCTTCTTAAGTAAGAGTCATTTCCCGGGGGTCCCTTTGAGATACGTGAGAATGTGATATGCTGCCTCAAGATGTCTTCTTGCAAGTGAATGCATGAACTGACTAACCATGCTTACAACATATGCAATGTCTGGTCGTGTGAGTGATAAGTTTCAAGCTCTTAGGTTGAGGGCTGGTCAATTGAGGGAATTCAAGTGAATTCCAAGAAAGAAGAATTGAATTTTAGGGAGAAACAGATAGAATGAAGAAAAGGGAGAAATGGAGATTGAGAGAGAAATGAGAGAGAATCAAGAGGGAGAAGAACTGATCATTCATTCAATCAATAACCTTCTCACCATGTCGTAGGTTCTTATATAGAGAGCCTCTAGCCAATTCAACAGCTCATCTAACTACTTAACAGCCTAACCGATAGCTATCTATACAACCAACCCATTCTTGCCTACTAATTAATCGACTCCTTTAGTTAGATCCCTAACGGTTTACAAGGTCAGTTCCCTACCCAATTACAATCCCCACCATTTCAAACAATTATTGTCCCCAAGAATTGACAGTTGTTGACCTTGTTTTTCATCCAATTCCAACCTTCACAATTTGAATTTTTCTTCGCCTTTTCTTTTTCTTCTCTCTTACTTGCCTTGGCCATTTTTTCTTTCTCCTTCTTGGCTTTATCTGATGAATGAGAGATAAAACATCTCATTGTTCAACATATATTTCAGGCTCTCTTGAAGTACCTCCTTTCTTTTCCTTTGCTAAAATCAACCCTAACTCCTCTACATCTTCAGCGGCTGAGAAAAATCCAACAATATCATATTTAACTGCTTTTTCCTCCTCCCCTTTGGCTCTATTCTGTAGATCCTCAAAAAGTAGTGTTGCATTGTCATTAGGTATTGGAGTACCTCCTTTTTCAAGAGAAACAAACTTAAAGTCTTCAAAATCCACTGTTGCTGCGATCATATCCCTTCTTGAATTTATAGTATCTTTTGCCTCATCTTCCCTATAGATCTCCTTATTAGGATTATCGTTTACTTCTTGAATTTCTTGATCCATTGCGGAAAATTCATCTTCTTGCTGTAAACTGGGGGTAGCCATAAAATTTCCTTTATTCTGCTGGCTGGTCTTAAGAAAACTTTTAAGCAACAACCCATGCTTTCTGCAAATGGCTTCTAGTGCCAATTCTTGCAGCCTCGCCTTCTCCGCTACTTGTTTCACCGTAGTAGGACATAACATATTCACCATATGCCTTAGCATTAAGACCATTAGTGAATTTTAATATGAAATAAGACTCATTCAAGGTTGGATGGGAATGGAGTGCTCGCGCTTTCAGTTTCTCAAACGTGCCCAAATACTCTGTAATTGAGTCCTCGTGTTCCAGCTTTTTGATCTCCTCATTGTAACTCTCGTCTCGAACCTGATTCTTCTTGGTAGACTTAGTTAAATATTCATCAAACTTTTGATAAACCTTTCAATTTGTTGTCAATACTAACCCAAGTATTTGCAATTCCTGTATCCATCTTCTTAGTTCAAATCCTTGCTAATTTGCCTCCAAAGAGCACTTCGTCCTTACTTCAAAATCGCGCCTTCAGGATCACCAACTCTGTTGACCTTCCAATACCTTCCTGCTTTTGTTGCTTACGACTCGGTCCTTCTGACACTGTTGATAGGTCGATCTTCCACCCCCTTCCGATTGTCGATTTCTCTAGAGTCCTCTGTTGTTCGCTGCAGTCCACCACCGCCTTTGCTGATACCACTTTGCCTTCAACTTTCAAGCTGAGAATCTTCGTAGTCATAACCTTCCGTTCTACGTTCGATTTATTGCGGATTCAAAATCGCCCAAGCTTGCATCCACTTCTTACCCAATCACCGACCACTGGCCAAAATTCACCTAAATTCTTGAATTTCACCATGCAATGATGTTAGTACTGGAGGAATTGACAAGGCTACTTGACAAAATTTCGGAAGGAGTTCTCTAGTTATCGAAGAGAGAGAGAGAGAGAGAGAGAGAGAGAGAGGAAATTCAGAATATTCTCATTGCATGATTGGTTGTGGGTGTGGCCCTTACATATATATAAGCGGTTGGGGTCCTTCTAGAAGGTGGCCTTGTCACGTCTTTATCATGAATTTGGTACACTCCTGATCCAAGTATGGATTAGGAGATGATTTCGGTAAGAACTGAATAGAACAGAGCAAGGAAGAAGGAGAGTGGGTAGGAAGAAGGAGAAAGAGAGAGAGCACTTTATTTCGGGTCACATTATTTTGGGGAAGGGAGTGAGTATTGATCCAAGGAAAATTGAAGCTATGGTGAGTTGGCCTAGACCTGCTATTGTTAAGGAGTTGAGGGGATTTTTGGGATTGATGGGGTATTACAGAAAATTTATTCAGCACTATGAAGTGATTTGTAGGCCCTTGACTGAGCTTCTTAGGAAGGATAACTTCCATTGGAACTCCAAAGCGGAGACAGCTTTTGGGGCCCTTAAGAAGGCCATGACCCAAGCTCCAGTTTTGGCACTGCTTGATTTTTCTAAGCCCTTTGTTGTGGAGACTGATGCTTGTGACAATGGAGTGGGGGCTGTGCTCTTGCAAGAGGGGAGACCATTAGCTTACACGAGCCAAGGTTTGGCTCTTAAGCAGTTAGGGTTGAGTGTATATGATAAGGAGCTTATTGCTGTGTTGGTGGCCGTGGATAAGTGGCGGCATTATTTGGAGAGCAATCCTTTTGTAATTAGGACCGACCCTGAAAGTCTGCAGTTCTTGCTTTAGCAGAGGCTGCATACTCATTTGCAGCGGAAAGTGGTTTCTAAGCTCTTGGGGTTGGATTACACAATCCAATACTGGAAGGGGAAGTAGGCTGTGGTGCCAGATGCCCTATCTAGAAGGGAAGAGAAGGGGGCTTGCAGGCTATTACAACAACAACACCTGATTGGGTCAAGAATATTGTGGGGAGTTATGCTAATATGGAGTGGGTGCAATGGTTGTTGGCTCAGTTGGCTGTCCACCCAAATGATCAGCAGGGTTATACACACTCTGATGGACTGATTCGGTTTAAAGGAAGGATCATGGTGGGAAATGATGAGCAATTGAAGTCTCAGATCATGCAAGCACTGCATGGTTCACCTGTGGGTGGGCATTTGAACGTGAGGGCAACCTACCACAAAGTGCGACAGTTTTTTTATTGGCCTGGGTTGAAGTGGGAGGTGGTGAAGTGTGTGCATAGTTCTGAAAGGCGCGAGACGCAGCGAGGCGCAAAATGTCCTAGAGCCTGAGGCGCGAGGCGCATGAGGCGAGGCGCGCCTTTGCGAAGTGAGGCGCACCTTTTAGAAAAAAAATTCAAAATCTTGTAAAATCATAAAAAACTATCAAATTGTCAATAATAACACATGCATATCATTAATGATTCATTATCTTCAAATACTAAACTAATAACATCAAAGTTGATTCATTCATCATGCAATTTCTAAACTATAAACATCATCAAAGTTCAAACTTAAAAGTCTCAAACTCAAACAAGTACCAATCATCATGCAAAGTTCTAAACAAACATATAAACACTACAAGTCCACAATCAATAAAGAAGTTTTAATCATCATCATCATCATACCCTTCACCAAATTGAAAATCATCTTTCGGTGTCATATTTTGCTCATCCCTGTTATTTTTCTTCTTTTTGCATGTACTCTCCAATCTCTTATTTTACTGATAAAGGACATTTTGGATAAGCTTTAGTAGTCTCCACAATCAATAAACACTATAAGTCCACAATCAAGAAAATGTTTTTATTTTGAAAAATGTTATTTTTCTAAGTCTGGAAGATTAGCGCATTTTTTCTAAGTCTGGAAGATTTGCACATTATAAGGAGACATATAAGAAAATGTTTTCATTTTGAAAAACTATCTCCCGGTATTTTGATAGCTAATATTCATTGTTGTTAAAATGATTTTTAATAAATTTTTCAAGAAATAGTAGGTATGTATTTTGGGGGTGGTAAAATCGCTAAATCCTGAGTTTGTACTAAAACCAAAATTCTATTTTTTTATTGTTATGGATTTTGATTTTTAGATATTTTTATTGAATCCAAATGGGAGCTATTTTCTTATTTACATTTATGTATTAAAGTAAATGGAAGGTAAAATATAAATAAAAGAAAATGTGGACATTTACTTAAATTAAAGAAATGTAAATAAGTTGTAGGTTATAATGTATACATGCTGGAACCAAGAAGAGGGGAGAAATTGAGCTGTCCAAGTTTTAAATTAAAAGCAGTTTCATGAGGCGCGCCTGCGCCTCACGCCCCAGCTCCTAGGCGCACAAGGCGAGGGCCTCGCCAAAACCGCCTCGCCTCGGCCCAGGCGCGGCGCCAAACTGGCGCCTTGTGCCTAGGCGCACCTTTGATAACTATGAGTGTGTGCTGGAATGTGAGATATGTTAGCGCTGTAAGCATGAATAGGTTGCTTCTCCAGGGTTGCTGCAACATATGCCCATACCAGAGCAAGCATGGGAGGACATCTCTAGGATTTCATAGAGGGTTTATCTAAATCAAAGGGCAAAGATGCAATCTTGGTGGTAGTGGACAGGTTAAATAAATTTGCCCACTTCCTCAGCCTCACCCATCCTTCTTCAGCTTCAGAGGTGGCCCGGGTGTTTTTGGATTCAGTTGGGAAGATTCATGGAATCCCTTAGACTATTGTGTCGGATAGGGATAAGATTTTTATGAGTTCCTTTCGGCAGGAATTGTTCAGGAGTTTGGGGGTTGGGCTGAACTTGTTGACTGCTTATCACCTTGAAACTGACGGCCAAACCGAAAGGGTAAATCAATGTTTGGAGTTATACCTACGTTGCATGTGTTTTGCTAGGCCTAGGAGTTGGCATAAGTGGCTTTCCTTAGCCCAATGGTGGTACAACTCAAGCTACCACACGGCTATCAAGCGGACTCCTTTTGAGGCCCTATACTGTCCACCCTTGTTACTGGCTATCATGAGCTCCTCAGCTACCCTGGCTGATGTGGAGCACTATTTCCAGCAAAGGTAGGAGGTTCTAACAGATTTTAAGGAGGAGTTAGCTACAGCCTGCAATCGGATGGTGCAGGCTGCCAATAAGAAGAGGAGTGCCAGAACCTTTGCTGTGGGGGATAGGGTGTTCTTAAAAGTGAACCGCTTTCTTCAGCCTACTTTCTCAAACACTCCAGTGTCTAAGTTCAGCCCAAAATATTTCGGGCCTTACCCTATACTTGCTAGAGTTGGAGAGGTAGCCTATTGGTTGCAGTTACCTGCTGGAGTGAAGGTACATCCCGTATTTCATGTTTCATTATTGAAGAAAGCAGTTGGTCCTCATACTGCTACCAGCCCTTTGTTGCCGCCTATGGAAGGGGAATCTGACGTGGTGTCGAGCCCTGTGTTGCCACCTATGGAGGAGGAAGTTGAAGTGGTGATGGAACCCCAGGCCATTGTGGATAGGTGGGTTATATATCAGGGTACTGCCCCTATTACCCAAGTTCTGATCAGGTGGTCCCATCTACCTCCAGATCACCCTACTTGGGAATATTTGCCGGATGTGCTGAAGCAGTTTCCTCGGGCTATCAACCTCCTCTAAATTCTTGAGGACAAGAATTCTTTCGTGCCGGGGGGGAGGGGAGGATTTGTTAGGACCCGGGGGTTTAAATGTAATAAGGGATTGATTGTTGTAACTGTAGACTAACTGGGCAGGGGGTTGTATCAGGCGGGGAGGACGGTTAGTCGGTTGTAAACGCCTAATAAGTAGGCTGTTGTAGAAGGAAGGCGCGTTTTTATTGAATAACAGATTATTTCTCTTATTCTCTCTCGTTCTCTCTCTCTTCCTATTTCATTCTCTCCCTCATTTCTGTTCTTACTGGAATTCCGCCCCATTGTCAGCCCTTAACCTAAGTGCTTGACAATAGCTTCCGATCTATCACCTCGTCAATGGCTCCTCTACTCGCATTTGTATATCCGACTTGGCTGTGGTCACTTGCTGAAGGCTGAAGCTATGCCTCCATTTGCGTCATTCTTGTTCCATCCGCCATTGCTTCCTACATCCAATTGACCGTCGAAGGCCAAGGTTTGAAGCTCTACTTCGCTTCACTGTCTCAATCGTGGAAATTCAACAGAGTCCACTGCAGTAGCCGAGTATTGGCTGCTACAAATCCACCTGCTATGTTTGTCAACTCCAGTGCAACCAATGGAATTCGCTGGTCTGCTTTGTCGTTCAATTTTTGAACGGGACTTGCTGGATTTCACAGTCAAGAGTTGCCTGTAGCTCAGCTTACTAAATCGCTTCCTGAATCGCCTCTAGCTCATTCCTGAGAATTGCTTGCTCGATTATGATCTGTCTCAACTACCTTCAAGTCGACTTGGAATGCACTGCAGAAATTATCAGCATCGGAAAGCAATAGCCTAGAACTGTCGGACATTACCAGCCGAGGAACGTTCGGCTCCGTTACAGTCCTTCAAAGTCGCCTTTGACACTTCTCGAGGAGTTGTTGGAGATTCGCCTAACCCGTCGGACTTACGGGGACTGTCGGAAATGTTTCTGGAAGTTGCCTTGTCAATTGTTAAAGCTTCCTGAATCACAGCCGAATTGCTCTAAACAGCTACCATGAGAATTGGTTGGCCTATATACCGCCTTCTGATAATTCTCTTTCTGAAAGTTCAATTAATTCCGTTGCTGCTAGGGATCGCCTAACAATCGATTGATTTCTGCAGCTCCGAATCACTAGAATTACAGTGGATTATAATCACCTCTGGAACTGATTCTAGGAGTGGCGAATTGCAGGCACTGTTCCGCTTCAAAGTCGAACAATAATTGCCAGAGTTCCAGCTGAAAGCCCCCTGACACTGCTTCGTCTTTCAATTCCGAGCTGCAACCTAAATCACAATGCAGTAGCCGAGAACAGCAATCGCCAATGATCTACTGTAACCTATCGCCAATGATTGCAAACACTATCTACTTCCTGACCCAATCGATCTGTCCTGCTGAAACTGCCGGAATTTATGGAAACAATCTCCTGAAACAGGCTCGACTCTGATAGCACCTCCTACAACTGATCGCCTCTGTTGCAGTTTCTTCAAAATCGCCTTCAATCAGCTTCTGAGGAAGGCCTTGCTCTGATACCAAATTGTCATGACCCTAGGATTTCAACAGAGAATTAGGGCAGAAATTGAGGAAGAGAGGGGAAAACAGAAAGAGGTGGAAGAAACAGGGAGATCGAGAGACAGAATAGAGGGAGAATCAGAAGGAAGAATGAGAGAGAGAAGCTTGAGGGGGAGAGAAGACAGGTCCGAGAGGGAGAGAGAGTTTGGAGAGAGAAAAATCAGAAGTTCAATTGATATTCTGGATGATCCCCATTACAACAGCGTAGTAGCTATATATAGCTACTACAACAGCTCAACAGAATTAACTACTTTCTCCTGAGGGATAATTTGCTATTGTCAACCCTACTGTAAGCTCTTATACATCCTAGGGTCTTGACATGGACCCTTTCCCTTGCTTGTCAAGAGGGTGCTTAAAAGATGCTTTTTAGTGTGATGACAAAATTTTAAGAGATGCAATTTATTCATTGTCATCTTTTTTTATCCGTGGTGATCTTTTGTGCCTTTTCTTATCTGAAAGGTTTTGGAGTGATGGAAGTTCAATAAGGGTTTTGTTTTTCTGAATTTCGAAGTTTCAGATTCTTATTAACTTGTTCCTAGCCACAACCCTGTTTCCCATTGAAAAAGAGCACCCACCAAAAGCAATAAGAGTAGTATTGTTCTAAGAATGTTTTGCACTTTTATCTTTCAAGGAGTTGGTGGATCCATTTGGATGGTAGCTTGGCTTTGCTATTTCTGTAATTTTATTTCCAAACCCAAGTAGAGAAGAGATTTGTAATTTGGAGGTGAAAATGCTATTTAGCTAGTTGTAATGTGGTTTATAGTCAACTGGTAGAATGTGACAATTAGTATTACATGATGAAACTGCCTTTTTTCCATCCCCCAACAAAGACCACACGCACACACTAATTATGGTACTAGTAATGTTCTTTTGGTGTAATTTTGAACTTCTACCAAGTAGAAAAGCATGTAGCCCAGCCTATTACACGTCTTTCATCCCCGTGACTTTTGGGACTGCCAGGATTCTTATGGTGGGTATATGGTTGCATTTGCTGGTCGAAAATACGCTGCAAGATCTCTTCCTGCTTTCGTCGCAAATGGCACATACACAGTAACCAGCTTTACTCTTGTAAGTGAAAATTTGTTGTTTTGTTTGCTATTTCAAAATTTTATATGCTTTCATTTTATAAACAAAAGGCTCTCATTATGTTGTGGATACTGATTTTCTAACCTTAATATGCTTCCATTTCATGTATAAAAAGACTTGAATTATGTTATGGATTCTGCAGGCTCTTGAATTCAAGAAGGGTAGGCTGCAGAACTTTTACTGGAAGAGAGATGGCTGTGCTAAATGCTCAGGCGACTCCAACTTTGTGTGCCTCAACAATCAAGACTGTGCAATCAAAACAAGCAGTTGTAAGAACCATGGGGGTTCTGTCGACTGTAGCATCGGGATACAAATGGCTTTCTCTGGCACCGATAAGCACGAGGCAGTTTTCAACTCGTGGTATGAAGTGAAGAACCTTCGGCAGTACTCCCTCTATGGCCTTTATTCCAATCTCAGGGATTCTCTAACCGGTCAGTATAACAAAATCTTCTAATTGTTTCTGTAGATTTCACCGCAGGTAACTGTTGTAAGTTGCTTTGTGTTGCCCTCTTGTTTAGTAGTTGTCTTTTCTGTTAGTGCTTTAAATTTAATTGCAATCAGTCACTTTCATCCGCCGTTCTTCGGGAGTTGGATCAAAGTTGTGTAAATTTCTATATTGAAAATGGATTTGTTGTGATCATTATTAACAGAGGTGTTATCGGATTCCTCATGTTTTGTCATAAGGGCCATTGGATTCTCTATGTCGTGCTTTTATTCCACCGTTTGTTTATTGATTCGAATCTAAAGTTGATTTGATTTACCTGAGGCAAAGGCGATAAAGAGGAAGAGTTTATCCAAATATTTATTTTGTTGGCGGGTTTCATTCTTCTATCAGACATTGAGGAAAAATTTATGAGTCAGCTTTTCCATAAAATTAAAATGTTCTAATGACACTGTTTTTGATTGTCATTAGTCATTACTTATTAGCAAAGAAAAGAGGGCAGTGTTTCGAACCTTTGGTAAAAATTAGAAATAATCACACACTTCATAATGAGCTACGTCTTGTGAAAGTTTATAACAGGGAAATTAAGAAATAATAAGAAGAAGAAAAGAAAAATAAAAGTTTTGTTTTTAGAAAGATAGGCTTGTTTCTTTCGTGTTTTAGTTTTTAATTTTAAATTTAAATTTATTTTAAATTTTGTGATTTAGATATTTGTTTTAAGATTGTTAAAAATATGTTCTTTTTATCTGTAGTGTATTTCATGTTTTGAAAATTTTTGAGCAGGTTGGTGATGAAAATAATTAAAATGATTTTTTACCATTTTGAGTTTTTTATAATTGAAAAATATATTTTTAAAAATATAAAAATAATCACGTTTTTATTATTTTAAACAAAATAAAAATGATAAGAAAAACAAGATCTTATTTTTTGAGAACAATTTTGATTTGTCAATAACGATTCTTCTGCATGTAGTTACCGGCCACCAATATTAGTCATTGTATGACGTACCAAAATTATATGACTTTTATTTACTTTAAGAAAGCAATAAACAAATCATCCACTTGCTTTAATTATTGTAATGAAATTTTTTATTTATTAGTTATTGCATGTTAAATAAATTTTGTACTAAAAATTTATAATTACAGAAAGCAACTGTCTCACATTATGCATATAATATTTTGTATAAAAGTTTTGTGTGTGTGTGTGTATATATATATATATATGTGGGGTTTTGGTTGAAAAATTATGATCATGGATAAGCATGGACAATTAATCCAACTGTATGTCACTAATTAAGCTTGATAAACAAATAATTAAGAAGCAAATCCACTCAATGGATAGGCAGTGGCGATGCCACCCATGCTATTTTTAATTTTGCTTTTTTAACTTTTAGCAAAAATAAATAATAGATATATAATATTTCTCTAATCACGATAAGAATGAACAAATAAATTTATGTGTTGATGCTATTGACTTTACATAAAATAAACTTGATTTTGTTCTTTTCTTTCTAAGAAACGAGAAATCTCTTTGGGATTAACCTGCTTTGAGGTCGATAGCGACGTTATTGGCTATACCTACTGTGGATTGCATAAGAAAAGAAATAAAAAGACAAAAACATGAGTGAAATTGCAAAACTTAGGTAAGCCAAAATCAGCCGCCTTGCCATATGCGTATGGTACAGTAATAAAATACTTAAAATTTTATATAAAATTTTAGAATTTAAATTAATGTGATAATTTAAAAAATAAAATTATTACTGAAAGATAATATTTATCTAAAAAGTAACAATAAAATTGAAAAGTAAATATTACATGAATAATACCAAATATTTAATTCTCAATATATATAAATTATATTTATATTTAAATTTATTTGATAAATATATTAAAAGAGAAAATCATCCACATTTAAGGATTAATCGAGCGAAATTTAGACATTTTAAATGAATAAAAAAAAATAAAAAGAAGCAGCTGCCTTTAATTTTCAATCTCCACTTGTAAACTTCGGATAGACTTCCACTTGTGAGAATCTTGTCCTGGGCATTAGTGTTCGACACCTGGCACCCATTCATTCGCATAATACAAACCCAAACTAATAATTATTTGATAAAAAAAAGTTTGTACTACATCACAAATATAGCTAGCTAATAAGTAATGTCCACGTATGTTAAAAATTCACTACCGGGTAGCTTAGCTCAGCTGGTCTTTCAATATTTTTAATAATTTCTCATATTCTTCTTAAGAAATGAACTCATACGAGTCGCTTAATGAGTGCTCCAATTAGCTCTCTACGACTTGTTAATATTATATCTTGCACATTAAATTTTCTCTTTTGTTTAGAAAAAAATAAATTCATCCTTGAAAAGATTATTTTCATATTATTTATTGATAAATCATATAAATGAGGTGGTACGAACTTACCTAATATTTTTATATTTGTAAAAAATTGTCGTATAAAATTAAGTATTATAGGTTGTTAAATTTCTATTATTCCTTTTTATTTCATGAGAATCTAAAGAAATTTTATTCAAGATAGAGAGTATGTGTTGTGTGACTTTTATGAATAAATTATTATAATTTTTAAAACTATCCATAAAAAGTGAGATAACCCAGAGAAATGACAATCTTATCCTATTTTATGGAATCTTGATTACATTTATTTTGTTAATTATGACCCAAAATAACAAAAATTCATAAGGTTGATAACAAGTTTTGATTATATATGTCACACCCTTCTATATATAAAACTAGAAAACAGTTCACAAAACAGCCTCCCAACCTAACCACCTTTCGACTTTCATGTACGTACCTAACATATACCTCACACCCAGAAAATTCCAATGGCCAGTACATATATATATATATATATATATATATATATTCCTCCCATGCTTAATCAAATGTGTTGAAGCAGTCAAAATTAGTTTTTATCACCCACTTACAATAAAAAAAAGGAAAAAAGAGAAAAGATCCTGGGTGTATGAAAATAAATTTTTGTTAAATTTATGTGTATATATCGGGATTAGAAATACTTCGTGTGACAGGAACACCAATATTTTTTAAACTTATCTGTTAAGAGTTGAATTTTAAATCCTCTATTTGTAGGCCAGGAGGTGAAGTGACTAAGGGATGCAAACAATCTTGCAAAGACAAAGAGAGGTTGGCTTGGCTTCAGACCCTGCTTTGATTTAATTTAAATGGTAAATCTTTTTCCCATATTTAACACATATGTTTATTAGATTTTATTTTAATTTTACGTGCTAATAATATTTATGTCAGGTTAAAAGAAAAATAAATTGTGCCACAAATACTCTTTTATTCTGTTACTGTTTTGAGGTATATATAAAAGAAAGAACTTTTCAATTGCTCTCGACAACATAACAGTGTTTATACAAAGGAAATTGTGTTCTTTCTGATTATGACTACTTAAATGTATAATTATGACTACAGTTTGCAATTAGAAGACTGAGAAATATATTATTAATATTTAATTTAGTTTGATTTGATTTTAAATTTAAAAATAAATAATTTAATATATATTTAATTTAATTATAGTCTAATTATTTTGTTAAACCCTGTCAAAACTGAGAAATGAATCAACCTAATTAGTTAGTTGTTGAGATTGTTATTCTTTTTTTTTAGTGGGTGATTGTTATTCTTTTTATTTTTATTTTTCACAAATTAGTGGTTGGATATGATATCTTAAATATTAAAATTGGAAATTTTAACATGATTATGTTAATATTTAATTAATTTATTTAATATGTGTAATTATAAATTTTTATATATATATATTTAAAATTTATTTATATATAAGTTAAAGGAATGATAAATTACAAGATTATGATTATAAAAGATATTCACAAAAACTTTACCAAAATATAACTCAAAGCAGAAAAAATAGTGATGAAATCTACCGAAAATGAAAAGATAGAGCAAAAGGCAACAGATATTTCAGTAGACGCTTCTTCCTATGCCACGCGTCCTTCTGCAGTCTCTATTCTTCTTTCTTCCTCTGCTTCAAATTGCACCGACAGGAATGGCACCCTCCGCCCAAATGGGGTTTGTTTGCTTGAGCGGTTGAAGCTGGTTCTGCTTTCTGGGTATGTGAATGAAATACTCTCTTCTCATCCCTTGTGCAAAAAACTCGATAGTATTGGCAGAATACTGTTCTTCAAAGTTGACTCTCGCTATTCTCTCTTGAGATAGTCTCTGGTTCAATCTAACTGAAGTGTCGAAAGCCAGAGTTGGTTTTTCATCGTCTTTCTCAGGATATCCTCTTTGTTCTTCACCACCTATTGCTGTTTTGGTCTTTACTTTCAGCGAGTTCATTTAGGTATTTACAATAACATACCTTGAGTTCTTCTTTCAGTTTTGGTTCTGGCATTTGCATTTTAAAATTGGCCATTTAGTTTGTTTTCTTGGTTCTTATTTGTTCAGTTTAATCTTAGTTCTTTTGGGCAAGCCTTCTGGACAAAATTACAGAATCTATGAATCTAGTGTCAGTAAATTTACGATGACTGAGTAATTGTAGATCCTCCACGGAGATCACCTAGTAGAGTTTTCCAAGTACTTATCGAATGACTTCGTCAAAATTTTGGTACTTGGTAGAAATACTAAATTTTTATGAACTTAAATTGCAGGAACTGGACTAAGTAATCCATAAAGTGAACTCTAATTTGGAGGCTGTATGGCCATGATGCCCACTGTTTTCATGAAAGAAAATGAAGGGATTTTGAGCAATCCCGTTTTCCAGCCTTCGTCTACTTTGGTGCCTTGGTGGAGTGGACTCGGATCTCAACCGGTTGATGGTGGATCTGGAAGCCAATTTAAGTTTTCCCATGTGGAGCAATCCACCGGTGGAGGCCAACTGACTGCCCGTAAGGATTCTGGGTGTGATATGGAGCAAGGGCTGGAGAAAGGGAGCATACTTCAGTTCACCATTTCTCCAGGTAATTTCTTCAACCTTATGCATTATTGATGATTACAACCATACTAGAGTACTGAAAAGTAGTGAAATAGTGCTGGGGGAAGCAGTTTCCGTAATATTTAAGCGGAATATCAGTGAAAATGCGAAATTGTTATCCAGTTTCTGAGCATGAACAGACATCATACTCATCACACTTTCTTAAATCTAATGTTAATGACTTTAAGAAGTTTCCATATCATTGTTATGGTTAATTACATCCTCAAAGACGATATTCCAATCATTCATTACGCATGGGTATCCTTTGTGTCTTTGTTGCATAAATTGATAAGGTATAAGATGTGCAGATTGATTAAACATTGAACTCTGTTACATTTGTAGATATGAATGGTGGATTTGCAGTGAGCTTATGCACCCAGAGGTTAAGGAAGATAAAAATATTACTTAAGACAATCTAGATAGCAAAGGATGGAAGATGAGAAGGGTTATTCTCTCCATTTCCTGTGGATTTTTCCTTCTTTGTCCTGTGACTTGGTGACGGTGCCTCCACGGGACTTGAGCATCTTTGATAGAGAAAGTTCCTTTTTGGGTTAGGAGTTAATGTTTTTCACTGTGGACTGCAGATTTTTTTGATGTAAGAGAAGTGTTGAGTAGTCCCTGTTTAGGGAAAATGGAAAAATTAAAATAATTACTTAATCTAATGTCAGTTTTTTCCTTTTTTTTTTGTTTTCCCCCTGAAGGTAGTTGAAGGTGGAGGATTACTAGTTCATACGAGGTCAGTTGGTACATAAGCCGTGTCACCTCCCTCTCTTTCTTTATGCCACATGTAAATTCTTGATATTCAGCATAGTATGCTCAAACAGTTCATGATTGACAATTTTGAATGGGACTGGTGTTTGATTGGAGAAGGCATACAGTTTAAATGTTTAATCACCGTCATATTTGTATGAGATCCCTTTATTTTATGGATGAATATACTAAAAAGTCTATCAAAAAACTCCAAAAATGTGAAATGCCATTCATGTAGTTCTTTAATAGAAGCTTGTCATGACTTTAAGGTAAGAATTCATGAAAGTCGGTGACATTTCTTAGTAAATCCAGGAGAAGATTGGTTAAGAGCATTGGGAAGATTTTCTGTGATTTGTTCACCATGCTGGAGTTATAGTGATCTCCTTACCAATCCATTCAAAGAGGTTCCTTTTAGAGACTTACCATTGCATTGAAGGTTAACAAAGCTTGGTTGAAATATTATGTTTCTAAAAACCTTTTGGTCATACTTAATCCAATTAATGGGTTTGGTTAAATGGATTCTATTTCTAGCTCTTCAATATCCTTATCTATGGCCATATTTTTTGTATGCTGTTATGTTTGATGTCATGTCTAATAGTTTTTTACTAAGGT
The DNA here is from genome assembly GCA_036245055.1 of Diospyros kaki. Classification (NCBI taxonomy): domain Eukaryota; kingdom Viridiplantae; phylum Streptophyta; class Magnoliopsida; order Ericales; family Ebenaceae; genus Diospyros; species Diospyros kaki. The sequence goes on along the minus strand of BSEG01000006.1, from coordinate 6,360,362 downwards.
TTTCTCTTTTAGGTCTTCCTCTGTCTTTCTGTTACAAACTTTTTGCATTTCATCCACTTTCTTTACAAGTGTGTCTATTGTCCTTCCTCTCACGTTTTCAAATAATTTTAATTACATCTATCTTCAATATACAACAACATTATTATAAATAATCTTTTTTTTTTCCATCTTTTCTTATATGGCCACACATATGTTGTAATCATATTCTGCATACATAAATATTTAATCGTCCAATTTGTGCATATAACAAATATGGTCTTATAATTAGCTAATGCAATTTCTTTTTTTTGTACTTTAAATTTTTTTTACGATTGTATGAATGATGTGTTTTTGATTTAATCATCCTACATTAATTATGTGGTGACATCCTCGGATCTTCCCTTTTTTTTGAATAATTAATTTAAAAGATATAAGCTAGTACTTTCTAGGAATAACTTGATCTACAAGTCTTTCTAGGACATCATCAACCCTTTTATTTTTATTAAAACAACAATATATAACATGCTCTCATGGTCTTTATTTCGTACTTGTACCTCCTCAATTCATCACCTTGACTCTTTTGGTTTGGAGCTTTTCTCCTTGATTCTCTTAAAATAGTTTTTGCTATATTTTGGATAGTAATAACCATTTCGATGCACACTGATTTAGTATTACTTTCATAATCCAATTCTTTTGTTACACTTTTTTTTTTTCCTTAAAAATAAATTGCTTTCTCCTTGTAAATTTCACAATTTGATTCATGGACTTTGTTTCTTTAATAATTTTTTCTCCATTTTTTGTTATGGACATCAAAGAGTATTAAGCTTATATTGAATGGTTTGGCATTCTTTTCGAAAAACTTTACAATTGTTATAGTATAAGCAATCCTTTTGCCTCCTAAAAAACTAATTTATTTAGATAGCTGATAACCAATTTTTATAGTCACTAAACATTTATCCCGCTTCTTATACATGATATAGACATTGATGAGGTCATATACTATGACAAGTTCTGAAATGGCTATTTCCTCTCTTTTACAAAGTCATACTGTCCATGCACATCTCTATAACTATTTATCTTTGCTTGTATAACCAGTCAAGTCACTCCTATAAAGATTTTTTCTCTTCTAGGTATTCTTCGAAATAACATCTCTAGATCCTTGCAAAATTTTACTTTTGCCTCTTCTCCCAATATTTAATGTCTCTAACAATATTTAATGCTTCTTCTCTTTGAACAATTTTACCTATAATAATCCTTTCTCCCAACCTCTTTCACATCCACTACCTCTTTTTTTTCTTTTTTAAATTCATCCCTAATAATCCCCACTCCTTTCCTCTTACAGTCCTTTCTTAAGTACCAAAGTTTATATCCTAACCCAGCCAACATTTTAGGCTTCTCACTGATTCATCTTGTCTTTTGAAGTTAAATAATATTAATATTGTTTTCTTCTTCTGACCATGATATCCAATACCTCCAATTTTTTTTTTTTCAAAGTTCCAATATTCCATAATCAAATCTTTGGCCTTTATTCTTAGACTAATTTTTTTACGCTCATTCTTCTATGAAAATGTAAGAACCTTTGCAAATGTAACACTACATCTGGGTGTTGATGCAGCAACTTTAGCACATTTTTCATTGCATCTATGCTATAATAGTGTGTTGCTAAGAGGGTTAGTCCCCAACAAAATAATATTGTGTGTAGAATTTATGTTGAAAAGATTTGGCAATATTTTGTAGTAACTGTGGCCTACCTAATGTACCTTCATCTATTTTGGGGCTTGGGACCAACTTTGCTAGGAAAACCTTCAACCCTAGAAGTGGAAAACTTAATCTACTTGCAGAGTTTCTGTTCTACCAATAAGAAAAAAGTTTGTTAGAATAATACAGAAGCTTTGCATGTGAAATTGGTTGAGGAACCTGGGTGCATTGATGTTTGTGAAGTAAGCTTTTGACATTTTATTGTTTTGTAAGACCTGGGATAAATAAAGCTTCGGTGTACAGCATAGGGATCATTGAAAATGGAAGCTTGCAGATAATTACAGCAACTAACCTATGATTATGAATTCTTGTTTGTAAAAGATTGCGCTGAGTTTCTTCCAAAAGAAAGAAACAACAAATAAATTATGTGTAAGGCACACACAAGAACCACAATATTTGGCTACTATTTTTGTTTCCCACTAAGAGAAAAAAAATCTAGTAATAAAAGAATTAACAAAATAAAATTAGAGGCAGTTGTCTCTCTTTTTATCCATACATTCATAATCATCAGCACTTACCATCAGAGGAATGTTTTTATTCCATCAATGGTTACTCTCTTCTCAATATTTCCTTCTCAAAAACACACAGCATATTCAAAAACTTCAGTACATGGACATTTTCTCTTTCTTATGTGCAAACCCCCCCCCCCCCCTGCATGCGCGTGCACGCGCCCATGCATGCATATATTGATTGTTGGGAATAAAAGATAACAATTAAATTTTGAGACCCACTCTAGAATTTATATGCTAGGCACTTCCATCTGGATTCTGGCTTTCCGTAACCATCTAAGTTGGCCCCCTTTTCAGGTGATTGCAAAACTTCATCCAATGGGCAGAAACCTTCAAAACTCCAGGCAGCCACTGGTGTGCAATCAGCTTTGGCAGACTATCGAGGTCATCTTGAGCTAGGATTTGGTCAGCCTGTGGTAGGTCCACGAATTATATATTATCTCTGTTTCTAGTCAAGGAATGATTATTATTTCTTGTCCCTTAACTGATGCAGATCTGTGCAAAGTATCCATATTATGGAGTTTATGGACCTCTTATTACGGTTTGTCTTCTTCTAACCTTCTTGTCTGCCAATTATCCAGAAATGATTATATTCTCACCTATGTTTTCTGTGTAAAGTAAAATTCTTCTCTTGGAGAAATCTGTATGATTATATTATCCAGAAATAATTATATTCTCGCCTATGATTTACTAGTTAAATTGGAAAATGAACTTAGCAACTATTAGCAGTAAAGTTTTATGTCTTCTATTTTTTCTAGTCAATCATGCAGAAGGAACATATAGAAGTATGTCTGGACAACAAGACATGAACATAGTGTTACAAAATATGGATGAAAAAAAGGATTTGTAATTGAAATTTGGTTGTCATATTTTGCCTTTGTCACACTGTCCACACACCCAGTCCCACCAACACTTTTCCAAGCACTGAGCCTGATACATGCTTCCAAACATTCAATTGCTCCCAAGCATACAATTGATTCTTGGACTCTACCTCCACCAAGCCGACTTGCTACAACAAGTCCAATGTGTCAGTTTGCGGTACATGGCCATCCAAAAATGGAATGTTTTAAGTCTCTATTTCTCCCAGATTCCTAATGGAGATAAATAATATGCATTTGTTGTCTGAAGACAGCATAATGGAGGGAAAATGTAAACCACAAGGGATGTTTCTCTATGGTTTAAGGAGGCATTGTAAACGAGCAAGAAATTTTCTTATCTACAAAATAAGAAAATGTTATAAGAAGCAAAAGGGAGCATTTGCAGCCTTTCTTTATATAAAGCCCTGATTATTAGAGGTTGTGTACTAGAGTCTTATTATGCCATTATATGCATGCTTGCAACAGTCAAAAGTATAAAATCAAAAACCAAGAAGAATAGTGAAATTCCTCATTGACTAAGAAGTATGGGCAATTTTAATACGGTTCCGTATATGTGTTGAACAGAACACATTAGATGCTCCTTGATGCATATTGGTTGTGTCTGAATTGTATACTTATTATTGAACACACTCAAATACCTAGGGAACAAACATATTGATTACTGACATGCACAGGAAATGTAGTATAAGTTAAAAGAAAAAAAAAATGAGATCCATCATAATGGGTTTGACAAAATTTTACCTTGCCTTTCATTTACCTAAAAAACCCTTCTTTATCTAGGCTTGAGGTTGGCCTTGGAAACTGTAAAGATAAGAAAGACAAAGCACATGTAGTTTTTTTTTTTACACCCTTCTTTATCCATGCTCAAGGTTGGCTGTGTAAACTGTAAAGATTAAGCAAGACTAAGTGCAAGTAGTTATTTATTTATTTATTTATTTTTGGCTTGCTATAAAGAGCTAAGGAAAAGTTATCAGGATAGCTAAAATGATCTAGGGCCATATGAGCCTCAGCTGTGTACTTCAGCCAGGCACCCGGAATCTGGACAGAAGTGAATTTTAACTTGGGAGTAATGGTAAACCAATGTAGAATTATACATTTTTATTATTCTTCCTCCTCATGGCATTAATATTAGGAATTAATGCTAACTAGAATTTCCAAATATTTCACAAATGGAGTTTCCTGGGATAGATCTTTGGGCTTTTCATTCTTCTTGCAAATATGTAGAATGTGGAACATGAATTCTTGCTATTTAATACATGGAAATGTAATTTTCTCTCCATTTGAAAAGAGTATTAGATAATTGATTTTTCACGTGTACATGTAATACCTGTTTATTTGTTGTCATAATGCTGTTTGTGGTGTTCTCACTTTTTTCAAAATCAAGAAGTTTGTGTTGTTCAAATCTGTCTCACGGTGCTTCTTAGCAAATTAACAGAGATCCATGTAGTTTAACTCTAATATCTGGGGAATCCTTATGTATACTTATTATTATTATTTTTTTATTGTTTTACCTTTTGTTGGTGTTATGGCTTAGCATTGTTTCACTAGTTTTCTCAGGAACAAAGTTGGACATATCTACAAATTCATTTACTTTCTTTTTGGCATGATTAGGGCCGAGTTATGCTGCCAATGAACCTGACTACAGATGATGGTACAGTGTATGTCAATGCTAAGCAATATCATGGAATAATTAGGCGTCGGCTCTCACGTGCAAAGGCAAACTCTCAGGATAATGTCCTAAGAGAACGTAAGGTACGGTTTCTGAATTCAACATTATCCTCAAAGAGGGGATTGGGCTTTCAATAGGAACTGTAATTGGTATATTGAATGCTATATTTAGGGGATTAGTTAGGCGGTAGTCATCATTTTATACAAGTTTAGAATATTATCTGATCCTTCCAAATAAGTTCTCTCAGTTTAGGTTTTATGTAGTTCAGATTTAGTGGTTAACAAATTTTTCTTTGAAGCCGTTACTTCATATGAAGTCTCTATCAAATTCTGAGTTATTTTCATTTCTCTAGTTTTCTCCTTGATGATTTTTTTTGCCGATTCTTTCCCTTTCATTAAGTTCTTACCTCTTTCAAGCAGTAAATATTCACCTCTGGTTTTTTCACAGCCATTCCTGCACCTGTCACGCCATCTTCATGCCATGCGCCGACCAAGGGGTTGCGGTGGCCGCTTCCTCAACAAAAAGACCATAAATGGTGACAAAGGTGGAGCTGAGAAGGAGAAGCCTACGAACGGGCATCTTTATCGAGCCACTGAGTCTCAAAACTCTGAAGTTCTGCAATCTGAGAGCGGAAACTTGAACTCACCAACCAAAGCAAATGGCAGCATGCCAAACATTTCAGGGTCAGAGGTGACCAGTATATTTTCCAGGAGGGATCTGAATCACTTTGGGATCAATCATCTCCGTCCATCTGTCCGCGCTCCCTCTGAAACGATGAATGCTACGCATGGCCTAGCCATGTCGGGCAAGTGGGTTGGCGCGGCCGATGGCAGTTACCACCTCAAAGTTTGAAGCGTTGCCCCGCCGCCATTTTGGGCGGAAGGCAAGTCATTCTTGGCTCAACTGCAATAAGGTTGTATTTGCGGTTCCATTTGCAGTCTGCACTCTTGGTGTGGTTGGATGGTGCTGAGAGCCTTATTGCACGTTAGAATTGGATAAAACTATAATGTTTTATTCCATCCATATATATTCGAGTAAAACTACGTAAGGTGTGATTTCATATATGTGTGTGTGTGAGAACTTGAAGAGGTTGAGTTTGCTGTTCTTGAAAAGTGTTGTATCCTATGACTTTTGGGCTAATAATTTGTGCGTTTTCGACTTGTTATTATGTAAATTTACTAGCATTATCTAATACTATATATGGTTGAAGATTTACATATTCCTTTTTTTGGTTTTTTAAGGTAACTTAGCATGTGAACATCCTTTCGTTCTACTCATGGATTTGTCATAAAAATAAAAAAAGAAAATAATTAATAGAAGATCTGTATATATATATATATATATATATAATGTACATGAGGAATGAACGAACAGCGTGACCACGTTTTCCTTTCACTTTAATATTTCTATATCATGTTAGTAGTGGAGGAGAATAGTAAAAGGGGATTGAGGAAATGATTTGCTACATTTTTAATTAACGGTACATTTTGGTGATTTGAAGCAATGTTTAACGACGGCCAGAGACTGGTTCCGGGTTTCTCATTCAGAAATTGGTCGGTTTTCTGCATGCATTCAACCGAACCCATCATCTACTGATGGGTTCTTCTGATTTGAACCTATCAATCTTTATTCAATTTTCTGAACCTATCAACACTGATCTGAAATCTTTTCTCTTTCTTTTATTATTATTATTATTATTATTATTATTATATAGCTGCTACTGATCAGACAGCTATTTCCTGGAAGGAAATTTCAATCTTAGGCTTTTTTAATTCCTTAATTCCCCCAAAGAAGTTTCTATCCCAATGCTCAACAGAGCTTTCATACCCAGATTAATTAACCTGTACGACATCAATTTTTATATTCAATTTATGACTAAGAAGCCGTTCAAACGTCAAACCCATTTTCGCAGCCTAGCTACTATTTTATTCTATTTTCATTTATTTAATGATGATATAACACCAACTTTCCAAAACTACCCCAACACCACATTATAGACCAAGTCTCTCATGTGAGCCTCCCCGAATGGATCGTTTCTTCTTCCCCTCTCTCTTTCTCTCTCATGAATTTTGTTGACTTTCTCTCTCTATTCTCTCTTTCTGATAATGCTCCATCTTGTACAGATTAGTTGACGAGTCTTACCCAATCCGGCAGCCAAGACGCGTTTTCAAACTTCCCATTTCACTCTCTCTAAAAACCTTCATTCCATACCCAAAACCCAGTTCCGATTCTCTTCCCCCCAATCCCCACCTCTGCCTCCCTGTTCTCTTAACAAATTTCATTGCCATATACTGCAGAATCGGACCACTGAATTAATTGGAGGTTCGAGTCATCAACGACGATGAACGATATATTTTCAGGCTCATTCTCTCGCTACCGCGACGATGGTTCTCCGCGCAGCGTCCAGATGTCGGCGAATTCCACCGGCGGCGTTAACCTCGACAAGTTCTTCGAGGACGTGGAGGCCATCAAGGACGATCTCCGGGAGCTCGAGACTCTCTACGCCAGTCTCCAGAGCGCCAACGAGCAGAGCAAGACCCTCCACAACGCCAAGGCCGTGAAAAACCTTCGTTCGCAGATGGACAACGACGTCGCTTCGGCCTTGAAGAAGGCCAAGATGATCAAGGTCCGGCTCGAGGCCCTCGACCGGTCCAACGCCGCGAACCGGAGCCTCCCCGGCTGCGGACCGGGCAGCTCCTCGGATCGGACCCGCACCTCCGTCGTCAACGGCCTCCGTAAAAAGTTGCAGGAGTCGATGAACTCCTTCAACGCGCTCCGGCAACAGATCGCCGGCGAGTACAAGGAGACCGTGCAGCGGCGGTACTACACGGTGACAGGCGAGAACGCCGACGAGTCGACGATCGACCAGCTGATCTCGACGGGCGAGAGCGAGACGTTCCTGCAGAAGGCGATCCAGGAGCAAGGGCGGGGGAAGGTCCTGGACACGATCATGGAGATCCAGGAGCGGCACGAGGGGGTGAAGGAGATGGAGAGGAACCTGAAGGAGCTGCACCAGGTGTTCATGGACATGGCGGTGCTGGTTGAGGCGCAGGGCGAGCAGCTCGACGACATCGAGGCTCAGGTGAACCGAGCCAGCTCGTTCGTGAGCAGAGGGGCTCAGCAGCTCCATGTGGCTCGCAAGCACCAGAAAAACACGCGCAAGTGGACCTGCTTCGCCATTATTCTGCTGTTGATCATCATCCTGATCATAGTCCTCTCCATCCGTCCGTGGAAATAGCGGCCGTTCGATTGCCGGATTTGGCTCGCGGGTTCAGCGTTCCCCATACACCTCGATGCACAATCGTATTGCCCTTTTCTATATTTTTTTGGAGGATTATTTTATTTTTATAAGAGTCCGAGCTTGATGACGCCACCTGTTGGAGGATGGGAGTGAAGGGTAAAGACGTAATTTCGGGGTCTTGGGACTCGGAAGTTTCCTATGTCCATTGGTTGGTGGACTGATTCAAGTTTTCGCTTCTTATTTTTAATTTTTATTTGTTTTCTTTTGTGGTATAATTTTAGTTTTATTTTGGTTTTAGTATTTTGAATCTTCTCTTTTGTTATTGGGATTGGGGATGTAAGTATCAATCAGCTTTGTGAAATTGTCGAATGCCATTTTTACAGATTTTTTATATAAGCAATAATAATTTTATAATTTAATAGTGATATTTTATAATTAATAATACTAATTATTGTTTTAAATAATTCAATTGGTTGATCATTGTTACACATAAAACTTGTTTTATATTATTATTATTATTATTATTATTATTATTATTATTCTATTATTAATGAGGGGAATCACTTTACTGGTATTTTTTTATATATATGGAGACTATTGTTTTAAGAACAATTTAATCAATCAATAAAATTATGTGATTGTTGAAAACAATATGCAATAGGTGGACTTCATCTATAGATGAACTCTGTAACACCCGAGGACAATTTTAAGGATAAAATGACATTTGATAAAGGGCAAAATTGGAAACTTGAGAAAAATAAGACTATATGGCACACTAACACAGCTTTGGATGACCGAATTAGTCGGAGGGAGTACCTCGGACCCTAGATAGCCCAAGAAAATGGTATAGAATCGACAAGCAATTAAAATTATGATTTTTCGTGATAAAAGAAATAAGATCGGGAACAGTTTTCGGTACAGCAAAAATACAGCTGTCAATTAGGTCATATTACCGAATTGCTGTAAACGACGTCCAAAAAGTCAACGGAGAGTGTCAAGGAATAGTATTCGATGCGTAGAACAACCCTTAAGTGGTTTCAGGTTGAATCGAATGGATTTAAGGTCAAATAAATCAATCGGGCCTAAGTGTAATTTTCTAAAATTACCTGAGGGAGGTCTAAACGAAAATTTTTTGAAAGTTTCAGGGGAGAAATGAGGAGTACTAATCTTGAGGGTCTTGGTGATAGTGTTAGAAAGATCAGGGGCTTGAGGAAAATGGCCAAAATGCAAAAGGAGAATTTCAGGGGGCTAAAGTGCAATTTTCAAAAAATTACACAGAGATGGCAGATCTGGCCACGATTGTGGCCGTAAAATCCGGCCATTTGGACGGCCTAGGGTCGTCAGGGAGTGGCCTAAGGGGGTCTAGGAAGCGTGGGGAAGAAGCCTTGGCCGGAGATCGGCCACGTGGGGGTGGTTTTGGGCTATAAATACCGAGGGGTTTCGGCCGATTTTAGAAGCACAATCGAGCTCGTTTTTGAATGATTTTTGAAGCTTTGATAGAGGGCTTTTGTTCTCTTGGAGTCAAGGATCATTTTGAGATCGATTTGAGGCGTTTTGGAGTAAGTTTGATGGTGTTTCGAAGGAGGCCGGATATGCCCTAGGTAGACCGAAACTGAGACCTGCAACTCGAGTTTTAATCGACTTTTCGGAGTCCTTTCGGCTTGAAACCGGTGGGGACGTGATCGATTCTTCATGGGCTTTCGAACGGCACCCGATTTGCAGTCATCAGAGCACTCGCCGATGATCGGCTTGAGGAAGAAGACGACTGGCGCGTGGCAGTCACGCGCCAGTTCAAACCAAGCCATTCACGCGCCGCGCGTGAGGGCGCATGAGACATCAAGTAATTTCAAATTTTTTTTATTATTTTTAGAAAATTATTTTATTAATTATGGTGCAATAAAATTTAGAAAAATGTTGGAGAAAATGGTCATTTTGTAATTTTCAAAATAAATAAGGCTTATAAAAAATAGGAAGAGGAATTAGAAAATCCTTAGAAAATTTTGGGAGTTAGGAATTAATCATTTATGAATTGTTATGAAGAGAAATCAAGGAAAAATCTTGAGTAGGTATTTATTAGAATTTTTGAGGAGAAATATAAAGAAAATAGGAAGAAATTATGAAAAATTGAAAAAATAGAAATTGATATGATTTTGGACAAACGTGATGTCTAGGGTATCGTTGAGGCTCGAGGTTGAAGTACAAGGGCGTCAGGCGCGAGAATTGAGGCTAGGCACGCAATCCGAGGCAGACACGCAAATCAAGACAACTCACGCTTTTCAAGGAAATTGAATTACTGTGAGTGTTCACCTCCAAACTTGTTTAGCCATTGGGTTCTTGTGATGAATTGACCAAATGACTGTTTACACGTGCATTAAACATTGATTTAAGTGTTGATTTTAAGTGACGCATGTTATGATTTTAAGTAGCGCATGTTATGATTTTAAGTGATGCATGTTATGATTTTCGACCATTGGCTTGTTTTGTGTCATTCATGTGGTATGTGGGTTGTTGACCTGTGACGAAGCCCAGAGTGACAGCACTCGGGATGCGTACCGAGGATTAATGCTTGGTGACCACTTGGGACGGGGCTGAGACGGACTTCACCCTACGGGACTCAAGTGGCGGGGCTGCGAGTGGACACCACCCCGGTTGTTGGCTCAAGTGGCGGGGCTGCGAGTGGACACCACCCCAGGATCCTTTGAGCAGTAGCATTAATGCCGAGGTGACGTCGATTCCGAAGATAGTTCTGACGTGACACTCTTGGGGCTAGGGTTGTGTTTTGGAATGCTTTTGAGTGGGAGCGTAAAGCCTGACGATGACAATGGGGTGATTCCTGAGTTCATATGTCGAGGTTGACCCTTTTAAGTAGGATCGATTTGCCAATGGGTCGTTGTGGTTGTGTCGCCTTTAGAGAGATTGCATTTTCCCCAGTTAAGGCTAAATGCTGTGTGGGATTCTCTTAGGCTGGTGCATGTTGGGGTTTATTGATTTTGGTACATGACTTTACATACAATTATGAAAATGTTTTTGAACTCTCACTTAGATGATTCAGCATCTAATTTGGACTATGTCCCTGGAATATTCAAACGTTCCAGGTGAAAGCAGTGGCGTCAAGGGAAGAATGTCATCAGGATGTAGCAGTTACGTTTGGTTTTCGTAGGTTTTGTCTATGATTACAATGTTCAGAGATTATGTAATATATTTTCATGTGAAACATCGATTCAGTTATTGTAGAAGAAATGGTCAATCATATGTATATATTTGAGGTTTCGATCTTGCTTTCGCTGAAATGATTGATGATACCTATCTTAGTCTAATTATTAAATTTTGTTATGCTAAGAAAGTACGATCGAGATTGTCAGAAAACGATTTTGATAATAGTATGTTTATCGAGAGGTGATTTTGATGATAGTATGTTTATCGAGAGGTTTATGTGGTGTTTGATTTAAAATTTTCTGAAATCTCGAGTTAACGCATGCTTGGAAAAAAATGGGGCGTTACAAACTCAATTGACTGAAGGTTGTGGTTAATGATGTTAATTTAATCTGAACTGAATTCACTCTATATTGGTTTGAATTAAGGTCGAGATTCTTAAATGTCCTAAACCTAAAAATTGAACTAGATTGGATTAGTTTAGTCTAATCCTAAATATTTATTTTTCAATATAAAATTTTAAAAATTGTGTATATTACATGTATATTTAAAATTTTAAATGTACTTTATTAATAAATAATAAATATTACGTTAATTGTAATTGATTTTTTATTTTAGACTGGGCCACCAAAAATTAGTGAAAATCTATAAGCGGAATAAGATTTAACTAATTTGAAATAGGATTGATCTAGATTGAAATTTAAATTTTTCAACTTGTGATCGAGAGTTTTTCTTTTTTGATGTTAAAAGAAAATGTCATGACGTATATTATTTTAAGTCAATATTTGTTTTGATAGATTAAATAGAAGCGTAAATACATGAAAGAACATATTAGAATTCAAAAGTTTCAAGCAAGTTATAAATTGAATATAAGGTAATGCTAATTAAAATGTAATATACGTAATTTAAATATTTTGAAATTAATAATAAAATTTAATAAATACACATTATGTAAAACTAAGATAGATTAATTGTAGGCCCCTAGGGGCACCTAAGCGGTTTCTGTGAGGGGTGAGAAAGCCCGAAAATTCAGGTTCAAATTCCCTCGTGGCTGCTTGCTCAGGTGTGTTGGAATTTACCTCATTTTCACATGACTGGGACCTCAGTAGAGAGACGTTCGCAAGAGAACACATTCTAAGATAGATTTATTGTATTTTAAACAATGATTAGGATAATGTTTAATACATATTGTAGTTTAATACAAAAATAAGTGTGAATAATACTATGATGAGATTTGAATGTAACGTGTGCAAAATATAGGTATAATTGAGATAAACTTATTTATAATAAGGTTGAATTAATATTTATTGAGGATAAAATATTTAAACTATTAAAAAAATTTAAATATACTAGAGGAAACAAGGTGAATTGAGTAAGATGTGTATGGCACCAAGAGTTATGATGGAAGAGGTAAAAACTAACTTAATCAAATTAAGATGTAAATTTGAAGTGGGACAACAAAGAAGGATATACTCTAAACCTGAACCATAAACTACTTCCATCCATGCCTTTTAAAAAAATGACATAATTTATGAATAATTATTGTCCAAAACTTTAGAGATAGATTGCAAGAATGGACCCTTCAGAGAGAAGCAGGCAGAAAGTTATAGAAAACGTTTGCGTGCAACAGACAGATCATGCTTTTTTAAGAGAAGGAACCAGAGTTGAACTTTCTTAGGGCATAAAAGCAAAAAGAAAAAAGAGGAAAGAGTTGCTTAGCAGAAAGAGTGAGTGGGCCTGATAGTATATATGGGCCTTCATCCAGCCCAAAGCAACATAACATGTCATGTTTCTCTCCATTAATTAATTAATATCCAACTCACAAAAAAAGACACGCAGGGACCACTTTTAGCCACCACTAGAGAGACTTTCGTGATGGCGATCCTCACCAAAAACCCTCCCTCCAGAGACTGCCACTAAAAATGGCAACCGTAGTTGATCGTCACAACAGCAGGAATTTAGTTGTGATTGGAGTTGGGTGTCACTAACATTCCCGTTTTTAGCGACAAAGCTGTTGCTTAAAAGTGATAAAAGCCTTCTAGTTCTAGTGAGGTTTTAGTCAGGAAAAAAGTGGCTTACCAGAACCCCGCATGAATAACCAACTATATATTTTCAATTAAATCACAATCACACATTCTATATATTCTAAACTTAACAAACATCCCTAAAACCAAACACCAAATCTTGGATACAACATATCAACCAAAATAACATTCATTTGAACAGTGTGGAAACTTTTTTTTTTTGGCTCGCACGGTAACAGGGCAAGCTTCTTTTATAGTATAATAATTGCAAGTAACAACCTTTACAAAAGTGTGAGAAAAAAATTAAAAAAATTACTGTGAATAGTACTCTTAACATTTTAATACCATGTTCTAATTTTTCTCTCATCATAGTTAATCTTAATAAAATATTCAATAATAATCAAAATGTTTTTATATTTTAAAAGTTTCTCCCTCCCTCTTACTTTTTTCTTCTTTCTCTTTGGTGATTGAAGGCTTCTTTCCTAGCTTGCGACTTTTCTTCATTAGGCAATGTAATTAAGTTTTCTACTCTCCTTTCGAGATGGTGGCCGGCTAGCTGCAGATGATCGGCCACCATTAGTGTTAACAGGTAAAATAATTAATTTATTTCTATTTTTTAAAATAATATAAGAGGTGATTAACATTTCAATTTTCTACTAATTAAACTAGTGTCTCACACAATATATTGTGGTAATGCTGCTGAGGACGGAGTTCAAGCAGATATAAAGTCTCAATGATGCAGTCACCGATCAAGATTCAGCCCAACACTGACTTGACCACTTCAAAATAATATTTTAATACTTTATATGTTTTAAAATTCTATTTGATTTAAAATTCTACTTTATTTAGAATTCTACTTCATGTTTGATTATGATTTTATTTTTATTAGAATTCTAATTGAATTTTATTTAGAATTTATTTTTATTAGAATTATAGTTGACTTTTATTTAGAATTTATTTTTATTAGAATTCTAGTTGAATTTTATTTATAAATATTAGATGGATTTGGATTACCCAAATACTTTAAATATACCTAGAAGTTAAGGAATGTAATCAAGTTTTCTCTATACAAATTTTGTTAATCTATTTGGATTTTTTTAACAAAACAGTTTTATTTTTGTGTCTTCTTGAAAGCTAGGCTTCAACCATTAAAGTTTATTTTTTCAAGAGTTTATTTTGGTACATTTTTTTTCACACACACGCTACACGCTGTGTTAAGTGATATCATAGCAGTTCATCAACCAATCAAATAGCTAATCTTGAAGGTAACGATAGCAACTAGTCTCGTGACGATGATTAGGGACTGCCCACGGTTTGGAGAGCAATCAAAGAACAACAGGAAATAACTCGTATAATGCAACAACAATTGGAGCGAATCTGCAACCAATTGGTCATTTTACGAGTTAAAGATAATTAGAACTGGACTAATAGCATGAATCAAGTTGGCTACGTTAAATCAAGAAGACTAGCCATTAATCCTATCCTTGTTAATCCTAGAAGACTATTGATGGAAAATAGCGACGATGAGGATGATCTTGGTCGTATGATAGCCAACCCTAGTGGTAGAAGGGTTTGGAGGAATGCACAACAACACAATCATTGGGCAAATGATGAATATAAACTAAAGAATGACTTTTCAATGAGTTTGGAACTTGATCTCGAACATTATGTTATCCTAACAATCTCAACGTTTGCAAACTTAGGTCAGGTTTATGCTGCTAAAATAACAGAAACTCCAAAGATGTTGACTTATACTAGGGTATTTTCCAATCTCGAGGGCTCAGGCATTGCTTCGCAATCCAAGAATGGTGGTGTTTCTTCTAATCGGCTTGCAATTGTAAAAAAGATGGAGGCCATGGTAACAGATCCTTCTACAGTTTATTCAGGCTCTGGCATGGTTGAATTGAAGGCAATAGGAACATATTCACCGTTACGATTGCAAAAACAAGATGGTCATAGGAGTTTCTTTGTGGATAGGGGTGTTGGATCTCCTAGGCTAGTTAACTCGGGCAGTGCAACTACTTTCGGTATTAACCTGAAATTAGATTTCGAAACTAAGAATGTTGTAACAGCTGCTGCTATAACTGATCAAGTGCTTAGACCAAAGGAGGATTCAAGCTATAATATTTTAAGTAATGGAGAGACAACTGTAAGTCATGGAATAAGCCTCTATTCGAAACAATTGCAAAAGAATACTTCTTCAAACAAAAAAAATCTATGGGTAAATTCAAAAGCTATTGAGAAGTCAAAATCAAGAAAGCTGATGAAAGGAGAAGGACTGTAACAGCCCCCTTTCTCGGGCGTGTTATGCCTTAGGAGAATTAGGTCTTATATATATTTTTTTTCTTTTCATTACATTATCCCAAAATTCCCTAAGGCCTATCTAGTGTTTAATTTACACACTAGAGATAAATACAATTTATAAAGCGGAAGCTGAATCGAACCTGCTCATGGCAATATATACATGAATAACTAGACAAGTACTTATTACAAACGTTGTTACATAACCTTCGAAAAGTAAAACAAATGTACATGATTCTTAAACTACTAACATTACAACATCACATGGTACAACTACTCGCTTCTTGACGTCTCGCGTCACCACATCACCAATCTCGAAATCATCTCTGCAAGTCCCGACTGGAACGTTGAATGTTCCAAGGGCGAACCCAAGTTAGATGATGAACCATCTAAGTAAGGGTACATAATGCTATGTCATGAGTGTATGCAATGTCTTTCATCGTAGGTGTCAATTGCACCCCTCATGCTACCTACCATTTTAGCAGCCACCTCTTTCGAAGCCGGGGTGTATGGGTGCACCCTTG
The DNA here is from genome assembly GCA_036245055.1 of Diospyros kaki. Lineage (NCBI taxonomy): Eukaryota > Viridiplantae > Streptophyta > Magnoliopsida > Ericales > Ebenaceae > Diospyros > Diospyros kaki. The sequence goes on along the minus strand of BSEG01000006.1, from coordinate 6,344,326 downwards.
ATAAGGCAGCGGTGCCAGTTCGTACTCCCTACGGCCTCATATGCGTGTGATCAATGATATCAACGTGTAATCATGCATTTCATAATCATGTATGCATTCTACGTGATAGATACATATCAGGGCATGTCAATATGAAAAAATATTTTCGAAGAAGTACCACTTACCTTCTCAAGCTTATCGAGCTACCTCGATATCCGTGCCTTGTCTCAATTTGCATGCCAACCTCAAAATTTACACGAATCTCTTCAACTTCAGCCTCCAAGTATCCTAATCACCATAATTATTTAAATAAATATTAAAATCTATTTTCCATAATTTCTGGTATTTTCTTTAATTTTCTTCCTATTTCTTCCTAATTTTCTTCAATAAATCCAAACTAAAAATTTCTAAAATATTTTTTCAAATATTTCACTGCGAAAATTTATAAAATAATATTCTTAAATTTCTAGAATTTTCTAAGAAATTTTACTTACCTTAATTCAGCATCTCCGATTTCCTCGATATGCATGCCATATTGTCGAAATGCGTGTCCAAGCCGTTTTTCTTGCCAAAATCTCTAGGATATTACCGAAACGTAATTTCCTATTTTTTAGAAATTTTCTAGGATTTTTTCTCATCATTTCTTATTTTTTTCTCTATTTCTTTTCTTTTCTTCTTTTTTTTTTCTTTTCTTTTTTTTTTCCCTTCTTCCTATTCATCTTCTCCTTCCCCTGCTTCTTCTGCAACCCACGAGCAACCCACTTCTTCCTTCCTTTATTATTATTTTTTTTTCTCTTTCTTTCTTTTCTTCTTCCTTTCCTTCTCTTCTTCTTCTTCTTCTTCTTCTTCTTCTTCTCCTTTCTTCTTCCTCTTCCTTTCTTCCCTGCAACTGCCGCGACAACCAGCCTTTACCCGCTGCTGCCCGCCGCGATCCCAGCCTTGCCGGCTGTTGCCGCCACCTTCAGCCGCAACAGACCATCGCCCTTGGCCGCTTCTCCGGCCACCGCTGTTCGCTCGTGCAGCCCAGCTCCGCCCGCGACCTGCTTGCAGCGTGCAGCCATGGCTGCCTTGCTTGCTCCCACCTGCTGCTCGCAGCTCTTGCGAGCTTCCGTCGCGGCTTCCCTTGGCTACTATCTTCACTCGGCCAAGCTCTCATGGCCTTTCTCCATGCCCTCACTCTCAAATTGCTCTCGGCCATTGCTGTTTGCCTTCCATTTTGCTGCTATTTATAGGCAACTTACTGCCCAAATCAGCCTTGGACGCTACTCTTAGCGTGTAAAACTTTCCAATTGTTGCAGGGAATGGGTGAAAGTTGCAGAGGTTATGGGGGTTGCGTGAAAATCATGGAGACTTGCAAAATGTGGCCACCACTTGCAGGGTATGGAATGAATTAAAGAGGATGGGTGCCAAGGTTGCAGGGCATGGCGAGTTGCAAACGCATGCCCATATTTATATATATATATATACTATATTTATATTAATAAATTATATATTTAAATTAAAAAAATTGCTTATAAACCTTAATTTTCTTCTTAATTTCACTCGAGTAATTTCTTTATTGTAACAATGTCCTTAAACATCAAATAAATTTGCATCACAATACCGAAAATGCAAAATTAATAATTTGAAGCTTAGTTAAAAAGGACAATTTTACCTCAGTGTCCTCACCGGGCCATCGTTACATCTCGAAACCATTGAAGGGTTGTTCGTTAAGCAAAATCGGAGCCCCCCTAGGGTTCCGTTGATTTTTCGGGAGTCCCCTACGACAATTTGGTTTTACAGCCTAATTAGCAGCTGTATTTTAGCTGTACCGAAAAGTATTCCCGATTCGATTTCTTTTGATACCATAAATCCTATCTCAAAATGTATATCGAGACCATATCATTTTATTTAGACAATTTCACTCCGAGGCATTCCCTGCAGTTGATTCGGTACCTGAAATTGCTATAAAATTAATTTTTTCGGTATTCTAAACTCATCAGAATTACGTGACAACTTCAAACGAACATGGGGTATTACATTCTCTCCTCCTTACAAAAATTTCGTCATCAAAATTTGCCACATGTCTTAAATCTCAAAATTTCATCATTGAAATCAACACCTGATTGATCAAATAAAGAAAATCCCACTCGAAACTCGTGAATACCAATGCACATATCAAAATCCGAACCCTTAGACTGACCATACCCATCAACCTATAGACAAGTACACTTGTCAACGATGCATACCTTTCAAATTATAATCGCATAACTCGGTCATTGGGCCAAGAATCTCCGCTCGAGCTCCTATCTAAGTCGGTACTCACATCATCATAATGAGCCCGCAACTCTCATATCTACATTCTCAATTTTTAATTTTCTTAAGTCATCACAACATTTCTTTAATTCTGATTTCCTAAGACGTCATTTATTTTGAATCAATCAATCATGCTTTGACAATTTTCCAACCTTAACACAAAGTCCCTGATCTCGATACATCTTAACTTTTATCAAATCGATCCTCAAGGAAATACTTTTATGTCGTCATACCCTTGGATCCAAAAACATCAAAAATATACGTCATCAAATATCCTTGAAACTAGCTATGTCTTACCTTAGGTCATTTCAAACTTAGTCGTTGTTTAATTTTTTACTTGTGCTAATCTATTCGAGATTTCTATTGTTTACTTATTCTTATAGGTATTCATCTCTCGATATAATCTCAAGTTCCTGCCAATTATCTTCTAATCATGTACTATTTTCTCAAGAAATTTTTATTAATAGATTCTATCTGTCTCCAAAACTTTGATCGAAGTTTAACGTTGTCTTCCAAGTCTAACAATACTAATATCCTTACATCGCTTGTTCCTTTGTTACTTGATCGCCAAACTAATACCTATTTATCCATATACCCATAACTTAAATAACTCCTCGAACTTTTCAAAGTGATTCTCAAATAACATTTTATATCATCAAATTAATCATTTAATCCTCAAATTACTCTTCTAGTAATAACGTTTTATGTCAACTAACTTTAATCATGTTCGATCCTTTTTGGAGCTACTTACACAAGTTACTGACTTTTGCTCAAACCAACCTCTACACAAAACATTTGGTTCGTCTCTCGAAACCTGCTAGGATATCTGACCTTTCGAAACTTTCAATCCTCGTCCTTGACTTCACGTTCCCGACACGGAGCCTCATGCTCTCATCATTTCTTTCTCAATTGGCTCACAACTTGGCAAGCAAGTCTCAGTCTCAACATCTCTCGTGACGTTCCCTAACATTATCCTCAATGTTTTTCATGTGTCTCCCTATCTAAAGAGTATACTAATATATCCTCGATTATCACGTGACTTCAATGCAAATGGTACTTTGCTCAAATCATCAAATCATGATTCCATTTCTGATTTTTGGAATGTCTCATCCCTCGGTCGCACATCAATTGCAATTACCCCAGCCTCTTGCAACTGTTTATCAAGTTTGAAGTAAAGATATCGACTCTTTAATTATCACATCTTTTAAAGCTCAATGATTTACGTCCTCAATTTAGCTACTTATAACTAAGCGTCTAATAACCTCAAACTATTTATTGGCAATTTCATCACTAAGAAATAATCCCGATAAATCTTCCGAGAGCACGTTCTGATATTTCTCTCACTTCCTCAATTTTCTCATGGCTTTTCATTGACCACAAGTGGCCGTACCACATATTGACAAGCTCCTTATTTTCATAACTTGCTTACATCACTTTAGTGATCGTCTAGCTACACATCTCCTAATTTGCCTATTAAGGTTATCTAGACTAACTATTTAGCCCAACAGGAGTTCCATTCTCCCAAATCGAAAATTACCGATCTCCAATAGATTTCGATCTATTGCTAACATCCTGACACATCTGTCATTACCTGTCTTTCTCGAACACGCCAAAGATTTTTAAATACGTCAATTCGTAACCACCCCGCTAACTGGAATAGATAGGTACTTACGTCTTTCATGGTACCTCGATTCTTACTAATTCATCAATCTCTATTTCCTTAACGAGATTACCTAAGGACCTTCCAAATCCCTTTTTTTTTTTTTGGAAAACTTTAAAGTCTCATCACAATTTCTTAGATTCTCATCCCTTAGGGGAAGTTCCTCGAAAATTCCAAATTGATTCATCTTTAAAGATCCTGAATCAGATCGTGTTAATTGGCTCCAATCATTTCTTATAAATAACCGAGCCTCAAAAACTTCCCGGGACTCTTTACCTAAGGATACCTTAAACCTCAAATAATGATTCAGGTCCCCATACTGATGCACAAGGCATGACTTATCTTCAAAACTTTCGATTCCTCAAGCCTACTCGGCACATTGAATTGTAGTCACAACTTCTGTTGGCTAGGTCTCCTTTATCATTCCTTTAGGGTTGATATACCTATCAAACAACTCTTTCATTTTTCGATACCCAAACTCTACTTTGAACTGAGGTCATCGTCTAGGCCTTGAACTGGCCATGCTCTACTACCCGAAATTTCGTTTACTGAGAATCCACTGACTCTCGCATTTCGCTCTTTAGATACAGCTGATTATCAGCATACGACCATTCATGACCCCATTGCCATACCAGATACCGAGGTATTCTACTCCTTAAGTCTCGAAATGTTTGTTGTGTCACCCTCTCCCAAGATGATCGTGATCCTCGATGCAATTCTCAGTCTATATTCAATTCATCTCATTTCGGGTTGATTCTTCGGCCTCGATTAATCACAGCTAGTGGTACACCTTGCTCCTAAATCATTGGGGACTTAGACCTATACAAGGTACAGACCCTACTGGGCTGTCCCAGATCTAATTATCTCCCAAGCAGTCAACTAGGATGCTTTAATCGACGGGCTTCCCGTACTTTATCGTAAGCCATTTATCAACTATCTGCATGTGGGTCCTTAGACCCAGATTTGTCACTATGAACACCAAACCAGTAGTTTCACCACACTGATAGGGTTCCTTATCTTGTCACATCGGTTACACCACTGCCAGCTCATCGATTAACACAACTCATACGCCATCATTTTACCATCTTCGACCTCTCGTTTGACTTAATCCATCGGATCTCTGATCTACACATCCTATTTTTGAGATACTAAATGATACTTATAATTTGATCCTAACTTTTAACTAGGTCTTGCCACATTAGGCTAATCATCCATGATTCGATCATCCTTAATAACCACAATTACCCTATCATTTCACGCCATGATTCGACTAATAACCTCAAATCAATAGTCTCTAAATCTCTCGGATCCATACTCACGGTTTACCGAGTCAACCTTACACCCGAATCATATCATCAGATCCTAACATCAATAGCTAGATTATCTCGTATTGCTTAGCAAGATTAGATTCTCAAATCAATAACCTCTAAAACTTCAATCGACCATTCCCAAATCTCCAAATAGGGATTTCATTTTACGAACCCTTAGTCTCTTTCCCCTAAACCTCCACTTTGGGTTCTTACTAACTGGTTCTACCAGATCCTCTAAAGTCTCCAAATTACTCTGCCCTAATCTTCAAATAGGGTCTAATCAACTATATCTGAGTAACTTAGGGCTTCCAATAATCTTAAACTCTGATATCAACTGTAACAGCCCGCTTTCTCGGGCGTGTTATGCCTTAGGAGAATTGGGTCTTATATATATTTTTTTTCTTTTCATTACATTATCCCGAAATTTCCTAAGGCCTATCTAGTGTTTAATTTACACACTAGAGATAAATACAATTTATAAAGCGGAATTTGAATCGAACCTGCTCATGGCAATATATACATGAATAACTAGACAAGTACTTATTACAAACGTTGTTACATAACCTTCGAAAAGTAAAACAAATGTACATGATTCTTAAACTACTAATATTACAACATCACATGGTACAATTACTCGCTTCTTGACGTCTCGCGTCACCACACATCTCCAATCTCGAAATCATCTCTGCAAGTCTCGACTGGAACGTTGAATGTTCCAGGGGCGAACCCAAGTTAGATGATGAATCATCTAAGTAAGGATACATAATGCTATGTCATGAGTGTATGCAATGTCTTTCATCGTAGGTGTCAACTGCACCCCTCATGCTACCTACCATTTTAGCAGCCACCTCTTTCGAAGCAGGGGTGTATGGGTGCACCCTTGATAAGGCAGCGGTGCCAGTTCGTACTCCCTACGACCTCATATGCGTGTGATCAATGATATCAACGTGTAATCATGCATTTCATAATCATGTATGCATTCTACGTGATAGATACATATCAGGGCATGTCAATATGAAAAAACATTTTCGAGTAAGTACCACTTACCTTCTCAAGCTTATCGAGCTACCTCGATATCCGTGCCTTGCCTCAATTTGCGTGCCAACCTCAAAATTTGCACGAATCTCTTCAACTTCAGCCTCCAAGTATCCTAATCACCATAATTATTTAAATAAATATTAAAACCTATTTTTCATAATTTCTGGCATTTTCTTTAATTTTCTTCCTATTTCTTCCTAATTTTCTTCAATAAATCCAAACTAAAAATTTCTAAAATATTTTTTCAAATATTTCACTGCAAAAATTTATAAAATAATATTCTTGAATTTCTAGAATTTTCTAAGAAATTTTACTTACCTTAACTCAGCATCTCCGATTTTCTCGATATGCGTGTCATATTCTCGAAATGCGTGCCCAAGCCGTTTTTCTTGCCAAAATCTCTGGAATATTACCGAAACGTAATTTCCTATTTTTTAAAAATTTTCTAGGATTGTTTTTCATCATTTCTTATTTTTTTCTCTATTTCTTTTCTTTTCTTCCTTTTTTTTTTCTTTTTTTTCTTTTTTTTTTCTTTTTTTTTCCTTCTTCCTATTCATCTTCTCCTTCCCCTGCTTCTTCTGCAACCCACGAGCAACCCACTTCTTCCTTCCTTTATTATTATTATTTTTTCTCTTTCTTTCTTTTCTTCTTCCTTTCCTTCTCTTCTTCTTCTTCTTCTTCTCCTTTCTTCTTCCTCTTCCTTTCTTCCCTGCAATTGCCGCGACAACCAGCCTTTACCCGCTGCTGCCCGCCACGATCCCAGCCTTGCCGGCTGCCGCCGCCGCCTTCAGCCGCAACGGACCATCGCCCTTGGCCGCTTCTCCGGCCACCGCTGCTCGCTCGTGCAGCCCAGCTCCGCCCGCGACCTGCTTGCAGCGTGCAGCCATGGCTGCCTTGCTTGCTCCCACCTGCTGCTCGCAGCTCTTGCGAGCTTCCGTCGTAGCTTCCCTCGGCTACTATCTTCACTCGGCCAAGCTCTCATGGCCTTTCTCCATGCCCTCACTCTCAAATTGCTCTCGGCCATTGCTGTTTGCCTTCCATTTTACTGCTATTTATAGGCAACTTACTGCCCAAATCAGCCTTGGACGCTACTCTTAGCGTGTAAAACTTTCCAATTGTTGCAGGGTATGGGTTGCAGGGAATGAGTGAAAGTTGCTGGGGGTTGCGTGAAAATCATGGAAGACTTGCAAAATGTGGCCACCACTTGCAGGGTATGGAATCAATTAAAGAGGATGGGTGCCAAGGTTGCAGGGGATGGCGAGTTGCAAACGCATGCCCATATTTATATATATATATATATATATATATATTATATTTATATTAGTAAATTATATATTTAAATTAAAAAAATTGCATATAAACCTTAATTTTCCTCTTAATTTCACTTGAGTAATTTCTTTATTGCAACAATGTCCTTAAACATCAAATAAATTTGCATCACAATATCGAAAATGCAAAATTAATAATTTGAAGCTTAGTTAAAAAGGACAATTTTACCCCAGTGTCCTCACCAGGCCATCGTTACATCTCGAAATCATTGAAGGGTTGTTCGTTAAGCAAAATCGGAGCCCCCCTAGTGTTCCGTTGATTTTTCGGGAGTCCCATACGACAATTTGGTTTTACAGCCTAATTAGCAACTGTATTTTAACTGTACCGAAAAGTATTCCCGATTCGATTTCTTTTGATACCATAAATCTTATCTCGAAACGTATATCGAGACCATATCATTTTATTTAGACAATTTCACTCCGAGGCATTCCCTGCAGTTGATTCGGTACCTAAAATTGCTATAAAATTAATTTTTTCGGTATTCTAAACTCATCAGAATTACATGACAACTTCATACGAACATGGGGTATTACAAGGACATGTGATAAGATCTACCAGATTAGAGAAACGCTCAAGATGGAATGTTCAACGTCCTCAATCTAATAGTAATAATACAGTGAAGGCAGAGGACAACAAACATGGTGATGGTTGGATCTATGCTAACGAAGATAGGGCTAAGAGGATGAGGAAAGTCTTTGCTCATGTTTTCTTAGTAGAAAAGTTCAAGTGGTTTAGAAAGTGTCAAGCAAAAGTTGCACAAATAAGAAGTAGAAGGCAACAACTGACAAGCATAGAAAGGACAAGATATTTGAGGTTGGAGATGAAGTCATGATATTCTTGAAAAAAGAACGGATTCAAGTAAGAAAACAGAACAAGCTCAAGCCAAAGAAGTATGATCCTTACAAGATTACAAAGTAGATCAATGATAATGCTTATGTTGTGGATTTTTCTAATCATATTGGTATTTGCAAAACATTCAATATTGCTGATCTTTTTTTGTATTTGTTGAATGTTGAGTTGTCATACCCGAATCATAATTTGAGGATGAATTCTTCTCACGTAGAAGTGAATGATGTGGTTATCGATCAATTCCTAGCTCAAGGCCGACCTGACCACGCCGAAATAGTATTTTAATATTTCATATGTTTTAGCATTCTATTTAACTTACGATTCTATTTCATATTTCTACTTGATTTAGAATTTTATTTCATGTTTGATTAAGATTTTATTTTTATTAGGATTTTAGTTGAATTTTACTTATAATTTATTTTTATTAGGATTCTAATTGACTTTTACTTAGGATTTATTTTTATTAGAATTCTAGTTGAATTTTATTTATGAATATTAGATGAATTTAGATTAGTCAGATACTTTAAATATACCTAGAAGTTAGAGATTGTAATTAAGTTTTCTCAATACAAATTTTGTTAACTAATTTGAGTTTTCTTAGCAAAACAGTCTTATTTTTACGTCATCTTGAAAGACAAGGTTTGACCATTGAAGTTTGTTCTTTTAATGGTTTATTTTGGTGTGTTTTTTTTTCATACACACTGCATCACTCAAACTTTCAACATTCTGGTGGTCTTCATGGATTTTCAACGTCGAATTTGTCATCCTGACTAGATTGTGACTAGGTAGTGTGTGTTATTCACACTACAATAAACAACAGTTTAGAGAAGGATTTTTTTAGACAGATTTTTCCGTCTCAAATTAGAGACGGATTTGAGATGGATTTTAAGACAATTTTTTTTAGACGGATTTAGAGAATGAAAAAAATCCATCTCTAATTTGAGATGGATTTGAAAACGAAAAATAATTCCTCTTTAATTTGAGACGGATTTAGAGACAGAAAAAACTTCGTCTCTAATTTGAGATAAAAAAATTTCTATCTCTAAAATTCGTCTCACATTTGCAACGGATTTAGAGACAAAAATTAATCCATCTCAAATTAGAGACGATTTTTTTTCCATCTGTCTCAATTTGAGAGGGATTGTGAGATGAAAATTTTTTCGTCCCAAATTAGAGATGAAATTTTTTTATCTCAAAATTCGTCTCAATTTGAAATGGATGTAGAGACGAATTTTTTTCCGTTTCTAAATCCGTCTCAATTTGAAAGGGATTTTGAGATGAATTTTTTTTTGTCACAAATTAGAGACGGATTTTTTTTGTCTCAAAATTCGTTTCAATTTGAGAGGGATTTTGGAGACAGAAATTAATCCGTCTCAATTTTTGACGGATATTTTTCTCTCTTAAAATTCCTCTAAAATTGAATATTTTACTTTTATGAATTTTTATTTAGGAAATTTCATGAGAAAATAATTATTTTGAATTTTTTAAAAAAAAACTTAATTAGAAAAAAATAGAAAGAGGTTTTGGAAACTTTCCATAAAAATTCTAGAGATTAGAAATGATATTTTAGGAATATTCATGAAGAAAAATTCAAGAAATTACTTGATTAGGTATTTATTTTGAATTTTGGAAGAATTTATAATTATGAAAAATAGAGAAAAATAGGAAAAATAGAGAAAAAATCTGAAAAAATTAAATTATTGATTTTCCTTGAAAATGATTGTTCAGGAAGTGACTTGGCCAAGAATCTTGACGATTTGTGTTATTTTCGAGGTTGGCACCCAAATCGAGACAATGTGCACTTTTTGAGAAAATTAAAGTTTACATCTAAAGGTGAGTGATTTTATCCCGAGAACCCATATATGACATGTTTGTTTCATTATGCATGATATTTATTAAAGTTATGATCATTTTGTCATATTACATGGACAATCGTGATTTTTGCATAGCATGATATTATTGGCATATTGGTACTCGCGCATGAGATTGGGATGTCGCCCCATAGTGTAGCCGTAATTCTCCAATGGCAAATAAAGGAACAACGTTAGGATTATCCTAAATGTAGGTCGGGATTCTGCCTAGAATTTCGTGCCGAACTGGTGGGCCAGAAAAGTTACACTAGGGCATATAATTGTTTATGTTATTGTATCATGTATTAATGTATCATGTTTCTAAACCCTCACTAGAAGATTCATCTTCTAATTGGGTTATGCCTCTAGAACATTCAAACGTTTCAGTTACGATTTGTAGTTATGTAATAAACATAAAGTTAAAAATGAAATTGTTCATATTAGAAAAACGTATTTGATAATAATGTAATGATAATGAAACAGCTATTTAGAGACGTATTTTGAAAATGAAATAGCAGTTTAGAAATGGAATGTATAAAAAATTTAAAAAAATATATATTAACTCTTCTTTTATATTTTAATCAATTAATTTATTCTAATTTATTCCATTATTTTTTATTTTATTATTAAAATTTTAATTTATTTTTTTAAACAATTATCCATACAATTGGTAATAAACGAACACTACAAATGTTATATAATAATTAACTATAAGATCTAGGGTATGATGAAATGTTAGGTGATAATTAAAAGATGATATTTTTATCTCGATTTGATGAATTATTAAACAACTGCAAGAGGTTGAAATATTTTATGATCAATATGCAATCGAGGGTAAGACAAAGAAATAAGACGTTAAAGTACCAAAAACATAATATTCATTCCATATGTTCAATACAGTTACAGGAGATCAAGCCATACAATTACTCAAAAGAAAAAGTCAAACCATAGAACTGATAATGTTGCCGATGCTCAATGATGACGATGGTTGCCAAACACGACGGGTCCTAGCTCATCGATGTCATCCTGGAGTGGTATTTGGCTATTGCTAGTGTCATCAGGGTAAGGTAGAGAAGTAGTCTCGGGAAAACTAAGGAGCTAGGCATTTTCTAGAATGATGGGAAGATCAAGACTCTAGTTTGGGTTTGTATCAGGTTGTGGAACATGTTGAGAATATGCAAAATAGTGTGCGAATAGTGAATTTTGCAATAGAGCTCGATAAGCTTGTAGATCACTAACATGTTGAATGGCAAGAATATGAGACACACAACCATAGACGAGATCCTGAAACCGGGCTTGAATTTTAAATAAGAGTGTCATAACAACTCTAAGCCGGTCACTTACCGGAAGATGGGCCAAGAGGATGGAGGCATTTCTGGCACCAAAAATGCGGTGGATGGCAGGAAAATAAGTGGATCATTTCTCAAGACAGAAATAAGGAGCAAAGATGCACAGTGGGGTACATTGTCTTCTCAAAACTCTACAGGCACCACATCAAAATGGGTTGAACCTTGGCATAATAGATTTGATTTCTGGCTAAATCTAAGCAAATCAAGTATGAGTCAGATTTAATTGGATGGATTGAACCTAAATTGGGTTGGGTCGACCCAGATCTAACTTCAGATCCGGTAGTAGCAGGCAACGACGTTGATGGCCAATGAAGGTGGCGATGGACGCGGTGCAGATCTAGAAGGTGCGCGGTGTAGATTTGAAAGGTACGTAGTGCAGATCGGGAGGGACCGGTGGATTTGGAAGGTGCGCGGTGTAGATCTAGAAGGTGCGTAGTGCGACCGGTGGATTTGAAAGGTGCGTTGTAAGCACCCCTGTCCAGATATCCCAACCACCTGGACTAGTCAAACGGAAATGCCTACGGAAGGGAGAAAGAATGAAACACAAGACCAAAACCACCCTGGCATGCATAAACAAGAACATAAAACAGCGGAAGCTAAGCTATACATATGTACGCACTACGGGTCCCCCTGCTGGCACAACAGTCACAAGATAAATAAATGAATACAGACTCCTGTGCCGACATACACGAGACTCGAGGAATGACCTGACAAAGTAAAAATAATAGAGTAAATCCTACTCAACCATCAGAGTTGACAGGAACTGATAAGACTGCCTATACACCATACCGACATTACTGCTAGAAGCTGACTCCCTTACCCGGACCCATGCTGACACTACCTGGAATGATGGAAAGCAAAGTGAGTCGAGAGACTTAGCAAGCGTAAAGAAAAGAAAAGCTGAAGGCTGAACATAACCAAAAAACTCTCCCCAAAATAAACTCTCAAGTATACATAAGCCATGAGACGCTACAACACAATAGTAAAGCATAATAAAAGCACATATCGGTCCTTAGGGCCCACACAAGACACACGGCACCCAAGTCCCATACCAACCTACCGTTGCCCTGAAAGGTAACAAATATCTCGACAAACCTGCACGCGCGATCCCGAGTCGGTGTTCTCGTCACTCGTGTGTTCGTGTCGGTACTCCCAACACCCGAGCCATAGGCTCCCTCGGAACAGTCCTCCCGTCCGAGAACTAATAACTATTAGTAACCATGCAGTGCACATAAAAATGCAATGACATAGTGAGCATTAACGTGATACACTGGCGTCCATACATCTAGGCATCAGGCCATGCTCCGCTCACATAGTAAACCACACGCGATGCATATACCCATGCTGGATGCAACCTAATCAAGCTAGAATGTCCGTGTCCAAGCATACTCAATAAATGAATATCCCAACATGCATCCCGTACCCATGTGCATATCAAATCATGAACAGTAATACAATGTATCTAATCATGCAGTAAATCACATACCAGCAGAGTTAGTCAACAGTGTCCGGCACCGATCAATGGCCCGTGACTAAGAGTGTCTGCCTGACGATCCACTTCAAAGCTGTACAATAGTCTACCCCAACGTCACCAAACAGTCGACCCTTAGCCCACTGCTCAATAGCTCTAACTGAATCATAAATAAGCTCGAGAAAACCGTAAATAAACCCGTCATCTAGGAACCTAGTCCACAAACTGGGTTCGGCATCATTCTGAAAGGAATAGGGGCAATACAAACCCCCGTAGGCACACAATAAATAAAACTCTAGAAGTCTCGAATTTAATTTGAATTAAAACAATGAATAATCCTCAATAAATAATGTCAGATGCCGAATTAGAGTAAGGGAGGGTATAAAATACGAGAAATCACAGAGTTTCTCACGGGAATTAAAGAACAGGAGGAGAGACTTAGGAACTTGCCTGAAATTGATTGTTTTCAGCCTCTCTTGTGCTCCCGATGCTAATTAAAACATTTCTTAGCAAATAACACAACCGGGACTTAAATTAATTAATTCTAATCGCCTAAAATTTATAATTTAAATATATAACTCATCTACTAATTTTTTACCCACGTACCTAATCACTTCTCATACCAAAAAATCCAAAAATTCCTTTATTTTTCCTGTATTTCCTTTATTTTTCTTCTTTTTCCTTTCTTTTCTTTTACTTTCTTTCTTTCATTTTCTTTCATCTTCTTCCTCTCTTTTTCTCCTTTCTGCGCCCACTGTTCCTGTGCGCCATTCTTCTTCTCTTTTCCTTTCCTTCTTTTTCTTTTTTCTTTCATTTCTTCTTCTTCTCCTTCTCCTTCTCCTTCTTCTTCTTCATTTCTTCCCCCCGCCACCTCCCCTGCGCCTGCCTGCGTTGCTGCCATGGCTGACGGCTGCTTCAGCCGTTGCCTCGGGTAGCGCCGCCCTCGCTGGCACCTCTGGCCGCCACCGCGCCTGCTAGCCCGCTACTCCACATTCGCCGCCGCTGCTGGTTGCTCGGCTGCCAGGGTCGAGTGAAGCTCGGCTAGCTTCCATGGCCGCTGCTGCCTCTCTCCCTCTCGGCTGAGCTCTTTCTCTCTCCTTCTCATGCTTTCACTCTCTCGCGATCTCATTCTCCTCTGTTTTAACTCTCGGCCAAGTGCCTCAATCAGATACAAATATTAGATTAAGAGAAACGGGGTACTGTAAATGCCTTGGCCTCCAATCTCACGCATATATATATATACATATATATAATTAATTTAATTTCATTTAAGTTAATTTGATTTACTCTATTATCATTATAATTATATTATTATCTTTATTGTCATTGACAATATATATATGTATTCATATATTAGTTCATTAATTTATTTTCCTATTTTCATAAATACTCTTAATTAAATAATTATTTTCTCAAAATAACATAAATAAAGTCTCTAAATACCCAATTAAATTAATATTTTCTTTTAACACACAAATATTCAATAATCACCACAAATATGATAATTAAAAATGATTAACCATTCCCAAATAATTTAATTAATTACTTTTACTTTCCTATTTCCTCAAACAACACAAATAAATATTTTCTCTTAAATTTTCAAATACCCAATAATGTCTTCAAATACCGGTTTGAATAATCATTATTTATTTTCGAATTTTGGGATATTACATGCGCGGTGCAGACCAGGAGGAGTCAAGCAGTGATCGGTGGCTGTCGGTGCAGATCTAAGAGGCGGCAACAGCGTACTTGGGTGTAGAGCAACAATGACGGTGTAGATTTGGAAGGTACGCGGCTACCGGTGGATCTAGAAGGCGGTGCAGATTGGGAAGGTGTTTGTGCGTGCAGGAGAAGCGCAAAAAAGAATGGAGGAGGAAGAAAAAGGAGAAGAAGAAGGAGGAGGAGAAAAAAAAAGGAAAAGAAAAAAATTAAATAATTATTTTAAATAATTAATATTATTATATAATTAAAGTTATTATTAATTATTATATATCATATTGTATTATATTATTTATATATATGTATATTATTATATATATCCAACGATTCCATTGTTGTGCTGATTTTTTTAATTTTAATTTTTTTTATTTATTGTGGAGGATTACGATTAATTAATAAAATAAAAAAATAAAATGATATCAATTGATAAATTATTATTTTATTATTATATTTTAAATTATTATTTTATTAGTTATCATAATCATAAATTATTGTATTTTTATCAATTAAATAAAAATAATATAATTAAATAAATATTAATTTGAAATGTAATAATTTAAATTATATTATTATTTAAAATATTTAATAATTATCATAATTTAAATTATTTTATCAACTATCATAATTTTAAATTATATTATTTTTATAAATTATTTACTTTTTTATTTAGTTATTAAATAAAAATAAGAAAAATGCGGGAATCTTCCTGCCTTTTTGCGAGGGCCATAGCATTAATGTAAATAATAATGACAATATTAAAAGTATTGATAATTTAATATTAAAAAAATTTTTAAAAAAATGAGAAAGGCAAGTAAGGGGATGGGCTGTGAATTGTAATCATTACCATACAAAATTAATAAGAGCTCATGATCATTACTATACAAAAGAGTAATGACCTTGTGATCATTACCATATAAAAGGAAGAAGAAATAATAAACTAAAGGTGGGTTAGGGGCTAAATGCATTTTTTAGTGTTGGATTAAAATCCATCTCAAATGTAAAATTTTGAAATTAATTCGTCTCTAAATTTTCATCTCAAATATAAAATTTTTATCTATCGATATATGAGTAATGTTATGTATAATAATATTATATTTTATATGTTAATATAATATAAAATATAATATTATTAAATAAAAATAAGAAAGAGAGAATTCTCGCCTCTTTGCTTATCATTATGACCAAAATCATCATTACTCTCTTTGCTCATCATTACACTATAGTATGTGGGCTTCCACTTCATGCTGCTCATCTCATGGAGATAATAATAATACTAAATTGCATTGGGTGGGTGGACAAATTATATTGGGTTGCCTTTTACCTCCCTTTTCTCTATTTCTTTCTATAGACTCACACTCGTTTCTCTCTCTCTCTCTCTCGCCCATCCATCGTCGCCTCTGTCTTCAGTTTTGCTAATCAATTTTCAGGTACTCTTTTTCTTCTCCATAATTTCATTTTTTCCCTAGATTTTTCTAATCTTATGATGAAAACTAAGCATAACTTAGAGACTATCTTAGGAATTTTTCTGATCTTAATTACAAGTGTTCTTATTCATCAATTAATTATTTTTGTGGTGGCTACATATATATATATATATATATATTTTAAAATTCATGGATATATATCCAAGCAATTAATCAATTAATTAGTAATGGTAATTTAGTGTAGAGAATGATTTTATCATACATTCAAGTGTAACACATTATGTATTGTGATTCCCGAGTTTGTTTACAGCTCATCGATAGATGAATATTAATCATCCTAATTAGGTGCAGCTTAATCATTTTATTTTTTTTTCTTTTTTCCCTCTCCCTTCTTGCCTTTAAATTAATTGAACTGTTTGAGATAATTAGAAGTAACCAATTTGCTCTTGTTAAAATTCGCTTCAAATTTAAGAGAATGATTAATTGAACCATATATCCTTTTTATTTTCCTTATGTTATGTGATTTGTAACTAGAATTGATGAAAGAAAAAAAAATGCATCCATGAGTAATTAATCATGGATCTGGAAGAAGAAGGAGAAAGAAGGAGGAGAAGAAAAAAAATAAGAAAAAGAAAAAAGAAAAAATTAAATAAATATTTTAAATAATTAATATTATTTTATAATTAAATTTATTATATATTATATTATATTATATTATATTATTTATATATATGTATTATATATTATATATACGTATATTATTACGTATATGATTATTATCATTATTAGAGTGAAGATTATAATTAATTGATGTAGATGATATGGGCGTTATGATAGGGGGTGACTGGATCCAAGAGTGCATTCATATAGATATGATGATGATAGCAGTAGATATATATATATATATAGTCACATATAGCTACCTCATATATCTATTGATAACTGGCCTTTTGATAGTACAACTTATTTCATATATCTATGATGCTTGCAGGCTGACTTCCAAATGCGACAACACGAGACATTATCATAGGCATCGACATTTGGCCAGTCAGAAGATAATAACGTTGTACAGCCCTCACAGCTAACTATTAATGAGATATGGTTGTAGGTTGTGGGTGACAAGAAAAAGGGTCGTATCTATGGGATGGGGTCATAAACGTATGTCATCTCTGGTTCCTACTACTCACCGCCGTCGCCGCCGCCGTTGAGCTCATTGGCAGAGCAAATTCAAGAAACTGTTAGGATAGCTATTGAACCCTTTAATGATCGCCTGCCAGCACTTGAAGGTAGGTTGCCTCCCCCGCCGACGTCTTCATCATCATCGCCCCCGAATCATTAAAAAGATCCGTTATTTGTACGGATGATAGAAATTATTATGTATTTTAACTATTTATGGACGTGTTATTAGCATGGATGATAGATTTTACAATATATTTCTAATATTTATGGATAATGTGTATTACTCTATGGATTTATTATACGGTAAAGATGATTTTTTTCAGTTCGTATATGTGTTTATCAGGTTGAATTTTGAATTTTTTTTAAAAAAATTAAATTATTTTTTTAATTATATTTAAATTTGAGATAGATTTAGAGACGGAAAAATCTATCTCAAAATCTCTCTTAAAAATTGATAGAATGAAAAAATTCGTCTCAAATTTGAGAGGGATTTTTTCGTCTCTAAATTTGAGAGGGATTTTTTCGTCTCTAAATTCTAGACAGATTTAGAGACGAAAAAATCCCTCTTAAATTTGAGATAGAAAAAATCTGTCTCAAAATCTTTCTTAAATTTGAGATGAAAAAATCCGTTTCTAAATTTTCTTAAATTTGAGACAACAAATTTGTTTATAAATCCGTCTAAAATTTGAGACGAAAACAATTCGTCTCTTTATCCGTTTCAAATTTGAAATGGAAAATTCGTCTCAACATTCCTCTCAAATTTTAGACCAAAAAAATACGTCTCTAAATCCGTTTCAAATTTAAGATGGAAATTGTAGTCTCAAAATCTCTCTCAAATTTAAGACGAAAAAATCCGTCTCAAACCAAAAATCCATCTCAAAATTCGTCTCTAAACAGCTATTTTTTTGTAGTGTCATTAAATTTTATTTCACAGTTAATTAGCTTCACCGGTTTTGAAAGAGATATTTAGTGATGAAGGCTGGTGGTTGTTAGAGGTCCAACAAATTTGTTTAAAGTTTTTCTTGATTTCGCTATTAATGGTTGGATCAATTGATTTGGTTGATTGGTGAAGTCTGTGTTGGCCAAAGATGTATCTTAATTCCTCAATGTTGTTTAGATCTTTTCGCTGTTTTGACTAATATTTTGGGATTTTGCTTTCTTTGTTTGTCATTTTGTTTTGTCAGTAGAGGCTAATGAAGGATCAAAGAAAGAAAAACTAGAATTAAATGTGTGTTTGATTGTATTACTTAGAATTTAATTCTAGGTAATATTAGATAGAAAATAAAAACCATCCCACCTCCTTAGAAAATGAATTCCATGGAAAAAAGCTTTAAATGGTTGTACCATACACATTTTTCTATAGAAAAGTTAAAAGTGTTTGATTGTTTTTCATAGAAAATATGTAATCATTACATATTTTCTATGGAAAATGTGTGCAATCAAACACACTCTTAGAGAAAAATTGTATCTTCTTATAAAAAAAAATAGAAAAGAAAGATATAAGGGTGTGTTTGATTGCACATATTTTCTATGGAAAATATGTAATCATTACATATTTTTTATGAAAAACAATCAAACACTCTTAATTTTTCTATGAAAAAATATGTAAGGTACAAGCATTTAAAGTTCTTTTCCATGGAATTCATTTTTCAAGGGGGTGAGATGGTTTTTATTTTCTAGCCAATATTACCTAAAATTAAATTTTAGGTAATACAATCAAACACACCTTAAGATATATATACACAAGGAGA
The DNA here is from genome assembly GCA_036245055.1 of Diospyros kaki. NCBI lineage: Eukaryota > Viridiplantae > Streptophyta > Magnoliopsida > Ericales > Ebenaceae > Diospyros > Diospyros kaki. The sequence continues at coordinate 6,325,123 of BSEG01000006.1, read as the reverse complement.
AAAGTCTTCTAGTTCTAGTTGTACTTGTTAGCTATCTAACAGGTGTAATTGATTAATTAAGAAATTGTATCAACCATATATCTATCTACTTCAATAAATTTTAGCTCATAGAATATAACAACCTAACTGACAACGATACATTCTTGATACTCCCCCTCAAGAGCAGCATGGATATTAAGAATGCTCATCTTGAATAATATATAGCAAATGAAATTGTCTTGACTGTAATGTTAGTTGTTGAGTGGTTGAAACATATCGAGATAGAATTACTCCTGCTAACACCTTTTCCTTGACAAAAATGACAATCAACAATGGATTCTTAATTCCAAATATAGAGAACAGATTGATTGTCACAATACATATTTACAGGAAGTAATCGAGCCATATTAATATCCTTCAGTAGAGATAAAATCCAAATAAGCTCACAACATGTAACAACCATGGCTCTATATTCAGACTTTGTAGAACTTCTAGCAACCAAAGTTTGCTTCTTAAATCTCCAGCTAACTAAGGAATCCCCAAGAAATATGCAATAGCCTGTAATGGATCTCCTAGTATCTAGACAACCATCCCAGTCATTATCTGAATAAGCTCTCTAAATGGAAAGACTAAATTGACAACAACAAAACCTTGTCCTAGTGCATTCTTCAAATATCTAAGAACTCTCTATAAATTGCTTTCAAGTGAACATGAGCAGGTTTATCCATGAATTGGGATAACACTTGGATAGCATATACAATACCTGGTCGAGTCAGGATAAGGTAAAAAAGTTTACCAATCAACTATCTATAGTGTGACGGATAAATTAAAATACATTCTATAACTTGTGATAACCCGTGATTAGGGTCCGTAGGAGTAGAGATAGGCTTAACACCAAGTTGACCATACTCTTCAAGAAGATCTAAAGTGTATTTTTGTTGATAAAGAGCAATTCCCTTATGTGATCTTGTCACATCTATGCCGAAAAAATATTTAAGATCACCCAAATCTTTCAACTTAAAATATAAACACAAATAAGTCTTTAAATGAGAGATCCACTGATGATGATCTTGCAATTGCTATATCATCTATATACACAAACAAGGCCAAGAAACCAAATTTAATTAGTTGATATAGCGAACAGGGAATAATCTACCTTAGATTGACTGAAATCATAAGACAACAAAATAGTTATTATAAGAGAACAATCAATTTGAGATGGATTTTGATGGATTTTGAGAAGAATTTTCGATTTGAGATGGATTTCGGGTCGTCCAAAAAATGGTTGGTGCAAAATTTGAGACGGATTTTGAAACGGCTTTTAAGAATTACAAACAAAAATATTAATCTCAAAATTCGTCTAAAAATTTCGTCTCAAAAACACGTATGAATATTTATTGTAATAGATGATATTATTTATTTTGATTAATTTATATTTATGCATGATTTTTAATTTTGTTTGTTTGTTTTGTTATATGGGTGCATATGTGTATTGTATCTATCAAAGTTAATTCTGAAATTTTGAAAGAAAATAAATTTTATTATTTTTAAATTAGTTTAAATTTGAGACAAATTTTGAGAATTTTAAACGGAAAAATCAGTCTGAAAATTAGTTTGAAAATTTCGTTTAAAAAATTTGTTTGAATATCATCTCAAATTATAAATGAAAAAAATCAATCTCAAGAATTCATCTCAAATTATTGACGAAAAATTCCGTTTCAAAATCTGTCTTAAATTAGAGACGAAAAAAATTCGTCTCAGATTACAGACGAAAAAATCCGTCTAAATATGATTTTCAAATTAGAGACAGAAAAAATCTGTCTTAATTTCATTTCAAAATCCGTCTGAAATAAAAAATAATATGTCTCAAAATTCATCTCAAATTAATTGTTTTCTTGTAGTGTGATGAACAATCCCATGGAAGAATTAAACTGTGTGAACCATATTATAGAAGGTATGATAGAAACAACATTTGATTTTGATCTCATAAAATAGATCCAAGTCATTCTTGTGTAATTCATCAACAATGGTAAGAAAGTAATGATATCTACAAGTAGAAACTGAATAAAGACCCCATATGTCTATATTTATAATTAAGCTCAAAACACTACAGGAAAAAGGGATATTGGCAGCGAAGTTTTCCCAACAGTTTCAATAATCGTCGGGAAAATACCACAATTACCGGCGGTTTTAAAACCGCCGGAAATGGAAGACACATCTCCGGCGATTTTTTAGAAACCGCCGGTATTTTTCGAAGCATAACCAGCAGTTTAATAAAACCGTCGATTATGCTTACCTATCATCAGCGGTTTTAAAACCACTGGGGATAGGCTTATATAAGGCCCGCGTGCACCCAGCCCTTCTCCCTCACGCGCACCCAGCCCAATTTTTCCCCTCACCCCCTTCGATCTCTTCCAAAATCCCCAGCTGCAAACCCTAACATTCTCTAGCTCGCGCCTCGCTGCCTCCCTTGATCACCCTCGCTCGCTCACCTCGCCCTCCCTTGCTCACTTTCAGTCGCTCTCACCCTCCCTTGCTCACTTTCAGTCGCTCTCGCCCTCCCTCGCTCACCTCGCCTCGCCTCGCCATCGCTCACTCTCAGTCGCTCTCGCCATCGCTCACACTCAGTGGCTCTCGCCATCGCTCACGCTCAGTCACTCTCGGCCTTGCTCGTTCGTTCTCGCCCTCGCTGCTCGCTCAGTCGCGGTCGGCGTCGCTGCCTGCATACTGCCTCTGTGTCACTCTCGCCCTCGCCCTCTTTGAATCATCAGGTAAGTCTCTGTCTCTCTCACCCTCTTTGAATCAAATTTTTAAAATTTCAATTCAATTAAATTCTATTTTAGGCATACAAAGTTGATGTAACATTCTCAGTGTAACTATCTTAATTTATGAGAAGTTTTTAAGGGAAATTTGTAAGAATCAGATGTAACATTCTCAGTGTTGCTTTGCCTTCTTCAATCATGCCTCGTTTCATGTCATCAAAAAGTTTCAATGATTCTTCAATTGGTCTGTCCTGTTCATCTTCTTTTCCCTATACATACTCTTTTATTTCTTCAGGTGTCTGAATTATGTATCAAATCCAAGTGTCAATCAATTATTATTATTCACCTAATTCATAAGAATCTGTAAAAGCACCAAAATGGCCAACCCTACACATTGAATGTCAATCAATTTATCATGTTGAAACTGTTAGTTTGGGCTCAAAATGTAAAGCAAGGAAGGGTCGTAAAAGAGACATGCTGAATCAAAGGAATTAAAGTTGTCACAGTTGGCATTTGAAATTTATAGAAACCTTGGAGATTTTTAAATAACATCATCCTTGAACATAACAAATAAATTATTTTTAATGGATAAACTACGTACATTCTTACTTTACTTTATAATTTTGTATTTCGTAATAAATTAATCACCATATTGTATATATCATGTGTAATATTTTAAAATAAAAAATATAATAAGTCCTTTGTTACAACTTGAAGACACAATAAACTCCCCTCAAGGGACATAAGTGAGTAAATAGGGTAAGTTAGGCTTTAGCCAAGTCTCTTTAGCCTGGGGGTGGGGGTGCATGAAATATGAATCAGGATGTGTTTAAAGCAAGGAGTGAATGGTTGTGTTTGGTGTACCTTTCTCTAGATCTTTCTATTGATGCCTACATTCTGGGAAGTCACTGTAAAGGCTTGTGACTTCTCAATTTGCTTCTTGATTGCAAAGCATGCTGAGAAGGCCCTTTATTACTTTTGTGGTTGGAGTGCAAATAATAGGGTTCATTCTTAAGTGCAAATATAAGGGCCTTAGAGATGATAAGGCCATAGATAGAAATGATTGGAGAGCTAGATTTTTTGTAGCTGACCCCACATAGTATGATTAAGACACACATTGTTGTTTTTAGGTTACATACTTTATGAGGAACAAGAATAGAGATGTCTGTCTGTGAGTTGCTATATGGTTTCACTGAACATATGAATCATGCCTAGTGTCCCTATGATCAACTTCATATATACTTGATTAGAGCAATTAGTTCTGGGAATTTTGGGCCAAATTTCAAAGCAGTACTGTCACTACCAGAGTTGTTCCTATTTTGTCCCTATGATGAATATAGAGTTGTTTCTTAACTACCAGACTCCAACATGTGAGCTAACTAGTGCTGTATATATATCTAATCATCATAGTACCAATCTCATGGGATTGCTGTAGATGTTCAAACTTAAATCTTCAAGAAAGCTAGAAAACTAAAACAATATTTCCAAGCTAGCAGAGGGATGAAGCCTAATATAAATTATGCCAAATGTTCCCAATTTCGTGACAAAAATGAACCCAAATTATGGGTACCATAAGGTTATAAAATTATGGGTACCATCTCTGTTTCTTGTTCTTTCCTAACATGGTAGTTGCAAACATACCATTTGCAATATGTGGAGATGACCATGTAAGGAATAACACTGATCTTTAGTGTGACTAATTTTGTTGCAATAAGTACATTGAAGATGAGGGCCACAATTGTTGTTTCCACCACAGCCAACCCCACAATCTCCTTTGTCATTTCTCTAAGATGCTAGAACAAAGGAGTTGACAGAAGCAGTCTCAGCCTGAGGAACAATAGGTGCAAATAGATGGAGTAGCTGTGAGGATACATCATCAAAGGTGTGAATGAGGGAATTAGCTAGAATTTGATTTGAACAGGCTCAAGCTCTGGTGGCAAACCTAAGAGTGCAGGAATCATAAACAGCTACCTCGTTGTACTAATTGTTCCTATGCATTGGTGGAGACAGGCATTATTTCATTTAATTCCTGCATAAAAGTTTCAAGTTTACTTAAATAGGTTTGCATAAAAGTTTCATTGGTAAATAATTTTTGGGCTTTCTCCCAAACATCATAGGAGGTTTTATATGCCCAGTTTGGACTACAAATGAGCAGTCAATAGACTGCCAGAGAGCTCCACACAATTGAGCGTCAATCTTCTTCCATTTTGGACGCTTTGCATCCGTAATATCTTCAGCTTGCTTAGTCAAGTGACCTTCATGTCCCTGGCCTATAAACCACAATTCAACAGCAGTAGCCTAGGATAGATAATTAGCAGCACCCAATAATTTTTTAGAGGTAATGGCAGGGGTTCCAGTAAAAACAGGAGGTGAAAGTGGGAGAATTCGTTGCCATGTCAGAAGTAACCTTTGCTGATGTCATAATAATAGAGCAGACCTGGTTTGGGACTTTAAAGTGTCAATAATCACGAAGTAATGACTGAAACAGGCTAGAAAAAGGCTGAAGATGCAAACTGGAAGGTTTGGTGGTGGTCTGGTGAAGGATGCAACGATGCATGGGGATGGGGAGCGTGAAGCCCACACGCAGAAGGAAGGGGCGGCATGTGACAAGTTCTCCAGATGCAAGATTCCAGGAAGAAGCCGATTGGAATTTTCTGATGCACACTGGAATTGAGATTCTCAAGAGGGAATGCACTGCTGGTGGAGCACAGCGGGAAAGAGAAGAAAGGCACCGCTGGAGGGATAACACAGCAGGACAGAATTTTCTCACACTTGTTCTGATACCATGTGAGGAGAGAATTTGCAGAATGCCTGAGAGTAAGAGTCTCAGTTTCAATCTATATTGATAGTAATGTGGAACATATTTACAACAGAAAAGTAGGAAAAGAATTATGCCTGAAATACATTCTATCAAATCAGCTGTACATCAGCCTATAAATCAGCTAATCAGCTGGGTCAACTATACAATAATTACAACATTCAACACATAGTATTCTTATCTTAAGCATACTTCTTAACAAATTTACAGGAGTAGTTTAATGTATATGATATTCTTGTTATCTGTGGGACTATTGATGAATCAATACACACACGTGAAGAATACAATGTGTTTCACACTAGTACAGTCACAAGATCAATAATATTCCCATGGAATAAGAGTACTCCTTAAAAATCTTTGCTTTCATTTGTACAGAGTTATGTGACTAATATTTGAATTTTTGAGTTTAAGATTTGAAATTAATTGTTTGTTTATATTATTGTTAAAAATAAGTAAACCCATTTCTATTGAATAAGTTATATGTGGTTCTATAGATCTCAACTTCTGTGTTTGACCATGAAGTGTATTTGACGCACCAGATCATGTGTTCTTGACCTATTTAATTAATTACCACACAATCAAAGAATCAAACTTCATTTATCCCCTTAGATTCGTGTTATATAGACATAAACTTGGTACAAAAATGTCATACAAACCATAAAAACAAAATAAATTATTTCAAAAATACTAATTATAAGAGTTTTAGAGTTCTCTATTTCTGACTGGGTCACATGAGGCAGGGACTGCCTGGTAAAGTGAAGCAAAGGAGGAGGCAATAAGCCATTTCGTTTTAGAGTTTTAGAGTTCTCTCTCGGAACTAGTGTCTCTCATGCTATTATTGTAATTGTTTGAATATTATTAAAGCCATTTCGTTTTTTTTCTTTTGTGCATGTGATAGGTATTTACAATTTTAACTGGTGTCTCTCATCCTGTTTCTTGTTGGCTCCAAAAAAAATCAAAATTATGTTGCTTGAAAGAAATGGTTTTATGTCTTGTTGTCACGCAAAAATCATACCAAAAGATACCTATAAATCTATTGTTTTTCAATGCAGATCGAAAAAATATGATATGCAATTTTGGTTGGAGCAGCATGGTGGTGTAATCAAGGGTTATTTGAGGTCACTTGGATATGTTTTAGTTTAGGGTTGATTTGAATGGTATTGTGTAATGAGACGAGACGAGACAAGTTTTGTGTAATGGAGGTTATTTGCATATTTAATGTACATACTTAAAATAGGTGGTTTTTTGTTATACAGGTTTTGTTGCATTTGATCATTTTTATACAGGGTTAAAAATTCTTTTTTTATGGCTAGTAGCTTTTTTGCAGCGGTTAACCTTTGCCGGTGGTTATTTAACCGCCGGTAAATTTTGCCGCATTTTTGCCGGCAATTTTCGTAAAATCCGCTGGCAATATTAAAACTTTCCCGGCAGTTAAAAATCGTTGATAATATTTTCCGACGGAAGTATTTCCGGCAGATATAATTATCGCCGGTAAAAGTTTTACTGGCAATTTTTTTACTCTTTTCGGCAATTTTTTAACCGTCAGAAAAAGTCAAACCTCTTGTAGTTTTAAAGGAATAGAGGTGCTTTGTTCATGAACAAGAAAGGTCAAACCTCTTTTGTTTAGCAAGAGGGCAGATTTTACAAAGATGGTTAAAATCACATTTAACATCAGAACAAACCTGTTGAATTTTCTTTATTCTACTATCACAAACATGAACTAAATGACAATGCCAAAGATCAAAAGAAGACACATTACAAGTAGCATTAGCATTAACAAAAGAAATAGGCTCTCTCATGGACGTACTTGCATTTACAAATTGGATGATATTCAAATTTCTTGCAACTGCTCATTGAGAATAGCCATAAGGCTTGAACCTGAGTCTTGGATAAACTCAACTGAGACAGAGTGTTGGTGATAGTAAGATCCTCTAACTTTACACTTGGTTGAATAGCAACACTGTTAACACTTGATGAAGACTTCTAGAATTTACCCTTGGATTTGGTAAATAAGCTTGTAACAATTTTCCTTGCCATGTCCATTCTTTCCTAATAAATACAAGTAGAGATGTTAAAACGGTCAGGCGAGCTCGGCCCGTCACTATTCAAACGGGCTAGGTCTGAGTCAAAGAATTTGGGCCCACGGCCTGACCCATCTAAGGCCCTAGCCTGGCCCGACAAGTGACCCATTGGGACCTTATGGGCCCCTTTAGTTAGGCCCTACGGTTAACGAAAAATTATTTTTTTAGCTGTGTTATTCTTTATTAATTATTGATATTAGATATTAAAAAATTTATATTTTGTAATATATATAAATAATAACCATCAATATATTTAAAATTTTCAAACTAAATTTTTTATATATTTAAATTATAAATAAACATTCTCCTTTTTATATGTGCATTACTTTTCATATCAATTCACAAGAAAATTTACAAGACATATAGAATTTTGAAATATAAAATGATGAAATAATATTTAAAACTTAAGATAGAAAATTGTTTAAAAGGAAAAAAAAAAGAAAAAAATTAATTTTTATATATGTATTATTTTGATATTTATATATGTATTATTTTTTATAAAAATTATTTAAAAAAAGAAAAAAAAGGGTTGAACGGCCCGCGGGCTCAGCTTACCAGGGCCTGTGGGCCAGGCCCATTGAGCCAAGCCCGCTAGGCCCTTTGGGCTAAGGGCCCGGCCCAACCTTCTAGCCCACGAGTTGACCTGGCCCGCCTCCTTAAAGGGGGCTGTGTGTAATACCCGAAAAACTTTCGAGTAAGAAATATGTGGTTTCAACGAAAATCGATATCAGAATAGCTCAAGAAAATGTCCGAATCGACTAGAGGGAATGCCCGGGGGCTCATATACCTAAAGAAATAGGCATATACCTATTAAGAATCTCAAAAAACGATTTTTAGCATCGAGAGAAATTGGATCAGGAATAATTTTCGGTACAGCTAAAATACAGCTATGATTCTGGCTGAAAAACTGAATTATCGCAGGAGACTTTTGAGAAATCGAAAGAACCCCAATAAAGTTCATATTTAGCGTGTAGAACAACCCTTTAGCGGTTTCAAGAAGAAACAAAAGGATTTATGACCAAAATGAAGATTCGGGCCTAATGCAATTTCTTGAATATGTCCGAGGGAGATCGAAATGACATTTTTTTGGAATCTTAGAGGAAGAAATGAAGATTTCAAAGCTTGAGGGACTCAATGGAAGTTATAGAAAGTTCAGGAGCTTCATGAAAATGCCAAAATATAAAGAAGCCAAAATAAATGGGCAAAAGTACAATTTCCAAAACTTGGAAGCTGCCATAGCATACCAAGCTTCTGGCCAGCCTTCCTATCACCGAATTCGGTGGCGAAAGACCCAAGAAATTGGTAAGGAACGTCGGAGCAAGGCCCCAGAATCAATATTGGCCGACAATTGGCCTTGGTTTGGTAAAAAATGGCCAAATTTTCGACCGAAAGCAACCATAATTTACCCTAAGTAAATCGGCTTTTGAGAAACTTTCGATGCGTTTTAGATAGATCTAGGGCATGGGAAGGCCTTAGTGGCTTTGGGTAAAACAAGATCCGTCGTTTTGGGGTTTGAATTTGGCTATAAGTAGACGATGTAGTGGTAGAGAGTTTTGCAAGATTTGAGCTTTAAATCGACTTCATTTTTGAACGAATTGAGACACCAAACCATAGGGATTTTGTTGCCCATGAGGTGAGGATCATTTCTGGAAATTTTGAGAGATTTTGGAGTTCATTTGAGGGGTGATCGGAGTTTCACCGGAAAAATCGAATCTCGCCGAAACCGGACTGAATTTTGCTCGGAGGGAGGTCTTCCAAGTGTTCATTCAATCTTAAATTTGGCCAGAGTGATCGACTCAAGGTAAGCTATCTTTTGGTATAGTCAGTTTAATTTTTCGGTGTGCCGGTGCCGGAGAAGATGACCGGAGATAATTTTTAGTATTATTTTAAATGCTGAAATAAAGAAAAATAGAGTAAAAATAGAAATAAGAGAGATAAAATTCTAGAAAAACATCAGCTCGAGTGGAGATTCGTGGCCCAGGGACCGAGTTATGCGATTGTAAAGATATGCATCGTTGACAAATGTACTTGTCTATAGGTTGATGAGTATGGTCAGTCTAAGAGTTCGAATTTTGATATGTGCATTGGCATTCACGAGTTTCGAGTGGGATCTTCTTTATTTGATCAATCAGGTGTTGATTTCGATGATGAAATTTTGAGATTTAAGACATGTGGCAAATTTCGAGGACGAAATTTTGTAAGGAGGGGAGAATGTAATACCCCATGTTCGTATGAAGTTGCCACGTAATTCCGATGAGTTTAGAATACCGAAAAAGTGATTTTATAGCAATTTTAGGTACCGAATCAACTGCAGGGAATGCCTCGGAGTGAAATTGTCTAAAGAAAATTATATGGTCTCGATGAGCGTTCCGAGATAAGATTTATGGTATCAAAATAAATCGAATTGGGAATAGTTTTCGGTACAGCTAAAATACAGCTGTTAATTAGGCTGTAAAACTGAATTGTTGTAAGAGATTCCCGAAAAATCAACGGAACCATAGGGGGGCTCCGGTTTTGCGTAACAAACAACCCTTCAGTGATTTCGGGATGAAATGACAGCTCGGTAAGGCACTAGGGAGAAATCGTCCTTTTTAAACTAGACTTCAAGTTATTAATTTTGTGTTTTCGGTATCGTAATGTCAATTAATTCAGTATTTGAGGATATTATTGTAATTAAATAATTATTCTAATAAATTTAAGATAAAATTTAGGGTTAATGCATAATTTTTTTGTACATTAAATGTAATATATAATATATATATATATATATATATATATAGTAAATACGGGTGTGACAGTGTGTGTGTGGGAGGCATGCTCTGCAACAAAATTTCATGGCTGAGAATGGAGAGATTTTAGCAGGATTTAGGGAAAATGTATGGCAGCGAGATTTATGGAAATTTCTGATTAAGTGCGTGGAAGGCAAGCATGCAACAGTGAAGTAAGTATATATATATATATATGTAATCGGGTGGACTGGTGGCCAAGGCGTTGTGGCTATAAATTCGATGCATTTGGCCGAATTCAAGCAACAAGAAAATGGGAGAGGTAAAGGGAGCTCGAGAGAGAAGGCAAGAGAGAGAGAGAGCAGGAAGGGAGGGGCCGAATTCGTCCATGGCAGCCGCTGCAAGCAGCAGCGGCAGGGGCGGCACGCGGAGGAGGCTGTAGCAACGGAGGCCGGCGAGGGAGGCTGGGAGGCGACAGGAAGCTGCAAGCCACGGCCATGGCGGCCATGGCAGCCATGGCCGCGAGCTCCAGCTGCGGTAGGGCTGCACCAGCCGCGGCCAATAGTGGCCGCGAGCAGCTCTGAGCGACGACGGCGACTAGGGACGGCCGGTGATGGCGCAGCAGGCCACTGAAGTGGCCGGCGAAGGAGGCAGGCGTGGTGGGCGGTGGCTGTCGCGGCAGTTGCAGGCAGGCGCGGGAGGAAGAAACAGAGGAAGAGGAAGAAGGAGGGAGAAAGAAGAAAAGAAAATGAAAAAAAGAAAAGAAAAGAAAGAAAAGAAAGAAAAGAAAAGAAAATAGAAAAAATGATGGGAAAAAAATTCTAGAAAAATCTTGAAAAATAGGAAATTATGTTTCGGTGATATTCCAGAGATTTTGGTGAGAAAAACGGTCCAGGCATGCTTTTCGAGAATATGACACGCATACCAAGAAAACCAAATATGCTAAGTCAAGGTGAGTAAAATTCTCTAGAAAATTTCAAAAATTCTAAAATATTATTTTATGAATTTTTGTAGTGAAATATTTGAGAAAATATTTCTAGAAATATTTAATTTGGAATTATTGAGGAAAAATAAGAAGAAATAGAGAGAAAATTAAAGAAAATACCAGAAATTATGAAAAATAGGATTTAATATTTATTCAAATACCTATGGTGATTAGGATGCTTTGAGGTTAAAGTTGAGGTGTCTGGTACGAATTTTGAGGTTGGCATGCAAATCGAGGCAATACACGGATTTCGAGGTAGCCCGATAAGTTCTAGAAGGTAAGTGGTACTCTCAATTAAAGTTAGTTTTATGAAAAATTCTTGGTTTACAAGTGGTTTATGTTTCTTAAAAATGTTTCATCATATTGACATGTCTTGATATGTATTTATCACGTAGATTGCATACATGATTATGAAATGCATAATTACACATTGATATTGTTGATCACACACATATGAGGCCGTAGGGAGTACGAACTGACACCGCTACCAAGGGTACCCCCAGATACCCTGACTCCGAAAGAGGGGCCGTAAGAATGGTAGATAGTTTAAGGAGTGTAGTTGACACCTACGATGAAAGACATTGCATACACTCATGTTATAACATTATGTACTCTCACTTAGATGGTTCATCATCTAACTTGGGTTCGCCCCTGGAACAGTCAATGTTCCAGAAGGCCTTGCAGCGATGATACCGAGATTGGAGATGTATAGTAACGCGAGACGTCAGGAAACGAGGAAATGTGACGGGCTATGTTGTAATATGAATAATTATGTACATGCATTTATGTAATAACTTTGTAATAAACACTATGTTCGGTTATTTATGTAATGTCATGAGCAGGTTCGGTTCAGCTTTCGCTTTGTATTTATTTTCTAGTGTAGATATCTCACACTAGATAAGGTCTTAGGGAATTTCGAGATAATGTAATGAAAAAAAAAAAAAGACCAAATTTCCTAAGGCATAACACGCCCTGAAGAAGTGGGCTGTTACAGTTGGTATCAGAGCTTAAGATTATTGGAAGCCCTAAGTGACTCAGATATAGTTGATTAGACCCTATTTGGAGTTTAGGGAATAGTAATTTGGAAACTTTAGAGAATCTGGTAGAGCTAGTTAGTAGGAACCCGAAGTGGAGACTCAGGGGAAAGAAACTAAGGGTTCGTAAAATGAGATCCCTATTTGAAGATTTGGGAATGGTCGATTGAAGTCTTAGAGGTTATTGATTTGAAGATCTAATCTTGCTAAGAAATAGAACGACCGGTCGAGATAATCTAGCTATTAATGTTAAGATCTGATGATATGATTCGGGTGTAAGGTTGACTCGGCAACCATGATTATGGATCTGAGAGATTTAGATTTGAGGTTGTTAGTTGAAATCTCTATAATAAGATGGGATAACTATAGTTGTCAAGGATGATTGGATCATGAATGATTAGTCTGATGTGACATGACCTAGTTAAAGAGTTAGGATCAAACGATAAAAGAATTTTTTTTTCAAGGATCATTTAGTGTCTCGAAAATGAGATATAAAGGTCAAGGATCCAATGGATTGGGTCAAGCAAGAGGCCGGAGGTGGTCAAATGATGGCGTATAAGTTGTATTAATCGATGAGCTGGCAGTAGTGTGACCGATGTGACAAGCAGAGACGGGATAAGGAATTCTAGCAGCCTGACGGCACTACCGGTTCGGTGTTCGCAGTAACAAATCTAGATCTAGGGACCCGCATGCAGATAGTTGATGGATGGCGTGCGATAAGATACGGGAAGCCCGTTGATCGAAGCATCATATCAGACTGCCTGGGAAACGATCAGATGCTAAAGATTTAGGACAGCCCAGTAGGGTCTGTACCTTGTATGGGTTTAAGCCCCAATGGTATAGGGTGCGAGGTGTGCCACTAGCTAAGGTTAAAAGAGGCCGGAAGCCTAGGGAATCAACCCGAAATGAAATTGGACTAAGTGTCCTATTTAAAGAAGTATATTAGGATTCACGGTCATCCTGGGAGTAGGGTGACACGACGAACAGTACGAGACTTGAGGAGTAGAATACCTCGGTACCTAGTATGACAATGGTCGTACGTCGATAGTCAGCGAGATCTAAAGATCGAAATGCAAGAGTCAGTAAATTCTCGATAAACGAGATTTTGGGAAGTACAACATGGCCAGTTCAAGGCCCTGACGATGAGTAGTAAGATAGCAACCTCGATTCAGTGTGTCAAGTGGGCTTGAGGATTCGAAAGTTTGTGAGAAGGGAACATGTGAATAGGTTGTGTGGGGACTTGAATCATTATTTGAGGTTTAAGGTATCCTTAGGTAAAGAGTCCAGGGAAGTTTTTGAGGCTCGGTTATTTATAAGAAATGATTGGAGCCAATTAACGCGATCTGATTCAGGATCTTCAAAGATGAATCAATTTGGAATTTTCGAGGAATTTCCCCTAAGGGATGAGAATCTAAGAATTTGTGATAAGACTTTAAAGTTTTCAAAAAAAAAAAAAAGAGATTTGGAAGGTCCTTAGGTAATCTCGTTAAGGAAATAGAGATTGATGAATTAGTAAGAATCGGGATACCATGGAAGACGTAAGTACCTACCCATTCCAGTTAGCGGGATGGTTACGGATTGATGGTTTTAAAAAATCCTTGGCGTGTTTGAGAGATAGATCGAAATCTATTGAAGATCGAGAATTTTCAATTTGGGAGAATGGAACTCCTGTTGGGCTAAGCGGTTAGTCTAGATAACCTTAATAGGCAAATCAGGAGATGTGTAGCTAGACGATCACTAAAGTGATGTAAGCAAGTTATGAAAATAAGGAGCTTGTCAATATGTGGTACGACCACTTGTGGTCAATGAAAAGCCGTGAGAAAATTGAGGAAGTGAGAGAAATATCAGAATGTGCTCTCGGAAGATTTATTGGGATTATTTCTTAGTGATGAAATTGCCAATAAATAGCTTGAGGTTATTAGACGCTTAGTTATAAGTAGCTCAATTGAGGACGTAAATTATTGAGCTTTGAAAGATGTGATAATTAAGAGTCGATATCTTTACCTCAAATTTGATGAACAGTTACAAGAGGCTGGGGTAATTGTGATTGATGAACGATCAAGGGAATGAGGCATTCCAGAGATTGGCAATAGAGTCATGATTTGATGATTTGACCAAAGTATCGTCTGCATTAAAGACACTTTCGTAATTGTGTTTATCGAGGATATATTGGTATACTCCTCAGATAGGGAGACGCATGAGAAACATTGAGGATAATGTTAGGGAATATCACAATAGATGTTGAGACTGAGACTTGTTAGGTCGTGAGCTAATCGAGAAAGAAATGATGAGAGCATGAGGCTCTGTGTCGGGAACGTGAAGTCAAGGTCGAGGATTGAAAGTTCCGAAAAGTCAGATCTCCCGGTAGATTTCGAGAGAGGAGCCAAATGTTTTGAGTAGAGGTTGGTTCAAGCAAAGGTCGGTAACCTGAGTAAGTAGCTCTGAAAAGGATCGAGCATGATTAAAGTTAGTTGACATAAAACGTTATTACTCGAAGATTAATTTAAGGATTAAATAATTAATTTGATGTTCACTTCAAAAAGTGCGAAGAGTTATTTAAGTTATGGGTATATGGATAAATAGGTATTAGCTTGGTGACCAAGTAACAAATAAGCAAGCGATGCAAGGATATTAGTATTGAGAGACTCGGAAGACAACGTTAGATTTCAGTCGATATTAAAGGTTAAGTTACGAAAGGAAGTCTTGGAGACAAATAGAATCTATTAATAAAGATTTCTTGAGGAAATAGTTATATTACATAATTAAAAGATGATTGTGGTCAATTGATAGAAACTTGAGATTATATCGGGTAATGAATACCCACAAGAATGAGAAAACAACATAAATCTCGAATAGATTAGCACAAGTAAAGATTTAGCAAATGACTAAGTTTGAGATAACCTAAAATGAGGCATAACTAATTTCGATGATATGTGATGACGTATATTTGAGGACCCAATGATACTGAAATAGCTTTATGACATAAGAATACTTCTATGATGATTCATTTAATAAAAGTCAACTATATTAAGATCAAGAACTTCTATGATAAGGTAGATAACCTAAGTTAGTATCAAGGATTCGTGAGAATGGGAGATTCAGGCTGGTATTGAGGTATGTTCTTCCCCAGTTAATTGATTAGTTCAAGATAAAGGACGTCGTAGAATGTCGTGATTAAGGAGATCGATTGGGGAACTTAAAAATTGGAAATGTGGATATGAGAGCCATGGGCTTATTATGATGATGGGGGTACCAATTTAAATAGCAGCTCGAGTGGAGATTCGTGGCCTAGGAACCGAGTTATGCGATTGTAAAGATATGCATCGTTGACAAATGTACTTGTCTATAGGTTGATGAGTATGGTCAGTCTAAGAGTTCGGATTTTGATATGTGCATTGGCATTCACGAGTTTCGAGTGGGATCTTCTTTATTTGATCAATCAGGTGTTGATTTCGATGATGAAATTTTGAGATTTAAGACATGTGGCAAATTTTGAGGACAAAATTTTGTAAGGAGGGGAGAATGTAATACCCCATGTTCGTATGAAGTTGCCACGTAATTCCGATGAGTTTAGAATACCGAAAAAGTGATTTTATAGCAATTTTAGGTACCGAATCAACTGCAGGGAATGCCTCGAAGTGAAATTGTCTAAAGAAAATTATATGGTCTCGATGAACGTTCCGAGATAAGATTTATGGTATCGAAATAAATCGAATTGGGAATAGTTTTCGGTACAAGTAAAATACAGTTGTTAATTAGGCTATAAAACCGAATTCTTGTAAGAGATTCCCAAAAAATCAACGGAACCGTAGAGGGGCTCCGGTTTTGCATAATAAACAACCCTTCAGTGATTTCGGGATGAAATGACATCTCGGTAAGGCACTAGGGCGAAATCGTCCTTTTTAAACCAGACTTCAAGTTATTAATTTTGTGTTTTCGGTATCGTAATGTCAATTAATTCAGTATTTGAGGATATTATTGTAATTAAATAATTATTCTAATAAATTTAAGATAAAATTTAGGGTTAATGCATAATTTTTATGTACATTAAATGTAATATATAATATATATATATATAGTAAATACGGGTGTGACAGTGTGTGCGTGGGAGGCATGCTCTGCAACAAAATTTCATGGCTGAGAATGGAGAGATTTTAGCAGGATTTAGGGAAAATGTATGGCAGCGAGATTTGTGGAAATTTCTGATTAAGTGCGTGGAAGGCAAGCATGCAACAGTGAAGTAAGTATATATATATATGTAATCGGGTGGAGTGGTGGCCAAGGCACTGTGGCTATAAATTGGATGCATTTGGCCAAATTCAAGCAGCAAGAAAATGGGAGAGGTAGAGGGAGCTCGAGAGAGAAGGCGAGAGAGAGAGAGAGCAAGAAGGGAGGGGCCGAATTCGGCCATGGTAGCCGCTGCAAGCAGCAGCGGCAGGGGCGGCGCGCGGAGGAGGCTGCAGCGACGATGGCCCGCGACGGAGGGCGGCGAGGCGCGATGGCAGCAACGGAGGCCGGCGAGGGAGGCTAGGAGGCGGCAGGAAGATGCAAGCCGCGGCCATGGCAGCCATGGCCGCAAGCTCCAGCTGCGGCAGGGCTGCACCAGCCGCGACCAGTAGTGGCTGCGAGCAGCTCCGAGCGACGGCGGCGACCGGGGACGGCCAGTGATGGCGCAGCAGGCCACCGAAGCGGCCGGCGAAGGAGGTAGGAGCGGTGGGCGGTGGCTGTCGCGGCAGTTTCAGGCGGGCGCGGGAGGAAGAAACAGAGGAAGAGAAAGGAGGGAAAAAGAAGAAAAGAAAAAGAAAAGAAGAAAAGAAAAGAAAATAGGAAAAATGATGGGAAAAAAATTCTAGAAAAATCTTGAAAAATAGAAAATTATGTTTCGGTGATATCCCGGAGATTTTGGTGAGAAAAACAGCCCGAGCACGCTTTTCGAGAATACGACACGCATACCGAGGAGATCGAAGATGCTAAGTCAAGGTGAGTAAAATTCTCTATAAAATTTCAAAAATTCAAAAATATTATTTTATGAATTTTTGTAGTGAAATATTTGAGAAAATATTTCTAGAAATATTTAATTTGGAATTATTGAGGAAAAATAGGAAGAAATAGAGAGAAAATTAAAGAAAATGCCAGAAATTATGAAAAATAGGATTTAATATTTATTCAAATACCTATGGTGATTAGGATGCTTTGAGGTCAAAGTTGAGGTGTCTGGTAGGAATTTTGAGGTTGGCACGCAAATCGAGGTAAGACACGAATTTCGAGGTAGCTCGATAAGCTCTAGAAGGTAAGTGGTACTCTCAATTAAAGTTAGTTTTATGAAAAATGCTTGGTTTATGTTTCTCAAAAATGTTTCATCATATTGACATGTCTTGATATGTATTTATCACGTAGATTGCATACATAATTATGAAATGTATAATTACACATTGATATTGTTGATCACACGCATATGAGGCCGTAGGGAGTACGAACTGGCACCGCTACCAAGGGTACCCCCAGATACCCCGACTCCGAAAGAAGGGCCGTAAGAATGGTAGATAGTTTAAGGAGTGCAGTTGATACCTACGATGAAAGACATTGCATACACTCATGTTATAACATTATGTACCCTCACTTAGATGGTTCATCATCTAACTTGGGTTTGCCCCTGGAACATTCAACGTTCCAGACGGACCTTGCAGTGATGATACCGAGATTGGAGATGTATAGTAACGCGAGACGTCAGAAAACGAGGAAATGTGCCGGGCTATGTTGTAATATGAATAATTATGTACATGCATTTATGTAATAACTTTGTAATAAACACTATGTTCAATTATTTATGTAATGTCATGAGCAGGTTCGGTTCAGCTTCCGCTTTGTATTTATTTTCTAGTGTAAATATCTCACACTAGATAAGGTCTTAGGGAATTTCGAGATAATGTAATGAAAAAAAAAATAGACCAAATTTCCTAAGGCATAACACGCCCTGAAGAAGTGGGCTATTACACAGTTGTACATTCTTGATGGAAGCCCCAACATGATTATGTCTTGTATTGTATCTCGTAGGTGTTATTTTGTGTGTTTCAAAATTGAATTAAATGTTTTTCATTTATATTTTTGATTTACAATCTGATTGCATGTAGTTATATGAAATTGAGTTTCATTTATTATTCATTTGAATTGAATTTAAATGTGATATATATTCTGTTGATTGTTTATCATGTGGGCAATTGGTGATAAGGGCTAAGATAAGTTATGGGCCGAGCCCAGGTTCATATGCTTTCTCCGTGTTGCGTTAGCTGTTGGCCCAACCCATTTCAATCTCCAAGATGTTGCTATAAAAGGGCTGTCTGATGCCCTAATCTCCATAATGTTCTCTCTCTCTCTCTCTCTTATTTCTCTGAAATCCTAATCAGCGCTGAAGCGAGGCACTTTCTCGTGAATCCTTTTCTAGATCGAACGGTGTTTTTGGTTCTATGGTAAGATCACTTGGTAAGTAAAGATATTGCTTGATCTGTTTTATGTTTTAATCGCTTGAGGCATGTGAGATTGGTAGATCTGATAGAACATATTTTAGATCTTGATCGCAAGATCGGTCTGAAGAGAATTACGTTTGTTCTTGTTTTGTATTCTGTTTTTAGTTCTTTGTTTAGCATTACTGTTTTTTACTTCAGTTAAAGATCTTGTAATCCGATTGTAATCTTGAGTTTTAGTGGATTGATTAGAGGCGGATCCTCTACCGTAAATAGGATCTATTTTGATCCGAACACGTATCTCGTTGTGTCGATATCTTTACATGTGTGAGTTTTGGTTGTACTCTTTCATTTCTGTTTTTTGTTTATTACGCTTGATTTGTTGTTTGGCTGAGAAATAGGTTGTTTATAAAACCTACACTAGGTGTGGGTGATCTGTGTTTGGTCTGGTAGGTTTTATCCTCTCTGAAGAGTAATGGACTTGAGCTTCATGATCAATGCATGCCCCTTTATTGGGGCAATTATTCTTCTGTATCCAAAATTTAACAATTTGGTTTTGTTTTCTGTTGGTTGGAGACTTGTGTTTGTTTGATTTTGCCGTTCTATGGGCTCTTCACTTATTTATCCAGTTGAGATCAGCGTTGTATTCTCTCTACGTGGCTTAATCCGTGATTTCTGTTCTAGCCAAAAAATTAGCAAGAAACAGTTTGCAGGTTTTATTCAAGTTGAAAAGAAATGGTTAAAATTTAATATCACAAGCGACGTCTAAGGAAGGTGCCGTCGCCGAAATGTTCCTCCCCTTCTCGAAGAATAAGACGTTTCAAACGTTCGTAAAATCAGGCATTAGAATTTAATAGATGCTTTAGTGTGAGAAAATCCTGAAAAAAAGTGCTATTTATTTAGTTCCTACAATCCCAGTCCACCAATTTCGGCCGAACATGTTGACAACGTCAGTTTGTTTGTACATCAAACTTTGCCCATTTCTTTATTTCATTTTCTTTATTTCGGTAGGTGGCAGATCTTTCTAACGTCGCTCTGCCGATCCTCTATTTTCTGGTGGGTAAACTCAAACTGATTCCAATTAATCACATTGAACTGTACATGGGTGGCTGATGATGAGATCGACCAACCCCAATTATTATAATAACCTCTATACGTGTTTACATTTTCTTGATCAATCCGACCACTCATCATGCATCTTTTCGGTGATGCATTGATCTAGCCACCGCAGCAACTGTTGAGACGTAAAAAAAGAAAAAGAAAAAAAAAAAAGAAAAAGAAAAGAAGACCTTGAAACTGAGATCGAATATGCATATTTTTAAATGTGTTTGTTGCTTTGGGTGTTTGAATCAAGGAAAGGAAAAGAACCTTTCAAGATTCTCTTGGCTTTCTGTATTTTTAATTTTTCGTAGACCAACCTTAATTTGAGAGTCTGATTCTTTAATGGATATGAAGGTTTTCTGCAACAATAGGAGGGACTTTGAAGGAAATATTGCTGGAAGCGAATAGATGTTGGATTTTAACCTTTTTCTTTCCATATATAGAAGGCTAGGCTATTAATACAGTAGCAAAAGAGATGGCTTATTGTGGAGTTCCAAAAATGAGTTTGATGAACACTCAGAATAGCAATTATTTTCTTTCACCAAGTAAAAAATATTCAAATAAGCAGCATATCCAGCGAACTTTACACAAATCAAATTCTTGAAATTGCAAACAAAAGGTGGAATGAAATTAATATTTTACCAATTAACAGCTGACAACTACTTGAAACCGAAGGAGAACAAAGTTGTAGAGAAGAATTACCACCCCAAACCGAGCTAACACTATAGCAGTCCAATCATCGCTTTTAACCATACTAGAGATGCAAACGAACATTGAGATCAACATACACATATCAGAACAACAATTATTAATCGTTGCTCTTTATTATCATCATTTTCATGAGCAAAAAGTTCATAAAAAAGAATTTTTCAAGTATTAGCAAATCCATTTACACATTGAAACAAATAAAAAATAAGTTAATTGGCACTTCCCCCGCCCCCCCACCTCCCCTATCTTCAAATATTCAAACTATGAGATGAATGTACAAAAATAAACGAGAAATCTCTCCCTTTCTCAAAACCAATCAACATGGATAGGAAGAGAGGACAGTGCAAGCAGAGTTCTTCCAATGCCTAGCGTGCAATTTAAGGATCTCTCTTGCTCGCTCCTTGGCCGAGCTACCGCTGTCAACTTGAAGCACCAAACATAGCTTCGCCACAACTCCCAGCTGCAACATCTCTTGAACAACACTCGGAGTTGCAGAAAACTTCGAAATGGAGAAGAGAATCCTAACCGCCCTTTCACTCCCCACCTTCGAAACCCGAAGTATTTTCTTCGACACAATCGCTAATCCGGCTCCGTGTTTCAACAACTCGGCTCTTCCTTCTGCGCATTGGCATAACTGGTCCAAAAGCACCAGCATCATCTCGCAAGCCCTCTTCTCGGATGAATCGAGGAGCTGATCGATTAAAACAGACACTGCCCCGGCTTCAACGGCTTTGATTCTATTCCGGCCAAGTGGCGAAAGAGTGATCAAAGCTTGAAGCGTTGCTTTTGATGCCTTGGAAGAGATTTGATCATGCAAGAGCTGGACTAGCTCGGCAAAAAATTGGGGCTTTAAATTTGTCAACTGCATTGGATCGGCCACTTCGAAAATGGATTTCAAAAGAAAGACAGCGTAGGCTTGAGACTCATAGCTCGCGCTTTGGATAACACGCATTAAGGAGTCTACGAATTCGCCATTTTTTCCGACGAGGGACCTGAGCCCTTTGTCGGAGAGTTGGAGATTGTGGAGGATTCCCAGGGCTTCGTCTCTAGCTCTTGTGGAATCGAACCCATCTTCATAAACTACTGCTTCTGTTGAAGTATTATTATTGTTGGTGTTGAAGATGACGAGTGAAGCTAAGAACTCGGCGGCGCCGGCGGCTTCCAGGGACCTTTTGTTGGATTCACTGGTGGAAGCCATGGATCGGAGTCTTCTGAGACACTTCATTTGGGAGCGTGGCGATGTGGCATCATTCAGAAGTTTCGCGATCTGGGCTTTGCTGACCGGAGGCTTCGGCGTTGGGATCCTCTCGACGCCGTGGGAAGCGTTCATGGTGCACCAAGATTGGATCAGCCGGCGAAGAGTGTGGTTTGGCGTCAAATCGGTGTCTGAATTAAGGGCTTGTTTAGTGACCGGGCACGTGTTGTTTCTCCCGGAAAATATCCACTTCTCGATGCTTTCCCGGTCGTATGTTATGCCAGTCGACACAGTCACCGGATCTTTCATGATTTCGAGAGAGATGGGACAGAGAAAGTAGGGAGGAACTTCGATTTCATCCATTTGAAGCTAACAAGAAGATCAAGATTCAAAATCCAGATGAGAAAATGATCAAACAAACAAAACCTAGACTGTTGTATGAGCAGAAAACAAAAGGAAAATGGTTTGTGTTAATTGAGAGTAGAAGAGTAGAAGATGAAGACAGTTGTGGATTGCTTTGAAGAACGTTGGTTTGAAGAGAGCAAGAGGCGATGCCGTTTGTTTATATATACTTCTTTTGCGTGTGTACAAGACAGATATTCAAAATGAGAAAGTCTCAAAACACGGAAAATAAAAGCTCTGAGAGAGAGAGAGAGAGAGGGAAGACATTTTCTGGATATTAATATCATTGAAAGGCTCGAGGAAGAAACTAATACTCGGTCCTGAATTGATGACCCTCGCTCCATTGACTTTCTCTCTCTAGAAATTTGGGACATGAGGTTCTCTCTCTCTCCAACTCGTGCTGTTTTATTTGGGCGCGTTTGTTCGTATTTAACGAAATCACATAAGTATCCGGCCGACAACGGCTCGTGGAACGTTGAGTGCAGGTCTTAAATCTTAGTAGGCGGCCGCCGCCGATGGGCCCAACGGTATGGGCGTCTGCCACTCGAAGCATCCTATTACGCTATCCATAACAAAACTCTCAACCTTAATTTCTATTATATTATAAATAATTTATTTTTTATTTTAATTTTATCTCAAAAATTATATCTACCCTAACAAGACTCTCTATTATTTTTCCCATCTCACTCCCTATTTTATTTATTTATTAATAAATTTTAATTTTATTTATTTTAATATATATAATTAATAATTAAATACACACATATAAAATTAATAATTAAATATATAAAATAATCAAATACATATCATATCACTCATTCAATATAAAAATAAATACAAAAAAAAAAGTCACAAACGACTGACTTGTAGCCAAAATAAAAAAAATCCCAAAATCAGTTGTTGAAGAAGACGCCATGCCATAGTTAATAGTGATCGCTGCTTGACTTGGAGTTGGGTTCAACCGATTTCATCCTATTCTCCGACCAATCCTTCTCTTCTTTTTTTTATTGATAGTCGTTGAGAAAAAGGGGCTTTGATGGCAGTTGGGGGGTAGGGGAGAGATGGCGAGGAGAATCTGATCGCCAATAATGGTGAAGTATTTTAGGATTATCAAAAATTTGGCGAGACAAATTGAAGATAGCGAGCTGCTAGAGTGAGATTTTTGGAAAAATCTTGTCAAAGATAGCTTTGGAGAGCTCGAGAAAAGTTGTTGGAGATAGCCATAGGATCAAAATGGAATGTTCACCCGGCGATAAAAATAGGTAATTTATTGAACCAGATTTTTTGTACAATAACAACTAAATATTACTATATTTAAACGCTTAATTGTGATTTTTTATAATATTCATACATTGGTGGATATGTTACACATTTACACACCATAAAAATAGAAAAATATAAAGATGAGATCCCATTTTTATGTTTCTAGTGAAGTTAATTAATTAGTAGGTAAAGGAATGAATATTATTTCTAATAAATAATTATTTATTTTATTATTTAAAATTAATTTTTATCCTAACAAAATAGAATAAGGTGTGTTTATTATATTTTATTAAATGACTTTTTGAATATTTCTTATTTTTTATTGATTAGAATGCCCTTAGGGCATAGTATGAAAACTGCCCCCCAAAAAAAACAAAACCCTTAAAATGGGTATGCACAATTTATCTTATTTATTTTGCTTGTATTTTTTGTTGCCCTAAGCTTTAATCTCAATTATAGCAAAAAAGAAAAAAAAAACGATTTTCAATCAAACTCATAAAATTAACCAAATTAAAAAAAAAAAAAATCTTTCCGAACTCTCTATATTTAAATTAAATGCAACGAATATAAAGTAAAACTTCAACTTTTGAAATTAGCCTCTCATGCAACATAAACTTAGCATTTAAATTATTCAAACCTAAACAATATATATTGAACCCTAATTTTTTTTCCTTTTTTTGAAGTGGACCCTATTAGTTTATCGTAATTTGAGTGCAAATTAACTGCAAAATTGTTTGTTTGCTTGTTTACAAACTAGTTAAGTGCAATGTGTCTCTAGTTTAGTGGCAACTCTATGCATGTAAATTCAGGTCAGTGAGCATTTAATTAGTGGCAACTCTATGCATATTATGTTATTTTGTTTGAAAATTTTATAAACAATTTATTAACATAACATTATTGTTTTTGCTACATATTATTGTTGAATAATTATTTTAAATAATAAAAATAAAATTATTCCCTATATTTTAAAAATAACCTGATTAATGCAATTGTTTGTAATTCTTTAAATCTAAATTTTAGAATATAAATTGGGCATTAATTTACAACTGTATGGATTTTTCTTATCAAGGATAAAATTGATGTTCTTGGAAAACATTAATAAGACTTCTGCTATATACATAATGATTAATACAACATTAGGTTTAAAACTATAATAATAATAATAATAATAATAATAATAATAATTTATATGACTCTTTTTGAAATATATATAGTGATCAATTTAACTTTAAATTATTCAAAAATATAATAACTTATTTAATCTTTTTAAAAATATAGTAACTAATAATTTCACTCTCAAAATAAAATATAATAATCACTCAACTCTATATATATTATTTATTAATTTGTTGGGCAGAAAATAATGGTGGATAAATAAGAGCAGCCATGGAAATGACGAGTGATAACAGTGGCAATCGAGCTGAGCTTTTGTCACAAGTAGCAGTTACATGATGCGAAGGAAGGAGGGTTGCACCGTATTTGACGTGTTTGATAGAATCGTCCAAACTTCAATCAAATTAAAGACGAAAACGTGTCGAATAAGGATAAGGAAGGAGTACCCGATTTACAGCCACTCTCCCCACATGACGCCGACTCAACACCGTGGCACGTGCACTACTAGATTAGGGTGACCACCCCCCCCCCCCCCCACCGCATAAATTTATTTTCATTAAATTGTGTTAGTTGAAATATTTGGATTAATTAATCAATAATTATTTAATTTTACATTATATTACTATTTAATTTTTGAACTTTAAAATATTACATGTTAATCACTAATATTTTAAAATTGTTACTACTTAATCACTGAACTTTAAAATATTACCTGTTAGTAATTAATATTTTAAAATCATTTTTTACCCATCACTCGTTAATAATTGAACTTTAAGTTCATGAGTGACGGATGAGAAATAGTTTTGAAATATTAGTGATTAATAGATAAAATTTTAAAATTTAGTGACTAAATAGTAATAATTTTAAAATATTAATGACTAATAAATAACATTTCAAAGTTCAGTGATCAAATAGTAATAGAATGTAAAATTCAGTAATTTTTGATATAATTAACCCAAATATTTGCGTTCCAAATTTTATCATCTAAAATGATATCCTCAATTTTTTTATCTTTTAATGTACATTTAAATGCTTTTAATAATTATATAACTAAATAATATACTTAAAATTTTAAGATTTAAAGAATTCAAAATCAGATTAATGACTTCACCCCCAACGCAACGCAACGCAACCTTAAATGATTTTGGTGCGTTCGTTTTTTATATAAAAATTTTGCAAAAGCAGACTTAATCTTAACTTAATTGAGCGATTGACTAATTATCATCTATGATTAACCTAAAAAAAAATGGTTTACTCATCCTCCAAAACCATTTATAGTATACATTAACTAATCCAAGTTGTTGAGTCACAGTCATCCACTTGTGAGGTGGTGCACTTCCACTTTTCAGATACACTTTTTGTGTGAACGCTCTTTTATATATATATATATATATATATAACACTTTCAAGCAAAGACATATAATTATAAATAATATTAAAATCAATTAATAAAATAGATAAATATATAGATTGGAAAAACACATGATACATGCATTATGTCTTTAACCAGCTAATTAACTCTGCTTCATCTTCCGTAATCTTATCTAACCATTATATATATTTGAATCATTAATTTAAACTAGTAATGGCCCGCATCAATTAAAAAAACTCATATATATAACCAAAATCCATTCATTTAGAGAGGAGAGGAGAGGAGAGATTAGGATAAAACACATCTATATATATGGCAGCACTAAAAACATATATTAACACAATGGAAAACGCTCCTTTGTTTCATGGGTTGTTAAGTATAAATATTTTCCTTTAATGTTCATGGATCGCAGCTAAGTTATACATATATAAATGCAATGTGGAAGTGTGGAAGCAATTCATTAATAATTAACAAGTGATCGAAAAAATTAAACATGTGAATGATTATATTAAAATGTTTGTACCGGCAAGGTTTTCAAACCATTATCGATCGACTTACTTTAGGATGAGTTAAAGGTTTTAGACTAAATTAATTTTGGTCAAATTATGACTTTTACAGATTTCAAACGATACATTGTACTTATGCAAGGTGAGGAGGGGTGATTAAGATGATAGGTGACAAATTGTCATTTCTAAGTATGGGTCACGTAGGGCACATCACAAGAAAAGATTCAATAAAACTCACACTCAGATTACTCTCATTTAGACTATATAACCCCTAAATCCTCTTGAGATAAAAAAAAAAATATATAACTTAATCTACTCATCATTCTTTCCTTTTGTTGCTTCTTTAAAATTTAGTTACTAATTTAATCGTGAAAAATTACTTCAAAGACTAAAAATTCTACATTTACAAAAATTAACATCAAATCCGAATTCTCTAACATCACAACAAAACCTGAAAAGAAATTTTGTTGTATAATAGAATTCTAAAATTGCAATGAGCTAGACATCCAAATGATCCCAATTTATGGTGACTGATGGAAAGTAAAATATCAATTTCATGACCTTAATTAATTAATTTACTGAAAGATGTAGCACTGAAAAATTAATAAGTTCCCAAAATATATCAGCAGCGCAGGATTGGTGGTAGATTCATCATTCCCATGAACTGAATCTCGAACGGGGCAGGTATGAACATGAATTTTTAAATTAAGCGGGTATGAATGTAAAACAAAAATTAGGAGATTCCTACCCATAATTTTAAATAATTCTATTTTATCTCATTTATATTCATAATCTTATTTTTCTATCTAGATATAATATCACTTGAGTAAATTTTTTTTTTTGTAATCTTATATCTATTAATTTTTATTTCCAAAATTAACCGTGCAATACTGTATCAATAATTCTTAATTTTAATTTTAGGATCTTAAAAAAAAAATTCTCTGTTAATTCGTACATTGCTGTATATTTTTAATTTTTAAAATTTAACATTAATTTGAAATGTGTGACATCTACATAACATACTAAAAAAGACATGTACACAATATAGAAAAGCATGATTGAGAAACTAGTTAATGTTTAGAAGTAGAATATTTTTAATTAAATTTTTATGTAAATTAATTGAGTAACAAGTATTGAGGGAATATCCGTTCCCTAAATACCAAAAACGTGGATGAAATTTAAGCATAGGCAAGGCAGAGGTGTTTAGGTTCAATTCCTATATTCATGTAATTGAGATTAAAACATACTTAATCTCATAGAATAAATTAAGCAGGAGAGCATTTACAAGAAAGGAGGAGGAGGAGGAGAAAAGAAGATGCAACATGCAAATTAGTCTACTGTATTGTCATATTCCTATTTGAAGCCTTAGCTAGGCTTAGGCCCAATAAGGCCCAGTGGTAGGAGAACTTGGTCAAGCCTAGTAAATTGAATTCCCAGAAGAAGGTGCCTGAAATTTCTAGGAGAGGCACGCACTGCATTTAAAAATGAAAGCCCTATATATGCATATGCCATTGCCGATTATGGATTTTGTATTAAATGACTTTGAACTGTTTCTATCATTGACCAAGAATAATGAATCTGAATCTATGGTACACGTTACGTATTTAATTAATGCATAAAAAAACTAAAATCTGAATCAGCCAAAACATCATATATAACCAAGCTATAGTTTGGTGTTTATAATTAAGGTATAGTTTGGTGTTTATATATATATTTAGATAATTGTTTTTTTCCTGAACTCCATGCATATATATATATATATATATATTCAATGCAAAATGTTCAACACGATACGGATAACGATCCACCATGCATGCGCGTGCCAATGACCAAACTGAGTGACACATTCAGAATTTGAGTCACTCTTAGGAGTTAGGAGGAGCATAAAAATTAACATGCATGCATAAATGTAGAGGCTTCTATATATAAATTATAGTTTCTGTTTAGTAGTAGAGAATATTTTATATTTTTATTTTTTTATTGAACCTTCAGTTTGAAACTAAAAGAACTCAAGGTTGGTTCAGTTGTAGAAAATATTTTTTGTTTTTTTATTTTAATTTTGTTGAATATTTGAATCTCTCATTAGAAAATATATAAAAAAATTAGTTTTATTTTTTATTTTTTTATTATACTACAAATTAGAAAATATCCTCTCTTTTATGTTTTTAAATTTTCTTAAAATCAATTATTTTATTTTTTTTAAATATAAAATGTTAGCATATCTTTACTTGTTAAATTTGAATTAAAAAAATATATATTTTCTAAATCCGAACAAGGTCTTAATTTTTAAAATTTTCAACTTTGTCATATAAATTAGAAAACATAAAAACATATTTTCTAAATTTTTTAAAAAATCAATAATATTAATTTTGAAACATAAAATGTTATAATTTGTTTAATTGTAAAATTAGAATTGAAAAACTTCAGAAAATATTGTCTACCACCAACAGGTCCTATAACTTGCCTTACAAAATGCCACATTTTCCTATAATTAGAAAAGATTAAAAAATCCAGAAGACAACAGAGATGGTTAAACATATTGTCTTTGCCTAACAAAAACAAAAGAAACTAAAAATTAAAAAAATGACATGCTTGGCTGCAAATCGTGTCGATATGGACAAAAATCTTAATTAATGCTATATTTGAAATAGAGTTGCAATCGAATTAAATTAAGGCAAAATTTGTTGAGCTCATGTTCACCTTGCGAGCTATTTTCAAGGAGTTTGTGTAATGACTCATTAGTGGATCTAGAGTTTTATTTGAATTATGATTTACTATGTGTGATAAATTAGCCTCAAGAATTAGATGTTATAAATATTGTGAAGTGCTTAATTTAAGGGATTG
Source organism: Diospyros kaki (assembly GCA_036245055.1). Lineage (NCBI taxonomy): Eukaryota > Viridiplantae > Streptophyta > Magnoliopsida > Ericales > Ebenaceae > Diospyros > Diospyros kaki. The sequence continues at coordinate 6,295,773 of BSEG01000006.1, read as the reverse complement.
GGTTTTTAAAGAAAATTTGGATTGAAACCAAGTGTATTGGGTGGTATTTTATTTAAGAATGAGGTTGAGAAGCCCTTGGGCCTAAGAATATATATTGGGGCCATTGTGTTGGGCTAATGAAATGGGCATTGGGCCCATGAGCATAAAGATTTGTGTATTTTAATTAATCAAAATGAATAAATTATGAAAAGTCTAATGAGGGCTTGATGTTGTTCATTGTGTGTGTAAAAAGTAAGGGTGAAATGAGAATTTCATAAATGGGTATTATTATAAATGAATTTATGAGTATTATGGAGTAAAAAAGAAAATGAAAAAAGAAAAGAAAAATATGTAAAAGACCAAAATGGGTTTAATGAGTTGTGGTGTGTGTGTAAATGAGAGGGGTAAAGTGGTAATTTGGTGAAGATGGTGGTTGGAAAGTTGATGGGCAGCCATCCCTCCCCCATGCTTCTTTCTTTTCCATGTCTCTTCTCTCTTTCCTTCCCTCCTCTTCCGATCGGCCATTTTCTTCTTCTTCTTCTTCTTTTTCTTTTTTTCTTCTTCTTCTTCCATTTTCAATCTCAATTGAAGCTTCAAAGGTGGAAGTTGCAACTGGTTGTTCTTCTCTTTGGACCAAGCATCATTAAGGCAAGTTCTTCTTGCATTTCTTTTTGATTATGCAAGTTTATCCTCTATTTCTTTTACATGGCAAGTTCTCTTTCCTCCTTGTTTCTTTGGGGGCAAGTTCTTCTCCTAAATAAAGGTTATATTATTTCCTTCCATTTCGGTGTGAGATCTGTTCCTTTTATTTCATTTCAATGCAAGTTCATGGTACTTTTCCTTGTTAATGGAAGTTTGGTTCTTCTTTCTCCTCTTGGGTCAAGTTGGTTTCCTTCTTGGTTCCTTGACTTCGAATCTTCTAGTTTTTTAGAAGATCCAAATCTTGAGCCTATAGTGATTAGTGGACTACTTTCTCATTCCATTAAACTTTTGTGCTTTGTCATCGATGGGTCTTTTTGATCGTTTTCGTTAGGGTCTAGTTCACCCTAAAGTCTCAAAGGAATGACACTTGATTGATTAAGAATGTTAGAGAAGCAAGGTTCGGTGTATCTTGCTTGGGATGTTGAGTTTTGTGGGTTATCGTTGTTATTTTTAAGTTTCAGGCCTCTGTTAGTTGACCAAGTATTTCTATCAGTCGACCAAGTGTTTTAGTCGGTCGACCAAGTGGGTAATTTAGCTTAGTCGACCAAGTGTTTCAGTCGGTCAACCAAGTGTTTTAGTCGGTTGACTAAGTGGGCTGTTAGTCGACCAAGTGTTTTAGTCAGTCGACCAAGTGGGTAATTTAGCTTCTGTTAGTCGACCAAGTGTTTTAGTCGGTCGACCAAGTGTTTCAGTCGGTTGACCAAGTGTTTTAGTCGATTAACCAAGTGGGCTGTTAGTCGACTAAGTCTTCTTCATCGGTTGACTAAGTTCCTGGTCGGTTGACTAGCTCTTTCATTCGGTCAACCAACAGAATACATTAATTCTTTCTTTTTGGTCTGATTCTTTTCTAATGCTTGTAATTCTTCCCCAAAGCTCTTATGATGTTTTAGTTGGCTTTAAAAATCATCTCGTGGATATGTAAGTGTTCCAAAAATAGGAAAGTTAATTAATGGTGGGAATTAAAAATGAAAATCATGAGTTTTTAATGGTGAATTCATGTAATCAACTTGTTTGACCTTGAGAAATAGTATGAAAATGAATCCCAATGAATAATGTTAAATCACGTGGTGAAAATGTCATTAGCTCATGTAAGGATATAATCTTGAAATGTCTAAGTGTGCATGATGATCATGATAAGAACATTTCTAATAATGAAGTATGTCAATATGTTTACTTGAAAACCTTCATGAGCATTGCATGGTATTATTATTTATGGTATGGAAATGAATCTCAATGAATGATACCAAATCATATGATGAAAATATCATTGGCTCATGTAAGGATATAATCTTGAAATATCTAAGTGCGCATGATGATTATGAGGAGAACATTGCTAATAATGTAGTATGTTTGATACGTTTACTTGAAACCTACATGAGCATTACATGATATTATTATTTGCGCACTTATTATTTTGCACGACGACTATGTATTGCGGGGTGAGAAAAGGATATCCTAAAGAGTGCTTGACACGAGTAAGGTGGCCATAAATCCGATAGGCGATGCTCAAGCCAAGTGAATGGCTAAATGATTTTTCTATGCATATATATGCATACATGTGAATGAAAGGCCTTGAGGGCCGATGTGCTACATGAAAATTATATATTCATGAGAAATGAAATGATGCATAATGTGGCATAGAAATGATCATAATGATTGAGAAATGAAATGATGCATGAAATGCATAATGACAATGTCATAGGAATGATCATAATGATTGAGAAGTGAAATGATACATGAAATGCATAATGACAATGGCATGAGAATGATAATAATGGTGGGATCTAATGAGAAATGCTACTCGTACTTGAGAAATCGGGTCTATTTCACTTTAGTTTATCCATGCCTTGACTTTATTGCTCTAATTATTGTCATGTATACTTGCTGAACCTTGTGGCTCACCTTGTTTATTCATGTCATTCCAGGTAAGAGAAAAAGAAATTGTTGAGGGTGAGTCCAATAAGGCTAGAGCCCGATTTAGATGTGTATAGGGATGTCCTAGCCTCAAGATCTATGGGTGTAATGTTGGGGGCAAGAAATACAATTTGTTGTTAGAACCTTAGTGTCTTTTATTTGAAAAATGTATGGGCGATAAGCCCAAGATGATAATGCAAAGGGTGTATAATATTTATTTTGAGCTCCTATTGATAGTGAGAAAATGTGGAGATGTTTTATTTTGGCTTTTGATGAGCAGTGAGCAAGTAAAGGAAAAAAAAAATTGGTGATAAATCTGAGTTATTATTTCTGTATTCATTTAGTGACGACCTCCTTTCAGATTTCCTATGCTAGCGGGATTATCCGAAAGAGGGCCGTTACAATTTGAGCTCGGTTCGTCAAAAGGCTAACAACCCAAGCTTAAGGTCGAGCTCAAACACTTGTTGGTGAACTTGAGCTTGGGCTCGTTAGCAGGTTTAGACTTGGTCTATTATTTTGTTTAAATTTAATTTACTATTTTACTTTATTATATATATATATTATATTAAATAATTAAATTAATATGTATAATAATTTTAAACATATTTAATTTAATTATATTATTATAATAATTTAAAATTTGATAACTTTATGTTAAATAATATATATTTATGAAATTATAAGTAAATGTATTAATGTATTTATAAATGAAATTGTTCACCAAGTATTCAAGGATTTTTAATTGAGTATGTTTAAAAGCTTCTAATCAAGTCTATCAGTATTTACGAATTTTTAATCAAATACATTCATGACCTTTAACGAACTGAGTTTTATTGAACTCAAGTTCGACTCATTTACAAATCGAGTTTCAAAATTATATTTAAACTCAATTCATTTACTTTAACGAACAAACTCAAATGAGATTTTGTTGAGCTGGACATTTTGTAAATGGTTTGAGTCATTTGTGACCTAGTTTGAAACAAGGATTTTTCGACACACACACACACACACACATATATAGGTCGAATAAATTAATATATCCTGAACTTTGGGTTAATTTTTAATTTTATCTAATTTTGACATTTTCTTCAATTTGATCATTGAATTTTCACATTTGTTTCAATTTTATTCTTGATTGGCTAAGCGTGTGTTCCACCTTACGTGGCAGCTAATGTGGCTTGCTAATGTGTCGATTTATTGAAAACATAAGCAAAACACTCGCCCCACCCTGCCTCGTTTGCTTAAAACCTATTATTTTCATCATTTAATTAGGGTTTTGACCTTTCTAAACAGTCGTCGATTCCTTCAATCAAGCCCATGTGCAAAGGGAGCCCTGGAGATCTAAGCTCCCTTCATCTTCTCTGCAACAGTCGCCGATTTCTTCCTTAGCGTCGTGGATCAAGTTTCCCTCTTCTCATCCCCTATTCATGAATCGGCAATCTCGCACCTTTCTTTCCATGGCAGCAACGTCTTCTCATCTTGCAAGATTTATTCAGCAATTGACTCTATCTCTCTTTCTATCGCTCTCTTTTGTTGGATTTCTTCTTCTCAGTGTTGTGGGTGGTGGCCAAAAATCACAGGTAATCTTGTTTCTCAACAACACATCCCTAATCTTGATAACCTCATCGTTTCTTTGCTGCCTTGATTGAGCCGAATTCCCTTGCTGCAACTGGGGATTCAAATAGAGATTCTGACTAGGGATGGGGCCTGGATTGGGATTCGACCGGAACCCTAATCCAATTGGGGTCGGGTTTATGTTCTGCTGTTGGGAATTCAACAATTACTCAATTGTGGCCTTCATGACGGGGCTGGAGAAGCTGGCTTCGTGCATGACATGGCTGACGCTTGGGTCAGCGCCCCCATTAGAGCATTAAAAATGGGCAACTCAATGCCGTAGATGGTGGCCTGGCTAGTGGGGAGCCACTCGAGCGCCACACTGAAGCAGAGCTCGAGCATGTAGCACTAGAGCGGGTGGGAAGAATTCAGGTAAGACCGAATGAAGGCTTGCTTGAAGAACCTGGACGATGAGGCCAGGAGCGTCGCCGCCACATGCAGTAGCGTCGTCTGGTCGTGGTTCCAACGACCATCCTCCGCAATCAACAGGTTCAACATGCTCGCCGCCTTTAGTGTTAAGTTTTACAAGTTCATGCTTAGTCTGGCTCTTCTTGAACTTTCCCAAAAAAATCTATATATAACTTTCTAGGCAAAGCAATCTGCTCACCTTTTTGCATCATCTTTTCAATTTTTTATTTTCGTTTATTTCTTTAACTGAATCAACCATAAACAACCCAAAAATGTTGTCGTTTTGCTGACGTGTTCATTATTGGACACATTAGCATGCCACATAAGATAGGACACACGTTTGGCCAATCGAGGATAAAATTAAAACAAATGTGAAAATTCAATGACCAAATTGAAATAAAGGTCAAAATTAGATAAAATTAAAAATTGAGCCAAAGTTCAGAATATATTAGTCTATTCGACCCACATATATATGACACCTTGTGTGTATATATGAGTATGTATTAGAGGAAATTTTAAATGTACTTTAATTTTTCTTTTTCTACAATTAAAAGTTAAAAAAATTCTTGATTTAGATGTAAATTATACTTTACAAATTGGTCGTCATGAGTTCATATATTATTAAAAATTTTATTTAAAAAATTATTTTATTGACACCACTCCAAACACTAAAATGGAATTAGCATACATAATCACTCAACTACACCCATTTTTTCTGTTTTATCTTTTCCCTTTCTTTCCATAAATCCCTACTCCACACATATCATAAATGAAATCCTGTGAAGAAATTAGAAATTAGTTTGGAAATCTTGGAATTATATTCATTAACGATTATCACAAATTGATGAAGAATTAATATATATCATATATATGCACTCAGGGTTTTGTACAATTACTCTACCAGCTACTTTGGTTTCAAAACAATAGGCCGAGTACCCAAAAACAATATGAAAAATATTACCTAAGATACATAACATATACATGTATACATGGATTAAACAAAATTAATTACCCAAGATACTTGCTTAAGAGAGTTGTAATTTCAACGCAAGGAGAGTTCTTCCACGCCACTGAGTGAGCTCTAAGGATTTCTTTTGCTTTGTCCTTCAAGTGCGTGCCACATTCAACTTGAAGCACCAAGCAAAGCTTTGTAATCGTTCCAATTCTCAGCATCTCCTGAAGAACCGAAGCTGTGCCGGAAAACTTACACACCATCGAAAGAATTGCAATGGCCCGATCGTCCGTCGCCGGAGAAACCTTTAGAATCCTCTTTGTGATCACAGCAATTCCGGCGGCGTGGCTCAGAAGCTGAGCTCTCCCGTCTGCGGAGGAACACAGATGAAACAGTACTCCCATGATCAGCTCGGTGGTTCTCTTTTCCGGCAATCCCAATTCGAGCTCGATGAGCTCGGAAACCGCCCCAGATTCGACCATCATTATCCGGTTTCTCCCCCAGGGACAAGCGTCTAGCATGACTTGGCAAGCGGCTTTGATCGCCTGTTGAGAGATTTTTCTTAAAGCGCTCAGAATTCTTTGGAAGAATTCGGGTTTTAGCATCTCTAGTAGACTGGAACTTGCCTTTTCCACGATTGTTTTCAGTATCAAAACTGCATGGCTTTTAACCGTTGCTTCGCTGTCATCAATATCTAGCCCCAAAACCCATGTCAATGAATCGATAATCTGTTCAGTTTGGGGAAGACTCAGGTTTGTTTGGACTTGAAGAAGGTAGAGAATTCTCAGTGCTTCCTCCAGACCCTTAGTTTCCCCTCCTTTGTAAAGTCTTGCAACAAAGAAAGCCACAGCCTTTGTGGCACCAGCTTCGACCATTAACTTTCTATTCTTAATTCCATTTTCATCAACAGCCAAGGCTTCTAGTCTTCTTAGGGTTTTCATCTGCAGCTTTGGAAACCATAGATCTCCAATGAGGCCGAAAACTTGGGCCTTGTGTAGAGGATGTTTGTGGATGACCTTCAATCCATTGCCTCCACTCAACAAGTCACCTTCAACTAATATTTTCGAGCGAGAACTTGTAATATTGTTACAGCCATTGAGGCTGGATGTCCAAGCTTGGATCATGCGGCGGAGGATGTGGTTTGGGGTGACGACGGTGTCTCTGGGAAGGCGCTGTTTGGTGACAGGACAAGTGGTGTTCTTGGCTTTGAATAGCCAATGCTCGATGCTCTCCCGATCGTATGTGATGCCGGTTATGGCTGTCACCGGATCTTTCATGACCTGCAGGGAGATGGGGCAGATGAAATACTGAGGAACTTCAATTTCATCCATGGCCGCCAACAATATACAATTAAGTGCATGTGTGTGTTTATATGTTCTTGTTATATATATATATACATATCAATGAGATGAAGCAGTGCGGAGAAGATAAAGATGGCTGAAATGATGAAGTGTGGAAGAAGGAAGCAAATGTGAACTGGTAAGAGATTTCGGCTTGGTTTATTAGCTTACTTGACTCTGACAGAGAGAGAGAGAGAGAGAGAGATGGGACTGGTCCAGTTTTCCGGGTCAGCTGTTCTAATTGGGCATTGAATGGTCAAAAGAAGAAAACTTTAGAGTAGCCATGTGGCCCACATGAGCTAGCAGCAACCCTGACGCCACGTTTGGCCCTACATCTGCCGACTTTGTTTATTTTCGCAAGTTAATTGATGCCCACTAATGTTAAACAATTTTAGGACTTGCAAAATCAATGGTAACGGTAGCATGGCCAATCTAATCTCAATGGGAAATGTGAATTGATATTTAGGATTGCCATTTAATATTAGTATATTATATATTTCTATTAATTAGATATGTAATATGACATATTAATATAAGAATGACACATTAAGTAACATTTCTAAATATGTTCAAGTAGCATTTCTGAATTTCAATAGTAAGTCTCTCCAGCTTTGATAGTTTGAATAATATTTTGAGCAATAGATAAAATATAATAAGCGTATTTTTTTTAGATATAATATATTTGTTTGTAATTAAAAATAAAATATAATAAGTGCACTTTATATAAAAATAAAATGTACTATGACATCTTTATTATTGTCTTAAAAATAATGATTAACATTACAAATAAATTATTATAGTTTTTTGGGTTTTCTAACAATAGCCTATTACATTTTGTTTTTAACATTAAAACACTTTTATTAATTGATAATTTTATCATTTGATAATAAATATATCTATTTTAAAATAGGTTTAAAACATAAAGTGCCTCTTCAACAATTAAAAAATATGACATTTAGCCTTTAATGCGTAAAATATCAAGATTCGATATTTTAACTATTAAAAATTATTGTTTTAAATCCTTACAGTAATGGAGCGTTAATCCGTGTATAAACACACTTGTTTCTGCGAGTAGTATACCATGTAGATGATCAGTTGGCAATATTTGAATAGATTAAGTAATTTGTTGTACTCTCTCAATAATTAAAAATATGGTGTTTGATCTTTAATGTACAAAAATGTCAAGATTCTGTATCTCAACTATTAAAAATTATTGTTTTAAATACTTACTTTGGCTGAGAGTAAACAAAGTTATTATCTACACTATAGAATATATACATAAAAAAGAGAAAGTGTTATGTCAGTAAGAAACATCAGATTAAAATTTATCTTGATAAATAAAAGACCAAATTATCTATAGATTAAACAACAATAAATATTTATGACTTGAGAACACATAATAAAAAACCATTATTCCAAGGTGAATCATCAACTTTAAAAGTGTTATTCTTAAATTTGTTTAGAATTAATGATTGATACATATTTTATATGACTCACTTCTATGAAATTTTTAATATAATCGTATCTAGCAAAATAATTTTGTATAACCAATAACCTTTCTAGAAGAGACAATGAAACTGTTGTAGGGGCAATAGAATAGTAAGCCATTTGCATAACGTTTTCAATTTTTTTTTTAATCTAAACGGGAGAGCAACATTGGTGGCGGAAGGATTCGAACCTTGCACCTTCCCCACCCCATGTGCACATCCAATATCTTAGACCACCTCGGTGGTGTTCTACTAGCCTCCTTTTATTTGCTTGCTAGTAGGCTTTGTTAGTACGGGGATATTGGTAAGTTTGGCTTCCTTAGTTTGTAGTTTCCAGCCCATTTTTTTTTTTAATATACTAATTCTGATTAAGAGTGTGCAAAATTTTGATTTAACCAAAATAATTAAATTGATCAGACTAAAATTGTTGGTTCGATTTGATTTTTAATAAGTCTTGGTTCAGTTCAATTTGAAATTTATAAATTTTGATTATTTTAGTTCAGATCAATTTTTGTATTGAAATAATTAAAGTGACTGAATTTCAAAATGTCAACGTTATTTTTTGTCCAAAATAAAAGAAAAAAAAATAGAAGAATGGAAGAAGCAAACCAATTTTGGTCTTTTCGCTTCTCTTTTGCCTTTAGTCTTTCTCATACACTTTCGTCTCCTGTCACCATCTCTAACTAATCTCAAGTTCCCTACTCATTTTCTCTACCCCCGACGTTGACAACAGCCAACCCTATTCCTATTGCTACCACCATCTCTTTTTCCCTCCGACTATTTCATCCCATCGCAACCCACTGGTTCCATCGCACCACAATGCTTGCCCATCGACGCCATCTCGACAACCACCATTGCCTCAAATGTTGCCTATGTTTCCTTTAGTGATTTACGGCATCTAGGTTCGACCCTTTCAAGAAGGTTTTCGATGCTTTTCTTAGTTTTCTGATATATACACATAAATGAGGTGGGTATTTTGCATATTAAAACCTAGATTTATTGAAATTCGACCATTAGATCCTTTTGATTTTTGGATATATGAATCGCTGAGGTAACGCTAATTTGATGTTTAGTTTTGATCGTCAGAATTTGTCATGGACGGTGGCTAGCTACATTTTTCTAAAAACGCAAGTTTTGATAATAAAATTAATTTTAGATTTATAAAAAATCAACCACTAAATTAAACTTATTTTTAGATATATAAACCACCACGGTTGGGAGAATTCAAAGGCTGATTCCAATCATTGGAATCATTGGCCGGCAGCAATAGAAAAGCTGAAAATTATTTCAATTATGTTTGTTTTATTTTTTTGAGTTTGTTGGATTTTTTCAATTTTTGTTTGGTTGGTTTTTTTAGTTTTTAGTTTGTTCTGTCGATTTTGTTCAGTTTAATTTTTTTTAATAAAATTTTAATTTTTTTAATTTATAAATTTTGATCAATTCAATAACTCAACTAATCGTTTGCAGTTACGCTATTGCACCGGCACTATCTTTCTGGCCGATCCATAATGAATTTGGAGTTTAGTTAAAAAAAAAATGTGTTACAGATTATCTGTCACATCGAAAAAAAAAACAAAGAAATTAAAGCGTGTCACTACCTATAAATTATCGCTTGTAAGTTTGAAGTTCAATGTGTTTGTATTCTTCTTTGACGAAGAAAGCTAAATGAGTCTAGATACACAGCATATGTACTACACACATACAAATGGACTTTTACATGTTACAGTGAACCTCAAATATAAAAATATTGTAGAATTAAGTCGGCATTCAACTATATATATATTACTATTATATTTTATAATTTTATGCTAATAACAAATATTTGCACATCCACATATATATATATATATATGTATTTGATACAAAATTGAAAGAATAAAAAAAATTCACAATAATGCAATCGAGTATATGGTAGAATTGTATGATCATTGAGTCAATGGAAGGGACGTATTAGCACAAGTAAGACATGCCAAACACGAAATATATAAGAAATGGGGAAGTAAAATAAAATATAAATCCTTCTACTATATTTTAGTATACGTTGGATTATAACAGTGCAGATTGAATCCCTTTATCTAATTCGATTGTAAATATTGAGGGAATATCAAAAGGAAATTTGTTAAAATTATGGTCCATTAAATAGGCTGTTTACTACAGTTGTTTATTGGCCATCCATATATATTTCAATGATTGAAGAGATGATATAACAAAATTGTTGGATTGATAATTGTATGTTAAGAACACACATGTACATATTAAAGTGTAAAAGATGAATATAATAATGGAAAAAAGTAAAAAAAATACCGATGATAGGTCCTTAGATTTGTTGGAATAAGGGGATTCAATCAATCAAATGATACATCATACATAGAATGAAAAAGCAAGAGGGGTTTGCATGAGTCAAAGTGAAGACGTGGAGAGGGGATTGGATTGGTGGGGGAAATTAATTTACTGAGATTATGGGGCAAATTAAACAATATCATCATCACGGCGTACGTAGCTAGCGTAAATCATGCTCCAACCTCCATTCCATTGAGTTGAGCTAATCAAAAGGCGTTGGTCAATGGTCCAATTTGCTCAAGCTTTTCCGCTAGCTCCACAACTCCGGAGACCATTTTGAATGATTAGTCTCCCACTGACATGAGTTTGAATATCATTTGTCACCACCCGCAACAAATTAATAAAAATAATTGGTCGCTTGTGGATGGACGGGACGTCAAGAGTTGGTATTTAACTTGATGCTATATATGTACCATTTTTGTTATTTTGAACAAGATTAATTAATTAAAATATAAATATTAATTAGATTTTTTAAGTGTTTTGAATTTCGTGTGAGAGTTGAATGTCAATAATAGCAGTACATTTTGGTTTTCTTAATCAAATCTATGTTAATATATTAGTGAGCTGTCTTTCTTCTCCCTTTACCTCCTTCTCTCCATGTTTGTCTGGTATTTTTCCTTTAATCCTCCTCTCATGCATCAATCTATGTTAATATATTTGCTTTCTTCATCCAGCCCTAGCCCCAAACCACAAAATAAATAAATAGGTAAAAAATTCTGTATTTTATATTTTGTGGTGACCTACTTCCCTTATCAGTATTAGGGCTTTCTACAAGTTGGTTCTCTGTGAAATAATTAATGCAATTTGTACAGATTTTCAGCCAAATCATCAGGCTCCAATCTCTTCCACCGACAAGTCTATAACGCCTCAACTTCAATCTAAAGGTTATGATGTTGCATACTTTACACCTCCCCGACGGCTAAGGACAGATGAAATTCCTCAAATTGTCTATGATTTTAGACTTGCTGCAAAGAATGCAATTGAAGCTGGTAAGTTTGTGGCTAACTTCAAAATTGGGTAAACTAGTTAGACATCTCTGTTTGGAATGGCTAACTTCAATTTGGTTCCTTTTGTTTGAAATACGAACAATTAGGCACTGAACTTTCCCATTTTTGCTATCTTGGTCCATCTATCACACTTTATTGGCATTTTGATGAAACAAAGATACATCAGTGCCGTGTCAATCCCATGGAAGATCCACATAAGCTTATCTGATCATAGAAACCCACATGCATTGACATGCATGTTTTAGTCCAAATTCCAAGTTGAGTTGTGCCTTCTTGCCAACTTAAGCATTTAGCCTTTTATGTATTGTATGACAGTCCAACCACTAAAGGAAATGAGAAAAGCTGGTCATTTTAACATAATGAACTTCTTGCTTGGGCTGATTTCAGTCTTTAAGTTGAGAAAAAATAACTTGATTGAGAGATAGAAGGAAATCAACAACAGTTTCAGGTACAGTTGAGTTATGCTGAAACTGTAAGCCTGTAATAGAAGGTTAGCCGCCTTGTTAATTCATTTTCTTTCTCAAGTTCCTAATCCTTGGTCCAACCAACTGGATAATTCTAATGTTATTGAATATGGTCTGGAATAAACGAATGAAATGGAGAATTCGATATAAATGAATGATGCCACTTATAATATATATATATATATATATATGCACACTAGCTACATGGCACCTTCAAAAAATTATTAGAGAGTACTAGGGTGGGAGGGAAGGTTGTCTTGTATCTGTTTATGTAGGACAGTCATGAGTTGATGAAGCTCTTCTTAATTACGTGCCTGCTGCATGCAAGCGGAACAAATAATTAATTGCCTCCTAAATCATTTTAAGACAAGCTAGCTCTTTAATATTTAAATTAGCAAATTATTATTTATGTCTTTTAATTTAATAATTATAGGCAAGAAGGTAATTAAGAGTTCAAGATTATATATATATACATCAAGGTCTAAGTTTACAAGGTTAATGATTTATACTTGACCAATATATTATGTTACAGTTACAGGTATTTGTGATTTTCACAGATGGAACATCTGGATTAATTTATGGGAGAAAATCTTTGTTATTAATTCTTTGCCAATGGGTATAGCTAGAGTTAACGAACTTCGTTCTGATCCATATCGATCTGTCCAGATAACTTTCAAACAACCCTTAATTACTTCTATTGAATTATTTGGAGTGACATCTTGCTTAAAGACAAATAATAATATGATTTTCGTCTAGAAGGTACTGTGTTACAAGTCAATGTTCTAATATATAAACATATAAACAAGTTAAGAATAATAAGGATTTTTTTTTAACTAGACTTGCTATTTTTCAAAAATTAAAAAAAAATAAAATTGTAAGCAAATTTTATTTATTTATTTATTATTATTATTATTATTATTATTATTATTATTATTTGAAAGAAGGGTCATGATGGAGTGACATAATACGTCCAAATAACACACATCAATTATTACCAAAGCCACCAACATGTGGCAATTCACAGGCCCGCTGAGCTGATAATCCGCTTCCCAGATGGTCTGCTCCGATAGCAATTGGGTGGCCCGGATTGGGAAAATTTAAAAGCATACCAGTTCTGGACCTGGGCCCAAAAGTTGTAACAAATCTTGATTTTTCTTTCAATCTCCTGCAACTTCAACAGAGCTCTCCTTTTTCCCCTTTTTTCCTGCTATTACGGCGTCTGAACTGAACTCTTCTCTCCCCACTAAATTCCACAGAGAGAGAGAGAGAGAGAGAAAGAGAAGCGGAAAGTCCACGGAACGAAGACAATAACAAAGAAGAGGTACCAGTCAGTCTATCTTTTTTATTCGATTCACATCCATTTTCTTTTTCGTATTAAGTATGAGTCCGTTGTGAGCCGAAGTTTGTTCTATTAGGCATATTTGACTAACATCTCGTTTCGTTTTTTTCCCGGTCTGAATTTGACTCGGCAGTCTTTCATTTTACATGGATCCAACTGTGTTTGCATTATTTCTTCATTAAAGAATCTGCAAATGAATGTGTTTCCGACGTGCATTCTTGGGGACATATCACAAGAAAGAGAGTAGGTGAAGATGGCATCTTTCCGTGATAGAGAATTAGGGTGTCTCAAATTAGGGCCATAATGTGTACTTATTTCATATTAAGCTTCATTTTTCTTACCTAGATTGGTTGGTCAATATAAAATTCTGTCAATCCCGTCGACTTTCTTGTGTACACCAGGTGTTTGTCAATGTTTCTGTGAGAAGCTCGTTTTGGATCAATCAGAACAGGCTGATCAGTCAAAAAAAAAAAGCTCGATTACATCTTAATGTTATTTGTCAAGCTTCTGCCTTTTGTTTGACACGGTGCCGAGTATGGTGTCCTTATATGAATTAGGGATTTTCTACATTCATGTTTATAGATTGAAGACATCTAACCGTCCCCTGTTCGGTTTTTATGTTTCTTTCTCCTCTTTGATTTTTAAATACAAGTTAGTGGGTGTTCCCACTTTGGCATCAATTAAAGCATATTACCCAGTGTTAGCCTTTGTTTATCAAGGATGTTGGTAGGGGATGGACTGGAGTCAGACATAATGATACAAAGTGTTTACTGATTGAAGAGCCAGTGATCAACTCTCCTTAATGAAAAGAGGAATTTTGCAGAAAAATGAATAGGAAGAATAGAGTAGAAGAAGAAGATTTGTAATCTTTCATCAAGCTTTTTGAATACAATGAGTACACCTTTATACAATTCTCTCTAATGCCTTAGTAACTATAACAACCGAGTTAACTAATTACAGCAACTTTCAACCAACTCACTACAGCTTCTGCAACTGCCAATGACAAATGGCAATCTCTTATTTGTATGTTGTGACCCCTTTAGCAGCCCAAAGAGTGCTTCATGCCAGCTCATTAATCCAACCAATCCCAATCCAAGTTATTCATCTACGGCTTGAATTCTCCCAAGTAGCATACCTGCTCTATGCTAAAGATCCCAGAGCAGTTGACTGCTCTACAATGATTGATCCTCCAGCATCTCAGCTCTTCAATCCACATGCCATTTGGTTACTCCTCCTGAAGCCTCTTCTAGTTGGATAAGTATTGTCTTTCCTTGCTCCTGACTGTCCAGCAGCCCCAGCATGCTTATCACATAACCTTTGACAATTTTTGTTTGAAGTGGCTGTCCTTAGACTTCACAACCTTAACTTTTACCCTCGCACCATGCAACATTTTGCTTTTGTATGGGTTGAATCCACTTGAGGCAAGTTGTATGCAGTTTAACTCTCTCATTTGCTCGTCACCTATAGCATCTTTAATTTCAGAAAAGATCCAGTTGGATATTTGGAGAGTTTCTTATTCTCATTAAAGAAGATCAGTTTTAGTTCTTAATAAATTTGATGTTACTGTTCATTTTTCTAAACATTTTTAACCTTTATGTTTGTAAAATTGTTTTCATAAATGTTGTGTGTTTAACTTTACAGGTGCCATAATGCATAAAAGATACAAGCCAATAAAGTTCAGTTCTTAATGGAGTCTCCTGTGAGTTTTCCCACTTGAGTAGCAATTTTTGTTGTCCAGGCAATTTCTGAGATTCATTTTAGAACAATATCGCTACTAAACAACTACTTGTTCTCAAATCTTTGTTACTTTAGGCTAGTTGCATATTTGCTACTTCTGCATGATGACATGAAATATGGAATCATGCATTGGGTCCACTCAGTAATCTTTTCTTTAAAAAGAAAAAAGCCACTAAAGAAAATTGAGATAATAAGCAGTCTGATTTCGCACTTGATAATATACGATAACAGCTGAGTTTTTGTCAGCTTATTTGTATTAGGCTGTTTTGTTAACACAATCAGCTTTCTGAAATAACCATGTCATTGTTGAAGTACAATCAATTTTGCAAAGCTTAAAAATTTTATGAACTACAAATTATTTTTCCAAAATCATGCAGAGAGAGTTATAGCTTCTATCCAGGAAGATACTCCTGAGACTGAAAATAAGGTCCCGACTGGAGGAATTCCTGATTGTTGTCATGTAACTCAGAAAGGGTCTGCTATACTCAGGATTGTAGAAAACACAGCTCATGTCAGCAACAGACATCAATCTGACTTTGCTGCTGCCCCTTGACTCCAAGCCTCAATCATACATCTTAGTAATAACTGAAAACATCCATCTGCTCACTAATCATAGTTAAGTGGTGTAGCTCCTCACCAACTAGAGTGGAAAGAAGTACTTGCAAAGAAGTATCCTAAAAGATGCAAACCAGACACCAGAGTGACTTTGGGTTTTTTAAAGTAGAATACCATAAGAAAAGGCTTATCAAATTGGCACTTTTAGCTGCATTATCAAGTTTGATGGTGATTGTAATGAGCTGAATAACTTGACCAGCTAAGAACTAGACCTCCATTTTTGAACAAGTATCTTAGATCCTAAGTTTTGGGAAGAAACTACTGAGCACTATCTTCCCATGTTCCATTTCTTTCAGGAAAATAAAACAAGGGCTTCAAGCAGGATTGGTGATCGATCAGCCAGTGATGTTGTTGTAAGGCTACGAACTCAGGAGGGTCGAGATGATTGGGTATACTGTCACTCCCATATCCTCACAAACAACAGCAAGTACTTTGCTGACCGGTTATCTGAGAACTGGCCCACCTGTCAGATTATTGACTCCCGCAATTGTGTTGAGGTTTACTGTCAAGAGTCTGATCTGGACTACCATGTTAGTGTGCTACGCCTGTTCTATATCAGTGAGGATGGTTCAATGACAGATATATGCCATGGTGTTAGAAATGCTCTTGGTATTTTGAGAGCAGCCAACGAACTTGGTTGCCCACAAATAATTGCTGCTTGCGTGGACTACTTGGAAGCAGTCCCTTGGGAAGAGGCTGAGGAGGAAGAGATTTTGAGAATCATTCCAGGCATGGGAGCACAAGCAGAACCTATTCTTGCTCGTATCCAACCAGTAAATACATCAGCTATCATAAAGATTTTTCTCTCAGCTATCAGGTTCGCGACATCTTTCCCTTCTTCATCCATGACAGATTTAAAAACCTCAGCTCAGGAGCAGCTTGAGTACATGCTTACTGAAGATGATGATGCCCCTTTACTAACAGCTGATGACAACATAAAATCAGAGGTTCGGGAATGTGTCAAGAGTCTGCTAGCCAGATTTCAAAATCTGTTAGAATCCTCACTATGTGAACCCAAAGAATCAGGTTCCGGTGTTAGAAAAATGCAATCATTGCATTCTTATTTAACAGATTTGTCATGGGCTTTCCAGATATTGGCTAAATTGGATATAGTGAGGGAATTTGTTACAAGTTGGGTAGAGGCATCAGAAAATATAGTCAAGATTGTTGAGCAAACTGGTACAGAAGGTGAGATTCTTGAGTCAAAGTTGAAGGTTATTGAGGTCTCATCAAAGGTTTTAGAGTCAATAGGGTATGGAACTGTTATATTGCCGACTGCAAAACGCCTGCACATGGTGAAGGTTTGGCTTCCATTTGTGAGGGCAATGAAGCCGGTGATTGATTCTGCCTCAGCTGATAGTGAGGATGGCCTGACGCTCAAAATGGATGGTGACCTGTGGCAATCGTTGGAGTCAGCTTTTGTTTCTGTCATTCTTGGATTGCCATCAGCAGACCAGGCAGAAATTTTGACTGAGTGGTTACAAAATGAGCATATTCGGTACCCAGACTTGACAGAGGCCTTCGAGGTGTGGTGTTACAGGTCCAAGGTTGCAAAGAGAAGGCTTGCATTATTGGG
Organism: Diospyros kaki; assembly: GCA_036245055.1. Lineage (NCBI taxonomy): Eukaryota > Viridiplantae > Streptophyta > Magnoliopsida > Ericales > Ebenaceae > Diospyros > Diospyros kaki. Next base: position 6,278,299 of record BSEG01000006.1, on the reverse strand, counting down.
GGCATCCACGGTATGATGAACCGCACTCCCCCCCAACAACAACACACAGACCAAATATTTCCTCTTTTGGTTTTTGTCTGCTAATTAGCAACCCTTTTGTTTAACCACTGCACTGAGAAGTGAAGATATCATTGTCTAGACGGCAAAAAGCTGTAGAACAGGTCACCTAAATAGATGGCCTGCATTTTGTTTTCCTTTCCTCAAGGTCGCAATTGGAGCTTCGGGCTTTGTAAATAGCAGCGTGTTATCTCGTCTTGGAGTGGTAGCTATTGTAAGCTTCTCAGTGACTCAGATAAACCAAGCAAACATGCCAACTTCCAGAACTTACTTTCGGAAATTGCTATTTGTTTTCTCAGCCAAGTTTTGCAGTTGTTTGCAGTCTTCTCCAATTTCTCACGTGCTAATTTGTTCAGGGCAATTAGTTTGTTGTTTAATTGGTCAAGCTTCTTTTGCACAACATTAACGGAAATTGAAGGCAGCAGGATTCTCTGCCTGTTGCAATCCTAGCATCGTCTTTACCCCACCGAAACCAAGGCCAACCACTCCGCCCCGAAAGATAACAGAAAAGAAGAGGAAATTGTGCTGAAGAACACGCTTCCACTGGAATTCTTATGCTTCCTACTTAGGGTTCTTGATTTTAACATCTTTTAGTTTTGGATGAATTGTTTCTTCTGTACATTACTTGTCATAATCAGTTTAACATCATAAACTTCTATATGAGCAATGTTTCTATCCTTTAGAGCAAATTTTCTGGCATTGGATTGTTGTTCTCCAGTTCTTGGTTACTGCTATATTTAGATATAGAACAGTACAGTACGGTACAGTAGGAACTCAGTCGTTGCACCATCACAAATTAATAGCCATGTTCAACTCTATGGTGATCTTTTGCATATTGCTCTTCTTTGTATTAGTTAGAAGGTTCCTTGGAGAAATTGTTGTACCTTTTATGGAGAAAAAGCCTGCTTTAATGAAAAGATCGTGTTTAAGCACTACAAAAAGTTTCTTTTTTGTGTTGTGGATATAATATTTTACATTGAGCTGTTTTTGTCATGGACTTTCGTGTCGCAATAGTAATTAGGGAATTTTGCAGATCCAATTTTTGTGGGTATTCTCTTACAATTCAAAGTTACTACAATGTTGAATCACTTTTTTTTTTTTTTTTTTTTTTTTGGATTGTGGTTTTTGGGTAAATTGTATTGACCGCCCTTGAGGTAAGGCTTTTTAACCTTAATACATTTTGAAATTACACTAAACACACATTTTTTCAAAAATTGTATCAGATGCAAATAACAACCATTATGTCCTTAATAAAACAATACTCACATCAACGACATATTTGAAAATGAAATATTAATTTATACTTGCATACATTGATTTGTTTATTTTGCCCTTATATTAATTTATGTTATAATAAAAAAAATCTGAAATGCTCATCTATTTGGGTTTTTCGTTTCAATTTAAAAGAACCCATATGTCAAATTGGATTTTTTTTTTTAATTCAATGAAACTAAATCTCTTAATGAGATTAAAGCTTGATAAGTTATCATAATTAAACTAATTTAGGTAATAAACCCAATGGTGGTGAGTTCCAACTGGGAACAATTTGCCAACAATTTGCCGACGGGGCAAGAAAAAGAGTAGACGACGAAGGGGAGGCATTGCATTTTAGTTTTTTTCCATAATCAAAAATTTAAATTCTATAATACAAAGATAAAATGGTAAAAACACATGCCCTGTTAACTATTACCAAATAAACTATGCAACTTCCAATATAACCAGGGTGCTTAGAGTAATTCTAGAAACATCAGGCTTATTTGTGGGTGAGTGTAATATACGTTTTCCTTCTTTCTTGCATTCAAATATTAAAATTTTCCATTTTGCCACATAATTTTTTTTATGATTTTTGTTGCCTAGGGTAGTCTGAGCTGCCCTAGGGGTCGTACATGCAAGATAGTGTCACAATGTGGGGACAGTGGCCACCCTAGGGGTCGTACATGCAAGATAGTGTCACAATGTGGGGACAGTGCCGAAAGGTGCGCTGTGAAACTCCTTGCCAAATTTTAGAAACCAACAAACTGAGGGTTAAACCATCACCATCAGCTTCATGCCCTAGCCATTAATACAACGCAACGCTAGCACAAGACATGGATGACCTTGCCAACCAATGAGCATTGCCAAAAGAGCTTGCAGCAGCCCAAGCCATGCTTCAAAGCATATTGGCATCATGTATGCATACAAGCATTCTGGCTAGAGAAGCAAAGATCTAAATAGGAATGGGTTTTCAAGTACACATTAGGATCTCAGAGCGAGAGTGAGTCGGTGAAAGCAATGGTAATATTGTTCTTTTGTGATAAAAAAAATTATGGGTTGGAGTTTCCAAAGGGGGGTTTGTGGGTATTTCTTAGCCCTAATTTTGTAGGAGAGTTGCATCCCTTCTGTGCAAGCCAGAGTTCTAGCTGTTTGTGTGTTAACAATGGCATTTGACTGTTTCCAAGTATACAGGTCGAAGAATTTAAGGCTTAAGAGGAGATCCATCAAACACATTATGTTAGAACCAATATTCATTTCTATACCCCCCAAATAACTCAATCTTTCATATTTAATACAACAATCATCTGCAGATGAAACAAAACTAATATACAATCCTCAAACCATATTCTGTGAACTCCTAAGTTGTCTACAAGAACTCAAATGGTTCTCTGCAATTGTATATACCTATCTATACTAAGTAAATTTCCTTCCCTCTCTAAACCATCGATCATTCAGTTTTTGCTTGCCCTGCTCATAGAGGGAATGTGAAGACATAGTGAAAGGGGCTTTTGAGTTCTCAGTTTTACCTTCTCCTTTTCGTCTCTCATTTCGTCATCTCATCAGGCGACAAAGTCCGGCAGCAACTGCGCTGCAAACCGCTTGGGGTTCTGGATGTTGATGTTCTCATACACAGCTGTTGAGTGAGAAGATGCAGGAGTGTTTATGCTGCCAAACTCATCCGGCTGGCTGATATCAACTCTTCTCCCTAGCTGAATGCTTCGGTTTGGCAGAAAAGCTTGATGGGCGCCAGACATGGAGAGGTTTTCGCAGTGTGGGAGGCCAAGGGTGAGCGAGACGCCATTGCCGGAATACGTTCCCGGGAACTGATCTGAACCAAACCTGCCAATTTCACCGATGGGATATGCCCCAAATCCTCCAATGAAATTAGCCGGGCCTCCCATCAAGGTGAAGCTGTCTCTGGTCTGCCTCTCATCTTCAAACTTCACCGACATCTGGTCGTTGTTCGGCTGTCCAGGCATCAAGTTCATGTGCCTTGATGGAACACTAGTTGGGGATGCCAAAATCTCAGCACTCCTCTGTTTCTTGGGGCTTGCCTGGGTGAAGCCTTCCATCTCCGGTGACCCGATAATGGTGAAACCAGAGTGGTTTCGAATGTTTAGTCCAGTGGGAGAAGTAGAAGCTGTGGAAATTGAACCTGCTGGAGGAGTGTTATGATTTGTGGGATTGTCTGGCTTGGATTTGAAACTCATATTCTGCTTCTCTGCCAGAGGATTCACCTCTTGATGGGCAGACTTGGATACTGAATCTTCATTGTTTTCGGTTCTGCTTGTTTTCTCCTCTGATCCATTCTGTTCTTGCTCCTTGACTTCCTCCTGGTACATTTCTTCCACCATTGGCTTCCACAGCCGAACACGAGCGTTTATGAACCAATTAGAGACCTGATCATCACGAATGCATGTCAACGCGAGTGTTCAGATTAGAATTAGATTTTCAAATTTGAATTAGGTTCATCCCTGTTCAAAATCTTTTTGAGTTCCAACTCTTCATTGCGTTACTCTCTGGGAATTATTCAAAACTATATCTAATATATGGTTTTGATTCTTTTGTTTCTTCTAACAAGGAGAATCCCACAATTCAATAAGAGAATGATCAAGAAGAGAAACAATTAATTATTAGGTACCTGACTCCTAGTAAGCCCTGTTTGTTTGGCGAGCATGATTTTGTCGGAATCCTTGGGATACCTGAACAGAACAGAAAAAGAAAGTTCAAACAAAGATGGAAGAGTTGAAACTAGAGAACTTTTTTGTGTTTTTGATCAAGTGCTTACGGGTGGAGGAAGTGTTCGAAGAGCCAAGCGCGAAGAACTGAGACAGAGCGCTCGGGCAAGCCTCGCTGGGGTCTCCAGGCATTGGGCTGGATCATTCCCAGCTGCTGTAGTGCCCTCTGTTGGCGGAGCTGATGATCAACGAATTTGAGCCTCGAACCACTCTCAGTCTTGCCCCCTCCGAAGCAATCTTCTTCGCCCAAGCTCTTGCTGGCTGCTCGAATTTGGCCGGTGATTGCGTCCTTCAGGCACCGGAATTGCTTTGAGATTGTTTGAAGCGCCAGAGCTGTGTATGTTCTTGCAGAGCCAATTCCGGCGGCTTGTTCAAACCAAGAGATCACAATCTGCATTTGGTGGTGATATTGCCGGTACCTTTGATCCACCTTCGTAACCAGAAACAAAAACAAGATTGAAATTAGAACATCACGAATTGACTTTAATTTCATTTTCCAACTGAATTCACTAACACCCAACTCAGATTCACAAACCCTTTACCATAAGTCATCTTAAAAACCAACTCTTTTACTTCCAATTTCATCGTAGAACTTTGTGTGAAGTTTGTATCTTTAGACTTATTACCTCATCAAGCATGTTGACAAGTTTAGCCTTCTTCGTCTGAATCTCCTGTCTCTCGGCCGTGGTCAGCTCACTGCCGCGCTTGGCACTTGTCTCTCCACCACACAGCCCTTCTCCGGCCGCCGCAGTCGATGACTCTCCGGCGGTCTTGTTCTGCCCATTAGTCCCCCTAGCCGATTCATTTCTGACTCCCTTGCCGACGTTAACCACTTCATCGAGAAGCTCCTGCGCCGCCTTCAAGTACTTGGAACTCAGCAACACGCTCTGCACGCCATTAACGCCATTCGAAATCCCCGACGCCCCGGACGGCGACCGGGCTGTAACCCTCATGTCATCGCCGCCTCCGGCAGGGGATATCGCCTGCCCCGCCGCCCCATGACCGGTTTGCTGCGAGGACAGGCTCAGAGACAGCCCCTGCTGAGCGCGTGTCACCTCACGCGCCGCCGTGGGGTCAATTGAACCATAGATATTATACTGAAGCCGGGGAACGAAGCCGTGCAGGGCCGAGATGTCCGGGTGGTGATGATCATGGGGCGACCCTGCTCCGGCGCCGGAAGTGGCCGCTTGAATCGGGATGCCGACGAACTGCTGGGTCTGAGTAGGCAGCGCGTGAGACAGATTTTGCGGGTTCAAAGAGTTCCCGGCAGAAGCAGCAGAATTCAAGAAAACGAAGTTTCCCGGCGGTGGCGGCGGCTGTTGCTGCTGTGTGTCAGAGTATCCACCATAGTTCGGATTCATGAGAATAAGCGTTTGTAAACCATCGCCTTGGATTTCTGAATTCCCATGAAAGTACGTCGCCATCTGTCCTTGAAAATACTTACTCAAACAAACCGCACCTTCTCCTGTCACTGAAAAGAGACTACGTTAGCCTCCATAAATTGCATAGGCATCGTGTGTCCCCGATAAGTAAGTATATATTTTACATATTCATATATATATAAATATAACAATACCTGCTCCAGACGAGGATCAACCCATTTGGCAACTGAGGCGACTGTAGTAAGTTGGGAGAATTCACGGTGACTGGAATGGAATTCGGCTTGGATAATTCCTGAAAAAGGAAGGAGAAAACCAAAAAGACCATGATTTTGATGATCCCGGAGCTGTATTATGATGAATTCCAAGAATCCAAAAGAAAACCTATCGTAGTAATTTTGCTTCTTCATGTTCAAGAGCTAGCAGTTTAACTATTGTAGAGATGTGCGAAGAAAGAAATTAAGATGGATGACCTTGCATACTGTACATCTTGCAGAGATATTGAAAGAGATCAGATGGAGAGAGACAGAGACAGGATTCTTATATATATATTTATATATATGTAGAGAGAGAGAGAGAGAGAGAGAGAGAATGGTTTATAATATTGGCTAATATGATTAGTACCTTATATGATAGAAATCTGAGTGTGCACGTGCTCCAAGATCATCATCTGCAAAGGGGAATTCTAGCTTAGAGTGACACAAAGAAACCCTTGAAAGAATTCTAGAGAGAGAGAGAGCTTGCAGTAGTTATGGCTAAAATACAGGAGGAGAGGGAAAGGCCAAACACAACAAAGACCATACCCACATGTCAATATGGCTATATATGTAGAGTTGTATATGATACATCTATGAATCAGTCGATTTATAAGTCTCTTCAATTGGGGTAAAGCCCTTTGTCAGACTAGAAATATCTCTGCAACTCTCTCACTTGAAAAGGGAAAGAGGATTGTAGATGGAGAGAGAAGGGGGAGAAGAAGGTGAGATAGAGAGAGAGAGAGAGGAGGTTAAAAGGTCTTGGAAAAAGATACCCATCTTTATTCACTCATTTATCCACACATTTATCACTCTCAAAATAAATTTAAAAAAAAAAAGAAAAGGGAAAGAATGACATGAACTAATGAACTAAGGGAATTGATATCATGTGTACATGTTCTTGCCTTCTTCTTGGTGAGCCTTCTCTCTCTATGGATTTTGTGTGAAGGTACCTGAAAGCAGATCAGAACAACGGAACTTTACTGATTTGACCTCCCCTTTTCAAATCATTTGATGCAGCCTGACGCCTTCCTCTTCGATCAGCTACGATCGACTTATGAACCCTTTTTCAGAGGGATGTGGATGTGTGTGTATATACCAATATATATATATATATAAACTTCAAAAAATAAAAAGAAAAAAAAATCTGATTATCGGAAGATACAAACAGCTGATGGAAACCGAGGAAACGTCTTCTTCATCATCTACACAGTGGGAACTTATTATAATTATTAGTTTATGCACACATAAAATAAAGAAAGACGACGATGATGATAATCAAGAACAATAGTAGGGCTTGATGGGTCACACTGCTCACCAACAAAATATCTGTGCCTTGCCTGGCTTGCTTTATTAATTAATTTATTTTTTCTTTTCCTCTTTCTAATCTCTGTTTTCTCCAACTCGTAATTTTCTGTGGTTGAGCGATGGAGTTTGAAGATAAAGCAATTAAAATGCTGGGGAACACAGGGCCAACCACCATTGGAAAGCCATGGCTTTTCTGTACAGTACGTACTGTTCATATACGTATTATATGTCTACATATATTTTTGGCATGGGGAACTTAAAATTTTATGAGGGCGTACTAGAACAATTGTTTGGCTTGTATCTCTGTAATAATGATTTAAGTACATTAAGCAAATTGTGTAATAAATTAAGATGGCATGTGTATGAAGTTATTTCTACTTATAGAACCTTGTTGGATGATTTCATGTGTATGAAGTTAATAATATATCATTATTTATATTTTGACGAAATGCGTACTTTCATGCATTGTCCATTTGTAACAAATAATAAAATTAAAGTAGTTTTTTTTTTCTTTCTTTTTTTAAAGCAGAACCATTTGAACCAAAACAGCTTAGTAACCAAACAATAATTAAGAACGAACCAGAGAATCCAATAGAAGAAAGAAATTAAATATCGAAGGCAAAATCAATCCCCAATTCACAATTTACAATATACAAGACAAATAATAGAGTACTATCCATAAAAACACCAATCCACGGGCCAAAAACTTAAAGAGAATCAAATGTTGAAAGCACAATTAGCTTCAGAAATCAAGTCCATTATTTTAAGTTAGCCAAGAACAACAAGGAGGGTCAAAAAATCCAATAGAAGGAAGCCTTTTACTTGAATGATATAATTATTGGTCGAACAAGACAATCTAAGGAGCATGGACCATAATCCATATGGAGGGGGCTACTCTAATATCAAAGTTTGGCAAAGGGAATAAAATGACCATACTATGAAAGTAGCTTCATGATTGGAAAACCCTTACCTACATAGAACACCTAAAGTGAAGAAGAAAGGTTATTCTTGCTAGGCTAATATTCTTAGTCGAAGCATTCATCTTAGGCATCGTTGAAACTATTGAGCTTGACTACTAAGTTGTACGGAAACGGAAACAGGAGAAGCATCGAAGCGAGAGGGCCGAGAAGGACTAGAAGTAGATGGCAGGAAAGGCAATCGAACTAGAAACGATTGGCGATCGAACTGGAAGCAATTGCTAGAAGAAGAAGAAGAAGAAGAAGAAGAAGAAGAAGAAAAGAGGTAAAAATGAATGAGGTAGAGCTTTTTTTAGGGATTTGTGCCTCTGTTAGGCAACAATCGCTAGAAATGCATTTTTAGCCAAGTTTTCTAAATTTTGAAACGACCCGTAATTTTTTAAAAATTACACAAACAACTCAAAAAATATTTCGGGCCGTTTTTCCTATTTTTAAAATGAAAAATGGTTCAAAAATGCTAAAATGGCATCTCCTAGCCATTTCCGTGCTTCACAGCTTAACTATGCATTCCCTAATGTGTGGATATCTAGATTGAGGGCAAAGAAAACAAAACTCAAAGTAACTATTTTGGGATCCCATGGACATAGCAATGTAGGAATGCTTCGCCCATCTCCTTTAAGCTAGATCGAGGAAGGCATGGGCAAGAGTTGGAGCTAAACTAAACAAAGATTAGGGTAAGGGCTAAAGTCATAATAGGCATCGTAAAGAGAGGAGAAACAAGTTAAAACCATACAAAGATTAAGTCATAGGAATAAAGTAGTGATGAGTCATTATAGAGGGGAAGAGATATGGGAATCAATGGTTGAAAGGGAAATAAATAAGGTTTATGGGGTGAAATTAAATAAGAGTCCGCTCAAACCCTAGAATCAATGAGTAAAGATGAGAGCTATCGAATTGGGGTTAATAGGTGCTTGAAATGTACATGAAATAAATAAGGAAGTTAGAAAATGAGAAAGGCAGCTGAGGCCATTAGAAAAGGCAACAAAAGGGATGAGAGGTAGTCAATGCTTTTAGAATCAAGATACGAAATAGTCAAAATAAGATTGAAAAATATTCCAAGATTTTAGTTAAATTATTTGTTAAATTTTTTAGAATACATTAGAGAGGCACAAATGTTATTTTTTCTTATCTATAAAGACTAATGTATGTTTATTTTGAGTGAAAGAAATAAACATATCTTGAAAAATTCAAATAAAAAGTCACGTGCCTTATTTTTCAATGATTGTCATATAAATTTAATAAACACATTAAAAATGACAAAAATCTATAATACTTTTCATATCTTATATTCTCTTATCTATATGTTGATTAACAAACATTATCTTATTGTATCACATGAGTTATAATTTATTTACATATCCAATCATTTCCATCTTACTTGCTAAAATTTTTGTAGTAATTATATCTATGGATGAAAAAATGGTTGTCTTATCTTCTCTTTAAGTAAACTTTCTCGTGGCTCTCCCACACCCACGTCCATTAATAAAGCATTCAAAGGCTTTTTAGGACACTCATAGATTGAAAAGGCTAGAGACTGAGATTGATGAACTACTTGACTGTGAAGAGATATTATGGCATCAACGAGAAAAGGTTAACTGGTTGTGTTACGGTGATAGGAGCACTAAATTTTTCCATCAAAAAGCTTCAATTAAGCAAAAAAAGAGACTTCTTTTCGGTGTGACACTGTGACTGATTTAGATGGGGTATGGTAAGAGTCTCAACATGGTATAAAGAATGTACGTAATTCATATTTTGCCTTATTATTTGGTTATTTTCTTCCTAGTCGTATGGAGGAGGCGCTTGACGTGCCTCTCGAATGAATGGTCAATTGTTTCAACAATTTACTACAGTTAAGATTTTTACTACCTGACAACGGATGCATCCCTCAAAGGCGCTAGGCCCTGGTGGTCTCTCTACTCTATTCTATCAAAAGTTCAGGCCAAGTACAGTTGACATTGATGTGTCTTGAATTATTTTGGATATTTTGAACAATTGTCTCTGTGTGAGTTGTTTTAATGATACGTATATTATTTAATCTCCCAAAAGGCCAGTTCCTTATTTGCTTTTAATAATCGACCTATCAGTCTTTGTAATGTTATTTACAAATTACAAATTGGTGGCAAAGGTTCTTGCAAATAGACTTAAAAGTTGTTCTCTCTAATATTATTTCGCCTTTTTTAGAGTGTGTACTTGAGTAGTGTCAGTTAAAATTAGTAAAATAATATTCTATTAAGATAATTTATTTGTAAAATTTAAAATAAATTATCTGAAAGAGAGAAAGAATAGATTTATCTTGAAAGTTCAAAATCAGAAATCATGTGATTTCTTTTCATAAAATTTAACAAATACAATAAAAATTATTTTTGTCTAAAATACTTTTTATATTTTATTTTTTTAATTTTTATTTTAATTAACAAACGTCACCTTAAAAAACTAATTATAGATAGCCCAATTGTGGCTTTTGAGGCTTTGCAGTGTTTGACAATAAAGAGAAGCATTTGACACTCAATTTTGGCACTTAAGCTTGATATGAGTAAAGCTTCTGACCCAATGGAATGGGAGCTTCTTAGTAAGGTGATGTTACATTTGGGATTTGACTAGGATTTTGTTGATCATAGATTGTGTTTCCATTCTTCCAAGTATTAATAAATGGCCAATCATCACAACATTTTTTTTGTCCAAAAATAATGTTTTAAGTGCTATTAAAAATATCCATTATAATAGATTTTGTGTAGATTTGAGTGATATTCTTCGTGGTGCAATTTTAATTGGTATTTATTAAAAGATTAATTTTACATGATTTTGTTGGAGAAAAAAACTTTAGATAATTTCATATTTAATTTTCGTAACAACGTGGAGTTTGTTATAATTATGACTCGGAATTCAAATTTAACTAAAATTGAGACTCCTAATTTGATTCTGATTATGAATTCAAATTTAACTGTAATTAGGATATTGTTAAATTCAATTTTAATTAAAATTTATCTCATTTAAAAGAATATTCTCATGAATCTTTTAATCAGAATATAATATCATGTGTATATTTATAGATGATTTTAGATCTATAAATAGATGTCTAATACTTTAAAATTTATTGTAACAATATCATCTTAGTGATATTTTAGAGTTGACAATATCACTTTTGTACTAACAATATTTACTTAGTAATATTTTTTTTTGTCAGTAATTTTTTCTAATTTAAATTTTTTATGTAAAATTATGTGTGTGATTGACGATTTAATCATAATTTATTATTCGATCCAAATTCGTAGCATCTGTCATTCTACACATTTACCATAAGAAAATACGGTTGGCTATTTATTGGCACAATTGGGTTCGCAAATGATCAGTAGTGTAGTGCGGAAGAACTCTTTCCCTTCTAAGATTGTATCTCTGACTTCTTCTAATATTTGTTAATGAATCGATTTTTTCGTTTCCTCGTAGCACAACCATATGTGTCCTGTTATGTAGCCGTCGGGCAACTACAGAACGGAATCGGCGCAACCATTTCTCGCAGCAATAGCGACGGTGTACCAAAGGCCGCGGCGGACCCCAAAGCTGACATTAATGGTTTAATTACTTTTCCAACTAATCATTCAGGTTCACACATTATTGCTTAACAATGTAGTGGTTAGGTGCTGTTTAGCAATATTAGGTGGCTGTTGTGATCAGCTGTTAATATCTTCACACTGTATATAAATAAGAATTTTGTAAATGAGTGTCTTTACAACATTCATTAATGTGTGTTTAATGTATTATTATCGATTTATAATAAATACATTATATTTTAAAATATCTTATTAATTAATAAATATATTAAATATATCTTGACGAATACCTTTAAACACGCGCACAACACTTAAAATATTTTAAAGACCATAATATATAAAATGATTAAAATAAAATTGAGAAATATTTTAAGATTTTTTTAATTTTTATTAAAATATTTGTTAAATGGTTAAATATACTTATTTGAAGGATGAAAAGATAAATATATTTGAAAAATATTAGATAAAAAGTTATGTGATTTTTTTTAAGGGTCATTAAATAAATTTAATAAATATATTAAAAATAAAAATTTAAAATATTTTTTATATTTTATTTTTTTTAATTTTTATATTAATTAACAAATACTATTTAAAAGTCATATACACGAAAAGGGAGATTAAACATCTCACCTTAAATGAAGAAGAAAAAAAACAAAAGAGTAAACTGCTTTTACTGTTACGCTTTTTCTGAACTGTCTTTATCCATCAGTTTCTTGTATCAATCAGAGATGCAAATAGGCAGGTCAGATCATTTTAAATTAATGATCATCAATGAGGAATTTAGAAGATTTAGAAAAAAAAAAACCACGCGCCTCTTTGAAAATATGGAACCTGAATTATTAATTATAGTGCTATGATTAATAATATGGATACGTTCTTTTTTTTATTTTTTTCCTAATTACAATACGTGGATACAATTTATCCAAGTTTTCTTTTCAATTTCACGACTAGATAATGTCAAATTTAATGATTCATATCAATCTTGAAGTACCTGTCAAACGCAGAAAAGTACATGAAATCTTATATCTTAATTGCCTACTACATAGACGTGTCATAATAGTATTGATTCCATATATATATCCAGCTTGTAAAATTAAAAAAAACGAAGAAGACAAAAATAATATTTCAAACCTTATTTGGACAATCTTGTGAAATGTTGGATTAGTTGTGTCAGATAACATAAAATTTGTTTGGGTGAGTAGAAGTCTCTATTATTCGTGTTGAATAACATAAATGATGTCTGACATGAGCAACAAAATCATCCTTTTCCTGTTAATATTGTATATATTACTTGGATGGTTCAATTATATAAATATAATATTATATATTATATTTGTCTGGCACGGCAACAAAATCACCCTTTTCCTATTAATATTGTATATATTGCTTGGATGGTTCAATTATATAAATATAATATTTATATTATATTTTATATTTTCTTTACTAATACATTACTCTGGTTGTTTGGTTTTTAATTGAATTGAGAAATCTTCAAATCGTAAATAGTAAAGTTTGAGATTTTCTCAAACCATACTCATATTTGTTTCTCTCAAAAAATCGCGTGGTGCAGTCAGTTTTTGTTGTTTGCTGATTTTTTTTAACACCTCTAAGTACAAGTAAAATCTTTTTCTTAGTTTATTTATTTTTTATTTTTTTAAATTTTGATATTTTTAAAGTAGATTAAAAGTGATTTAACTTATTTTCTTAATTTTGATTTATTAATGAATGATGTGGATTGTGTATTTTTGATTTCTACTTGTCTAAGTCTCATCACTCATAATTTATCTCTATAATTTTTGTATTTAGACAGATGAAATTTAAATCAAAAGTATTTTTGAAAGATTACGAGACCTTAATAATCTTGTACAAAAGTTAATAGTGACGAAAAAAAATTATGTGTATTTATTAGTTTACAGACTTGTGACACTAATATTAATTTTTCTTATCACTATTGCTATAGTAAAAATAGCATTTTTTGTCATGAAACTTGTCCAGACTCGACTCCGTAATCGAATTAAAGATTAATGATTAAATAACAGTTTAGTTGTGCATATTAAAAATGATATATTTAATAAAATTAATAATGATGTCATTATACGACATTATCAAAGTATAAAAATAGGTCAAGAACAATTATAGTAATTTATTGATATATTTTTTATAATATTATATTATTTTAATTTTTTTACTATTTAATTTTTGTTCACCCAAATAATTTCGTCCTTGCATGCGACATCGAGATTTTAATGAATTTTGAGATATACATTACTAATAATTTTAGGATACATAAAATGTTAATGAGTGGAGTCATAGGTAACCTCTAATCTTATATGATCGAGATTATGGATAGGATATAAAATTAAAAATAAGTATAAAATGGTCAAATAATATGTTAAGTTTTCAAAATAAAAAGTAAAAACTAAAAACTTTGTCCAACACAACTCCAATGTTTGTTGCATTCGTCTCTCTTTGAGTGTGTCTTTACTTTATTAGGTCATTATTGTCCCTATTTAGAGACAGTAGAACTATTTGTGGGTTCTCTATTTGTACGAATGCCCAAGTTTCTTTGGCTGTTGATAGGAATTGAGCTAAGAGTTTAGGGACATATAGAGAGATACATAATGATGCAATAAACTGATCTTCAAGTTCATGATGGCTAGCTGTGGTCCCTAGTTTGGACTTAAGTGTTAAAAATTAGCTATTTTGTTTGCTTAATTACTACCCTAGTTGGGGTTTGTTATTAGTTATGATCTTCTTTTCTTTGTCATGGTACCATTTATGGTTGTAGTCTCTTGCAATTTGATTTTTTTATAACATGTTTAATGTTTGCTTAGCGAAAAAAGAAAGGAGAAGTCTGTCCTTGGGAAGTAAATATTTCAATTTTATTATTTTACATCAAACAAGGTAAAGTAGAGTACTCCGTAGAAAGAAGTAGAATTGTTAGAAGTGGACTGTGATAAGTGATACTGGTGAAACTAATTTAGTTTAATTATTAGTCCATACTAATTTGTTGTGTTTTCATATTGTACTTGTTGGTTTCACTATGTCAATTAAGTTATGGAACACAACTATATCAATTATCTTCATTCACCACCATCTCATGAAATTTCTCCATGTGAAGATGGTGTTCAAACTTCATTTCATCATTACTCCGCCAGGGGATATTATCCACTGCCGGTCCCAAGCCCGGATAAAAGAGGAGGGTTGCGTTAGGTAGCCGACAGCCAGCGTAAAACTTAGTCGGATCCAAATATGAATTCTAGACAAACTATCTGTTGGGATGTAACCCACATAGAAGTCTAGAATTCATGTAGCCAACCCCACATAGTGGGATAACGACTGAATATGTTGTTGTATGTTGTATTAGTCCATACTAAATATCGAGGGAGGGAGGGAGGGAGGGATGGATGGATGAGTAATGGTGAATTCTTTTGAGTTGCCCTTAGATGCCTAAATGACAATGACAATGCATCTCATTTTAACACTTGTGCATATACATGCATGGATGTAGGATTTCCTCAATGCAAAAGATCATTAATCCTCATTCTTCTTTCAAATAAAAAAATAAAAAAATCACTACTAAACGCAGAGCAGCACAAAACTATAAACAACATCATTTTAATTTGCTAATAAAAGTTTTATGCTCGTACACTAATTGTAATCAGCTCATATTTCCACTTCTCAAGATGTAACAAATTATGATTCGGAGGTAAAGCAAGCATTCTAAACTCCAAAATGTTCTTAAATTTTAGAGTAATGTTAAGAATTATGATTAATCACAATATTATTAGTCATATGTCATATCTTTTATTAAATGAGATGTTAGATAGAGAAAATAATAGTATATGATCTTTTTAATCTCCTCTAATACGAAGACGTCATATAATTAATGACACCATCATCAATCATGACTCTTAATATTCTTTTAAATTTTAATCTAAAACTATTTCAGCACCTTAGATTAGAACATCTATATATCTCCATTAGATATATACATAATAAATAATTAGGACGTTGCATATGGCATGCCTTAAATTCTCAATATGCCACTAAAAATGAAATTTTATGTGGAATTAATCTTTTTGTTTTCTACGTCCATATTTTGATAAAAAATTATTTTTATCTTTACTTACAACCACCAATTATCATTGGTGGCACAAGGTCCCACCCACGACTGCCGAAGCTCTTATCGACGGCCACATTCTCGTCGGCTGCCCAAGCTCCCAATGATGAGTGATGATGCCCGGTGATGTAAGTGCATGCCTATGTACAAGAGTATTTTTAAAAAATAATTTTAAAATTATAAAGTATAATTGTGAAGACCTAAACAGTTGATTGTAACTTTCAACTTTGTTCATCCATTGTCATTTATACCTCTGAAATTGACCGTGTGTAGAAAAAGACTGCACTGTTCTAATAATGTTTCCTGTACTATGAAAATGATTTGTAAGTGGACAGGAAGAGCATTGAATAACTCATTTAAATTTGTTGTACTAGTCCACTGTACTGCTCTTCAATATGTGGGGAAATGGGCTTTGCCTAAAGAAAATTTTTTATATTTATTTTCTTTTGGTCAAGGCCAAATAAAAAAGCATGTAGTACACAAGTAATTTAAAATTATCTTAATTATAAAAAACACCTTTGAAGTTTTAAAAATAGCAATAAGTATCCTTCTCTTTGGTTAAATGTCAAGAGTATGAAATGACAAATATGTCACTGATTCCATAATTTTTGCAAAATTAGAAGAACACCCACGGTGGCCATGGCTTGCAATGATTGATTGGCCACCAATGGTGGCTGTCAAAACCTTAGCAATTATTGAGATTCCATCCCTAAATCCACCATTGTTGGAATTATTAAGGTTCTATGACTAAATAGTGATAATTGTTCGATGAATAACGACCACCATTAGTATTTTAAAACAGAAAAGAAAAAGAAGAATAAGAACATTAAGAATTTATGCTTTACAATTGAACTTTTTGCAATAGAAATTGCAAATCAAACTTTATTAGGGTCAAATTGATGTACACGTAGATAGACCAACTACTTTGCTATTATCATCTTTGCCAAAAATGATTATTGTTAGCCACCACCACAATCTTTTTTTTTCTCCAATGTTGGATTAACCCAACTAGATGAGTAATAAAGAACCCTATCACTAACTAGAAACAGCATCAGCAATAAAAAATGCCATCACAATAGCATCACGTTGATGACAGAACCTTACTAAGTTGTCCATATTCGAACACGCACACCCAATTTGTTGATTTAACACCAACTAGTTGATCGTGGTAGATGCAAAAAAGATTAGATGGTTGAAAGTGAGAGCAAATAGAGAAATTAATAATGGTATTTTTGATATTTAAAAAAATTTAATGGTGTTAAAATAACTAGAAGAGAAATTTCAACGTGAAACTAAAGCTCAATGGTAGCATTCATATTTTCTCAAACTTTAATAATATAGTCTGTAATTACCCTAAATCTCTAAGGTACGACTTATATTTTTTTCAAACATTTTCTATCTTTTATTCTTCTAGATGAAAAATTACATTTTTTTATTTCATTCGATTCTTTTTTATACCACTATATTTCATACTATTTTTTAATCCAATTCATTCTGAATTTACTTTCAGATACATGCCAAAACTAATGAAACCCTTGCTGAATATAACAGGATGACACATGTCCATGGTCACAAAAACATCTCTATCTCTATGATTGTGTTAATTTAATTATATAAACCTTGGCTGAAAAATTTAAAGAACATAACATAATATATATATATATATATATGTATGGAGGCTACTGTTGGTTGTTTAATTATAGTACGCGCGGTACAAAAATGTTGCCCTAGACAGTCGGCAGTGTCAGATTATATCACGCTTGTACGTGGTATCACATCGAAGCAATAATCCAAACTCTTGTGCCAACTAATTGTTCATTCAAGTGAAATGGTCCCAATGAGTTGTCGTGGGTTATCCCCATTTCGTTATCGTGCATTCTCCTTTGTGTGCTTCCATTTCTTCAACTAAATGTATATTATATATGCTTGGGGTTTGAGAGAAGAATAATTTGGAAGTGGAAAACATAAATAAAAAAATAAAAAATACCCTTAGATTTGAAGCTTACATCGATCTTTTTGTTTCTTTAGGAGAAGAGCAAAAAGACAAGCGGCATGTAATAAAGTATGCAAGATGTTCCATAGAATAGAATTCAGAATATTTGGCTCAGATGTTTGCCAATCCCTAAAATGAACAAGAAGTTGCATCGGTATCATCATCATCCTTCCAATCACTAAGGAGACTTGAATTAGGCTTTCTTAAATTATCCAAATATAAATATCTAGTAGTATATATATGATAGTGCTGTTGACAAGTCTGACATTTTAAATTTAAGAAATGTAAGTGTCGGTAGTTCCTTAATTAAATCTTAAATTGTGTAATTTAACTCACCCTAAAAAAAGTAATGTTAACGAAAAAAGAATAAAATTGGAATCACTTTTGAATAGAATCTTTACCAATAATGGGATTCAGTTGTTGAGCCTTCGAAAAAAAAAATTATATTTCTATGTAATAATATTCTTTTTACTTTTTATATTTATATTCTTTCTGTGTATAATATTGTAAGTAACATCATAAATAAATGGATATCTTAAGAAATAAACTTAATTGGGTCAACTTCATAGAAGCAGTGACAACACTATATTTTAAATTATATCTTGGGATGCTCTTCTCACGGGATCTCTGTCGCTCGATCCCATAATTTTAATAGAAAAAATAAATTTGAATCTAATTCACAGCATAAAGAATAAATTCGAATATGAAAATTTAGGCCGCTCATTACTCTCTGCTGACCACTGGGGCAACCTCAAGAGACATTAAATTATACCTTAAAGCATAGAAATGATAGGGTAGAGTTAAGGAAACTGCTGTTAATTTTTATTAATTAATATTGAATTATTTACTTTTAAGTATATGGCCATATGGTCGTTTTTGCACGATTCTCAGCATTCGATTATATCAGAAAAGGTAAATCGCAAGTTGAGTTTTTGACTATTGCGTAAAATAAGAATTGAACTCGCAACTCATCGAATTGACACCAATATATTACTCATCCAATCACTCAATTTATGCCCCGGAGGCCCACTATCAATTTCTTAGTGGCGGATAACAACAGTCAACATTAAGATTAATTACAACAGTTTGCATCATCTGATCATCTTTCTCAATCAAATTTAATCCTCATTTCAAATTAATCTATCACTACAATTAATATTAATTTGCGTACAACAATCTTTTGAAGTCCCTCGTAAGTTTCAAACCGCATTTTGCTTAATATTCTGTTTTCATAGAATTCTTGTTTTGAACTTTGCTTACAAAATGTATTTATATTAACATTCTTCTATTTACGGTGCATCGTTTTCACTCCTTTTCGCAATGAACCTACTGCTATTTTATTTTTATCCCATGGTAAATATCTTGGGCTTCTTGATTCACCTGTCTATGTGCATGTTATAGCCCTTTTAGGTCATCTCTCCATTTTTTTATTTTTATTTTCAGAAGACAAAAAAAAACTGATTTAAGTTAATTCTCTTTGTCATTCAGATATACAATGACTTTCGCTGCTATTTTCAAATGTTCCTAGCTAGGTTAGATTGATGTCTGCTTTGTCTCATTTTGAATTTGATTTCTGCTTCTATTTAGCCAGTTGTAGTTAGTTTATTTTTGTGCCCTTAATGTTTTTCTTATTATAATTGTGATTCGAAATTTAAATTTTTCTGAGACTTTAAGTTTAATAATGATTATAACTTTAAATTTGACTCTAATTAAAATATTGTCAAATCACAGTCAAATTAGATTGATTGAGATTATCTCATTTGAAATAATATTATTATAAATCATTTTTTAGTCATGATAAAATTTTTTATATACATTTGTAGATAATTTTAGATCTATAAATAGACATGGCCACGGTTCATGAACCGCCGGTTCCGGTTCAAGAAATCTTTGAACCTGAACCGAACCGCCCAAGGGCGGTTTGGGACGGTTCAGTTTCGGTTCCGGTTCGTGCCGGTTCGGTCAACGGTTTGGACCGGTTCGGTCAACGATTTGAGCCAGTTCGGTCAACGGTTCCGGTTCCGGTTCAAATCGAATTTTTTTAATTTTTTTAAAATATTGTTGTATTCAATTTTGGTCCTTGTTCCATTGTTCGGTTCGATTTGGTTTCGATTTTTAATTGTTAAATGTAATTGTAAATATAGATATTCTCAACCATATTTTTAATAAAAAACACTACTAAAAATTGAAGAAATATAAGTAATAATTTCATTAAAAATAATTAAAACAACTAAACAAGTATGTAATACAAGTAATTGATTTTTACAAATGTGAAAAATAAAAAATAAAAAATAGAATTAGACTTAATTTCATAAAACCGACGGTTCCGGTTCCGTAGAACCTCGAACCGGAACCGGACCGAATTTCGCCGGTTCAGTCCGGTTCCGGTTCCGGTTCGAACCGCCGGTTCGGTTCAATTTTGGCCATGTCTATCTATAAATATATGTTTAATACTCTAAAATTAGTTATAGTTATATTACTTTTATTGTAATAATATTTATTTAGTAATATTTTAAGTGTGATAATATCATTTTTGTACTAGCATTATTTACTTAATGATATTTTATTCTTGTTGCCTATAATTTCTTCTTGATTTGGATTTTTCATATAAAATTTTATATTCATGTGTGTGATTGATGATGTGGTCATTGTTTGTATTTAATTCAATTTCATAACAAAGTAGTATTAGAGTTATTGGATCAAACAATCAACATTTAACAGATCTCAACTGTTGGATCTGCAAATCTGCATCATACTTTCAATTGTGAATTTCTAGTTGTTGACCTCGTCGCCTCCTCCCTTTCTGACACACCTTGACGTCGTCCATCCCTGTCGTTTGTTCCTTCGTCTTATAGTGCCATATCGGGGAAGACGAAGGCTCGTCGGATCTGCAACTTGCTCCCACCAGCATTGTTCTTTTTCGGCAAACCATGCTTTCCATTGCCATCCACCCAGCACCAACGACCGTCGCACTTTTCTTTTCAACCAACCGTCTTGCTCACTATCACCATTGACGCCACCGACAACCTTCATTTAGTTTTCCATTAACTGGTACTTCTGTCATTGTTGGTTGTTTTAACCAACCCAGATTTGGTTTTTCCAACCCGACCCCATTGGCCCACTCTAGATCTGATAGCCTAGATCCAGATCTATTTTTATCTAGATTTATTACTCAGATCTAGTATTAAGGTTTGTTTTATTGGAATTTTATTTATTAATCATTTGATATTATTTAGGGTTATTTGATATTCATATTGGCTAACTTGAAGTATGATATTCTATTATTGGATCGAAATATTTGATTACCACTATAACAGGATAAGACGCGTTTAATTTTGGACAGATAGATTTAAATGAAGGTGGAGCTTGATATAATTGTAACTTGAAATTCAAAATTGTTTGTGATTAAGACTTCTAATTTGATTGTGATTATAATTTTGAATTTCACTATGATTAAAATGTTATCAAAGTTGATTTATCTTATTTGAAAGAATATCCTCATGAATCATTTTCTTATCATGATTTTGGGTCTATAAATAGGTGTTCAATGCTCTGAAATTAATTGCAATTATATCATTTTTGTTATAACAATATTTATTTAGTGATATTGTGGATGTGACAATATCATTTTTGTACTAAAATTGTTTACTTAGTAATATTTTATTCTTTTTACTCGTATTTTTTAATTTAATTTTTTTACGTAAAATTTTATATTCATATATGTGATTGATGATTTAATCGTGATTTATATTCGATCCAATTTCATAACATTTTGGATAAGAAAAAAAAAATCCATATCATAGGTGCAACAATTGGAATTCTTGAAAAAAAACCCAAAACAATTAAGGGGTGTGGCATCCATGTCTTGCGAAGGTTTTGTTCAGATACTTGGTAAAACTTTTTTCCAAACGTTTAGAGCCACAAATTAAGTAGAATCCCTTAAAAATAATGGGGAAGCACGCCAATAATTGGAGTATTAGACCCACAAAAAAGAAGGAAAAGAAAAGACTGTGAAAATTAAACAAATATTTTCTTTCCTTCCGATTCTCCAAAACTGGCCAAACTCTCTGCCTTATTGTTAAGAAATAAATAAACGACACAAAAAAAATTGTACAGTAACATAATTTAGTTTGAATAACTGCTGGATCTACAATCCCACCACAAGGAATAAAACACAATTTTGCATGGATGGATAGAAAACAACTAGACTGTAAGAATGTTTATTTATGGGTAATATATAGCTCGCCGTTCTAATTTGATTTTTATCTTGAAAGGTACTGTCCCTATCATAAAATTGAAAATTGAAGTGTTCTTGTCAAGTCATCACCAATTTTTGTTAACTGCTATATATATCATGAAAAGGTGATGAAAGGCAAGCAATTGCCTCCAGTTCGAGCACTGTATCAAACTTTGGTCTTGTACTTAAGACAGACTCTTTCTTAAGCTTACCGCCCACGCCGATCACCCCAAATATCTATACACGAGAGAGAGAGAGAGAGAGAGAGAAAGAGAGAGAGAGAGGTTGCTTTCAGAAGGGGACCCATGGCTTTATTAGCACAACAAGAGTTGTTTTCTTTCTACTGTTCTGCGATTCTTTTTCTTCGCTAGAAACCCGTTTAAAGACGCAACAATTATTGGGTTTTTTTTCTTTTCTTTTTTTTTTTTTTGGCTGGATCGAAGAATATAAAACCCCCACCAACAGCCAAAAAACGAAGCCAAACTCTCTTGGCTTTGGCTAATATGTAAGGATGTGGACTCCACCACCAGTGCCTTCACTCACTGCAATGGCCATCTCCACTTATTCACGCGCCCAATTGCATATATATATATATATATATATGTTTATATATTCGACTTCGACCCCTTGATCTGATGATTAAAATTCCCCTTTTCTCTCTCGAGTTTGATCTATATATCGTCATTGATTATTAGCATTCTATATGTATTTTACATATTATATATATGTATGTATACGTATATGGATGTCCGAGGAGATAAGATGCATATACAGAAGTTTTGCAGGTTTGAGGGTGACATTAAAATTTTCAAATCATTAGCTATGGCGGAAAGCAGTTCTCTCAATACAAATGTATTAAAGTCAAGTGAAATGAAAATGAGAATCATTGTATTATTTCATTAGAGAACTTAATGGGAATGAGATCATGATGATGAATGCTTGTCTTATATTACTTCAAAATATAATTTTTAAAGCAACCAATAAAAAAGAAATATAATATTTTATGATAAATTTAACTCTCTCATCTTTTTTTGATTCAAGTAAGATGTTCGAGGTTCGTCTAATCCTTAGGATTTGGTGACATTTTTCTTATATATACTCTCTAGATAAATTTAGATACAGATATAATTTATACGCATCAAAAGTTAAACATTCAAAGCAGTTTATCTAGAAGTTAAATCTTTTAACAAATTTCTATATTGATTCAAATCCTGATACTTTATATAAAATTTTAAGTACTTTACTATTATATTATGTTCGTAAAGACAATTTGACTCTCATTTAGTTTCACAAGCATTAGCTCAAGTTGATTTTAGAATCTTAGAGTGGAGACGGACTAATATATTTGGTGATATTGATTATTTAGAAATCAAAATTATATTCTCCTCTTGTTTTTTGTGAGAACTCCTTAATTAGGGTATTTGTGATGTAATATTAAATTGCAAATATAAAAATACATTTTCTTTTATAAATATGTACTGCACCATGTATGTATTTTTTATTTATTTAAGGTGTCTGGCTTTCGCTTGACTATTTCGTAAGGGTGGATGACTTTTTTTCTAATGCACCTGCTGAGTAAATTCGAATGTAGACACAATCTATACACACTTAGAACTAAACATTTGATATAGTTTATAAGGAACTTATCTTTCAATTTTATTATTATTTTTTAATTAAATATTATATTTCAATAATAATTTTATCTTTTAAGTTTTCACACTAATTCCAACCTCAATACTTTATATAAATCTTTAAATATTTTATTATTATACCATACCTTGAGGAGGCTACTTCATCATATTTTTTCTTTCTGGAAAAAGGAAAGTGCACTTCCATCCATAATTTTCGTTAAAAAGTTGTGATAGAAGAAAGACTTTTGACAAGTTTAATTCAAAACCTAGCCCTTATCTCAAACCAACGTCAAGGGTTCCATTTTTTTAATTAACAAAACAAGGCTAGCTAGCTAAACTTAATTAATTTCATAATCTTCATCGATTTAAAAATGAATAATATTATTGACAACTGGGAAATTACACTTTTTTTTAAAAAAAAAGAATATTTTGAACTTGTCGAAAGTTTGAAGTGATGTTACATCAATCTAGAGTCTCACAGCTAAATAAGAAAAAATGTTCTAATTTATTTCAATACGACAAATTTGGGATAAATTTAAAAAAAAATAAAAAAGTATGGCCAGCTCAATTGCATCAATAAATAGATTTTTTTATGTTAAATAATATAATTTATTTGTACTAGTATTTTTTAAATGCAAAAAAAATCTAATATTACCGTTACATTATTTTAGTAGCATTTTTATAATAATAAGATTATTTAGATAAGAAACGGAAAAAAAAAAAATCTCACGTAACACCAGGAAGTAGGCCACCGCCCAATGGCGCGCGTTTCGCATGCGACAATGCATCCCGCTAGAATTCAAGCAATGGGGGCCCAGGCAGCGCTCTAAATTCGCGGGATGAGGGCCGGGCCGAGCCGGGCCAAGGGGCCCAGCTCCACGTGCCGCCTCCGCGGGAGCCCCAACCAGACCAGCCTTTAGCTTTTATCTCTCTATCTCTACAAGTTTGGTCCTTGGACTTTTGTGGCTTTGGCTGCTTGCGAGGAGCAGCTGGGTCGCCATTGGTCCCCATTCCATTTACTGTACACGCGTCAACCGTACAGAAGCCCTACCCGACCCCCCTCCCACTCCTTTCTTTAGCAAGATTCGCCGGCCTGCGTGGGTCCCACACTCAAATCAATGCGACCAAATCGCTGGGCCCCGCGTATGCCCCCAAGTCAAGAAAGCAGCCAATCAGAGGTATACACTGTCTCCCCGGCAACCACCCCCTTTCCCCTTTATTATTATTATTTTTAATTTCATTTGGGACCCTTATTCATTATTATTATTATTATAGATACATGTATCTGCTTGTGTATCGGAGAGAGGTCCTTATGTGGTCCGCCTCATGGCCCAACCATCAACCTCCAATTAAAATTCAAAAATGATTTTATGGAATAACTAAAACAGTGAACTTAATCAAAATTCCGGTCATTTTAAGTAATTTTATACTATTTAAAATTTAGTAAGAGATTAACTAAAAATGCTATCAAGAAACTAAATTTGAGTGAATCTCTTACTTAATTTTCGTTAATCTCTTAATTTTAAAGTTAATTCACACTCAATTCAACTTTAATGCTTAGGTTTATTTTGTAGTATTATTCGCAATTGATTTCAGGAGAATTACCTTAATATTAAGACATCTAGCCTACCAAATCTTGGCCTCTGCCCCGTAACCAATTCAGGACTTCATATTATAATGCTCATTCTAATAGAACAAAAGTTGGAGTCATCTTGTATAAAATTTTCCTGTTTTGGGTGGCTAATCATGGAAATTAAAAGGACGATTTAGTGCTTATATAGAAGGGTGTCAATTATCATGGGCTATTTTTCAGTCAAATTACAAGGTGAAAGTTTTATAGTCTTATCCTTGATGTCCTTATTGATCTCTATTGAAGCTGAGTCCAATTTTTTTTTTTTTTTTTTGTGTGTTTGAAAAATAAGGATTTTTTTTTTTAATTCTAAAGGGTTCATATTTTTCTATTCTATTCTAATCAAAGAATAGTAAACATTTAATATACTAATTACATTTTATTTGTAATGTTCTAATTGTGTATATATAGTAATTACATTTTATTTATATATTTTGATTAATCACAGTTCACAACATCACCAAATTCACATATCTAAGAATATTACTTGCATTTAGTGTAAATAACACTCTCGATCGTATTGAAATGTAAATATCACCAACTCATTTATTAAAATGAAAAAAAAATTTGAGGTATGTGAGTACCACTCGATCCTAATGCTCCAAAAAAAATTCAAAAACTAAAAAGCAAGGTACTAAATAGCCACCTTTACCATCAGTGGACGACACGTATTGGTATTGCGCCTCTACAGCGTATAGAACGGGCATGCCCCGCCGAGTTATCCATTCTCGCTACCGTGGGCTTGCCACATGGTAGCCCGCCCCATCATCATCCGGAAATGACAGTTTCACCCCTTTTTAGGCAGCTTTTCGGAATTATGAAACCAGAAGCTTTGCCGCCAATCAGAGCCTTCCAAATCTGGGTCGTCCAAACGACTTGAGAGAAACGTGTGAAGAATCGGGCAGTGGAAGGAAAAAGAGGACGCGAAATGATGGGTGGCTGTGCAGCGCAGAGGAGATTTGCTTAAGCTTGCGTGTGGTTAAGAAATTGGACGGTGACGTAAGCCGTACGCACCTTCGAGATCCCCCTCCCTCTCTTCCCTCCTCTCTCTGTCTCTCATGAACGACAAAAGATGCAACGTGAAATCATGGCCTATTCAAAGAGGCGCTCCATGCCATGCAGGCAGGACTCCCAGCCGCAGTTGCGGCGCGTGTAAGTATCAAATAATTCTTACACTTACATTATTATTATTATTATTATATATGGATGGATAGATCATGGATGTGTTGTGGGGCCTTCCTTTTTATTTTATTTGTGCAATGCGGATGCCGTGTAGTTTTGGTTCTTCAGTTAGCAATCTGAACGTGCAAGCTGAAAGCCAAAGGGCGATATTTTTCTGTTGGAAAATTTGGGTCTGAGTTTTGTTCTGTTTGAATAAGTTGGTGTACATAATTTACAAACTACTTTCTTAAATATAAACACAATATTATTATTACACAAATTATAAACACACAAACCTCGAAATTAGTAGGAGGAGTTTCATGAACTATGCCGGCCGGGTCGAATCCTATCATCTAAATGGTTACCAAACTTCTTTAGAGGTTTCCTAAGAAGTACATTCAGCGCACTTGGGCCAGGTTTATTGGGGCCAATTAGCCCCATGCATGCCTAACTAATTTGGTTACTCAATGTCTTGATTTCTAAATTTTATTTAATCATACGTATGTATATTTACAAATATGCATTCGCGCTTTTATTTAACATGTAAAAATAAAAAAAAATTTAAACTTAATATGAAAAATTAAAGAATCGACAATTCAAATTTTATTAATGGTGTTGACATCTATAAATTATAGATCAAGATAATTAGTTCATTATCACTAACTCAACAATTACGATGCAACCTCATCATTTAAATATCCTTTAAAAGGTATGAAAGGAGTTATAGAAGAGAGCTAAAGGTACAAAATTGTTGCAACTTATATATAACTTTTAATTTTTTGTCGAATTTTTCATTAACTTAAGTATGAAAGCAGTGTTTTTCCCCACACAAACAATTAATTAAAGTCCAGCTCAACAGTACACATGATCCTAAATCTCATTTAAATCTTATAAATTCAATTCGTCATGAAGGAGATGATTAGCTAGCTAGTTGGCCAAGAAGTTTCTACCGACAAGCAACTGGGTCATTAATTAATTAATTAAAGTTAATCAATCATACAATAATCTTGACCTAAGACGGTAGTTTAGATATGATCAGAAACGCTTGGAACATTTTATAACCTTATATATATATATATTTATATGTGCTTGGTCTTGCGTTTATATAGCGACCAAACTCGCTAGCCATATAGTTCTACAAAAACATTAATTAAAGCGGTGGGAAAATTTTTTCTAAAGTAGATTGACTGGCCAGCTAGCTAGCTTTCAAAGCCTCATAGTTGTACATTACATATAGCAAACGTGGCGTCTCTACCTCCATGGACTAGCACCAAATTGGCCCGTTAGGTAGGCATTCTACTAGCTGAATATCATCTTTCTTGGACTTTTCTTTTTTTTTTCTTTTTTTTTTTCAATGAAGAGCATCACATTATGAAAAGTTGCAGACAACAATGGCGGAGGGACCATGACCATCAATTGTAGGATAACCTTGAATTTAAGAAATAAAATAAAATATAAGATGGGTATATCTACTTACCCTATTCCTATTCTTGCTGAGATCCAAGCTACTTGGGACCTTGATCTTTCCCTCAATATTATTATATATTCAATGTTGGCTTTTATTGTAGGTTTGTCCCAATACACACACACACACACCCATATAATATATGTTGTTCGTGGCTAGGGGGAGGGTTTGGCAAGATGGCATCTATCAAAGACTACCACTATCTATCCTTTTCCAGAAAGGAAATGGATTTTGACCTTTTCAAGAGATGGAAGAAATTATTATCTGATGAAAAGATAGACAGCACTAGCTTTATTTTATTTTTATTTTTATTTTATATTTTTCATGCTCACACGGCACCCACTAGAGGATCTTTCCAAGCCATTGGATCAAAAAAGTTGGCTTTGAATCTCAACTTTACTCCAATCCGATGGGTCAGAAGGTGGCTCCTACAGCAACCCTATTGCTAGGAGAGGAGATACACTGTCACATTGCCACGACTTTCTGGATTAAATTGGGCTTGTTTTGTTCCCCTTTTTGTTAGTTTTCAAGTAGCTAGTAGTTTAATTACTATATCATTGATATTGATTTGTGGGTATATATATATGTATATATATATATATATATATGCTTTCTCTCTTGTTTGGGATCTTGGAATTTAGAAATTCATGCTTCAGAAAGCCGGACAATTCTCTGAATCCTAGAATATATCAAATCTTCTCAAAAGAGCTGATATGGGCACATCCTTCACTGTCAAGACATGCAAAATTGCATGCTGCATCTTTCAGTACTCACTTGGCCTTATTTTCTGTGTTGCAATCATTCCATTAAATATAAATATTCATATCACACTTAATTAATCTTTCTGACTATAATAATTAATTGAAGCAGTGACCAATGAAGTCCAATGGATCAATGCAATCTTTGAGATAAAACAGGATCTAAAAAATTGCCCATGGAGGATGCTTCTTCATGCTATATTAATCATAAAGCTGCTTTCTTAAATCAAAATTAAGGACTCCGGTTTTATTTTTTTATGGGATTTGCACATAAATACCGGAAATGGATTCGCCAGAATTTGACAAATGCCAGAAAATAAACTTCGAAAAGGACCAGTTAATTTTCTTCTAGTGTGACCACATGACTAAACCAAGGCAGTCTTAACGTCAGTTTTGCTAGGTTTTTGAATAAACTTGATGGAGACATGGTGCTATGGTCCTTGTTCTTGAGCTGCTCTACTTAAATCATGATATCCCAATCTTCAATATTCCTGGAAAGGTGGTATCCTACATGTTTTGACAAAGGACTTCACCTTCCAAGCAGCCCATTACATCAACTGGGGCATTTCCCAAGTCCTTCAGCAACAAGTACACAACTAACATTTTCTAAGCTACAATTAATTAAATTTCCTCTAAGTTTCATATAAAAGTTCAGTTTTTTTATTAGGCAAATGGAAATTGAATACGTCGTCGTCCGGTAAAGTTTTCTATTTTAAAGATTATGTGAAACTAAGAATTTTTTGAAGTTGTCCGTAGTTTTAGTTGTGATATATAACAAGAAGAACCCACAAAAACAAAAGAAAGAAAGAAAGAAAGAGAAAAACATAAAAAAAACCAGGAACAAAAGTTATAGGGTACAGACTCGGGCAAAGTGGTGAGGGCTTAAGGATATAAGGTCACTCTTGAATCTAATTCCGGCAAATGGGTAGTAGCTGATGTGAACTTAGAACAGTGGATTTCCGACCAAGTTGACCTCGGGTACCCTAGCTTGACAAAAAGAGCAGTTGTTGGGCTTGAAAAGGGCTTCAATCGCTGTCTCTACCTACGCTACTACTACTACTGGTCCACTCCACACTGCATTTTTCAACGCTACCAAGGGCTGATGAGAAAGGGCCTGCTTCACATGTCACCCTCCCAACAAATTTACCAAGATGATTTCATTCCACAAAATGGATAATCTTGCATCTATGTGTAAAACCGGACCCAATTCTTAATTACTATTCAAATGTTACGAATGCGAAATATTGCAACAAAGGGTTAATATATAACTACTAATTCTGATCGTGTGTATATATATGAATGTATAGAAGAAACACTCTCAAATGAATTAGATTTACTACTTTTTTATTCCTAAAAAAAGTTCCCAAAAAAATATATATATTAATTATAATTATTTAAACATATGAAAAAAAATATTATACACGCGCGCTTAAGATGTGATCATGGCTAAAGATAGCTACAAATCTTATCTAGATAGAATTCACACGAGGGACTCGATGGTGGATATATATATATATATATATATATATATGACCTCAAACAACTTATGAGAGGGTAAGACCACTTTATTACTCTGTTCAGTAAGTGAAAAAACTAATAAGAACTTTGAGTGGACCAGGATGCATTATGGCCTATATTGTGATGTCCAAATCAACTAATGGGCCAACCCTAGTGCTCGACCCACTCTGATTTGGGCTTGATAAAATTCAAATATCCAATGCATGTTTCATCAACTTAATAAATTAAAAATAGGACAATAAAATATTGTGTCACGTGTTGCTTTTTGTTGATTTCTTTGTGTCTTTTTAAAAAATAATATCATTCTGTATCAAGTCTTATATAAGAGGTACGAGCGTGGGTAATGGAATGAGTGGAGATTTATAAACTTTAAAAAAAAAAATTCATTAAAAATCTTATCATAAAAACTAATTAAATTCAAATAACAAAAGTTTGACAAACACTAAAATTGAACCTTTAAAAGGACATCTTGCATGGATTTTAATTATTATATCACACGATTGCTCTATTGAACCTCTTTCATCTTGAAAAGGATATTGAAACGTGGCTTTCAAGAAAAAAATAAGTGCAATTGCAATCACGCACTAAACTATTGAAAACCTGGGTATTAAGGGGGTGGGAGTTGTAAAATTTATTAAAAACTATTACGCAAAACCAACTTAAGCTAAATTAAGTAACAATAATTCATTGTATTAATAGTAATACATCTAGACATATATGGTACGTCGATCACAATCTAGTTGATAATCAATCTTACCCTTATCATCACTGTCACTTATGCTTGGTTGGTTGCACAAGAGATGACAAGAATAAGCAATTCAAGGAAGCAGGTGGTTTCCACCTCACCATAATCCAATGCATCCATACGTTTATGCCCACTTTCTTTGTCACATTTCCATTACATATACATCATAAGATATTGAGATCATGCCTACTTTTTTTTCTCACATTTCCTTTTCATATTTTCAAGTATTTATTACTTTCTTTTTCTTTATATAGATATCATATTTTATCGTTCAAAAGAATTAAGTACATAAACAAACAAACATGCAGAGTGGTTTGCTTTCTTTGTTTTGTTTAAAATAAATTAACCCCATAATATGCTTTCCAGGTGGATTTAGGAATGGATATAATATCCTTTGTGGTTTTGGTGGTCACTCCCTCTCGCTTCTTTATGGTGATGAAAGCAATAGACGTAAAATAACTACTTATTTATTTAGACTTATTTCATTTAATCAGATTAAGAAATTTCTCTTTAAAATTAACTTAATAGTAAAGAAATATAGCAATTTTTTCTACAATTAGAATTCATATGTGTTATATGTATTTTTCGCACCACCTCTTATGAGCTAGCCCCAGTATAGCGAGCCGGCCCAATCACTTAAGACCCAGGAGGCTCTAGCGGGCTCACCAAGGCAAACCCATAAATCGCTTAAATCCGAGCTCATATTGCGGAACCAAGTAAGCTCCTAGCGAGCTCCCGGCAAGACTTCTAGCGAGCTCCCAACGATCGACTCAACGAGCTCCCAATAAAGCCTCTAGTTCGCTGGCTCAAACGTTTAGCTCGCTGGCTTAAACCCTCTAGCTCGCATAAACAATAGAGTTGTTGAACAGCTAGAAGCAAGGACCCATTTACTTTATCTGAGACGAACCATACTCCTCGTAATGAGGATCTCACTCCCGATTTTATGCAGATGATAAAGATTGTTTGTCCCTTATTATATCATCTTTATATTTTTATATCTTATGTAATTGTAGAGACCCTCATGATAAATAAAGGTAGAAAATATCATTGAGGGGAACAACAACAAGAAGAATAATCAGACATTGTCACTCTAAAAAATTAGAGTACAGTCATGGAGTAGATATAGTTCTGGTCGAACCACGAAAAAATTCTGGGGGCTCTTTCCATTTTTTGTTTCTTCTTCTTTGTGTCTTGAATTCATTCACTCATTGCGGCCCAAAACGAATCAGGGTCGACTAGAATTGAACGTCGACAATATGTTTTTGAAAATGAGTCTCCATTTCATGCTTATTTTCATAAAATAGGAATTTTTGAGTGACAATCTCTGAGTTACATATATATTAATGTCTTTTCTTATTCAACAAGTTTAATGGTAAATATATCACTAAGAAATATTCTTCAATATTTAGAGGAATTGGAGACTGAGAAAGACTATATCTCCTTTTGCATATACATCTCAAACTTTAAAACCAATTGTAGTAGTTGTCCTCCTAAAGTTGCTTGGAAAGAGATAGGCTTTGGGATAATTCTAACTTTGTATTATATAAATATTCCGTGACAAAGTCACACAGTGAATTTATAGGAGCATAGTTGGGATGAATTTATCACCAAATAGATATACAACTTTTTGCATAGTCCATAAATACAAAATAATTTGTATTTGCACCAAAAGACTAAGAACAAACTTGGTTCCCACTTTTCTGTAGTTGATGGGAGACTCATTGCAGTGTTTTTCGTTCCAGCCATCAGCATTACCTATCTTCTTGTCACTCTTTCTTTCAAGATTCGAAATGGGTACTTCCAGAATGGTTGAATTGTGATGCCTCAGAGATATGCCATGGAAGTCTCAACGGACAAAAGGCTTGTTGTACCGTTCTTCACATCCACTCTTTCTTCCAAGATTTGAGATGGGTATTCCAAGAGACCAGCCATTTGCGGTCTCAAGCTTGGTTTAAATGGTTCTGTTCATTGCTCCAATCTACGATGGAAGTTGATCAGATTAGGCTTGTTTTAGCATTTCTTATCTGTCTAATTTCAGTTGTTTCTAGTGTTACAGACCCTAATGACTATGCAATTCTAAACGAGCTTAGATTAGGGTTAGATAATCCACACCTCTTGAACTGGCCTTCCAATATTAGTAGTGATCCTTGTGGCCCTCCACGGTGGGACCATTTATTCTGTAATGGAAATAGGATTTCTCAGATTCAAGTCCAGGGTTTGGGCTTGAGGGGTCCTTTGCCCAAGAACTTCAATCATCTCTCTAAACTTACCAACATAGGCCTCCAGAAGAACCAGTTCACTGGGATGCTGCCATCTTTTAGTGGGTTATCCGAACTGAGATTTGCCTATCTGGATTACAACAATTTCGACTCGATTCCATCGGACTTCTTCGATGGCCTTGTGAATTTGCAGGTCTTCGCATTGGATTTTAACCCCCTCAATGCCACCACTGGTTGGTCACTGCCTTCTGAGTTGCAAAATTCAGCTCAATTGATCATTCTGTCTTTGATGAATTGTAATTTG